>CM062804.1:206794931-207994931 GCA_031772625.1 Pinus tabuliformis
GAGAAACCTTCTTCTTTCCCTTCTTCGCCTTACTCGCTAAGGCACAGTTCTCCTAATCCTGCATGGATGAAGAACTGTCTCTGGTGCTCCGTCTAATCTCCTCCTGCACAAGATCCGACCAAAGTCTCTCCCATCCTGGCAGTTTTTTCCTTCCATTCACCGAGTCCTGGTAGCTATGCCAACTCTTAAGAAGTCAAGGAGTGCTAGACTCACCATCCTCATCCGACAGTCACCCCCACACTTCCCAGCTCATCCCGGCATTGGGTAACTTCGTGAGATACATGGGCATACTATCTCCATTCTCACACTGAATGTTTCTGAGTTTCACTCTTGCTTTGGAATTAAATTCGAATTCCACCAGCACAAAACTCAACCGCTTCCGATCTAGAATTCGTGAGAACAAAGTATTTCTTGTACAGAGATTGATTGTCTGGGCATTCACCGGATATCTCACCTTCCAAAAGAAGGATGAATCCAGAGGCTACCTGGCCCGATTACAGACTCTGCTTGAAGAAATAAAATGTAAACACTTCATGAATAGTAGATCTGATGATCAATCCTCGCTGATATCCTGTAAAAATCTCTTCTACAAATCAAGCAGCTCCGATACCATGTAGAAATTTTGAATAATTTAACACATATTCACAGAGATTATCATGATCATACAATTATAAGCGGAACATGTATAATACATAATCTCCTCTACGTTGATCATCAATTTACAGAAGCAGAAACATTCACAGGCACACATAGAAGCATCAATCAAACTCATAAACACAGTATGTATCCCGGGGAAAGCATCTCGCTAAAAACCCCAACTATCTGTATATTATATTGATTGAATCATGTAACAATACAAAGCATAATACTTCTCACAAGTATCTCCACCTGTTACACACAATACAGCTCAGATCTGATCTCCAAATCTATTCCACTGCTTGCCTGCCTCCACTGCTCAATACCTGCTCAAGAACTGATGAGAATAGCTTCCCAAACTCGATTTTCACCTGCAAAATAGTCACTCACTCTTTGTGGACGTGAGCAAAGGCTAAAATGTGGGCCAAATACGTGAGCAAACTCATTGGCATACTCAATCCTTTGATTGTGCAAGATCTGATGCACAACTATAGTCACAACTGATAGCAATCTGATTCTCTACCACCTGTCCCTGCTGAACTGAACATGCACTGACATGCAACTGAGTTAACTGATGTATTCTATAGTTGTATTATGAGTTAATAACTTGTGAACTAATTAATAACTAATTCACCCAACTCATCTCTAGTCTATTGATCAGTTAAACTAAATACAACCAGTTTAACAAAGCTAAACTGAACACAACTCCATCAACTGCACCTCCAGTCCACTAAACTCAACTCACTTGAATTCTAACTGAAGTCCTGCATGCAAATATTAGTCATCCCATAGGTAACCACGTATTTCCTTGTGGGATCTGCATGTACCACATCCGTAGCTCATTCTGAAGTGCTCCAAGAGAATAAGATCAAGTTTATAGTCCAAATATTATTATGAGACAATAATATTTTGACTTTTCTATTTTTGACAGCCAGTCTAAAAATAGACTTTGATCACTCACACTGTGATCATTCACATTTTGATCAAAAATATAAGTCCATCTATTTTTCCCAACTTGACCAATCATCCATAAACAGCAACCTGCAATCCATAGACATGATCCATATGTCTAAAAATAGACATAGTCTAAAAATAGACTTGCGCCAAAAATAGCCTGCGGGCCCACTTAGTGAAGGCGACTCTTTTCACTAAGCTCCATCATCTTGTTGTATTCTCAACAAGCATTTCTTGTTGCACACTTTTCAACACTGCTTGCTTCTTAGCGAGATCATCTGGACCGTTGATCTTCCAGATCCAACGGTTGTTGAGTGTCGATATTTCACTTCACGCTTCTCCCCTTTTTCTTAGTTTTTACGCTAAGTCTTCAAATCTTCCATGGTTTAACTCCTCTTCAAAAGGTTTGATTCCTTCACTGTTTCCGCTATGACTCCCTCTTGAGCTGATTCCTCAGTGAATCTCACTTCGCTCCTTCTCTCCTGAGTTTTACTCCGCTTCTTCAATTGTTTCAAGGATTCTTTTTCGATTCCTCTGAATCAACTCCGTTCCTCTGTGTCCTTCAGAATTCTGCCTGCAACCTATTGCAGAGCCTACGGATTCACAGTAAATCATTCATGAAATACTTCCCAATGCACTCACACAGTCGGGAAAAAACTCTGCATATATTAATGTAAAAGCAAAGATTACATTCGAGACTCCTCAGACTCGTATAGGCCTATTTTCCAATGTCAATGGCCTCCTCTCTCATTCTGCCCATAGGATTACATATATCCAGCATGGTTTTGTTGAACTAGTTCTAGGTAAATCCTAGATTGACTCCTAAATCTATTGAACTCACTCCTCAATCATCTCAGTCCTCTATGGCCACTTCTAGATTCAATTAATTCCTAAAGGCTCTCCTTAGTTCCTCGAATCATGGCACTGTTTAAGACTTGCATTTGACTTTTAAATCTTTATCTTTATTAACCACTCATGTTCTCATTTATTTGAGAGCATTTACAACTTCCTCTAATTATCTAATTAAATCACTTTAAGCCTAAATATTACATTAACTTGATACTTTAGGAAACTACTTCTCTAAAAATACATGACCCCCTATGTCTACTTATTTACAATGATTTTCCTTTGGTTGAATGCTCCTGCATCAGATCCCAAAGTGTACCCACACTCATTCAAAGAAGAGTTTAACAGTGGCTTCTACTGTGATATTCTTCTTGCAGGCCACCATAATGGCCATCTTTGAGAACCTGTCGACGACCACAAAAACACAATCGTTTCCATGATAAGTAGAAGGAAGGCCCAACATGTAATCCATGGAAATGGATTCCCAATGTCGACTAGGGGTACGCAGTGGAGTATAGAGGCTTTGCTTCTTGATGGTCGGTTTGGCAATGGCGTAGGCAGTGCAAGATCTAATGTACTTTCCGACATCCTGTTGAAGATTCAACCAATAGAAATACTTTTGCAGTACTGCCACCATTTTCTTGACCCCGAAATGCCCGGCAACCTGACTGTAGTGTGCTTCCCAAATCATCTTGGCATGCTCGCTTGAAGAAACACAAAGGTGACCCAAGTGGCATAACAAGGCATCCTAGAGGTGAAAATATGGAACATGTTGACCCTCCAAGAGTGTCTGGTATGTGTGGCCGAATTCTGGGTCGCTTTTATAAAGAAGTGGCCAATTAGAAGCCTCATGCCCACAAGAGTTGAGCATGGTGGTTAACGCCATGATCGGTGCTCGACTGAGGCAATCTGAAACATTATTAGTGCTGCCCTTCTTATACTTGATATTTAAATGGAACTGTTGTAGGTATGTGGACCACTTCTGATGGCAATCATTCTGCAACTTCCCTTGCATCTGTATGAACTATAAGGGCCGGTGGTCTATGTGGATGATCGTTTCCTTCCCCAAAATGTAATGCTTCCATTGTCGGCAGGCCTGCACAATGGAATACATCTCTTTGCCATAAGTGGGATACTTCCGGACTGTGTCTGAAAGTGTCTCACTGTGATATGCCACTGGATGCCCATGTTGAGTAAGGACTGCCCCAATAGCATAGTCAGAGGCATCTATCTCGATCTCAAATGGTTGTTGCAAGTCTGGTAATGCAAGCACTAGTGTCGAGCAGAGGCAATGTTTCAACTTTGTGAATGTCTTCTGTTGAGATTTAGACCAAAAGAATTTTGCTTTCGCTCCTCCCTTGGTGACTTGACTTAAGGGCCAAGTGATATGAGAAAATCCCAACACGAACTTGCGGTAGAAATTGGCAAAACCCAGAAATCTGTGGAGCTCTGTCAGAGTGGTTGGGGATGGCCAATCTTGAATGACTTGGATCTTCGCTGGATCCACATGCACCCCCTATTCATCAATAATGTATCCCAGATACTGAACTTGGGTCATGCCAAAAGTGCACTTCTCCAAATTGGCACATAACTTGTGTTGCCGCAGTGTTTGGAGAACCTGTCGGATGTGGTGGAGGTGCTCTTCCCAACTCTGGTTGAAGATTAGGATGTCATCCAAGTATACCACTACAAATGAGTTGGTGAATGGCAGCAAGATGTCATCCATTAGCTTCATGAAAGTTGTAGGAGCATTTGTCAACCCGAAAGGCATAACCAACCATTAGAAAAGGCTTTGCTTGGCTTTGAAGGCAGTGTTCCACACATCGAAGGGTTCGATTGGTCCCTGGTGATATCCTAACTTCAAATCGATCTTGCTGAAATATTTTGCCCCCTTCAGTTGGTCCAGAAGGTCATCAATCCATGGGATTGGGTACCTATTCCAAACAATGATCTACTTTAGCGCCCGATAGTCAATACAAAGTCTCAAGTCCCATCCTTCTTTTGTACCAACATGATCGAGCTCCCATAGGGCGATGAACTCGGTCGGATGTGACCTTTCTACTTCAACTCTTGAATCTACCTCTTGATTTCATTGTTCTCTAGAACGGAGTGTTGATAGATTGGTCCATTGGGTAGCGTGCACCTAGGGTCAGATTGATGGAGTGCTTGACCTGACAGTGCAGAGTAACCCCTGTAGGGCAGGTGAAGATGTCCTCATACTCCTCCATGACCTTGTCCATCTGTAGTTGTCATGCGGAGGGGCCCTGTCTAGAGGTCGTGGCCATCATCTTCTTCTTTCCTTGAAGGCATATCATCAGAAAAACAAATTTCCCGGTTTTGGAAATGAGCTTACTACATTGTTTCTTAGTAACTAAAGAGATAGAGGTAGGCGGTGCTACTTCGGTATCCTATACAACTTATTTCCCAAAGTAACAATAACAGCGCGAGGCCTGACTCATATACAGCATGTCGCTTCCACAAGTATGGTTGGCCTAATAATATATCACAAACATCAAGGGGAGCAACGCCACACAATACCTCATCCGTGAAGGGCTTGATGTTGTATGGAAGGTGACACTGCTGGCTCACGCGAAGATCCTGTCCTTGGTGAAGCCACTCGATGGTGTACGGTTGTGGATGTGTTGTGGTCAGTAAGCCCAGCCGCTTCACGACCTCTATCGAAATGAGGTTATTTTGGCTCCCGCTGTTGACAATGAACTGTAGCGGGGAGCCCTTTACCCACATCTGGGAGTGGAAGAGGCGCTCCTCCTCCTCTAGATCTTCGGGTTCCTCCTTCTGGATCTTCGTGGTGGCAACAGTGGCGTTGGGCTCTGCATCGATAATCTGCTTCCCTTTGTCATTCCCCTTATTGGGTTCTGACTCAGAGTCTGAACATGCATCTAATTCTAAATACTTTAGCTCGGCCACCAGTGACTACTTGGCCTGACACTCACTTGTGTTGTAAGTGGGGCTCTTATGGAACTCACACCACTTTCCCGTGTCCTTCTTCGGCTTTGCAGTGTTGTTCTTTGCTTGCAGCTTTGGCAGGTTGTCCTGGGCCACCCCGCCTTGGCTTTGTCCTTTGTTCAACGGTTTGGGGGCACCTTTCCCTTGCTTCGGATTTGCAGATCCAAAGTCTCGCTTCTTCTGTTTAAACTTTTGCTCGATCTTGACAGCGTATCGGTACGTTGTGCCGAGCGAGGAGATGTCTAGGAACTCCATCTCGTCCTGGATGTACCTATGTAGGTAGCCGCTATATTTGAGTACCAAATGCAACTCAGAATCCTTGATACCCAACTTTGTGCAAAGGGTATGAAAAATATTGGTAAACTCCAGCACATCTTGGTCCCTTCCCCGCCGCACTGTGGTCCACTTTATGTATTTATCCTCATAGCTTTTGATAGGGTAGTACTGCTCCTTGATGGCATTCTGGAATGAATTCCAAGTGGGTGTGGCTGAAAAAAGTGAGGTCGTACTTTCATCCTTCTGCTCGCAGTAGGTTTCCCACTAGTCCTTGACGGGGGGGGCGGCTTTGAGAAGAGCGAAAGTAATTTTTTCCCGGCCAGAAAATTCATGAACAAAAAAATACCCTTCTAGCAGATTTAACCATTTATCTACAACGTCTGCATCTATCTGACCCTCAAATATGGGAATGTCAAAGTTAACTTGTACCTTAAAGGGGTGACGCTTCCAAAGTAGTCGCTGGAAGTAGATGTGTCGCCCCTGGGTAGCTGTTGAAGGATCTGGGCAAAGTTGTCCATCATCGCATTCCTTTGTCGCTCGAGGGCCTCTTCGAACAAGATTTTGATAAGATCTCCTGCCCCCTCATCTTTCTTTTCATCCGCCATGGGAGGCCGTCGGGATTTGCGAGGTTGGTCTTGCAAAGGTTCGACCAGTTCAAGCTCTAACTCCTTATATCCCGACCTTGTTGGGGACATGCAAAGAAAAACAGAGAAAGAGCAGACCGCTCTGATACCACAAATTACAGAGATAACCATAAATACAGAGATACAACAGAAATAATACTTTATTTCATTAAAGTAAAATACTGAAATATGCTTACAAACAGAAATGGAAATAAACTAGCTCGGGCAATGGTAGCTTATCTCTGAGGAAAGATGTGGCGGCTACATGCCTCTGAATTGTCTTACAATGACGCTCGAAGGCCTATTTATTGTTGAGAAACAATGGAAAATCCTAAACATCCAAAACCCTAACCCTAGGAGATGAAGCGCCAAACTATGGGCTCCGTTTTGGGTAAATTGGTACATCAGCGTCCCGGCGTCGTAACTTTGGCATATGATCTCTGTTTGACGTGCACAATACCTCCTTGAAAGATCTATCCGAGGACTACAACTTTGGGAAGCGCAACATCGATCCATGGACGCATGTTGCTCCCAATTTTCCCAAAAAAAACATCGTTTGGGACCTTAAAACAGCTCCAAAAATTCAAGACTCGAAAAACTATAAAAAATAGTAAATTGTGTTACAAATAAGAACACTGAAAAACTAAAAGAAACAATGGTGGGGTCCAAGTGGAATTGGCGGGTGGCCACCAATATCCACCTGGATCATGCGTCCCCAAGCTAGGAAGCATATTTTCATTTTTAATGTTTCTTTCCCCTCATCCTAGTCATTCTTACGTAAATTCTAAGAGATGAGATGCTTACATTACTGGTTTATGGTGTTCAACATATTCTAAAAACATAACAAAAATTGCAAAAAGGACTATAACTAATAAAGCGTATGACCAAACTTCATTCCCTTTTGTTAATGGTGCAAGCTAAATGGGCAAACCAAGTCTATTTTTGCACCAGTGAAGAACAGATTTTTCAAATGAGTTTCCAATATAGTAATATTCAAGTTTTGTGCAAAAAAACCAAGAATTCTAATAATCAAAGTTCAGAGTGCTTTCAGAACATAAGTTTCTTCTTCTAAGCTGTTTTTAGAAGTGTAATCCTAATAGGCATGAACACAGAGTGTCCAAGATTGATAACGTGTAGCCTAAATCTTATACAAAATGCACCATTTTCCAGCATGTTTCCGACTGAAATCCAGAGGCATATCCTT
The DNA here is from genome assembly GCA_031772625.1 of Pinus tabuliformis. Lineage (NCBI taxonomy): Eukaryota > Viridiplantae > Streptophyta > Pinopsida > Pinales > Pinaceae > Pinus > Pinus tabuliformis. Next base: position 206,802,438 of record CM062804.1, read on the forward strand.
GTTACCCCCCTCGAAACATGACTGTTCACACTTCCGACTGCTCCAAGGATTTAGGGAATCTCCAAATCGATCAATGACTTCAAAGGGATGCGTTTCCCACTATATCGATCCGAATATAGCAGATTTGTTTTGTTGAATTCTGGCAAGAGCGGTCAGGAAAGGTACATTTTGCATAACACATGGTCTTCCCCGTTCGTTAGAAACACCTATGCAACATATTGTTGGTTGCTAGCAGGAAGCAGACCAATATAGAATACACATTGGTTATTATATAAATTAATTTGCGAATATCCCATCCCCAAAGTTAAGTTATTATTTTACCGTAACTTTGGTTGGTGCTTTGGCCCCATTTAAAAAATTAACATGTACATTCTGAAACCCATATCGAGATAAGCACATTGTAGTAGCATGATTGAATAAGTTACAGGATTATAATTACCTGGCTCTAAACACCAGCCTGTGTAGTGGTTTTCTGTAGTTATTGGCTATTCTCTTGCTTTGCTTTTAACTCTTCTCAAGCTCATTGCTACAAAAGCAGGTTTATTCGAGCAGAAGGATTGGGGGACAAGCTTCAGATAATTAAAGGCAAACTTCCTTCTACTCCAAAAGTACATTGAGGGACAAGCTTCAGATAATTAGAGGCAAAATTTATTCTAACTTCTCCAAACCTACACCTGCAAAGCCATACTTTAACAATAAATAAATAAACAGTACTTAAGCTGCAACTATATACATCATCCTTGGCAACAATGTCTCTAAATTGCAGCCTGATATTCATTAAGAATTGTCTGACTGTAAAATTGAATAAATATAATATCTGGGGCAAAATTGCACTAACTGGTACATTTTAGGAAAACCACAATGTTATATTAAGACAAAGTGCTTTAGAATAAATTCCAATTAACTGAATTTGATTTACCATGGACAAATTGCCAGCCAAAAAGTTGCGGTGACACAGCAACTGAAAACTATATTTTTTAAATTATCAGCCTGAATTGTGGCCCTCAGAGATAATATGCAAAGTGAACAGCAAATGGTATAGTATATATCTGGCAATGAGGCAGAATGCCCATATATGAAAGAACGAAAATTTCAGACTCTGGAAGTAACAGACAACCGTCTACTCAATACATTAAAAATCACGCTTAGAAAATCTAACTTCTATTCTGCAAATGAAGAAATCAGTTGCCTTGAAAGTGGCATCATTCACTTGTAAAGAGATTTCAACCTCCTGGCTGCTTCTACTATGTTTTCTCTGTGACCAAAAGCACTTACTCTAATGAACCCTTCACCTCCTGGTCCAAATCCACTGCCCGGAGTTGTAACTATGTGGGCTTTCTCAAGGATTTCAGCAAAAATATCCCATGACTTCCTACCAGGAAATCGACCCATACATATGGAGCATTCCTTCCCCCATAAACTTGAAACCCAAGTGATGTGAATGTGTCCACTATAATTTTTGTGTTCTCTTTGTAGAATTCAACAACTCCATGCATGGCCTGCAAAATCATTTCAAGTGTCCAGATTAAACAAGCCCACACTGTAAGAATTTCAGCTCCCAAGTGTCAATGCATGTAAATAAAGGCAGTGATTTCCTGCATGTCTGACGCTCATACTGTAAAGTGCACTTTGAGTTTCTTATCTGAATTCCCAAGCAGTATATAGTTTAGCTTACAAGTTACAACAAATGCAAAATGTCCTACAATGAGAGGTCTGAGACCTACTTAACGGAACAAACAAGATTGGCCCAACATGAACTAACAGGGATTACAATGTGCTACTTCTCTACCACCAAAAAAGAAGTCTCAACCAATCAATAGTCCATTCAGTAATTGACCAGAAATGTTTTTGAATGCGAAGAAAATGGCATATGGCATGACAGGGATGAACTGGAAACAAATTAGAATCCATCTAATCTCTAAGGATGCTGGGGTGGAAGTTGGAATCACTCGAGGCTACAAATTCCTAAGTACTATGCTTGAACAAGCAATCAACAAAACAAAATTGGAAAGTCAAACAATCCCAACACAAGGCAGAATAGATTGGCAGTTGTCTCGAAGCAGGAGCTGTTCTCCTACCTTAAATTGCAGCACCAAGAGAATAAATCATGATACATTTATGAGAAAAATGTTTTCTATGACTATATTTTTACCAAACCTAACAAGCTATTACTTTAACACTGACCTTCAACCCTTCTGGAGAAAGGCAAGCCAAACCCCCAGCTTGTGCAATATTAGACGCCCCATTAAAACAAGTGCACATAATTCGGTTGAAATCATTTGCAACAGGAAATCCATCAGAGAATCGAAGCTCATCAGGTACGACTGTCCACCCAAGCCGAACACCTGTAAATCCAGCATATTTTGAAAATGATGCAGTCTCAATTGCAACCTGCAACACAATGTACAATGCCATCAACCAATTGAAATGCTCCTTCAAGGTAAAAGATAGAGGAATAGTAGCACGGTGTTATGTGATTCAACTTAATAATCGACAAATGACTGCATCAAACATCACCAGAGTTGGTTCTAGAGACTGATGTTTCAAAACAACAACATCGTCATATCAATAGAACACCAAGTAACCATCATATCTAAATACAATGCACAGTTTCAGAAGGTACAAGAAGAGTTTGTTGTATAAAGCAGACAATTTAACATTTTAGAGATGGTGTACCTTAATGAATGAATGCTCATTATAAGGTTAGGTCACCTCCTTTATCTTCCTGTTTGAATATAACAAAACTAATAAAGAAATCACTAATGCAAAATATTTGATAAAATTTGGTATTAAGTTGAGCAAATACATCATCTGAATTTTGTTATAACTTCAGATATTCAAACAAATACCAAATGCAAATGCTTTTCATAAATTTAAATTTGATCGAAAAATCTGTCAAAATAAGTGTCAAACATGAAAACATGTTAATAACTTCAGATATTCAAACAAAAAACCAAATGCAAATGCTTTTCATAAATTTAAATTTGATTGAAAAATCTGTCAAAATAATTGTCAAACATGAAAACATGTTACGTCATGTATCATTAAAAAGGCCTGGCCAAATCGATTAGCTATTAAACTCATCAACAAATTTCAATTTTTTTCGAAAATAATCATTGAATGTGACGACTAAGTTATAACTTGTAAGTTGTCACATATCAAAAAACCAGGTATAAGGTGACATACCAATACTAGAATAAAACAAGGGATGTTATCCAAGAGGAATCAGTGTACCTCCTCGATCAGAATAAAAAGGATTGCAACATCTCTGTTATGCTCATCAACTTTCTTCATTTTATATACTTCCAATACATTCCTTCAATTAGGGGTGTTGTGCTTGTTAGCATCCTCTTATTTCAGAACTTGAAAAATCTGCTCAAGAACTTGTCATGGGCTAATGAATTGCGTCTGTTTCTCCTGCTAGTGGTAATGGTGTTTAACTTTTGGATCAAGTCAAATTGAGAATGAATACTCATTTATCTCAGTAAAACATCTGGTGAAAAGATGAAATGAGGAGTTTTATGCAATAAAAAAAAATTATTGCAATGCATTCAGAAGCTTCATTATTACAAAGCAGATATAGCAATTGGCAGGCACTATATGGACAATCTATTTGTCAGGAAAAACATCCAAATATATAATGCAATTGGACACGTTGTTCTTTGAATGAAACACACAGGAGAGGAGGTTTTCAAAGGCCAAAATAATCTGGAAAACAGGGCTTTTCCAACACGAAATATTTACAGAACTTGGCAAACAAGAATGATTTTCACTTGCCCAGAAAGAGCATACACAATGGTAATGGACAATGCAAGAAAGGTTGCTCATCAAACCAAGATTAACGAATACACAATGGTAATGCACAATGCAAGAAAGATTGCTCATCAAACCAAGATTACAGGCTGATTGACTGATTTGTTAAAAACAACGACCCCAAATTTAAGAAAATAGAACAGAAGATGACTATCTTGGCATCAAACTTGTACCTCTTAAAATCACAAGAAATAATATTTAAAAGCATTGCTTAAAAGATTTGTGATTGTAGATTGTCTAAGTAGTCTCTGATTTCTAATACACTTGAATCATGTGTTTCTTTCATCTTAGATAGCCAGTCCAAACTGGATCCCTTATTACGTCAATTGCATTAACTGCCACTCAAAATCTTGTTCCTTTGGGAAGCCCAGAACATTTATAATTTCCTAACAGAGCCAGAAATGATGGCCTGTCACTGTCTTCCCACCACCCATATTAGGGTTGGGGTTCCAGCCTAGTTCCATCTTTAACCCAGATCTATTAAATAACAAGAGGGATCAAAAAGAAACCAAGGAAAAAAATCTCTCAGTGCTTAAAATATCCAGGTTAAGATGGATCTAGAGTAGTTTACTTCATTATCATAATTTTTAATTATCATTATTAGACTCTTTTTTTTTCATTTTAATTGTAAGGATCTTAATTTCTATTTCATTACATAATACATTTCATACATAGTGGGCTGTATACATCATCTAGCTTCTCTAAGCACAGATATATAAATGTTCATCTTAGCTGTACCTAGCGTCTCTTAAAACAATTATATATAGGTTTTACAATATTTTATTATCTGTTTTCTATATTGGAGATATTAAAAGGAATTTTTTAAATTTTTCTTTACATAATGGACTTTAACGTACGTTTATTTTAAGCATTACCCATGTTACATATCCATACTTTGGCTGTAGAGTGCACCGAGAGACCTCACTTCTCTCAGTGCAAAAATAAGAGTTATTATGTAATGTAGGTAAAAAGTAGAACTTCAGAATCATATCCATAGACAATCCACATCCATAACACCCCCCTTGATTCTCAAATCTATACTATAACACCATCTCTGGTAGCAGATCCTGCTATTTAAATAAATCATCTCTGTTAGAATATCGTGCCATTTAAATTTTCAGGTTCTCAATATTTGGGTTAGTATTAAACTAATTAAGGGAAGCTGCATTTCCCAGCTGTAAAAACTCAAACCAAGCCCTAAAATATCCAGCACACAACTTAAATATTAAAAACGTTTTTTTGAGATGTATCCTACAGAACCCTTCTACGGTTTAAACAAACTTGATGTGTTTTTGGTACCAAGAACTTTAAGTTCTACAGTATCAATCCACTAGTTTTGAGGTAATTGGCTTAACATATTCAGAGCATGTCAAACTTCTGGCCTGAGCTTCTGCATACAAGTTCTTTTATATGCTAATTGGGATACACATTGGTATTTAGCTGTGTTGCACGGGTACCCGCACCCGGGGGTGGGGTTCTCGAACCCGTCCGGGGTTCCCGCACCCAAGTACCAGATTCGGGTACGGGTTCTTCCCAGACGAACCCAGAAGAACCGGGTTCTTCAAAAAAAAAAATTGGGTTCTTTTCCTTTAATGAGTTCTTGGGTTCTTCGGGTGCTTGGGTTCTTGGGTTCTTCGGGTGCTTCGGGTGCTTGGGTTCTTCGGGTTGGGTTCTTTGGGTTCTTCGGGTTCTTCGGGTTGGGTTCTTTGGGTTCTTCATAAAAAACTATGTTAAAAATTTAATTTTCAATTAATTATTTTTTTATTGAAATTTAATAAATAACTTATAACAAAGGTAAACTTAAGAAACCCTAAATCCAGCGGCAGTGGGCAGCTTCAGCAGCAGTGGGCAGCTTCAGCGGCAATGGACAGAGCAACTTCAACGGCAGTGGACCGTGGTATTTACAAGTTTTCCTTTGCAATTTTATTATTTCAATTTTCGTTAAAAGTTTAAAACCAAAAACCCAGGCCTGTAGACCCGTGTTCTCTGTTCTCTGTAGACCCGTGTTCTCATTTCAAAAGATTACAGTTCGAAGACTGTCTTTGTTCACATGCCTTAGCATTGCTCTGTGGGCATGACGTGCTGCTCAAGGGTAATGAATCATTGTAAAAATTTATCAACAGTGATAAGTTTTTCAAAACTTATGAGCGACACAGTATTCTGAAATCATATATGATTATGATATCTCAATATTATAAAAGGAACATTATGGGTGTACAATCCCACAAGCAGAATATCATATCATATTGCCTGTAGCTTTGTGGAAATATTTAATAAGGTGATGACCATAGTTGGAAAAAAAAGGGTAGCTGTTTGCACATTCATGAGTCCCTTCCTACCACAGGAGACTCTTATGATCAGTCTCTCCATTAGTCTTATGCTATAAAAACAATTTCAAAACTTATGCCCAAGGTTTGTTAGAGTCTCAATGTAAATTATGGATCTTCAATGCCTTTAATATTGTATGGCATCGAAACCAGAACTGGAAAAGAGACCTCTTACTCTGTAATTTGAGCCTGTAGATTCTTGTAAATCAATTTGGAATGAATTTAATAATTTATGAAACATTCATTCCCAAGCCAAATAAGTTAATAACTTAATAACCCTCAAATTATAAACTGTAAATGCACACATACAGGTTCAGACATTTTCGGTCAAATAGAAAGTAGGATTGAGAGTCGAGACCAGCCATAAGCTGTAATCAGCTGATGTTGTTAAATGGCGAAGGGCTATTTTGGACAATGGCTAAATTAAGTATCAAAATCTGCCAATTTCTCACAGCATTCTGATAACATCATGTTAAGATTAAAACTAGGAAAATATGCCTAAATGAATAAGCGTGTTTTGTGGAAGGGTAAGGCTGCCACTGTTTTAACTTTTAACTTTTTGGGATTGCTTTACCACAGAGCACACCATGCATGGGGCATTTCCTTCTAATGATGTGCATGTTCAAATTTCATATATATTATTAATTATAAATTTATAATTTATAAAATTTAATTATTAAAATTTAATATTATTATATTACCCGACGAACCCACCCACCCTGTTTCCAAAAATGCCGTCCCCGTCCCCATCCCCGTCCCCGCACCCACGTTTCCTGGCAACATAGGTATTTAGTTGCAAATGAAATCTTGCAGCATCTTCCTAGCAATAAAAAAACTGCCAATGAAAACCACGGGACAAGGACAAAACTGAAAAGTGATCCTCTTGAATGGTCATCCTCTGCAGCAGCAGATGCAAAACTTGGACTGGATATATAGGAGGATGGAGGAGAAAGCAGCGGCAGTGGTGGCAACCTTGATGATTTTGGTTATGATGAGGAGGACTGACAAGCTATTAGATTCTTCTACCTACAGTTCTATTTTCTACCCAATTTTGTATTTTACAGTGGCAATCCCACCTATAGTAACAGTGTCCTGATCATCCATGCAACATCACCTTCCCTATGTAATATATCTTGATTTTGATGACATCAAATGACTGAATGAAAAAAACTGCAGGTTATGGTTCTAAACTGCTATTTTATGTGTATCAAATATTTTAATTCCATGTCTGGTTGTATCAATATTTTGTACATATTCTAGACATTTGTATCTTTATGTCCATATTTTATTTTTGTGCTTGCAATTTTACACACATGCACACATACATAGTGTGTCCCCCTTATCACATTTCAGGGGGCTTATGAATTTACGTGTTCCACGTCAGACATTCGTATCATATGTTCCAGTGTTGTGTGATTTAGCTTACAATGCTATCAGTTAATAAAGTAAAACCAGGTTTTCGAGCAAATTACTGAGTTGTGGTGTTTGTATAAGTGTGTTTTCATCTAGATCTTAGCCCTATCTAAATGTTCATAATCCGCAGTAAGTTTCTCTATAGCTACATACAATCTGCAGTATTACAATCATGAAGGCAAGTTTAAAACCTGAAATATAAAATTATACCTCTCTTGCACCAGGAATCTCATAAATTGATTTTGGATTGTCATCAGACATGTAAATTGCATAAGCGGAGTCATAGATTATAATTGACCCATTGGCCTTTGCAAATGCAACCAGTTCCTTAATTTGCTTTCTTGTAGCTGCAGCACCTGTTGGATTATTTGGTGAACAAAAGAATATGATATCTGTACGGGGTACAGATAACAAATCAGGAAAAAAGTCATTTTCTGGAAGACATTTCATGTATTCAATCTTCCCATACTTCTGAACATCCTTCTCAAATGAGCCTGTTTGACCTACTATAACACTTGAATCCACATATGCCTGTTATAAACACAGCAAATATTAGTACATCAGGTGTGAAAATGATTTATCCTTTACAGAAAATGTCTACAACAATACGTGTTAAAACTTAAAATCAAGTATGACCTTGCCCAAAATCTCAAAAAAGAATTACAGACCATTCCTAACTAACTTTTCCATTCACTAGGAGTCTTATTCCAATAGATAAATATAACATGCCATTTCACTGTAATTTTCTAAAATGCTACTTCAAATATTTTCAATTTACAAATACATCTAACCTTAAGTCTTGTTCATAAACCTTACCGCTTGATTTTTAATTTTGTTCCCAATTTCCAAGAATTTATTTTGTTCCCAACTGTAGCTACAATTGGGAGATTTAACTCATGATTTCTTGTACAGGAATTAGTAATTACTGATATCACCATCTAAGATGATCACAATACATTAAGCTAGATCCCCGGAGTAAAAGGCAGGCTATTTTGCAACACAAGAGATACTATAACTATTGTGAGCATAGCCAACAAAGACATGACAAAGTTACAAACTGCATTTAAGGTCAACTCAAGAACATATTACAAACCATTTTGTGAAAGTGAATTGATATATTTTCATATATAGCTCCATGGTGATTTAAAGGAGCTTGTATGTTTTCCACACATAGATCATCTTAAATTCTAGACAGGCTCTAATAACAAGAACTAAACCATGCTTATTATTTATTACCATCCTCCTATTCCAAGTAGCTGCCTGTTAATTTTTGGTATGTTCTATGCTAGAGCAATTTATTTAAATTTTCACAATTGGCAATCACATCAGCATTATGATAAACTGCAGATAGAACATAAATATAAAACGCAGAAGACAAGCCAAGACAAGAGGACACAAGATATGGCGCAAGCCAGGGACAAACCCCACAATGTGTGGGGAAACCCTTTGATCAAATCTTCTTTTATCTTCAAAGTTCAGCAGAGAGAGAGAGATAGAGTACAATGATTTTAAGTCAATACTTGATTTGCCAAATAGGAGATCAGACATCAGAGATCTTCACCTTGAAGATGTTGCAGATCTGATCCCAAGGACTGAAGATATGTAGCAGATGAACAGCTCAGTCAGTTACCCATATTACTGAAGCTTTCCTTCCATGAGACTCTCCTTCCTTTGCTGCTTCACTGATCATGTCAAGGCTGCTAATCTGGTACCTTTCATAAGGACTGGTGCATGGCAGACCTGGTCATTTGTTAGGGCACCCTCTGAGAGCCACAACACCTTAACCATGCCCCACAGTTCACCTGATTACTGCAGCTAGCTTTCATACAATCCTCCAATGATACGCTGCCTTATAGGGCTGCTTACCTTCTGAACGCAGCTACTAGATAAAGGCCTCCAACTGCTGGCTATGGCCTGCGGCCTAGCCCAGCAGTAGACAGTTGGACTGCAACTACGTTCCTTCAAACAGTGATTCAAACAGCCCTTACATAGCAGCCTCAATCTCCTCTTTATAACGGATTCTCCTTCCCTTTAAATCGAGCTTAGGAGCAATACTAACATGCTCAAACAGCCTTGCTGTCACCTACAGCAATGTGACATTATCATTGATCCTTCATGCTGTAATATAGTTACCTTGCTGCGTTTTAGATTCACTTTCCTGCTGCGTCTAAGGGTCCTTTCATACTGTGATAAGGTCTCCTTTAACTACAGCCTTCCTCCTTTATTTGCTGCTGATTATGACCTCCTTTAGGACTGTGACTAGGGCAGCACTAGCCCTACTTTGACAGCGGATTAGGGCACACCTGCACTGCAGCTTAAACTCCTTGTTTGGACTGCGGTTTAAGGCACAGTTTTACAGCTGCTTGAGACCTCCATTTTCGGTGACTGGAACCTCCTTCTTTGACTGCGGATAAGGCAGATTTTGACTGTGGATAAGGAGCTGTGCATAGGGTCAATAGACAGCGGATTCAGGCCTTCATTTAGGGTCTATATTAGCCCTCCTTTCATCTGCAGATTGAGCCTCTTGAGACAGCGTATAGGGGCTTATTCATGCTGCACATAAGTCTCCTCTTATCTGCATTTAGATCTTCTTATAAGCCTGCGGCTAGGGCATCATCTGCAATGCGGCTAGGGCACAACTGAACTGTGGCTAGGGCATCAGCTACTGCGGCTAGGGCATCAGCAAATGTATATTTTAGGTGTCCCTCCTTCTCCAAAAACCCAAGACGTGGAGAGGAGGAGAACACACCAAGAATGTGTGTTAAAATGACTTCAAATCCTCACCAATTTATACTAGAACGTAGATGATGAATAGACATGTCTATTGGGCTTCTGAGCCTACTCAAGTTGCTGGTCGGCTTGGTAATAATTATATAAACAAAATAAATTCATATCTCCATAAATACTTATCGGAATCGGATGATCTTTCGATCAATCCTACACCTCTCGACGAGAGGGATCCAATAAAAATATCAGCTGTCATAAATAAGCTGATCCACATGGAGTTTGGCCCTAGTTGCCAATTTAACACTCCCTCTCAACTAGGGAGAACTCCATCCAGTGATCCATAAGTCCGACTGTACAATCTCGGCCATCAGTGCCCTGCACTGCTCTGCCCAACTCTGCTCAGCTCTGCTGGCTCTGCTAACTCTGCTTTGCTCAGCTCTGCTGGCTCTGCTCTGCTCAGCTCTGCTGGCTCTGCTCTGCTCAGCTCTGCTGGCTCTGCTAGCTCTGCTCTGCTTAGCTCTGCTGAACTATGAAGAAGAAGAATTGATCGAGAATGTCTCATACCATTCTCCACTGACCCGAAGTCAGTCTCAGAGTGCGTACCACTAGTCCCAGACTAGTCTCAGCCGACCCGAAGTCAGCTTCATAGTAAGTACCACTCCTACCACTGGTCCCAGACTAGTATCGCAGTCTCAGAGAGTGTACCACTGGTCCCAGACCAGTTTCAACCGACCCGAAGTCAATGTCATAGTATGTACCACTCTCACTGGTCCCAGATCAGTACTGCACTGACACAAAGTCAGTCTCGGAGTATGTACCACTGGTCCCAGACCAGTCACAGCTGTCCCGAAGTCAGCGTCATAGTATGTACAACTCCTACCACTGGTCCCAGACCAGTATCATTGATCCCAGATCAATGGAGGTCATCCTAGCATAGGGAGTACGGTAGATACAACGATGCGTCCATCGGTACTACTATGGTCCCTAACTTCATTTCCCTGCTCATTGATCAGATGAGAGGTACTTCCCATGAGTCCCAGACTGCATGGGTAGGATGCCTCGACAGGAGAACTTAATCAATCCTGTCCTAACAGGAGAACACATCAATCCTGCTACAACCGCCATGGAGAACATATCAATCCAGGCCTCACAGGAGAACTAATCATCCTGCCACAATCGCCATGGAGAACACATCAATCCAGGCCTCACAGGAGAACTAATCAATCCTGCTACACAGGAGAGCGAATCATCCTGTTCCACAAGAGAGCGAATCATCTTGTCCCACAAGAGAGCGAATCATCTTGTTCCAGTGCACACCACCAGGGGAGGGTGAGTCACCCTGTGGTCATATGTTGCTCCAGTAGATTCTGTAAGCCCCCCAGAGCTCCCAGAGCTCAATGTAAACAACATGTAGGACCCTTCTTCAAAGGTCTCTCGACGACTCCAAGTCGTTCAGGAAAATCACAAATTTGATCTTTCCTAGGGGCTCTGTCCTGTGCATCATCCTAATGCGATGGAGCCTCCTTGCTCATCGACTTACCATGATGTCTATCTGCTGGAGCAATCGACGAATACGGGATTCCTCAATAATCGAATCCCGCCTCTGGTTGTCACAGAGAATCACAGTGGTACTCATCATGTGAACAAACAGCTCACTGAAGAGCTTCAGCAACCAGACTGCCTCACAGAAGGCCATACTAGCAGCAATGTATTCTGCCTTGGTGGTGCTCAGAGTCACCGACGTATGCTTCCTGCTCATCCAGGGTATCGAGGTAGATTCCAAAGAGAAAGAGCACTTAAAAGTGCTTTAGTGATCCTCCACACTGCCTGCCCATTCAGCATTCGAATAATAATGCAATTTCATCTTTTCGGCAGTGTATCTCAATCCATGAGAGATTGTGCCCTGAAGATACCTCAGAAGATTCTTGGCACCAATCCAGTGAGGCTCAACCAAATATGAGCTCACCATGCTAACTGCAACACAGATGTCCGGACAGAGGTTCTCCAAGAACATCAACGCGAATGAGTTTATAAAACTCAGAGGCATTTCCCAAATCAGGTCCGACATCACTACCATATAACTTCTGAAAGTTAAGACCCTTGAGGTAGTCACAGGCTTGCAGCTTATCTTTTCACATTCAGAATCCAACTCCCTCTATCTCCTATAAATGAGAGGGTCTGCACCTGTCAGACATAGGTGCCGGTATGAGAGGTTTATCATCCACAACCTTCGAGTAATGGTTTGGATCAGTTTCACTCCTGGTGAGTCTCAGCTGCATTAGACAGCTATCAATCCTCTCATACTATGCCCGAGGTGTTTTGCTTCAAGCCATAGAGAGCTTTCTTCCACCTGTATACATGAGATTCCCGATCATGAGTCTTAAACTCCTCGGGTTGTTCCAAGCCTGTGGACCTGCTGCATGAAGGGAATGGTCCCCTTATAATATTTTCCTTCGGTACATTTCAGACATGTACCTACATGCTCCTCTTTGAATTCAAGCATCCGAGTCACCATCTGACTCACAGACCTCCAGTGCTGAGTCAACGGACATGGTCCCCAGTGGACTTCCAGCAACTTGATACAACCCAGAACTCAAAACATCTTAACAAGATATATTTTCAAACACGTACCTTTCCATTGATAAGTGCCATCTTGTAACCTTTGATTTCCATTTCCGAGATGGTCATCGGGTTCTTCTTGCGATCAGGTACATAAAAGAGATTCAGGGGTTTCTTGCTTTCGTGGAGGAGTCGACCACTTCCTTGATGACCTGCATTACCAGTCATTCCTTTGATTATTGAAGATGTCCCAGGAATGATTGTTATCTTCATCAAGAGATGTGTCCCTGCCATTCGGACACTCCTTCGCATAACGGCCGAACTTATTTCAACAAGGCATCTGCGTTTCCTTTCACCCTTAGAACCGAACTTCCCAATGAAGGGATCATTAGATGGGCCATCAGAAACTTCTGCTGCGTCATTCTGATAACATTCTCTGCTTTGACTTCACCCTAGGTGAATTATGGGGAACCCATTGATCCTTCTGTCTTGTCCCAACTGCCTTTGGTGATTGCTCTTTCACTCTTGCTTGGGCATTGTCTTCACCTCAGCTCTGATACCATGTTAATTTTTGGTATGTTCTATGCTAGAGCAATTTATTTAAATTTTCACAATTGGCAATCACATCAGCATTATGATAAACTGCAGATAGAACATAAATATAAAACGCAGAAGACAAGCCAAGACAAGAGGACACAAGATATGGCGCAAGCCAGGGACAAACCCCACAATGTGTGGGGAAACCCTTTGATCAAATCTTCTTTTATCTTCAAAGTTCAGCAGAGAGAGAGAGATAGAGTACAATGATTTTAAGTCAATACTTGACTTGCCAAATAGGAGATCAAACATCAGAGATCTTCACCTTGAAGATGTTGCAGATCTGATCCCAAGGACTGAAGATATGTAGCAGATGAACAGCTCAGTCAGTTACCCATATTACTGAAGCTTTCCTTCCATGAGACTCTCCTTCCTTTGCTGCTTCACTGATCATGTCAAGGCTGCTAATCTGGTACCTTTCATAAGGACTGGTGCATGGCAGACCTGGTCATTTGTTAGGGCACCCTCTGAGAGCCACAACACCTTAACCATGCCCCACAGTTCACCTGATTACTGCAGCTAGCTTTCATACAATCCTCCAATGATACGCTGCCTTATAGGGCTGCTTACCTTCTGAACGCAGCTACTAGATAAAGGCCTCCAACTGCTGGCTATGGCCTGCGGCCTAGCCCAGCAGTGGACAGTTGGACTGCAACTACGTTCCTTCAAAAAACAGCCCTTACATAGCAGCCTCAATCTCCTCTTTATAACGGATTCTCCTTCCCTTTAAATCGAGCTTAGGAGCAATACTAACATGCTCAAACAGCCTTGCTGTCACCTACAGCAATGTGACATTATCATTGATCCTTCATGCTGTAATATAGTTACCTTGCTGCGTTTTAGATTCACTTTCCTGCTGCGTCTAAGGGTCCTTTCATACTGTGATAAGGTCTCCTTTAACTACAGCCTTCCTCCTTTATTTGCTGCTGATTATGACCTCCTTTAGGACTGTGACTAGGGCAGCACTAGCCCTACTTTGACAGCGGATTAGGGCACACCTGCACTGCAGCTTAAACTCCTTGTTTGGACTGCGGTTTAAGGCACAGTTTTACAGCTGCTTGAGACCTCCATTTTCGGTGACTGGAACCTCCTTCTTTGACTGCGGATAAGGCAGATTTTGACTGTGGATAAGGAGCTGTGCATAGGGTCAATAGACAGCGGATTCAGGCCTTCATTTAGGGTCTATATTAGCCCTCCTTTCATCTGCAGATTGAGCCTCTTGAGACAGCGTATAGGGGCTTATTCATGCTGCACATAAGTCTCCTCTTATCTGCATTTAGATCTTCTTATAAGCCTGCGGCTAGGGCATCATCTGCACTGTGGCTAGGGCACAACTGAACTGTGGCTAGGGCATCAGCTACTGCGGCTAGGGCATCAGCAAATGTATATTTTAGGTGTCCCTCCTTCTCCAAAAACCCAAGACGTGGAGAGGAGGAGAACACACCAAGAATGTGTGTTAAAATGACTTCAAATCCTCACCAATTTATACTAGAACGTAGATGATGAATAGACACGTCTATTGGGCTTCTGAGCCTACTCAAGTTGCTGGTCGGCTTGGTAATAATTATATAAACAAAATAAATTCATATCTCCATAAATACTTATCGGAATCGGATGATCTTTCGATCAATCCTACACCTCTCGACGAGAGGGATCCAATAAAAATATCAGCTGTCATAAATAAGCTGATCCACATGGAGTTTGGCCCTAGTTGCCAATTTAACACTGCCCGACAGCTTACTTTATTGTGAAGTATCATCTCTCAAACACACATTGGCAATCCAATTTGGTTTACAGTAGATTCAAGGATGTTGTGGACACCAAGATAGCATGAATGTTTTAAATGATAATTTGTAACACAAATAGCAAACAGTTCTGCTAGTGCAGTTTAAGATACGTATATAGATCTTGTCACCAATTACATGGCTCATCCACTCTTGCTTCAAGTCATACATTTAAGAGCCAATTACATCCAATTATAAACAGCCTAAAGCTGGTGAAACTAAAAAGGCTGGGGGAGCCAAAATCACAGTCATTCATTAGATCAAGCCTAGAGAGTAACATGACCTTAGAATCTCAGACAAAAACCTTCAAAAGGATGGATCATATAATAGCTTTGTTGCTTGAGCTTTCTGGAGATAAACAGTGTAAAAAAATTTGAGGACTGGAACTCCTGATGACCTGTAATTAGATTACCACATAATTATAATAAATGCATGTTTCATTTGATTTTGAATATTTGAAATCATTGACTTACATGATTTTGAATATTTGGCATCATTGAGGTCTTTGTTCATCTAATTAGTATATCATATTTTTCTTTTTTTTCTTTTATAGGGAGGACTTTCAACTGGCATCAGAGTGTATATACCTTCAAACTATCCCAACATTGTTGTATCTTTATAACTTCAATTCTTTTAGAACAAATCGTGGCAGACTGAGGTAGTGTGCTTGCATTAAGTATCAAAGCTTTTGGTCCTCTGAGAAATCAGTAACCAATTTAGTTTCCACATCATAATTCTGGGTAGGGCCATGGAGATGTAATATGCCCAAATCTGCTCCGTTTGTTCAAAATCAAATGCCCAGCATGTTAAGGCATTACAGTGGCACTGAACAATAATGAAAATATATTTGTTGTTTCAGTTCAAATGAATTGAACACTTGAGGATATCTTTATATAGAACGAAAGTATGGAACAGCATTAGATAAGATAAGATAAGATAATTTTATTAATGTCCAACAAATGACCATAATAGATCAACGGGACTGTCAGTTACAATGATTACATCATGCCAAGCCGGTGGACCAAACGGTCCCCTTTAACATTTCTTTTAAAAAGCAGAAAATACATCTATAATCTAAGTAAATGTAAATGTAGAAGCTAGAAGCTCTTGGCTTCGAAACAAAGCACTGTGATGAAGCAGAGAAGGAGAAGAAGAAGAAGGGGGGAAGGAGTCTCCTGCCCAGTTCCTACTCCTAACATCCGAGGTTGAGAGAAGAAAACTGAGAGAAGCTTGTCAAAGTTTGTTGTCCTGTGGGCATACTGGGTTGTCGCTGCTGTCGCCTGGAGGTTCTAGGGCGCCTCCCAGGGGTGGATCCAATCCTGGAGCGCTGGTGCAATTTGGTGGGTCGGCCCCCCAGGACCGCACTGATCTGGTCTCAGTGTCTGTGGGTCGGTCAATGGTTCTTTTGGTGCCCTGCGCTAATGGTAGCGCCCTAAAGAAGTCCGTGATCTTCTGCGTGGTGTCCGATCTGGTGGGGGGCTGAAGAAAATGGGCTCAAAATCTAAAGGCCTCCTGGAGATAAAGTGCAAGAGATCTCTGATCAACATATCTAAGGAAGCTGGTCAAAGTCTGAGAAGACCTGAAGAGACAATGGAAACGACCTCAAATCTCGTAGTAAGCAGGGCATCTGAAGATGATGTGTGTCTCTGTCTCTATCTCCTGTAAGTGACAGAGCTAGCAAATCCTATCTGCCCTATCGATGTGGTGATCTGTCTCCACTCGGAGTCTGTGAGACCCAACTCTGAGTTGCCCAAGGGGGATTCTAAGGTCATGCATCCAATGCTGGAACATGTACTGTGGTCTGATGATGAGCCCATCCCTGATTTCCAAGCAATGCTCCGCGTAGAAGACCATTTTTGGACGCAACCCATTGGGAGGATTGGTCCATGTAGTCTGAATGTATCGTCTATAAATATCCTCCTTAATGATTTTATTCAGCTCTCGCTGATTGGGAAGGAGGTGGCCTGGAGCATTCAGCGAGTACTGAAAAGGAGGGAGATGGTCAATCTAGATTCCTGAAGCCTCCAGAAGCTCTGTCACACCGGTGTACCAACATTTGGTTTGGCCTGTCTGGACTCTGCATACGGGCGATGTTCTCCGAGGAGTAGTATGCTAAATATGGGTATCTGTCATGACCCTTCCTCGTGTTTGCCAAGCCTCGGAGCCTGTGCAAGAGCGACACTACCTTGAATATCACCTCTAGGCGGAAAGGTTGAGCCCCGAACTCTGCTAGAATGATGTGTTG
Source organism: Pinus tabuliformis (assembly GCA_031772625.1). Taxonomy (NCBI): domain Eukaryota; kingdom Viridiplantae; phylum Streptophyta; class Pinopsida; order Pinales; family Pinaceae; genus Pinus; species Pinus tabuliformis. The sequence continues at coordinate 206,819,903 of CM062804.1, forward strand.
AGGAACTGTCTGCTTGCACCTAATGAAACAGTGCAAAAGGAGGGTCTGGACCCGCTTCGCTGAAGCCCAATCTGACTCTAGGAGAGAGGGACCCCAAATCTCTGAGCCGTAAAGCACTATGGGGCAAATCAAAGTGTCGAAAAGAAAGGTTCTAGAAATAGTAAATACTATAGCAACTTTCAGAAAAATCATTTGAAGGGTGGAAGTATGGCTCTAGTTGACTACAAATCTTGTAAGCATTTCAACACAGTGAACTTGGATTCTACAAACAATTCTGAAAACTGTAAAATCTGAATACATATTGCAAACTAATATCGACAGATTCTCTTTGGTACAAGTGTAGAATTAAGCTGTTGCTCAAATTCCTATTGCACTAATAATTACGAGGATAAATTTTACATAGAATGTAATAGATAGAAATATTATCACCTTAGGACAGTGTACTCATTAACATGAGTGGCAAATTGTGATTCCCATCACATTTCAGGTCTTGTGGGGATAGCTGGCAGGATGATGATAGAGTCTTGAGATGCATACCTCTTATTTTTGCTTGATGATAATGCATCTTGAGATAGTGATGATGGCAGAATCTTTCATGATGTTGCTTGATTACGGTTGAGCATAGTGGTTCTGAGATGGATTGTCTTGGTACTTGGTTTTCTCTTCATGGTTGCACTCCATGGATAGTTGTGGCATGCTCTGTAAAAATTTCTGTTTTCCCACCCCGGTTTTCAGTTTCTCCTTATTTCTCCCATGTAGTTAAATGCCCATTCCCATAACCATACATTTAACAGACTGAAAAAAATAAATATTGCTGAAAACACAAATTCTGGAAATTTTTCAGAATGCTGGAAATTGCAGAATTAAAAATCAGCAATTAAAAACAGCCATTAAAACACATTAAAACACTGATATTTTTGGTCAACTTGACCCTGGAAAAACCCCCTACAACTCTTGGGGAAAACCAGTTTGAGAGCTCTTCTTTATTTCTGAAAATTGTCTTTTTACAGTGAGAATTATTCAGCAAAAAATCAGCAAGCAAATTTACAACTTATCTCCTTTCCCGTGCCTCACAGCAATCTGGAAATTACAGCAAACAGGACAGCAATAAATGCTGTACGACCTCCGTTTTGTGTGCAGAAAAATCAGCAAACTGCTCCTCGATTTTTGTGCAAAAATCTGCCTTTCACTATGTGCTGAATCAGCTGTACAAATCTGCTCAACTGCTGCCTTGGAATGTGTGCCAAGCTGCTGTCTCCTTCTCCTCCCTGCTCAGAAATCTCTCTTGCTCCCTTGCTCTCCTTCTCCCAATCTGCTCATGAAAGAATGAATGACCTTTTCCTCCTTTTCCTCCTTTAATATAACTCCAAGTGACTTTTGGGTGATCTCTAAATCCAATGGCTGAAATAGATTTAGATCAATGGTTGAGATTAAATGCTCATTTAAATCTCACTTTCTATTTTTTAATTCACCCCACTTTAATAAAGACCCACTTAGTCATTTATTTCCAAAGTCACTTTTCCTTTCTAATTTTTCATTGACTTTATAAAAGTCACTTTAAAATTAGACTTAATAACTTTATCACTTAAAGTCACTTTTAAATTAGATTTAACTTTATAAAATTATAAAGTCACTTTAGGAGAAAAATTAAATTCTTTTGGACACTTTTCTCTAGGCCAAAGATCAAAGCCTAAGGGAACCACCTGTCCTCCGGTACCAAATTTCAACATGCTCTTTGGTGGATGATGTTCTTTATAGTTAGCCTAGCCTAACAATCACACATCTCATGGTCTCTTTTTATTGTGATGTTGGCTTATGATGAAATTTACGTAAATCATCCTCATCATTGACATAAATTTGGTGGTAAACATGTTATAAAGGGTCCAACCCCTTGAGGCACTTTAAGCATTATAAAGCATGTATGTGACAAGCCAAGGTAAAAGCTATATTGTTATAATGAAGGAGCTACCCCCTTTGTCTTCATTACCTAGTCAAACCATTAGATTAAGTCATACAATGAACCAAAAGTGGAAATGATGTTATTGTTACTGCAAAATCTAGCAGCCTAGTGCAAAGCCTCACTAGGCATTCTAGTTTTTAGGGCAACAATGGAATCCACCACCACTGTCACCTCAATGGCTTCTCCCCTATTTGTGGTCAGATGCTATCCCCACAAGGGAGGCTTCCCTAGCAAGACTTAGAGGTTATATGACCTAGGGATCTAAGCCAAATGGCTCTCTAAGGAACTCGCAACCCAACACCCTAAAAGATCATCAATAAAGATAGGTTCAGGGGTGAAAGAGAGCTGATGAGATAGAGGGAAGTACCGGCAAGGCCTTGGAGGCCAAAATATGGTCTATAGATGTTCAAGTAAGCTTTCCCACTAGCCACCATCAACTAAAGAATGCTGTTATAAGTTAGGGTTTTATAGATATGCAGATTTACAGCATGCAAAACAGTATAACAGCAATTAAAACAGCCTACTAATGGTGAGATAAACAAAGGTTTCAGGCTGTTTAAGAAGGTAAACAAGGGATAGGTTAACCAGTAGTTTTCAATGGCTGAAAATGCACAAAACAGCAAAATAACTTAGCTGTCAGCCCTAAAATTTGTGGTAAAATATGCAATAAATGATAGATTTTTCCTTTTTAATACAAGTAATGCCTACCTAAAGGACAAGAACATATAGATGCTATTTAGTTGTAAAATGCCGAGGTCCAACATCTTGAGTGTAATGATGATAACAGGGAGCAATCATGGAGGCCTGAGTTACCGCTTTCCTTGGCCTGCCTTTTCCACCCCTCTGGTGCACCTTTTCTTTAATGATTTTTCTTTTCTTTCTTTCATAGTTTGGGTGATCAGCTTGTTTTATGTTTTTTTAATACTCTTTAAAGATGTAGGGGTTTAATGCTCATTGAGGTTGGGACATTATAAGTTCCTTTAATTTAGGGAAAGCATGATATGCTTAAGAACTGAGTGAAAGCTAATGAGGGGGTAGAGCTTAGGCTAGGATTTTGCTCACATGCTTATTATTACTCTCAACCATCTTTTCCATTTTTCATTTTCTTTCATTTGTACCTATATATGCTTTTATCTTTCTTTCAGCTACATCAACCTCTTAGGGAAAGGTTCCAGGTCTCGACTCAAAGATGTGGATAAAGGGTGCCAATACCAGTGACAAATGACAATCAACCCAAAGAATGGAAGTGGATACAAGGATAGATGGAAAGTGACAAGTATGGATTACCTTGGGCACACTACATCAATCAATGCCTCCTATTTGTGCCCCTCTTGAATAGTGGAAAGAAAAGGCCTTAGGGAAGGTCACACTGGACTAGGGGCAAAGGATAACCTCCTAGGTGAAGTGTGGGAACAAGGATACAATCAAAATAATTCAATCTAAGTTGCACGATACAAGGAAATGAGTAGGAGTTTCCGAAACGGGGACGGGTACGAAATGTGGCTCCCCCAAATTTTGGAAATGGGGAAATGCAATATATATATATATATATATATATATATATATATTAGGACATTTAAGAATACACAATACATAAAGCATACATGATACATTCTAATTTATTACATTATGATTAAATTGTCAATTGTCAATGCATAAACTATAAGTCTTTAAATTTACATCACATTTATTCATGAATGATCACATAATGAAAATAGTAATATCCAAAATCAGCCACTAGAAATTTCTAATTTCTTGTCTCATGCTTGATTGGGAGTCTCCTCCTACATAGTCGAATGACCTTAGTGCTCTTGATTAAATACAAGTTCCATACCCTAGTACCCTAGATGCTCTTGATTATTGGGAGTCTCCCCTACACAGAGGGCTTGGTTCTCTTGATTAAATACAAGTTCCATACCCTAGTACATGACAAAATCCAATGGAAACATTGCAATCCCCCCAATCTTGAAATCCTGAAAAACAGATAAGTCTGATGGATTTTGAGTGATCTAAAATTCTACTTTCTCCATATGAAATCCAATGAGGGCGAAACCACTCTCAAACATCCTGAGTCATTTCATGGTAATGTTAAAAATTTAAGTAAAATGATGAAAATGAAAGATAAAGGAGAATGTCAAGGGCCATAGGCTTGAACATTAGGCTACCCCACTCAAAAAAATCCTCTTTTTATAACTTGAGAGAGACATCCAAAAGATATTTTAGTCGCCCAATAAAAAATCAGAAGCGAAAAAAATAAAAAATAAAAGAAAATGTCAAGTGTTAACTGGAAACTCCATCGTACGGCCTGGAAACTCGTTTCTGGCAGTACTGGCCACGTTTCCCCAGCATGAAACAGGTCAGTATGGCCGGAAACGAGTTTCTAGGCCGTACGGTACAATTTTCCTCGTTTCCGTTTCGTTTTTGGTCGGAAACGAACCCCTGGGCAATGTTTCCTACAACTTAGAATTCAAGCATCTAACTCAAACTATGATCCACATTAGAATGCCCTTAACATAAAATGAAAGAACATGAATACAAAAAAGGTTAGTGTACCTTTTGATAGTTGGCCCACCTTCCTTCAAGAAGTTGTTAATTTTTCCAATAATTTGATGTGTCTTCCACCTATCCCTTAGGATTCTTTTATATCTTCTTATGTTACCGAATCTGTCAAGCCTGATGGTGGGATCCGTGGATCCCCAGATCGGAGATGGATTCAAATCTGGATCCACAGAGATCTGCCCATCTTCTCTCCGTGGGTAAAAAACTGCACGTCAGCAAAAAATTCTCTCCATGGGTAAAAAACCGTACGTCAGCACAAAATTTCTAAACAGAAATGCTAACGCAGGTCAATTTCGAATGTTACTAAAAATCCCTCCTCGAAAATAAACTAGGGAGTTGATGGACATCATAAAATTTATTATTTTTAGGTTGAAATGTATTATTTTTAATACAAGACATTATAAACTTTAATTCAAGTCAATGAAGCTAATGATAAGAACGAGCGGAGAGGGAGTTGGCAGGCTACAATTTATTATTTCTATGTTGACAATATTATAAACTTTAATACAAATACATATTATAAACTTTAATACATGTGAAGGCAAGATTATAATCTACTCGTATTTATTTAGAAGATATTTTATTTAAAGTTTAAAAAGTAAGTTTATATTTTAATCATTTTAAAGTTTCTTTTCAAGTTTAAAAATAAATTTTCTAAAATAAGTTTAATAATTTGCTTAATATAAATAATTATAACCTATGAAACCGGATTTGTCCCCCAGGCCCTACGTGTCCTGAATCCGGCGAATCGGACACGATTCGGGCGGATTCGTGTTCGAAAATCAGGACATGTCGTGTCTAATTGGGGCACTTCAAATCCGGAACGTGTCGTGATCAAGACACTTCGAATCTGGAAATCAAGAACCCACATGGCATTATAAAGGCTTATTTCCCCATTCTATTTGCACATTCACTTGTTTAGTTTGTTGTGGGTGTTTGGGAGCAAAGAGCAAAGGGTGTGGGAGCATTTTCAAGGAGATTAAAGCAACATGTAAGTGCTAGAGCTTGTCAAATTTGATGATGGTGGTACTATAGAGGGGTCATCCTCTACACAGCAGATATAGAGATGACTTTGGATATAAAGGAGGAGGATGCAATAGAGGAGAGCAGTGGTGACTATGATGATGATGAGGACAGTGATGCTGATTTTGATGATGACTATGAGGATTGATGACTCATGAGTCATGATTTATCTATTGCCTTGAGGCTTGTATACTTGTAGACTTGTAGTTGTAGTTTTTTTGTATTTGCTATTTCTATTTGTCATTGGCATTGCACTACCTATGTAAACAATAACACATTTTGATTTTGATGACTTAATGAGAAAACTACAATATCTTTATCTTAGTATCTTGTCCTTCTCCTATTGGATCATTGATGAATTGAATATGTATTATAAATTTATAATTTATCATTTATTATTTATGTCACAATTGTATTTGTAATTTTGTATGCATAATGTTACTTTGTAAAACTTACATCTAGATGAAGATCTATGTTTGAATCAATGAATTTGTATCATGAATGAGAATTTGTGTAAGAAATATCTAATTTTAATATATATATATATATATATATATATATATATATATATATATATATATATATATATATATATCTGAACGTGTCCTGTTCCGAGGGGTCAACGTGTCTGTATTCGACACTCGAATCCCCGTATCCATCGAATCCTGAATCCCCGTGTCAAGTGACTTAGATTATAACTAATAACTAATGTTTAAATATTTATAAATGATGCATTAATTATACTATGATTAACTAAATAATTATTTTTAAAGTATTATATTGAATTTATATATTTAAAAATTTACATATGTTTTTTTTTATTTTCATATAAATTTAATTAATATTTATAAATGATACCTTAGGAATTACTTATATAATAAATATTTGTTGTATATAAAAATTATATATTGAAAAATTAACATATGTTTTTATTTTTATATTTATATAAATTTTAATTTTAAAAATTATAAAATATTTTATATTTGCTTGTACTTGCCATTTCCGAATCCTGGCTTTTCAAAAAATTGGTGGATCCGGATTCGAATCCAAATCCGGATCTTGCTAACTTAGATATTTTCTCACTGAGCTAGATCTCCTAAGAGATTAATTGATAGGAAGAGATCCTAAGCCTCACTTGAGATCAATGGTAGAGATTAGATCTAACTCACTAAAGTAAATTAATTTACCTTTCATTAGAAAACCTTAGCCCAATACCCAACATTAATTAAGAGCTTTTCCAAAGCAAGAAATCATAAAATCACTCAATAAATTAAGCAAGTACCTAAAAAGGCTTTTGGATATCTTTTGCATGCTTGACACTTAGCTTGCAGAAGCACCTATCTGAGCTATCATCACCAACACTCCCTCCTAGTGAGGAAGGTATTTGCAACACCCCAAGCTTATCTTTGTAGAAGGCAAACTTCCCTTTCACTAGAGGCTTGGGAGAATGTCCGCAAGCTGCTCCTCTGTGGAGATATACTAAAACTTCATAGCTCCCATCTAGACGTTGTCTCTAATGAAGTAGCATCTTATCTCTATATGCTTTGACCTATCATGAAACATTGGATTCTCCAAGAGTTTGATGCAACTCTGATTATCACAGTGAATCACTGTGGGATCCAGCTCTAAACCAAATAACTTTATGATCATTTTGCAAATCCAAATGCCCTCACAACTCGCCAAACTCATTACCGTGTACTTGTCCTCTGTTGAATTGAGCACCATTGAAATCTACTTCCTGCTAATCCATGAAATCGCTGTTGATCCCATAATGAAGCAACACCATGAGGTACTTTCCTTGTCTACTGCACTCCCGTCCCAATGTAAGTGTGTATCTCTTTGCAACTGCACTCCAGCACTACTGACATATCTCAACCCACACTCCATTATACCTCGCAAGTACTTGAGCACATGCTTTGCTACCACCCAATGCACCCTCCTCAGCTCCACCATAAATTAGCTTAGGGTATTCACAACAAAGCATTATATTTGGCCTAGTGTTGACCAAATAAATTAACGAACCTATCAATTGCATGTACAAAGTAGGATCCACCAATTCTGGTTCTGAAGTATTTAGCTTCTTCAGATTGGTAATCAGGAGTGTAGGCATAGGCCTGAAATCCACCATCCCAAATCTCCTCAAGATATCAACTGCATATTTTCCCTATCCAAGGAAAATCTCACCTGTTTGTTGCCACACCTCCAATCCCAAGAAGTAATGCATCATGTCGATGTCCTTCATCTCGAACTCCAAAGCAAGATCTCACTTGCACATCTCTATGAGCTTCTTTGACTATGAGAAAGAGGTCATCCACATAAAGAACCAAGATGAGTGGATCATCACCAACAAGTGTGTAATACAAGTTGGGATCCACCTCACTCTTGGTGAAGCCCATGCCTAGCAAATACCCATCAATCCTTGAGTACCATACCCTCGATGCTTACTGGAGTCCATTTAGTGCCTTCTTCAACTTCCATATATGAGACTCTCTCCTATGCACCTCAAAACCTTAGTTACTCAATGTACACTTCCTCTCAATTACCCTTTCGAAGAAGGTTGTCTTCACATCCATCTAATGTATCCTCCACCCCATCTCTGAAGCAATAGATATAACAGCCCTCATATAGGTATCCTTGGTGACTAGAGCAAATTTTTCCTCATATTCCTTTCCCTCCTTTTGGGAGAACCCTCTCATCACGAACCTAGCCTTATGCTTCTCAATACTGCCATTGGCAACATGCTTGATCTTGTAGATCCATCTATAGATAACCATTGATTTCCCCTTTGGCCTAGGCACAATATCCCACACATTATTCTTCATGATGAAAGCATACTCTTCCACCATCGCATCCCTCCAAACCTGTCGGCTTGCTACCTCATAACTGCTAGGCTCGGAATCAATGATGTCAGTCATGAGCGCCATATAGCTAGGAAACTATCTTGGTGATCTACTCTCCCTAAAAGTACTCCTAGGAGCCTCTACATGCTCCTAAGCATCTCCCAGTGGTTGCTCTAACCATCTTGGCCTCCTCTTGTTAGAACTTGAAGGAGCCTCCAACTCCTCCATATATGGATACTAAGTGTTGGGCCTCACAATGGTCCCTATTTTCACTCCATTATTCACCAATATCTTCACATTTTACCTTCATGTCACCTCCATTCCACCTCCACATCATTCCATTTACCTCATTATTGGGTTATAACTATGCTTTTCCAAAGTTTATTAATTCTTAACATTTTTAAGTGAATTTATGGCTAAACTTTAGAAAATAATATGCTTATACTTATACCTAACAATTAGAATGAGTTTGTTGACATGTGTAGGTACAAAGGAAGCTTCCAGGGCATATTTATGTGGCCTTGAATGATCAAATTCGAATTTGATAAGATAAGCCTCATGGAAAAGATCATGGAGAAAATCATGGACCTCATGGAGGAAATCATGGAGGATAGGGTTATGTGTCTAGATGGTTGAGAAATGTATGGAACTAAAAGAGAGATTAGTGGATCATCATTATGAGTTTGTTATCTCATCCTATTGTATAAATAGGAGTACCTCCTCCATTCCAAAGGGAGGACTCTTAGAGCATTGTATCCAACTTATGATGGCATAGAATAAAGCTTCATTTTTCATACATTTCCATTATGTAGTTTTATTTCCATTATGTAGTTTTAGATTTAATTTTCCTTAATGTAGTATATGGAATAATTTGTCTTGTTCTTAAGAGAATTGAGCTCACTCTAAAAGGATGAGAGAAACATTTTATTTCATATTAGATCTTATTTCATTTAATTGCTTAGATGTTTGATGTTTGAGGATTTGTTTGTGATTGATGAATGAGTTTTAAATTAGAATCTAATCTACATATGAGAGGACAACTAAGGGTCTAAGTTAGGCTCTCTCTCTCTCTATTTGATTTGCATGATAATTGAAATTTATTCTTTTGCTTTTATGTTTCAAGTATCATATGAGGAGAGACCAAGAGTCTAAGTTAGGCTCTCTCTCCATTGATTTATATGGTAATTGAAATTCATTCTTTTGTGCCTTTATGTTTCAAGTCATTTCATTTCTTATGCTCATGAATGACTCTTAGTTTAGTTTGGATTAGTACATGAGAGGACAATCAAGAGACTAAGTTAGTCTCTCTCTCTACTTGAATCTAAACAATAACTAAGTTCATTCTCTTGTTTTCATTTTAAGTTTTTAGTTTCATGTAATCAATGATTTCTCTATGATACTGTAGGGAAGGACAACCAGGACCTCCTTAGTTAGGAGCCTCTTCCCTTGCATATTGTATTGAATCTTAAATAATTTAGTTAGACATAGAGTTAGTTGCCTACTCCTGCATATATTGTGCTAGCATCATCACAAGCTTACGAGTTTCCCTGGTCGATAATTTATGCAGCAATTTAAGTCCAATAAATTGCCCAACACTAAGTCTTTGCTACTATTGCTAATGATCTCTCTAACCTTGCTTTTATAACTTTACATTGAACTAAATCCCCAACCCTAATCTCCAAAGTGATTGATGGTCGAGATTACATCAAGCCTCACTTGAGATCAATGATTGTGATTAAAACATATTCACTAACAAAATTTATTTTACTTTCCCTACCTTTCTTTAGCTCAATAAGCCAACATAATAATATGTTTGTTTTCCTAAGTTAGAATTAGGCTAAGTTACACTAGCAGCTTGCTCACACTAGAGCAAGTGTTTTAAGGAGATCTTGAATGAATTCCACATGCCTAGACAGTTAGGCATGTGCATAAGTACCTACTCGAGCTACAAACATCAACACTCACTCTTAGCAAGGAAGGTATTTCTGCACCCTGGAACTAGCTCCAATCTTCGACCTACATCTGTTGCCATGGCTGCTACCTCTGAACTAGAAGACTTCCATGCCATCATCCTCAAAGACCTGCTACCTGTGAACTTGTTCCTAGAAGCCTCCTGCTCCTAAACATCCTATAAGGTCATCTCATACCAAGAGACGACCTTAACAAATTGGGAGGAATTTGTAGGCTGTTCCTTCCCTCCTAAACCTAAAGGTTGACTCCCTCTAAGTTGCTCAACCTTCGAAGCTACCTATTCCCTAGTCTTTTGTCACTGCTTTGCTTCTCCTTGTGCTAACTCCTTCTAGCAGCCTCATGAAATCTATTGGTTTATAGACCTGCAAAGATCTTACCTCGTGGATCCATCTCAGTCCTTTGAGACATCCATGAAATGTTGAAATATGTAACTAGGTTCGGTCTTCATAATGACATGTAATCATGATTTTATGTATTTAATAAAAAAAGAAAATTAATCTATTATTGTTATTCTTGAAGCATAGATTTCATGCTCAAGGGAGATTTTTTTTTAGGTCAAGCAGCCACTGAATGCTTCTAGGGCTTATCATTGAGTCTACAAGTCAATTGAGTCATTGTCATGTATGAAAGACCCTTTTGGGCATGTTACATATTGTAAAGAAAATTTATTTGAGTCAAGAGAAAGTCAAAACAACCTCCAAGACCTCGTTATGGTGCAAAGATCAAGTTGGCCTACATGAAGGGACAAGTCAACCTAAAGATAGCAATTCATACCCCTCCTCAAGCAAGTTCAATCTCCTCAAGATAGAAGCTAGAAAAGGACGAAGAAGAACAAGATCAAACTGTTGAAAATGTGTAACTAGGTTCGGTCTTCATAAGAATGAAATGTATTTTTTATTCTTGTATATTATGAAATAAAAGAAAATTAATATTATTGCTTTTGAAGCATGGGTTTCATGCTCAAGGTCTTTTATGTTATAGGTCAAGAACCCATTGAGTGCTTTTAGGGTTTGTCCTAGGTCAAGAAGTCAAAAGAATCATTGTCATAAGTTGAAGACCCCACTGGGCACATAGTAACTTGTAAAGAAAAAAAAATTGTCTTTAAAAGTGTCAGAATACCCTCCAAGACCAAGTCGGTCTGGCAACTGGCAAGTCGACCTAAAGGAAGAGTCATGTCCACCCTTATAAGAGCCTATATATAGAAGAGGATTCGACCTCCTTGAAGACACTCACTGATATCTCATTCTACCGAAGAAAACATAAGAAAGAGGCAACGAAGGAGGAGGACGAAGAAGTTATTGTGTTTGAGCTATCTTTCTCTCTCACATGTGTTGGAGAAGACTAGGGTTTTTGTGCTGACCTAGGGCATCCTTCTACAAGTTCGATCTTGGTGGAAATGAGACAAGGAGGTCAAGCGAAAGTTACCAAGGGTCTCTCTCAAGCTCCAGAAGTCAAGGAAAGGTAAGCGAAGGTCAGAGAAGGGCTCTAAGAGAGGATCGAAGTTCCCATGTGTCGCAGCAATAGCTTTTTGGGGGGCGAAATTTCAGATCTGCAGTAGGAGGCCAAAAATCTTGCAACAGAAGGTCGAGAAGGTGCAATTGGAAGAGATTTGACTGGGTTTGACTATATCGAAGTTGGCACATCACTCAAAGAGGTTGGTCTTGGTCTTGGCGGGTATTGGTCTCAGTCTTAAGGTCTTGGAATTTGTCAATTGAAGAATCTACAAGGAAGAGAAGAGATTTAAGGGTTTTCCTCTCAAGAGGAGAGGTTTTGCGCTGGCTTGCAACCTATATATTGTGTCATTTTCCTTTTTGTTTTGTAGTTGTTTGATGCTTCACACATATAATAATAAGGAACAAAGTTAATAAGTAAGAAGGAACCACAAGCAATTATCAAGTAAAGAGAACTAATCATAATCATTGCCCTACTAAATTCTCAACATGGGATCAAGGCTAAGGTTGGCTAAGGGCATCATGAAAATCTCCAATACATTGAAGAAGTTCATCAAGATGTGTTCAAAGGTATCAAGCTATCTCAAGCAAAACATCAAGGAAGCATGGAGTCCCTTATTCTCTACAAGGAAGGAAGTAATTGAAGAACAAGATGAAGGTCTCTTATCAGCGCTCACTGGCACATTCCAAGACGAAAGCATTTGGGTAATTGATAGTGGTGCATATAGACACATGACAGGTCATCACAAACAATTGAAGACCTTATCAAAAGGAAAATCCTCTTATTCAGTGGAACTTGGAGATAACAAAAGCTATCCCGTAAGAGGCATTGGATCAACCTCTATAGAGCTGGAGAATGGAAGCAACATTCATCTCAACAACATCCTATTTGTTCCAGGTTTGCATAAAAACTTACTTTCCATTTCAAGTCTAGAGGACAAGGGTGATAGAGTAGCTTTCATTGATGGGAAAGTTGTTGTATGGAGTAAAAACTCAAGCATAGAAAATGCTAGAGTAATTGGTATTCGAGAAGGAAGACTTTACAAGTTGATATCTCCTCTAGCTCAAGCATTGGTTCACATTGAAGTTAGCCCATGTGAACTATGGCATAGAAGATTTGGTCATCTTCATTTCAAGATCCTCCCAACTCTAAGTTCCATAGTAGATGGAATACTTGAACTAAAAGAAGACCATGAAGGAGTATGTAAGGGATGTGCATTGGGTAATAATACCAAGAGACCATTTGGAAGCAGTGCTTCGCGGTCAAAAGAAATCTTGGATCTCATTCACTCCGATGTATGTGGCCCTATGACTCCTAAATCTCTTGGAGGTCATCTATATTATGTCACATTTATAGATGATCATTCAAGAAAGACCTAGGTTTACTTGATGAAATCCAAGGACAAAATTTCAAGAATTCAAAGCTGAAGTGGAGAACCTTACAGAAAGGAGAATCAAGATACTAAGATCCAATAATGGAGGAGAGTATACATCCAAGGAGATTATAGCATTCTGTAAGGAATCAGAGATTAAGAGGGAGCTGATAATCCCATATAATCCCAAACAAAATGGAGTTGCCGAACGAAAGAACCAATCCATTGAAGAAAGTGTAAAGGCCAATGTTGCACGAAGCGGAAGCGTTTTTTGGAAGCGGGGACGCCGAAGCGTCATTTTCCAAAAATCTAGGAAGCGAAGCGTCCGCGGAAGCGTCTGCTATATATATATATATATATATTTATATTTTTTTGCATTTATACTCAAAACAAACATCCCAAATACCAAATTAATTGTAGAAGACATGAAAACATGCATATTTTTTCATAAATCAAGATAGATATAACATCCATTGTACATTAATGATCTAGAATCTAGATTCTTCTCCTCTTGTCTAGCCTTTGCCTCTACCTCAATTGTCTAGGGATATTAGTCAACATTGCCCAATTTTGATCAAACTACCTAATTCAAGACTTAAAATATGGTAGAAAAAGCTTAACATGTTTGATCGATGATTTTGACTTGATTGAAAGGTAATTTTTTGCTAAGGGTGTGCCGCGTGACAAAGGAGTTCAACAATTAACACCACCAACACTAGGGTACATATAGGGCTTGGTGCTCTTGATTAAATGCTAATCGCATACCTTCATACTTGATATAATCTAATGAAATGCCACAATCCCATTGATCTTGAATTCCTGAAAACTGTTAAGTCTGTTGAATTTTGAATAGTATATGAAATTCTATTTTCTCCATATGAAGTCCAATGAGGCTGGAAACACTCTCAAACATCCTGAGTCATTTCATGGTAATGTTAAAAATTTAAGTAAAAGGATGAAAATGAAAAATAAAGGAGAATGTCACTTTTACTTTAAGAATTTAACATTACCATGAGGGAGCATCTGCTATATTTATATTTTTTTTTGCCTTCATTCGTCACCCTAACCCAAGGTGAACCCACCCCCAACAAGCAAACTCACCTAAAATTAAAAAAAAAATTGAAAAAAACGATTTTCTAAACGCTTTTCCGGAAGCTTTTCTAGAATCGTACGGGAAGCGTACGGTTCCTCCTCCAAAGCGCCATGCTTCCGACGCCCGAAGCGCCATACGAAGCGCGCTTCGGTGCTTCGGAAGCGGCGCTTCCGTACAGCGCTTCCAAATTTCCAGGAAGCGGCTAAAAAAGCCGAAGCGGCGCTTCCGAATTTGGAAGCGCCGCTTCCGGCCAAGCTTCCTAGGCGCTTCCATACGAGACGCGCTTCGGGGCTTGGAACCGTGGGGGGGGGCGCTTCGTGCAACGCTAGTAAAAGCCATGTTAGATGATCAAGATCTACCAAAATTTTTGTGGGGAGAAGCCACGAAGACTGCAATATATATTCAAAATTGAAATCCCCATAGGTCACTGAACAACAAGACTCCCGAAGAAGTATTCACTGGGAAGAAGCCTACTGTAGATCATCTTTGAATCTTTGGGTGTCCCGTATATATTCATATACCAAAGGATAAAAAGAAAGAAGCTAGATCCTTCAGGCAGAATATTTGTTGGCTACAACAACTCCTCTAAGGCTTATAGAATCTACATAAAAGAAGGACATCATATAGAAGTAAGTCGAGATGTCATATTTAATGAAAGTGTCACATTCAGGAAATCTAAGGAACCTCTCATGGACTCTGATGACGAAGAACTTCCAGTATTTGAAGAAGTAGTTAACAGGGAAGAAGAAGAATCTCATCATGAAGATGAGGGTTGCAATGAACCCATTCAACCTATGGTCCTCCTTAAATCTAGAAAGAGACCAAATTGGTTGAAGCCTACATTACTTGACGTAGACGATCATGAGGCAGCAAAAGGTTCATTTAGAGAAAGCAAGAAACCCAAAAGATATTATGGGTATCCTGCATACATGACAAAGCTAATAGAAGTAGAACCATCCACTTTTGAAGAAGCTCTCAACCATCAGGAATGGAAGGATGCCATGAATGAATAAAATCAATCTATAATGAAAAATGGAGTTTGGGAAATTGTACCTAGGGCCGAAGACAAATTTGTGGTAACTTCCAAGTGGATCTACAAGATCAAACATACGGCAGATGGAAGTATAGATAAGTATAAGGCAAGAGTTGTGGCTAGTGGCTTCTCCCAACAGTAAGGCATCGACTATGAAGAGACATTTTCTTTGATAACAAGGTATACGACGATTCGCTCATTGGCTCTTTAGCAGCGTCCAGGGTTGGAATTTGGATTCCTCTTTACCCATCGTACAATTTTTTTTTGACGTTTTAGGTCTTTATGCTGCCCTTCAAGAAACGTTATGTTTAAAATTTTGCCCTTCCAAAGGTGATGTTTTGATAATAAATTAACGCTTCACTAATAAAGGTTTCATTAAAAACACATATCTATCATAAGAAAAGAAAAAACAAAATGACCATAACACATAAATGACTTATTGAATTCTGAAATTTGGTTTGAAATTATATGAAACACTCACAATAAAATCTCCATAACTCTGAAATCAAATGTCCTTGACTCAGACATGCCATAACATGATATTACTAAGGAGTTCTTATGGGACGTATAAGATGACCAACAAAGTAAAACTATGAGATGGACTATCCTCTGCATCCTCTCCATGATCATAATCACATGGAATCAATGTGAGGGTCCACCGTGGAGAGTTTGTAGTCAAATAAGTACAATGTATAAAAAGTGTTCTAGTATTTCATAAGCTTCATGAGCCATATCTTTCAAATCTTTTAAGTGATATGTTGAGACACTCGATATCTGGTGCAAATTGTAGTCGAAGCGACACTTCCACTGTTCCATAGGTGATATTGTGACATAGGATAACTT
Source organism: Pinus tabuliformis (assembly GCA_031772625.1). Taxonomy (NCBI): domain Eukaryota; kingdom Viridiplantae; phylum Streptophyta; class Pinopsida; order Pinales; family Pinaceae; genus Pinus; species Pinus tabuliformis. Next base: position 206,836,049 of record CM062804.1, read on the forward strand.
TCATAAGTGAGTGGTGAGTCGGTGACACTGTGACAGACCTCTGGCCCAAACAATTCAATAAAGGTGGGTGGCCAATACACTCAGGGAGAGTAAGTGGGAACAAGCAAGATTGTGGTCCAAAATTATTGTGACAAGGAAGAGGTTTTGTTCTTTTAGCTATGTAGGTTCGATGATGCACTAACACACTCATGGATTGATTGTTTGATTCATTCAAGTGAGAATTTTTGCATAAGAGGTAGATACATATTCATTGGATTTCAAGGAAACTATTTGGACTTAGATTCTAATCCAACTTACCCTAATCAAATGAACGAATTGTGAGTTATTGAACAACATTCCTTCTAAGGAGTACGAAATATATATGTTTTCTTCCCCTTGTACCTTCTAGGTGACACTTATGGGAATTCAATCATATTAAGATTGAGCATCTGAAGAGATCTCATCATGAACAAAACATTTCAAACCAAGCCAAATTTGTTGTGTTGTGGGCATATATATATATATATATATATATATATATATATATATATATATATGATATAAAGTCTCTATTAGACTAGATGCTTATTGATCACTTAGTTTTGTAGACATATATTTAAGGAGACTAGGTAATAACCTTTGTTGAATGGTCTCAAATCCATTTTCCTGGTTGTGTGTCCTTAGGCTTTAGGTGCTTTTGTGCTAGTTGTAAGTATCGTAATTCCTACTTTAATAAAAATATGTTTCACTTTCTATGTGTGTGCATATTCGAATTCACTTGAGAGCTCTCTTCAATTGGCATGGTCCACTCACATGCACCTCAAGCTCATCAACAAGAAAGCAAATCAATGAAGGTGAAAAGGGGCCTAAATGGATTTACCCATGGAAAATTGAAATCTTGCAAAATTAATGGCACAAAAGAAAATAGAGAAAGACTGAGAATGTGAAGCCTAGGAATAAAAATACGCAACATTGTTATCTATAAGTTTATAATTTCTATTTGTAATCATTCCTAAAGTATAAAAGAGCCAAACAAAGGTCATTTCTAGAAGGTTTTGTTAAAAAAAGGTTTCCAAGGTAAGATATCTACATTATCATGTTTACAATTGAGTTCTTCAACACCATTTCTACATTTATTAATTCTAATAAATTAAAAAATAGTTTTCAGTGATGTTTTAGACTCGTTTCATTCTGATGGTATTGTACAATTAATAAATTAGGTTTTGTTTTACTTGAACCCACTTAACGTATTACAAGTATGTGTTTCAATAACACACCTTGTTGGTGATGGATTTTGTAAAACATAAACCATTAAATATACACACACTTCTTACAAATTTTTAAAAGAATTGTGTTTATAAATTGGAATTGTTGACAATTTTTTTTAGTTCTATGGTATGTCTTAAAATTGCTTTTGTTTGGCTAAGAGTTTGATTTCATGGAATGTAAGGAAATAGGTTAATAGGCCAAGACTAAGAGATATTTGGTAAGAGTGAAAGTCAAACTTGGACTCGGAGTAGGGTAATTCCAGGGAGTGGGGTAATTCCAGGGAGTGGTTTTTCTACAATAACCATGATGAGTCAACCTACATTATGGATAGCAACCAGTGAGACCATGATGATTCAACTTGCATTATGGATAGCTGCCAGGGATGATTGTCCTCAATGTGAATTTCACCACTGAATTATAATCATTTTTCCCAATATTTTAAAAAAAAGAGAAAAAGAAACAAAAAATATTAAAATATTATAGAAAGCAATTCACTAAATTCACTTAATATATTTCAAGTATATTTTTAACTAAAACATCATAAAAAAACATTAAAATTTTTTAAAGATTTATATTTATCAAATTTTAATTATTTAAAATTCCAGAGTTTTTTAAATATACTTAATTAATTTATACATTAAAAAATAAAAATATTTAATCCACACAAATCTACAATTTTTTACCATATCTATAAAAAATACCATACTTAATTCCAATCCAAAAAAAACTATAAAAAACTAAAATACTTAATAATAACCGAGCTCTGAATAGCGAGATGGTCATGAATGCGAGTCTTGTCGAAACCACAATCACGGAACTTATGATGCAAACGAATTTTAATTTCAGCCGACCATTTCTATAAAATAAAGTCGAGGAAACTGCCCTCTAAAGCACCTGGATTTTTTAATGTTCATTTGTTAATAAGATGATTATTATTATAGTGTTCCAAGTTGAAGTGGAAAGGTGTCACTCTTAGGATATGATATTAATAACGTTTTCAAAAAAACCTTAACCGTCAAAAATACTTTCTTCATCATTCCCCACACGACAGGTCAGACGGTTATTTATAAAAATTCAACGTATTTTACGCGTAAACTGGTCTTTTGCCCGTCAAATTCCAACCCTGGCAGCATTGATGGGATGGAACATCCATCAAATGGATGTCAAGACTGTGTTTTTGAATGGCACAATTGATGAGGAAGTCTATATAGAGCAACCCTTGGGATTTGAAGTTAAAGACAAAAAGGCATATGTTTGCAGATTGAAGAAAGCATTATATGGCCTCAAGCAAGCACCAAGGGCATGGTATGCTAGAATGGATGCATATCTTCAAAGAATAGGCTTCACAAAAAGTTATATTGATCTGAACCTTTATATCAAGGTTGTAGATGAAGAACCTGTGATCATTCTTTTGTATGTAGATGATCTTCTCTTGACAGGTGTAGAAGGTCGAATTGAAGAATGTAAGAAGCAACTAGCAGTAGAATTTGACATGAAGGATCTAGGGCTGATGCATTACTATTTTGGACTAGAAGTCTGGCAAGGACGTGATGAAGTTTTCTTGGGTCAAGGAAAGTACGTGATTAAGATGTTGAAGAGGTTTGACATGATGGACTAGAAACCTATGACCACTCTGATGATCACAAACTTGAAGAGACTAAGGAGTTCTGAATCAAGCCTTGTGGATCCTTCCAAGTATAGACAATTGATTGGCTCACTGATGTACTTGGTGAACACTTGACCTGACATATGTTTTGCAGTAAACATTCTCAGTCAATTCCAAGTGGAGCCAAAGCATGATCATTGGATAGCAGCAAAACATATACTGAGATATCTGCGAGGAACTATCCACTACTGCCTAAAATATGATAGGAGGAATGATGTCCACTTGATTGGATATACAGATTCCGACTGGGGAGGCAGTGAGCAAGATGGAAGAAGCACTACAGGAGGATGTTTCAGTTTGGGATCCTCCATGATCTCATGGATGAGCAGAAAGCAAGACACAGTTGCTTTGAGTAGTGTTGAGGCTGAGTATGTTGCTGCCTGTGAAGTAAGCCGAGAAGCGATTTGGTTGAGGACACTGCTATCAGACCTATTCGAAGGACCGATGGACCCTAAAATGATACATTGTGACAACACCAGTTGTATACGTTTGTCTGAGGACCCGTTATTTCTTGGAAAGACAAAGCATATAAACAACAAGTATCACTATATTCGAGAGCTAGGCAAATGGTGTGTTGCAGCTACAATATATCTCCACTGATGAGCAGGTAGCTGACATATTGACAAAATCTCCTAACAAGAAGCTTGTATACTTGAGAGACAAGCTTGGCTTGGTTGATATATCCTCACTAGTTAAGACGGAGAGATAGGCACGTCATTCTCTTCTTCACTTGGGAATACAGAATGGAGGATTGGGTAACCATCTGGCATTGGATACTCTTTGAGGATGTGGTAGGGCATCCAAGATAAGAGTAGTCGTGGATAGATATTCTTTGAGGACTAGCTATCCAAAATAAGAATAGTCCAAAGAAGGGTATACTCAGTGAACACTCGAGTAGAGTATGTACCTTGAGAGACAATGATGATGGTGTCTATAAATCATTGGTCTCGCCAACATTGTGCTCTGATCTTGTGGAGAGATAGAGTTGCTCGTCAAGGCCTTGCTATGTGACAAGGATGATTGATATGATGCTAGACATATGATTTACCAATTCGACTCTTCATATGAGATCTCTTCAGATTGAGAATGTCCATGTACCTCTTATGAATACCTCCCTAGTTAAGAGGGAGTGTTGAAAAATGTGTAACTAGGCTTGGTTTTCATAAGTATGAAATGTATTTTTGGTTCTTGTATATTATTAAATGTTCCACCGAGTTTCTGGGATGGGGAAACGCGGGAGCAGTGATACGCACAAGGGGGATGTATATAAGCAACCCCGTAATTTAGGGAATTTTCAGGGAAACGGGGGGACGTCAAAGTCATAAAAATTATAAAATTATAAATTATTAAAAAATTAATATATAAAAATAAAATCCCAAAAATATGTCAATAACTAAATAGAAAATCTTAATAATTATGAAATGTACATCTAAAGACTAAATATGATCATCATTACATATTAGACTATTATCATTTATGAATTATCAATGATCATTTGACATTTTTGCATTGTAAATCTAAAAGTAAATTACTAAATTGAATCCATCATTTGACATTATGCAATGTTCCATCTAAATTCATCATTTGGCATGATGCAAGATACATCTAAATTAAATTAATAAATTCATCATATGACAATGACAATGACATTATGTTGAAGTCTAAAATAGCCATAGAATACTAAACTAAAAGTAAACATAGAAAGCACTGAGCAATGAAATACTAGTAAATTTCTCAAAAAGTACTAAATAATATTAATAAATATTAAGTTTTAAGTTTTAATATACCTTTTTTTTGTAATTGTTTTTAATTTTTTTTAAGTTTTAAATATATATATATATATATATATATATATACAAGTTTTGACAATTTTTAAGTTTTAATATAGTTTCATTTTTTTTGTTTTTAATTTTTGGTATGTTTAAATTTGTATTTTTTTTTTATTTTTAATGTTTTAAAAAAATTATTAGACAAAAAAATGGGGGGACGCATATGGCATCCCCCCGTCCCCCTTGCATCTCCTCGGCGTCCCCTCGTCCCCCTTGCATCCCCTTGGCGTCCCCCTGTCCACCCTGCAAGGGAGTCGAATTTCGTCGCCAGAAAAACATCCCCCCAGAGTTTCCCCAAAAAGGGGATGTGGGAGAAACATTTCCCTAGGAGTTTCCCCGTCCCCAGAGCGTGGGGGAGCGCTGGGGCGCGTCCCCCACCCTAGGGTACTCGTCCCCGTGGAACACTGATATTATGAAATAAAAGAAGATTATTATTATTACTTTTGGACCATGGGTTTCATGCTCAAGGTCATTTATTTTATAGGTCAAGCACCCATTGAGTGCTTCTAGGGTGTGTCCTAGATCAAGAAGTCAAAAGAGTCATTGTCATAAGTTGAAGACCCCATTGAGCACATTGTAACTTGTAAAGAAAAATATTTTGTCTTTAAAAGTGTCAGAATACCCTCCAAGACCAAGTCAGTCTAGTAGTTGGCAAGTCGGCCTAAATGAAGAGCCACGTCCACCCTTAGAAGAGCCTATGTATAGAAGAGGATTTGACCTCCTTGAAGACACTCACTCATATCTCATTCTAACAAAGGAAGAAGAAGGAAGAGGCAACGAAGGAGGAGGACAAATAAGCGATGTTCCACAGGGACGCGCCCTGGTGCTCCCCCACGCTCCGAGGCTAGGGAAACTCCTGGGGAAACATTTCCCCCATGTCCCCATATTGGGGAAACTTGGGGAAACTCCAGGGGGATGTTTTTCTGGTGACGAAATGTGACTACCTAGCAGGGCGGGTGGGGGGATGCCGGGGGGACGCAAAGGGGACGCCAGGGTGACGCAAGTGGGATGGGGGGATGCCAAATTAAAAAAAAAAATACAAATTTAAACATACGAAAAAATAAAAAACAAAAAAAATGAAACTATATTAAAACTTAAAATTTGTCAAAACTTTAATTTTAAAAAAATATATATATATATATATATATATATATATTAAAATTTAAAACTTAAAAAAATTAAAAACAATAACAAAAAAAAGTATATTAAAACTTAATATTTATTAATATTATTTAGTACTTTTTGAGAAATTTGCTAATATTTCATTGCTCAGTGCTTTCTATGTTTACTTTCAAATTAGTATTCTATGGCTATTTTAGACTTCAACATAATGTCATTGTCATTGTCATATGATGAATTTACTTTTTATCGTTTTTGAAAATTTGATGTGCACTACATAATTTCAATTGTCAAATGATGAATTTATTAATTTAATTTAAATGTATCTTGCATCATGCCAAATGATGAATTTAGATGGAACATTGCATAATGTCAAATGATGGATTCAATTTAGTAATTTACTTTTAGATTTACAATGCAAAAAAGTCAAATGATCATTGATAATTCATAAATGATAATAGTCTAATATGTAATGATGATCATATTTAGTTTTTAGATGTACATTTCACAATTATTAAGATTTTCTATTTAGTTATTGACATACTTTTGGGATTTTATTTTTATATTAATTTTTTAATAATTTATAATTTTTATGACTTTGACGTCCCCCTGTTTTCCCGAAAATTCCCTAAAATTTGGGGTTGCTTATATACGTCCCCCTTGTGTGTATCCCCGCTCCCACGTTTCCCCATATTGGAAACTCGGTGGAACATTGCAAATAAGTTATTGTGTTTGGGCTTTCTCTCTCACACATGCTAGAGAAGACTAGGGTTTCTACATTGTCCTAGGGCATCCTTCTACAAGTTCGACCTTGGTGGAAAGGAGGTCAAGCAAAGGCTACCAAGGGTCTCTCTCAAGCTCTGGAAGTCAGGGAAAGGCAAGCAAAGGTCAGAGAAGAGCTCTAAGAGAAGATCGAAGTTCCCACATGTGGCAACAGTAGTTTTTTGGGCGCTGAAATTTCAAATCTATAGTAGGAGGCTGAAAATCTTGCAGCAGAAGGTCGAGAAGGTGCAACTGGAAGAGATTTGACTGGGTTTGACTAGATCGAAGTTGGCACATCACTCAAAGAGGTTGGTCTTGGTCTTGGAGGGTATTGGTCTCAGTCTTAAGGTCTTGGAATTCGTCAATTGAAGAATCTATAAGGAAGAGGAGATTTAAGGGTTTTCCTCTCAAGAGGAGAGGTTTTTCCCTGGCTTGCAGCCTATATACTGTGTCATTGTGCTTTTTGTTTTGGTAGTTGTTTGATGCTTCACACATATAATAATAAGGAACAAAGTTAATAAGTAAAAAGGAACCACAAGCAGTTATCAAGTAAAGAGAATTAATCATAATCATTGTGTTAAAATTGGCAACTAGGGCCAAACTCCATATGGGTCACCTTATTTATGACAGCTGATATTTTTCTTGGATTCCTCTCTTCGAGAGGTGTAGGATTGATCTAAAGATCATCCGATTCCGACATGTAAAAATGAAGATATGAATTTATTTGTACTATTGACAAATTGTCATGGCCGGCGAGCAATCAAAGCAGGTATTTTTACCCCCAATTCATCCTCAATGTTGCATATAAAAGGAGGAGACCTCAAGACATTATTTCATCATCTGATCTTCACTCATCTCTCTCTCCTCACTTGATTGGATACGTAGATTAGGGCTGCTTTCTCTCACATGTGCGAAGGAAGGAGGATTTTCTGTTTAGCTGTGTTGACCAGTATGACCGAAGTTCAAATGCTATTGTTTTGGGTTGTGTTGACTAGAGTTGACCTCCCTTTCACTGTGCTTTGAGTGTGGTAGCTTCTCCTTGGCAAGTCGTAGATTTGAGCACAGAAACCAAGGTGATCTGACCTTTGGTTTGACCAGCGTTGACTGCCCTAGTTGCTGGTTGCATGTTGAATTTCGTTTACTAACATTTGACTGGACTTTTCCAGGCTCTTTTGGATTGTTTGGGTTTGTTGTTGGAGGCCGAAGTTGACTGGGTTTGACCAAGCTATTTAGAGGAAGAATTCTGCTCAGTTTGACCAACGCTGACTTTTCTGGTCAGGGCTTTCCTGCTGCTGTCATAAATTATCAGATTTGTAAATTTGTACTATCTCTCTCTCTCTTTGTTGAAATATTAAAGAATATAAGAAGAATTGATCAAGGGTTTCCCCACATTGGGGTTTGTCCCTCACTGGTGCCACATGTTGTGTCCTATTGTCTTGGCTTGTCTTCTATTGTTTATGTTTATGTTCTATTTGCATTTTACTATCATGCAATGTGATTGCTAAACTGGATATTGATATTGGGCTAATAAAGAAATTGAAGTAAATTGCTCTTAAGCATAGAACATACCAAAATTAACATGGTATCGGCTAAGGTGAAGACAAAGCCCAAGCAAGAGTGAAAGAGCAATCACCGAAGACAGTTGGTCAAGGACAAAAGGCTCAATGGGTTCCTCATCCCACTTCCCGGTGGAAGATAAGCTCCGTGAAAAGTCTGACTATCATGGATGGAAGATGTCTCTTGAACTGACATTGGAAGAACAAGAAGTGTTGGATTATGTGAGGGGTAAAATCCCTGAGCCTCCTTCAAATGCACTCGCTGCTACAAAGAACAAGCACAACAAGGTTGAAGTCAAAGCAAGAATATTATCATAGATTCCATTGGCAAGCGACCGGTGGCCTACATCTCTGATTTGAACACCTCCAAGGAGATCTATGATAGGTTGGTCAGCATGTTCAAGGTTAGTGATGTAAATCATGTTTTATTTCTCAAAAATAAATTGAAGGATATTAAGAAAGGCAAGGACGAGGATATTCAATCCTACTTCTTAAGGATCACTGAGATCAAGAATGATATTTTGTCAATTGGAGAGGTCATTCCTGACAGGGAACTTACTATCACTACACTTGGAGGACTCCCACCCAAGTGATATATATTTGGAACCACTATTCTCAATAATGATCAAATTCTAGGGTTTGAAGAATTGATGTCGAGATACATTCAAGAAGAAACAAGAATGGTGGAGCAAGAAATGCCTTCTAACAGAGGGAACCCCATTGCTTTCTCCGCTCATTCCAAAAGGAGAAATAATACAGGGTCTAAAGGTCATTTCAATGGAAAGCTTGGATCTAAGGGTGGAAGAAAGGGCAGGTGCTTTGTTTGCAATAAGTTTGCCCACTATGCAAGGGAGTGTCCAAATAGAAGGGACACATCACATGATGATGATCACAATCATTCCAGGGGTAACTTCAACAACAACAATCAAAGGAATGGCAGGTTCAATGGAAAAGGAAAAAGGAATGTGGGACATCAAGGAAATAGTCAAACCTCCAAGAAAGCAAGGAACTCTAGGTATGAAGAATCAAATGATGTTAACAATAAGCAAAAGGAATACTATCTTATATCGGGCCTCTCCACTACCTCTCCTCCGGACACTTTGGAGAATTGGCTAATTGATAGTGGTGCCACAAGGCACTTCACCGGGTACAAGGAAGCTCTCTCTAATCTGATAGAGAAGGAGACAAACTTGGAGATTATTCTTGGAGACGATGCCACCTATCCTGTGAAGGGAGTAGGGAAAGTCACCCTTCAATTGAATCAAGGTAACATGATTCACTTACAAGAAGTTATATATGTACTTGATCTCAAGAAGAACCTCGTGTCTATTTCGGCAATGGAAGGCAAAGGATAGAAGGTGGCATTCATCGATGGAAAGGTACGTGTTTGCAAAAGGAATTTTAAATATGCTTTTACTCTTAGGTTTCGGGTTGACACTTTGTATCAAGTTGGAGGAAGTCCATTAGGAGCTATGTTTTGCGACACATCTCTACAATCTGAGCTATGGCACTGGAGGTTTGCCCATCTTCATTATAAGGCTCTTCCCGATGTGAGACAGATGGTGACAGGTATGCCCGAGTTCAAAGTAGAGCATGAAGGTATATGTTTAGGATGTGCCGAAGGAAAACTTACAAGGGGACCATTCCCCTCAAGTAATAGCAAGACCACCGATATATTGTAGTTGATCCACTCCGACATATCTGGTATGATGCCCGTAAACTCTTTGGGAGGATACTTATATTATCTCACTTTTATGGATGACTATTCTCGCAAGACTTGGATCTACTTCTTGAAAAAGAAGGACGAAGTGTTCACCTGGTTCTGTCACTTCAAAGCCATGATTGAAAACCAATCCGAGAAGAGAATCAAAATATTGAGGACTGATAATGGGATCAAGTACATATCAAATGAATTCCATGATTATTGCAAAGAAGCTCACATTAAGAGGGAGACCACAACACCATACATTCCGGAGCAGAATGGTGTGGCTGAAAGGAAGAATCGTACTATTATGGAAGTTGTTTGTGCCATGCTTCATGATCAAGGACTTCCGAAGTTTTTATGGGCCGAAGCTGCGGATACCGTCATGTATGTTCAAAACTGATGCCCTCGTCAAGCATTGGACTCCAAGACTACCAAAGAAATGTTCACTAGTAAGAAACCCGATGTCTCTCATTTTAGAATTTGTGGAAGTCCCATATATTTTCATGTGCCAAAAGAGAAAAGAAGCAAATTGGGTGCATTTGGGAAGAAAGATATCTTTGTGGGCTATAGCGAAAATTCTAAGGGCTATAGAATTTATGTGGTTGGTCAAAGGGAAGTTGAGATAAGTCATGATGTCACCTTTGACAAAGATATGGCTCTCATCAAGATCAACAACCTTCCTATCCCAAGGAAGGACAAAGAAGCTGACACTGGAAGACAGGGTGAAAAAAAGGACGAGACAATGCCGGATGTTGATGAACCTATGGATCCTATTGATCCTCCTCCCCAAGAGCCCTCCACCTCCAAGAGAAAACCCTCATTGCTTAGGGAGACTCTCGAAGATGCCGAGAAACATATTGCATCAATGGGGACTTTCCGTGAGAGCAAGAAGTCAAACAGGTATCAAGGATACTTGACCACCATGAGCATTATCATTCAAAATGAACCTTCATCATTTGAAGAAGCCGTGAAGCATCATGTATGGAAGGATGCTATGAATGAAGAGTAAGAGTCTATTATGAAGAATGATGTCTAGGATGTGGTCCCTAGACCCCAGGACAAATCGGTTGTCACCTCTAAGTGGCTCTACAAAATCAAGCATGGAGATGATGGAAGTGCATAAAATTTCAAGGCTCGCTTTCTTGCCCGAGGCTTCTCTCAAAAGGAAGGTGTAGATTACCATGAGATATTTGCACCTGTTGTCAGATACACCACCATCTGCTCGATCATAGCCCTTGCTACCTCACAAGGATGGAACCTATATCAAATGGATGTCAAGACCGCTTTCTTGCATGGTTCGATCAAAGAGGAAGTCTATGTGGAACAACCCGAGGGGTTTGAGGTTCATGACCAAGAATCTCATGTATGCAGGTTGAAGAAGGCTCTCTATGGCTTAAAGCAAGCACCCCAAGCTTGGTATGAGAGGATTGATAGCCATCTGATGACATTGAGATTCATTAGAAGTGAAGCCGATCTGAACCTTTACTTTAAGGTTGAAGATGATAAACCTCTCACACTGGTACTTTATGTGGACGACCTCTTTCTAACAGGTGCAGACTCTTTCATTCAAAAATGTAAGAGGGAGTTGGCTTCTGAATTTGAGACGAAGGACCTAGGACTAATGCACTACTTCCTAGGGTTGGAGGTCTGGCAAAAGCCAAGAGAAATTTTTCTATCTCAAGGAAAATATGTTGTGAAAATATTAGAAACATTTGGGACGGTGCACTGCAAGCCTGTGACTACCCCGACGGAACTTAACTTCAAGAAGTTATGTGGTGGTGGTACCGTACCTGAATTGGGAAATGCTTCTGAGTATCATCAACTCATAGGAGCACTTATGTTCCTGGTGAACTCTAGTCCGGATATATGTTTTGCAGTTAATACGTTGAGCCAATATATGGCTGAGCCTCATCATTTACATTGGAATGGTGCCAAGAATATTCTGAGATATCTTCGGGGCACGATCACTCATGGATTGAGATACATTATCGAAGATGTGAGGCTGCATGGTTATTCGGATGTTGATTGAGTCGGCAGTGTGGTGGATCGCAAGAACACTTATGGGTGTTGTTTCTCTTTGGGTTCTACTTTGATATCCTAGATGAGCAGGAAGCAAAAGTCGGTTGCCTTGAGCACTGTTGAGGCTGAATACATAGCTGCAAGTATGGCCTCCTATGAAGTTGTCTGGTTGATGAAGCTCTTCAGTGAGTTGTATGGACATGTGTTTGATACCACCGTGATCCTCTGCAACAACCAGAGCAGGATCTGATTATCAAATAATCCTGTATTTCATGATCGATCCAAGCACATAGATATCAGGGACCACTTTATTTGGGATATGGTACAACAAAGAGCAATAAAGATGCATCACATTGGGACTGATGAGCAGGTCGCCGACATTCTGACAAAGCCCCTAGGAAAGGTCAAATTCTTGACTTTCTAAGAACGACTAGCAATGGTGGGGAGACCCTCTTATGAGGGTCCTGTATGATATGGACATTGAGCTCTAGGAGCTCCAGGGGGCTTGGGGTACTTCTTGGAGCGATGAGCAACCATAGGGTGAGTGGTTCATCCTTCTCCTGCTGATACATCCTACCCATGCAGTCTGGGGCTCATGGGAAGTACCTCTCATCTGGCCAATGAGTATGGAAATGAGGATAGGGACCATAGTACTACCGATGGACGCATCGTGTACTACTCTACTCCCTATGCTAGGATGATAGTAATCTGGGATCAATTGGAACTGACTTCGAGTCAGTAAGAGTGGTATGACACACTCTCTTTTGATTGGAACTAACTTCGGGTCAGTAAGAGTGGTATCAGACACACTCTTTTATCTGGGACTGACTTCGGGTCAGTAGAGAATGGTATGAGATACATTCTCGATCACTTCTTCTTGTTCATAGTTCAGCAGCGCAGAGCAGTGCATTAATGGCAGAGATAGTACCGACTGGCAGCTGGATTAGCAGATGAAGTTCTCCCTAATTGGGAGGGAGTGTTAAAATTGTCAACTAGGGCCAAACTCCATATGGGTCACCTTATTTATGACAGCTGATATTTTTCTTGGATTCCTCTTTCTGAGAGGTGTAGGATTGATCTAAAGATCATCCGATTCCGACACGTAAAAATGAAGACATGAATTTATTTGTATTATTGACAAATTGTCATGGCCGGCCAGCGATCAAAACAGGGATTTTTACCCCTTGTTCATTTTTAACGTTGCATATAAAAGGAGGAGACCTCAAGGCATTATTTCATCATCTCACCTTCACTCATCTCTCTCTCCTCACTTGATTGGGTACACAGATAGGGCAGCGTTCTCTCACATGTGCAAAGGAAAGAGGATTTTTTGTTTAGCTGCATTGACCAGTTTGACTGAAGTTCAAAGGTTGTTGTTTTGGGCTATGATGACTAATGCTGACCTCCCTTTGACTGCACTTTGGGTGTGACAGTTTCTCCTTGGCAGGCCGCAGATTTGGGCACGGAAACTGAGGTGATTTGACCTCTGGTTTGACCAGCGTTCACTGCCCTAGTTGCTAGTTGCAGGTTGACTTTCGTTGACCAGCATTTCACTGGACTGTTTGGGTTTATTGTTAGAGGTCGAAGTTCACTGGGTTTGACCAAGTTGTTTAGAGGAAGAATTATGCCTTGTTTGACCGACGTTGAATTTTCTGGTTAGGGCTTTACTGATGTTGTCATAAATTATCAGATTTGTAAATTTGTACTATCTCTCTCTCTCTCCTGGACTATTGAAGAATATAAGAAGAATTGATCAAGGGTTTCCCCACATTGGGGTTTGTCCCTGGCTGGTGCCACATCTTATGTCCTCTTTTCTTGGCTTGTCTTCTATTGTTTATGTTTATGTTCTATCTGCATTTTACTATCATGCTGATGTGATTACTAAACTAGATATTAATATTGGGCTAATAAAGAAATTGAAGTAAATTGTTCTTAAGCATAGAATATACAAAAATTAACACATTGCCCCATTGAATTCTCAACACGAAGTCTTGGGCTCTCTCTCTCTCTCTCTCTCTCTTGTTAGGGTTTCTACAGTTACTGGGCAAGGTGAAATTGTGAAGTTACATCGAAGCTGTCAAGCTGCATCGAAGTTGTGAAGTTGCATCAACATTGTGAAGTTGCACGAAGTTGTGAAGTTACAGCTAGGCCAAAGTTGTGAAAGGTCAAAACTATGAATCTGTTAGAGAGGTCGAAGTTGCAGTGGAATAAGTTGGTCGAAGTTGCAGAAGAAGTTTTTGGAGGTTGAAATTGCAGTAGTTGCTAAGGAACTGCTAGAAGGAAAGATCATTAAGGGACTTGGTCTTGGAGGGTCTTGGTCAAGGGTCATAGGTCTTGGAATTCGTCAATTGAAGATTCTATAAGAAGAGAATAATTCTTGTGGGTTTTCCTCTCACGTAGAGAGGTTTTGGCCTTGGATGATCGCCTATATCTTGTGTCCTTTTTGTCTCACTGTTCTTTATGGTTTGGTAGTTGTTTGATGAAAATAAAACAATAATAATTAAGGTGAAAAAGAATCTAATCAAGATAAGCAAAAATACATCACAAGCAGTTATCAAAGTAAGAGAAATCACATAATCTAGTTGCCGCTAGATTTCTCAACATGGTATCAGAGCTAAGGTGACAAGGCAAGGAAAGGTAGCTAAAACAAGGACACTCAAAGGCTAAAGCACTAGAAGGACTCTCAAAAGGATTATCAAAAAGATCAAAACATTGAAATTGTACCATCAAGAAGACATTCACAAGGACTGAGTACAAGCAAAGAAGACCTCAAAACCCTAGCTTATCAAAAGAAGGGTTTCTAACTTGAAGCATTGTTGGGAAGCTTGCACATCATCATCAAATAAGATCTCAAGGACCCTACCTAGAATGACTACACATTGAAGCATCTTGAAGTCTCTACATTCAAGGGAAGCAAGAAGAGGTGTTGTCATCATCATCAAAATCAAGAAGGCATCAAGTTGGAGATATTGTCATCAAGGACCATCTTCACTTGACAAGTAAGTACCTTTATATTTATGATTGAATTTGCTATCAAAATGACTTCAATTTGCAAGGAATGCAACAAATTGCTTGGGTCATCAAACTTTCTTGCATGGAAGAACCATATTTGATCCTCATAGAAAATGAATTCACTAAACATATTAAGGGATCAATTACTAAGCCTCCAAAGGAAGAAGCCCAAGCTCTAGCAAAGTATATGAAAGGGGAAGTAAGGGCTCAAAGAATTCTCATTAAATCCATCAAGGATCCCCTCATACCTTATGTATCAAAGTTGGAGACATCAAAAGAAATATATGACAGGTTAATAGAATTGTTCTCTGTAAGTACTGTCAGAGAAGTGATATCTTTGAGGAACGAGCTATACAAAATGAAGGTCTCAAAGGAAGATGGAATAGCCCCATATTCCATGAAGGTATCAGAAATAAGAGACCAACTACAAGAGTTGGGAGAAATAATGTTCGATAAAGAAATGACCACCATAGTGCTCAATGCACTTCCAGAGGAACGGGGCAACTTCACATCTAGCATCTTTGGAAAGAAGGAAGCCACGCCATTCAATGAACCTTGGTCATTGCGTAAAATTAAAGAAACCAAGTTGAAAGTAGAGAGCGATGTGGGACCAAGTGAACAAGTTCAAGCATTAGCTACCATGGCTAAGAGAAAAGGAAATTTTGGGGAATCTGGTTCTCATAAAAAGAAGAAGAATATGTCAAAAGTCCAAAGCTATGGTTGTCATGAATATGGGCACTACAAGAGAGATTGTCTGAAGTTCAAGCAGGACAACAAGAGGAAAGAAAGAAATGAAGCTCATATCATCGAAGAAGTGGAAGAACTTGATGAGAAGAAATCCAAAGGGATATATCTTCACTATTATGTTTTCTCCAATGCATAGCAAGGGGAAGTAGGAGGTTAAAAGATCTCCACCATTGCAGTTAAGATGAGAAGTATTATGACAAGATCCATCTTAGTAGAAGATGGCATCATACTAGAAGTATACCGTTAAAACAAGAGCTCATGACATCATTCGAGAAGCTTGAAAGAATAGTTGAAGTATAAGTCTACAGAGATGTAGCAATTATCATATAAAGGAAGTAGCTCTTGGCAACCTCATTGAAATCATATATAGTACATATGATTGAAAGAAAGTCATCTAGCATGATAAAAGGAATTCATCATACATCATCATCATGAGAAAGGAGCATTTGTCGAATGAGGATAATCAAGATCCTCCGTTGGAATCTTCACTAGAAGGTTCACCTCTACTTGGAAGAAGCAAGTGTCTTGCTGATCATTCCACCTTGTGTGGGATAAATTGTTTAGAAGAACGACGGTATGGTGACAAAGGAGTGCAACAGGTCAAGATGATTGAAGTACTCTCAATCAAGGAAAGGAAGATGTTGAAGGAAGTTTAGATGACCAAAAGGAGAAAAGAGGTATGTATATATTGATAGATTAAGTCATGTCATCATATAGTTGTAGATAGCATGGGTAAATGCTCTACCTTGTGAGCATGATCAAGGATCTTTTATTTTGAAAAGATGCATGAAGGCATGGTTCAAATATTGATAAGATGAAATCAACATAATATGTCATGATACGGAGTATGAGGTAGTTTACAAAGATGAAGGAACTATGTACGGAAAGTTCCTGGGAAGAAATATGTGAAGAAAGAAAGAAGAGATCGTGAAATATGCAACTACGGTCACAAGAAGTCAACAACCGACGACTAGAAGAATTGATCATGGCATCTCCATAGATAAGAAGACCGTGATAAGGTCTGTAAAGAAAGGAGACTCTTGACATATGAAGTCTTGGAGATGTGTTTATGAATGTGCAGGATGTTGCAAGCAAGCAAGATGTCATGATGAAAGGCCATCACAAAAGGCAACTTTGACTTGATTTTCATTTTTTATTTTTGTAACACATCTGGTTGGGTTGATACAAGGCTACTGAAAAGAGAGTTGTAGATGTCACATACAACTTGTTGAAGAAAGTGTAACTAGGTTCGGTCTTCATAATGACATGATCTTTGAAAATAATGTAATAAAGAGAATAAATTATTTTTGTATATCTTACTACATGGGTTTCATGAGCAAGAAGTGTCATAGGTCAAAAGACTTCTTGATGTCTTTAGATTTTATTATTATTTCAAAGAGTCATGTCGTGTAAAGAAGCTCTTTAAGAGCCTATGTAAAATATATCTAAGTCAAAGCAGCCCTCCAAGACTAAGAATAATCCTCCATTGGCATGCTCAAGATGTCTGCAAGCAAATTGATACAAAATTCATCAAGTCGGCTTCAATATCGAATTAAATAAATAAATGGCAGTCATGTCGACTTGGTTAAATGACATGTTGGTTCATGGATTCACGTCGGCTCAAATAGCAAGCTCAAACAACTATAAATACCCCTCTAGGGTATCCGCAAATGCAAGAAACAAAACTCAGGGTCTTCTCTCTGAAATTTCGCATGTGAATAGAGGAGCAGATCCGCATTATGAGTAGGTATTCGGAGAAGGGCTCGACTGCACCTTGGACAGGTATAAGGTGCAAGAAAGCTACACTTTGGATGGATAGAGGAAAAGACAGGACCTCAGATGGATGTTTAGTCTCGGCATAATGATGTCTCTCTTCTCTCGAATAGTACCACAGTGTTGATAAGCCATAGTATCAACAGTGACAAGGATGAATAGTCTCTGATTCATGACAAAGGCAGTAACCATCACAGTCTCGGCCTAGATGGAAGGTAGGATCACAATCTCGGTGGATCTACTTCATAAGCAATCAATGTATATGTGATACAAAGACCATTGGAACCCTTATTGTTCTCCTTGTCTCGGATTAATGGAGATCACAATGATTCTAAAGGTGCAACCTTAGTGTTGTCATATATATCTTACATAATCATGTTGAAAAAGAATTTCGGAAATTACTGGAAGTCTAAGCACAATGAGAAGCGGTGACGAGGGTTTCAAGCAGTGTCAAGTTTTGTTGTAGTAATGACAATGATAGTTACATTCTCGGCATAATGGAAGAAGCTGTGACAAGGATGATCAGTGACAAATTCATGATCTAGTTCTTGTAAGATCATGATCTCGTTGAAGATGCAGAGATCGCCTCTGTGGTAATTTCAAGGGACAGTCATGGCACAACAATGATGTTATCCACGATGGCAGCAGTATTGAAGATATCAGTGATGCAGTAGTGCAGCAGTGATGATGATGATCTCAGCAATGTCCAAGGAAGAGGATTGATGTCTTGGTCTTGGAGAGGCAGATTGTGTCAAGGGTCATGGTCTTGGTATTCGTCAATTGGGATCTCTATAAGAAGAATTTTGCGTGGGTTTTCCTCTCCAAGAGGGAGAGGTTTTGGCCCTGGCAAAAAGCCAAATACTTTGTGTTCTTGTCTCTTTTGTTTTTGGTAGCAGTTTGATGAAGTAAACACACACACTAATAATGAATGGAAGATCAAGTTAAGATTAATTGTATAAATACTTCACAAATTGTTATCATGTTAAGAAGAATCACCCTAATTTATGTTTGCCCTAGATTCTTCCACACAACTAGCACTCATGTGGTTGGATGAAAGCTCTTGGAGAAAACATGACTTGAAAGAGGTAGATGTAGGAGGAAAACGTCATATGGGGACTAGAGGATCACCTTCCGACAAAGAGAAGGATGACATGACCGAAGTGGCTCGTGAAGGAAAGTGATGGACGGTCGATGCCCTACGAAGAAGTCCCAAAAGACAAAGGCTCCATAATGTTAAAGACGAACTTCGTGACATCAAAAGGAGCCCCACAAGCAGCTGATAGTCCCATGATCTCCACCTAGAGCAGAAAGTTGTTGGAAGCGAGTACCTTGTTAAGAGGGAGCTTGGACAAGTCCCTGGATAAGAGGGAGCTTGGATACATGCCTTTTATAGGAATGGGTACATTCCTTCATAGGAATGGGTATATCCTCCCTAGTTCAGAGGGAGAAATAGACACATCATTCTTGTCTTCACTTTGGAAGGAAGAATGGAGGATTGGGTAAGCATCTGGCATCTGATACTCTCTGAGGATGAGATAGGGCATCCAAGATAAGGGTAGTTGTAGAGCACCGATATTCTTTAAGGACTGGGAATCTAAGATAAGAATAGTCCTAAAAGAACATACTCTGTGAACACCCGGGTGGGGTATGTGCCTTGAGAGACAATGATGATCGTGTCTATAAGTCATTGGTCTCGCTAGTGTTGTGCTCTGATCTTGTGGAGAGATAGAGTTGTTAGTCAAAGCCTTGCTATGTAACAATGTTGGATGCTATGAAGCTAAATAGATGGGTTACCAATCTAACTATTCTTATGAGAATTCTTTAGGTTGAAAATGTCTAAGTACCTTGTATGGATTATGAATACCTCCCTAGTTAAGAGGGAGTGTTGAAATACGTAATTAGGTTCGGTCTTCATAATGACATATGTAATCATGATTTTATATATTTAATGAAAAGAGAAAAATAAATTTATCATTGTTATTCTTAAGGCATGGGTTTCATGCTCAAGGGATATTTATTTTTACGTCAAGCACCCAATGAGTGCTTCTAGGGCGTGTCACTGAGTCTACAAGTCAATTGAGTCATTGTCATGTACGAAAGACCCTTTTGAGCATGTTACATATTGTAAAGAAAATTCATTTGAGTCAAAATACCCTCCCAGACCTCGTCATGGCAGAAAGATCAAGTTGGCCTACATGAAGAGACAAATCAGCGTGAATATAGCAATTCATACCCCACAAAAGCTTATAAATAAGAAGGAAATCAACCTCATTTGGACACAATCTCAAGCAAGTTCAATCTCCTCAAGATATATGCTAGAAAAGGCCGAAGAAGAAGAATAAGAAGAAGATCAAAGTTTTGGACCTCTCTCTCCCTTTTGTTAGGGTTTCTACAATTACTAGGCAAGGCAAAATTATGAAGTTGCATCGAAGCTCTGAAGCTGCATCGAAGCTCTGAAGTTGCATCTAGGTCGAAGCTGTGAATGGTCAAAATTGTGAATCTGCTAGAGAGGTCGAAATTGCAGTAGAGCTGTCCAATGCATTGTCACTGTCCAATGCACTCTCTTAAGTTCCACCTTGAACTGACTAAGAGAGTTTACTACATAGGATATATCTAGCGTGGTGTTGACCAACTACATGAGAGAACCAATCAAGTGCCTATATAAGGTGGGGTTTACATCCTTCTCCCTGGATGCATCTACCTTTCTCCAATTCATGATCATGGGTATAGCCATGCCTCTGCATTCCTCCATCACGAACCTCCTCAAGATCTCAGTCTCATATTTCCCTTGTCCAAGGAAAATCTCCCCATTTGGCCGCCACGCCTCCATGCCTAGAAAGTAGTGCATGAGATCCAAGTCCTTCATTTTGAACTCTACTGCAAGATCCCCCTTGTACCCTTCTACGAGCCCTAGTGAACATGTCTGCATTCCTCCATCACGAACCTCCTCAAGATCTTAGTGTCGTATTTCCCTTGTCCAAGGAAAATCTCCCCATTTGGCCACCTCGTCTCCATGCCTAGAAAGTAGTGCATGAGATCCAAGTCCTTCATTTCGAACTCTACTGCAAGATCCCTCTTGTACCCCTCTATGAGCCCTAGTGAACCTGTCAGAAACAAGTCATCCATATATAGAACAAGAATGAGAACCTTACCCCAACCACCAAGTAGTCGAGGCTTGCATCCGCCTCACTCTTCACGAAGCCCATGCCCTGCGAGTATTTATCAATGTGCTCATACCACACCCTAGGACCCTGCTTGAGCCACTTGTACAATGTTCTCTTCAACTAGCACACGTGGGTCTCTCTGTTGTGTGCTATAAAGCCCTATGGTTGCTCTATGTATACCTCCTTTTCCAATTCACCATTAAGGAAAGTTGTCTTGACATCCATATGATGGATTTGCCATCCCATCTGTGCTGCTAATGAGATCACGACTCATATAGAAGTATACCTGGCCAGAGTAGAGAACGTCTCCTCATAGTCTATTCCCTCCTTTTGAGAGAACCCCTTGGCCACGAACCTCGCCTTGTGTTTCTCAATGTTTCCATTTGCACTATGTTTTATCTTAAAGATCCAATGTGATCCAACCATCGCCTTATCTATCAGTCTAGGCACAACCTCCCACACACCGTTCTGCATGATTTAGGTATACTCCTTAATCATTACAACACACCACGCCTGTTGTTGTGCGAACTCTTGATAGTTAAAAGGCTCTCTATCAACTAACTAACTGACAATGCCATGTAGCTAGTGTACCTCTCTGGTTGTCTCCGTTTCCTACTATCTGTCCTAAGGTCTCCCAAAAATCCTGAGTGCCCTTAAGTGTCTGTTGAACCTCACGATTCCTCCTTCCAACTGTAGATGATGGAATATCCACCTCTATGCCATCCTGGTGAATCTACATGATTTGTTGCTCCATACTTTGTGAACTCTCAGGAACACCTGCACCTGAACCCGTGCATGTACTGGCCACTATACTTTGCTATGTTGCCCCTAATCTTGCTACTCAACTCTAGGAGCATTGCTAGTTGCTCACTCTGATTATTTGTTGCTAGTGAATCTTTGGACCTCTTGTATGCCTTGTCCTCCATGAACTTGACATCTCGCTTGACTATAATCCTCCTAGCCCCTAGAATGAAGATCTAATATGCCTTAGAGGTATCTCTTGGAATGTGACAATATGCTAGGTTGCCAAATATCCATAAATGAATGACATCTGGCCTCTTCCCTGTGAATGTCTCCTCTGATGTCATCTACCCAATGCTCTATGTGGAACCCTATTCTAAATGTAGATTGTCATATTGCATGCCTTTGCCCATAAGTAGTGTGGCATATCCTAGTCATACAACATAGCTCTCGTTGCCTCCAATATAGAACAGTTCTTCCTCTCAGCAGGCCCATTCTGTTGTGGGTTGTAAGGAATCGTTCTTTCTCTCTTCATTCTTGCCTAGGTACAAAACTTCTAGAACCCCTCTCATGTGTACTCACCTCCATTGTTTGACCAAAGAACCTTAATCTTCCTACCCATTGCATTCTCCACTAGAGCTTTGAACTCCTAAAAGTGACTTAAGACCTCATCTTTGGTCTTCACTCTTCAAGAAGTATATCTTGGTATTTCTAGAGAAATCGTCTTTAAAAGTAATTAAGTACCTGTATCCCTCGAGAGACATTATCGACATCAGCCCACATATATCTAAATGCAGTGGATCAAGAACACCCTTTGATCTCATGTCACTCCTAGGAAAAGTTGCTTCCGCAAACTTGCCCAACACACATCCTCTACAAACATCGTCATGCTTTGTGTTCACCTCTAGAACACCTATCATCATCTCACAAAGTAATCTGAGTGATCCATGATGTATATGGCCAATATGAAATTTCCACGATTGCAACAAACTAGAATTTAATCTTCTATCTACTAGAGATTATTTGTTTTTTGTAATTAACTTTACAACAAATAACGATTAAATCACTATTGCAATCTTCAAAATTAAGAATGTTGCGAAATATAAAATACTAGAACTAAGAAATATGCGCACACACACAAAAATATGACACTGTTATTTTTGGACAATTGTCCCTAGAAAAACCCCGAAGGGAAAACCATTGCAACAAATGAGGGTTTTATTATTATTTAGCAATTTGAGAGTACAATGAAATGACTGTCTTTCACTGGAAAACCTCCGGCAAATACTAATCTCACTAGCAAAAAAATTTGGAGACTATCTGTCTCCCTCAACTACTCGATCTGGCCCTCACCCACAACTCGTGTTGCCTTGCTGGAAATGTGCACTGCTACTCTTTGGAAATTTGTATAGCCTTGGAATCACCTCCTAGCAACTTGTCCTGCCTCTGGAATCTACTCATTTTGCCTCTGGAAAATAGATCTGGCCTCTACCAACTGAAACATGGTCTCCTCCAACAACTTGCATTGGGAAATTTGGCTACTCGCACTAGAGGTAGCTCCCTCCTTTGTAGATGAATTCGTCCTCCTCTTCCTGTCTTGAATTCGGCCTCCTCTTCTTGTCTCCTGGACACTAGAAAATATTGAGGAAATCTCCTCTGGAATCCTGCTCCCAAATCTCTATTGATCCCCTGCCTTTGATGCTTCCCTAGCTTCAACTACACTCTTGTTGAATACCTGCAATTGGGTTATCAAACTACTCAACTCACAAATTGATTTGATGCCCTTCTCCAAGCCCTTCAACTTGCTCTTATAATCTCTCGTTGGAGTCTCAACAACCACGATTACATCTCAACCAATGGCTAAGATCAACTTGACTTCATCAATTAACTTTTTTGGAAGTCTCTAAAGCAAAATCAAACTCCCTCAATCAATTCACTTTAATTAACCAGTTTTCGTAAGTTAGACTTAGGAAATATTTTAATTATGGCTAATTAATTTAATTGAGGCATCTCCAAGTCTTTTCTCACAATACCTTTTCTAGGTTTTGGAGATCTTGTGTTCCTTAGCCTCTTAGACATCATAGAGACTAGAACACATGTGTTTCTATTGTCGTTGCACAAACTAGTAGGCCTAGTAAACAGGGTAAAGCTAGAAGGTGCAACAACACCCTGGGACAAAGGCCTATTGTCACCACAGCCTATGTCCCCTTCTTTTCTCGGATTTTCAAACGACGGGAGGAGTCCCAGTATTCCTCACTTATGGTAGATGTGTTTAGGACAAGTTTGAAGTGAGGCAAGGTGGCCCATTCAGTGGAAAGATTCAATGAAAGTGCAAGCTTTGGGAAAAGTTAGGAAGACTTTCCAAGGAAAAGCCCTTGAGATAAGGACTACACAACACCTAGGGTTGAGATATTTGACATGATTAGGGTTCATTTAGGGTCAGGGTAGATAAGACAAAAGGCTATGAATGATATACTTCAACAAGTACTAAAGCTCAAGCCTTAAGGAAGTCCCCAAGTTGAAGGATTAGCACCTAGGGTTCCCTCTTGATGCGATAGCTAGGGCCTTAAATTTTCAGAAAATTCCACTGTGGGAATCCCACCAAAACTTGAGCATCGCTAGAGGAGACGGAAAGGAAGAATTATATCTAGATGGAATCCCATAATTCACCCTCCCTAAAATTCCGCACCAAGCCCTAAAAAGCCTCTTTATCCTTAAAGGGACGAAGAAAAAGGAGAATTTATGGATAAAATTTAAGGGTGACCACCAAGGGACAAGACTAGTGCCTAGACCATTGGGAGGTTAGAGTCATGGAAACTTTGACTTGACCAAACCGTCCTTCAAGGAGGCCTAAAGAGGAAGCCCTAACTACCCCTTCAAGCATTTATCCACTTGGAACATTCATTTCACATTATCAATGAGTAACACATGCAAAAATTTCTCAAGATTACCATTTTAGAACAACATTCAATAACTAGGGCACAAAATTTCATCAAGAGACAATATTCCATGCATTAGACATAGTGAAAATCAGAAATACACCATTAAAGAGCACTTACAAGACAATGTGAAGTATATCCATCCATTAGCAAGACATTAGAGGCTCCAAGAAAGATAGGAAAAATTCCAAACATCAAAATTCATCCATACATATCCAAATCCTTCACCAAATTGCAGGGCCGAAATCCCTAATAAGCTCTGCGAAAAGCCCAACCGATGATTGAAATGAATGAGGATTAGCTCTATTTATATAAGCCTCCTCAAATTCGAATTAGCCTAAAAATGCCCCTAATACTATTTTAATGTGCAAAAATAAAATGTCTTTGGTGACAAGCCCACCAAATAGCTCAAATGTCTAAGATAAGCCATCCAATGAAGTCGAAATGATAAAATAATCGTGCAAAATGGCCGTTGGAGGGCCTAGTTGAGTCCCCAAGTGCCATGATGAAGAAGGAGGCTCCACGAATAGTGGTCAAAAAGGGATGGCCCCTTGATCTTCAAGAAAATCATCATGTGGTAAACATCATGTGATGCTCCCAAGTGGCTCTGGGGCACAAGCCATGGTCTCATCGGTGTCCAAGTAGCTCAAGATCAAGTCAATGATCCATCAATGAGGGGTAGAAGATGAAGCATGCCCTCCCCTGTCTCCTCGAGAGAGACAAATCCTCCTTTATGCCTTGCATCAGCTTGCCAAGTGTCGGGTGCAATGTGTAGTCTGTTGAGCAAAGAGGTCGAACTGTATCATCATCTTTGTACAATTGGGATCGAACAAGCAATGTGGTGGTGCTGATGAAACCCATGGCATGGCAATTAATGCACTGCATGTACGGAAGCCCATGGCTCTCAATGGTCACCCTACAAGTGCCATTATGACCCTCTGGAGGGTTTGGATCCCATATAGGGAGGCCAAATCCAAGATGAAGACCCACATGCAATCCTATATAAGATCCAATGTGTCTCCTCACCTTCGAGTACAATAATCCATTAGTGCAATTGAGTAAATAAGCTTGTTAATCAAGGGTAGAAGTAGACTTCATAGTGGCATGCCCTTCCAAATGGGCTTTAAACATGTATAGGTGTTACCTTGCTCGACAAGTGAGGTTAATGAAGGACCCTATTAGGTGGTTTCAACCTTTAAACAAGTGACAAGTCCATGGTACATCCATCAAATGGTAGGTGTCATGTGAAATAATGATGGAACAGAGGGGGCAAAAGGAAAGGAGCCAAGCCAACCCACATGCCATGGCACAAGGGTAGCTATAATGAAGGAGGCCCACACATTGGGTGTATGAGTGTAGGAAGGAGCAATCGTGGTACAAGAGCCACCCCAGCCTTTGTTTTTCCACCCATCTTCATATGCCTTTTTCTTCTTATTGATTTTTCTTCATTTCACTGCTTGGGGCTCAAAGGGGATGAGAGCATGACGCGTAAGGTATAGCAGTAATTACCCCTTTAAGGTAGGGCAATTCATCGCCCACCAGGGGTTGGAACAATTGTGGGCTCCTTAATGATGCAGGGAGCACTCATAAGGGCCCTAGGAACCATTGTTTTAAGATCCGGCCGACTCCGAACCGACTCGGCCGAGTTGGTCCTAGCCGGAAAAAAAAAAATTGCAACCCGGCACAAAAAATGGTTTGGGAGGCCAAGTCATGACTAACCCAGCCGAGTTATAGCATGACTCGGCCAAGTCAGTCATAACTCGGCTGACTTGGCCGGATCCGCATCTACTCGGTCGGGTCAATCAATGCGGCCAGTAAACCATAAAAATAGCGATTTTTAATATTTTTTTTAAATTTTTAACATTTTGCTGAGTGTTGGGGACTCCAAGTTGTTTTAAAAATTGGTTAAGTGCTATTTGGGGTCCATTCCCCTCTCCCAAACCCTATTTAACCCACTCAAATGCTCTCATTCTCTCACAGCCATCTCATGCATTTGAGTGAGAACTTCAATGAGAGTTTGTGAGCAGTTGTTGAGTTTGTTTTTGGAGCAGCAGTGAGGAGTCTTGGGCAAGCATTGTAGCCGGAGTGAGGAGCTTCTTGGGCAGCCATTTGGAGTAGCATTGAGGAGTTGATTTTTTGGAGCAAGCTTGAGCAGGCAGTTTGTGCCTAGAGGTATTTTTTTTCACTTGTACAAATCCGTTTTTGCTTATTAAATTTTAGGTGCATATCTAGAAATCCTAAAGAGTGTTTTTTGTGAAAAAAATGAACATTGAATCATTTTTTTTTTTCATTTTTAGATTGTTTTCTTCCATTTCCTAGTCAAAAAATGGCACCTAGAGTGAGAGATCCTGCTTGGGCATATGTTGAAATAGTTGATAGTGAAATGCATTGCAAATTTTGCCAAAGGAAAATTAAGGAAGGTCCTGGGGGCATTAATAGGCTAAAACAACACTTGGCGGGGATTAGAGGCCAAATTACTCCATGTACCTCACCAAAAATTGGGGAGATTAGGAAGGAATTGTTAGCCAGCTTTGAGAAGTTTAAAGAAGATAAGGCTAGGCAAAAAGAGTTAGAGGCTGAAATTGGGAGGAAGAGGGAGATACAAAAAATGATGGCTACCAACCCCCATTATGATTTTGAGGGTTCTTCCTCTATCCCTCATACTGATGCATCCAACCCTTTTCGATATGTTTCTCTCTTTTTTGGCTCTGTTCAAGATAAGGGAAAGGGTAGAATGAAAAAGGGTGATATGACTATCAAAAGTTATTTCACTCCCTCCTCTCCATCAGATGCACATGGTCCTCAAGCTAGTAACAGTCAAATGCAGCCCACTTTAGATGACCATTGGAAGAAAGAATTGAGGGAGACTGCTTGTGATTACATAGCTAGATGGTGGTATGATGCTGATATCCCCTTCGATGCTTCCTGTTCACCATATTATGAGCCTATGTTTGATGCCATACACGCTGCTGGAAAAGGCTTCAAAGGCCCTACTATGCATGAGTTAAGGGGGTATCGTTTGCAAAAAGAAATTGCCTCCATTAATGAGTATTTGAAAGATTTCAAGGACTCATGGGCAAGAACAGGATGTACCATCATGTCAGATGGATGGACTGATCAAAGAAATCGTACCACCATAAACTTTCTTGTCTTCTGCCCACGGGGAACCATGTTTTTAAAATCAGATGATGCATCTGATAAGGTAAAAGATGGGCAATTGTTGTTTCAGCTATTGGATCAAGTTGTTGAGGAGGTGGGGGTGGCTAATGTTGTTCAAGTCATCACAGATAATGCCTTTAACTATGTTCTTGCTGGTAAACTATTAGAGGAAAAACACAAGACCATCTTTTGGACCCCATGTGCTGCACATTGCATAGACCTCATGCTTGAGGATACTGGAAAATTAGATTGGGTCAAAAACATTGTAGATCATGCCAAAAGCATAACAAAATTTATCTACAATCATTCATGGATTTTCAGCCTCATGAGGAAACACACTGGGGGCAGGGATATTATTAGGCCTGCCATCACTAGATTTTCTACTCATTTTTTGACATTGCAATCTATGCTTTCCCAAAATAGAAACTTGCAAAATATGTTTTCCAGTGATGAATGGAATCAAAGCAATTGGTCTCACAAAATGGAAGGAAAAGAATTGAAAAAGAAAGTTAATGAAGAAACTTTTTGCAGAAAGGCAACAGAGATTGTGAAGCTTGCTGAGCCATTGGTTAAGGTGTTGCGGTTGGTGGATGGGGAAAGATTGGTTATGGGCTTCATTTATGAGGCTATGGATCAAGCAAAGGAGCAAATAAAGAGGGCATACAGGGATAGAGTGGCTAAGTATGGGCCCATTTGGGCAATCATTGATAAAAGATGGAACAATCAACTCCATCGCCCTATACATGCAGCTGGGTATTTTTTGAACCCACAGTATCATTATAAAGCTAAGGAGTCAGAAGCTTTGAGGGGGGAGGTCAGAGATGGACTGATTGACTGCATTGATCGCATGATCCCATTGGAGTTTGATCAGCTGGAGATACACCGACAGGTCACAACCTTCAACAATGCCTCGGGTACCTTTGGAAAGAACCTAGCAAAGATTGTAAGAGAAGTAGATGATCCAGGTAAACAAAAATTTCAATTTTCAAATTCTTAATAGTTTTACTTTTTTTAAAATTTTGTTAAATCGTTTATAATTTGAAAGTTGGATATAATTTGTAATTTTGTTGAGCTAACTCATTACACTCATATGTTTTTTGCAGCACAATGGTGGGAGGCTTTTGGTGGCCATTGTCTTGAATTGCAGAAGTTTGCAATTCGTATTTTGAGTCAAACTTGCAGTGCTACTCGGTGTGAGCGCAATTGGTCTGTCTTTGAGAGGATTCACACAAAGAAGAGAAACTGTTTGGATCAAAAACGGTTAAATGATCTAGTCTATGTCCAATACAACCTTCGGCTCAGACGAAACCAATTGCTGAACAAAAGACCTGATTCAGATCCCATTGTGTTGGAAGACATTGATCCAACATCAGATTGGGTAGTGGAGAGTCATCCAGTAGAGTTTGATCCTAATAAGGATCTTGATTTTGATATAGATAGGGAGGCATCACTCGAACATGATGTTCAGTTGAATGCAGATCCCGATCCACCTGTACTACCAACCTCAGCCTCACAGCCAGCAAGGACTCCAGTTGTAGGCGCTTCCTCTGCTCAGCCACGACAGAAGCGCAGCCGCATATCTTCTCTATCTCAGCTTGCATCTACTGCATAGCCTGCTAGTGCTACCACTTCTACAGTTGCAGTTGGAGATGATGATGATGAGGAGGAGCCATGGGGCCCCCTGTCTGACTCTGATGATGATCCAGAGATTGATCAACATGATCTTGGCTCCTTTGGCAGTAGCTATTAGCCAGTAGCACTCGAGTCTGGTCACAGTTTACTTTTGTTGTAGAGGCCATTTCTAGCCTCCTTGGTTATGTGTTTTTTGTTTTGAATCTTTGATCATGTATGTATTGCCATTGGACAGTGCACTGGGTGCCATTTTGATATAATGGATATATTCATGAGCCTACTTTGATCATATGTTGTCTTCCATCTATATTATAATGTTGTGTGTTTGGAAACATGAATGAAAATCTCTAAAATTATGTTTTTTAATAATAAAAAAAAATATTTAATGTATTTTTTACAACGACCGAGTCATTGAAATCGAGTCGGCCGAGTCGATACTAAGTCGGAGTCGGAGTCAGAGTCGACCCTCGACCAAGTCGGAGTTTTAAAACATTGCTAGGAACCAGGGTGATGGCCATAATGATAGGGTGTAGAGCTCATGTTTGGATTTTTCCCATGTGCTAAATTTTATTGTCTCGGCCATCTTTTGCATTTTGTGGTACACTTCCTATTGTATGTGGCCATATTATGCTTTTATCTTTCTTTTTAGCTACATCAACCTCTAGGGCATTGTTCCAAGCCCGACCTAAGGTGTGGACAAAGGGAAGGGGAGGCTAACACCTTATGGACCCAATGGACAAATTGTTGATTTTTGGTAGCATCGGATGTGCTCTAGCCATGAAAACTGGTGGAGAGGCTAAAGCACATGAGATGTCCAAGACCCAGAAATGGTTTGGGGAAATTCCACCCGGTTAGAGAGATATTAAAATAATTAATATTTTTAATGGGGTTCCTAAGTCTAAACTTGGGAAAATTAAAATATTAATGGGTATTAATATAAAACTGGGTGATGATACTTGCGTGCGCTGCCTCTCTACTGCAAACTAGGTCTGTTGCCTTTGCTCTGCACGCCCCCTGTGGCTGCTGCGCACAGCAGCTCTTGAGCCCCTCGGCTCTCCAATGGACTCTAGCGGGGGTCCGCCTCCCCCCCCTCACCCCCCAGAGGTTCTG
Organism: Pinus tabuliformis; assembly: GCA_031772625.1. Classification (NCBI taxonomy): domain Eukaryota; kingdom Viridiplantae; phylum Streptophyta; class Pinopsida; order Pinales; family Pinaceae; genus Pinus; species Pinus tabuliformis. Next base: position 206,866,230 of record CM062804.1, read on the forward strand.
GCTTTCAAAACGATGATAGCAGCTTGCATTAAGAGAACCCCTTCCGCCATGCAACAGAAATTCGTGAAGAAAATGGACAGCATACCCTCTGTTGCACTCCCGGAAGAAGAAACGTGCAAAGCAACTCTGAATCTTGCAGAGAGAGGCCTCATAGGCCAGTTCACTGGCCTCTGGCCTTCACCAAAATCTGTTGAAGAGTGGGTTCAGAGAAACTGGATCCCATTAACCAAAGAGGCCATAAAAAGCTACTTTGTGGGTAAGGGCTACTTCGTTTTCGTCTTCGAAAGTACAGAGGACAGAAGCTTAATCTTCAGGAACGGACCATATTTTATGGGTCCACAAGGATTATATCTGAACAAATGGTCGCCCGATTTTGACCCTGCTCAGGATGTTCCATCAGTTGTTCCCGTCTGGGTGCATTTGCCCCATCTTCCCCTCCACTACTGGAACCAAAAGTCTCTTCAGATAATCAGCAACGCTCTAGGAAAATAGATAGATCAAGCAGTCAAAAAAGATTAGTGTTCGTGTGCCCGCATATGTGTCAAACTCGATCTAGAGGAGGGACTGCCAGAAGCAATCAAGCTAACAGTCGTCGGATGGACGCATGTTCAAGAACTGGATTACGAACAGCTCCCTTTTAAATGTAGACACTACCATGGTCACGGCCATTTCGCAAAACACTGCAAGAAAAAGGCTGAGGAACAAGCAAAGATGCACAATGGCGAGCAATGGACCCTAGTCTAGAAAGCATTGCAGCAAAAAAAAGGTAGGGGGAAAGTCACTCAGAAGGAGGCCCCCAACAGCTCCAAACCCACCGAAGAAAGGGGTCCAAACCCAAATGAAAAAGAAAGCAGTCAGGCCCAACCCTCAAAAATAATCCCAGAAAACGTAGACCAGGAAGGAACATCCAACTCCAACAAAGAAGACGAAGAAGCAGGCCACCCAGAGGCTTCCAAAGGCAGCCCCTCCAATCCCTCGTATGCAGAAGTCACAAGGAAAAAGCCAGCAGATAGCTCAGGATCATCGGAGGACGAGATCTACGAGCGTCCGTCAAAAAGAGCCGGAAGGAAATCCCATAAAGAAGCAAGGGAGGAGGAGGCTGAAAGACTTAAAACTCAAGGCAGCCAGCCCACGATAGAGATGTCTATTGGGAGAAATACCAGAACAAGGCCTCCTAAGGGAGGATCCCTCCCCCCATCTGGTAAATAATGCGTCTTGTCTCTTGGAACTGTAGAGGTCTGGGGACCCACATGAAAATAGAAGCAGTCAAGGATCTACTGAAAATTGAACCACCAAATATTCTCATGCTCCAAAAGACAAAAATCGAAGGGCAAGCCCTCCTCGACATCAGTAAGGTGAAGTGGAAGAAAAATGCAGGCAAAGCAGTAAGCTCAAGGGGCTCTTCAGGGGGGTTGGCTACCCTATGGATAGAAGATCTCTTCCACCTGAACAACTCCTTTGAAACTCAGCATTGGATCTTCACAGAATTAAAGCATTGTGCAAGTAAGTTAACTATCTCACTCTTCAATCTTTATGTTCCAGTTCTTTACTCTGAAAAAAGAGAATGTTGGAATTCCCTCCTAGCATTCTTAGAGCAGCATAACCCCAATAACATAATCCTTGCTGGAGATCTGAACATAGTTTTGAAGCCCAAAGAAAAGAGAGGGGGAAACAACGGTAGAGACCATTTGCTACCTTTTGTGGAAGATCTCATCCAGCAATGGGACCTCCTTGATTTTAGCCCAATAAGAGGTCTCTATACATGGACAAATAACAGGACAGGGGAGGAACACATATCTGCTCGTCTGGACAGATTCTTAGTTCAAAGCTCGTTGATGATGAACAACAAGATAATCAATACAAAAATCCTCCCCAAATTAACTTTAGACCATAAGCCCATTCAGCTGCTCCTAGAGGATGAAGAAGACTTGGGTCCTCTTCCTTTTCGCTTCAGCCCCCTCTAGATTGAAAGGGATGGTTTCATGGAAACAGTGAAAGAAGCTTGGGCCAAACCAATCTCAGGATCACCATGTTATGTTTGGGAGCAAAAGCTCAAGGCAGCAAAACAAGCCTTGAAAGAATGGATTAAAAAACCCGCTTCAAATCCAACCAGCCAAAGGAAAGAAATAGTGCAGACTTTGGAGGACATACAAGTTGAAATGGAACACAAGGATATCACCTCAGAGATGATAGGCAAAGAGGTAGAAGCCCAACGCTCTTCCTTCCGCTCCTTTAGAATGGAAGAAGAGTACTGGAGAATCAAATCCCGTAGCCTGTGGTTGAAGGCTGGGGATTGAAACACCTCTTTCTTTCATCGCCAATATAGAGCTAGACTCTCACGTAATCATATTTCGGAAATCACAACTGAAGAAGGGCAGATCTGCAAAGGGTTTGCACAAATAAAAGAGGCAGCAGAAAGTCACTTCAAAAAGCTTTTTACTGCAGGGACACAAGGCAGCGAGGAAGACTCAGCGGAGCTCCTCTCAAACATCCCTTTCCTTGTCAGCTCAGAAGACAATCATGCTCTCATCAAACCCTTCACGGAGGAAGAAATAATTAATGTTATTTGGTCTATGGAACCTGATAAGGCTCTTGGGCCTGACGGGTTCACCATTCACTTCTACAAGATCTGTTGGGATACCATTAAATATGACCTCCAGAAAATGATAAGAGGGTTCCAGAAGAAAGCTAAGATAGGAGGAGGAACCAATTCCACCTACCTCGCACTAATTCCAAAAGAGGCCAACCCAGAAACCTTTGCCAGATTCAGACCCATATCTCTATGTAACGCCTCCTACAAAATTTTGGCCAAGCTGCTGGCAAACAGAATTAAACCATTACTCAAAAGGCTCATCTCCTCCTCCCAAGGAGGATTTGTTGAAGGTAGACACATCTTGGATAATGTCATCCAAGTGCAGGAGACAATTCACTCAAGTAAACAACGAAAAGAAAAAGGAATGTTGATAAAACTAGACATGGCGAATGCTTTTGATAGGGTTAATCACACCTTCCTCATCAAAGTCTTACGCTCCTTCGGGTTCTCGAACCAGTTTGTGAATCTTATAAAAGCCTGTATTGACAATCCCTGGATTGCCCCCCTGGTTAATGGGCGCCCTACTGGCTTCTTTCATGCCCAGAGAGGCCTTAGGCAGGGCTGCCCCCTCTCTCCTTTTCTGTACATTATGTTGGCTGAATCTCTGAGCAGAAAGCTCACTGCTGAGAGAGACGTTGGGTCACTACCTGGCCTCAGAATTTCCCATGGCATAGATCCCTTAAACCATGCCCTGTTTGCGGATGACTTTATTCTTCTCGGAGGAGCCTCTCTCAGAATTGCAATGGCGTTTGACTCAGTCCTCAAATGCTATTGCAGGGTAACAAGAGCCTTAGTAAGTGAAAGAAAGAGTGAAATTTATGGCTGGAATATGGAACAGCAAGAGCTCATGAGCATATCTCAGATCCTGGGCTTTAAAGCCTATGCAAAATGGGACAAGATCAAATACCTGGGTTTGCCCATTACAAATGGAATTAACAAAAGGGATCCGTGGAGTGACATTATCAGCAAAATCAAAACAAAGATCTCATCTTGGGGAGGCTACTGGTTAACAAAAGGAGGAAAAGTAATTCTTATTAAAGCTCTGCTGTCTGCGTTGCCAATTTACCAAGCTGCTTTTCTTCTTGCTCCTAAAAATGTGATGGATCAAATATCTAAACTCCTGAGGAATTTTTTATGGCAAGGGGGAAAGGGAATCACGAAAAAATTTACCTGCTCAACTCGGACATAGTCAAAAGAGACATCACGGAGGGCGGTTTACAGATTCGCTATCCTGCGATGGTTAACCTTGTGCTTGGTGGTAAACTCCTGTGGAAATTGCATTGTTATCCATAACACCCGGTCAGTCAATCACTCTTGCACAAGTACGTAGATGGTCCTGCGCTACAGAATCTGCAAGCCTGCATCTCAGTTAACTGCTCCCAAACCTGGAATTTATGCCGAAAAAGTCTACACTTCTTCAGAGAGAAGGTGTATCGCGTGCCCGGAAATGGAAAGAAAACCTCTCTGTGGGACGATCGCATTATGGATCGTGCTCCGCTATCTGAGTCTGAAGACATCGCAGATATAAAGGAGTGGCTCCAACGCGCTGGCATCAATAGCGTCTACGATCTTTCTAGGTGGGACAACAAAGGCAATTGGTGCTGCTGGGACTTCCACGACGTCCCTGTTAGACTCTTGCAGCAACAAAATCGGCTCATCGAATTGCTTGAAGAGGCAGCACCAGTTCATCAAAGCATGAAGGACACATGGGGATGGGGACACTCAGGAAGGTATACCACAGCTACTAGTTACAATGCCCTTCACCCAACAAAAATCAACAATCATCCGCCCAATTTCTAGAAAAAAGTATGGGATCCTGGAGGTCTTCCCAAAGTCAATTTTTTTTCTGGATTTTGGTGCATAACAGAGTCCTAATAGGAGAAAATCTGGCCAAGAGAAGCTACGCAGGACCGCATAGATGTGCCCTCTACAGAAGCAATACTGAAACAACTAAACACCTCTTTATTGACTGCTATTTTGCTAAAGAAGTATGGGGCTACATTCTCCATGAACTCCAGATTGCCCCCCTGGGCCATGATTCTATAGCAGAGTTATTTGCCTCATGGAGCCACCTATATCCCCACAATATTCCCACTAAATCTCTATGGAACAGAATTTGGATCGCCATCCCCAAATACGTATGTTGGCAAATTTGGTTGACCCGGAATGAACAGATTTTCAAAGAAATCTCTTATACTCCCTTGAAAGTAGCAACCAAAGCAAAATCCCTCCTTTTAGAAGCAGTGCAATGATCTTACTTTAAATAAGACCTCACTCTCCTTCCTGAAGAAAAGAGATGGTTGGATTCTCTATCCCCTCTGCCTCGAAGGCTCCCCTTAGTCCCCCCCATTGCAAACCCTAAATGGTGAAAAAGAGATTCTAACATCACTTTCCAAGATTGGTGGAGGCAACAACATCTAACCTCGATTTTCTTTGATGGGTCTTCCAAAGGGAACCCCGATGCAGCTGGAGCAGGGGGGTATTATGTACTCTCCGGATGGCTCAAGAAGGGATTGCTTTTGCTGGGGTATTGGGCAAAAAACCAACAATCAAGCAGAGATTCTAGCTCTCCTCAAAGCATGCCAAATTGCAAGGGAAAGAGGCATCAAAGACTTTCAAGCATTTGGAGACTCAGAAATACTAATCAAAAAACTCAACACGGAGGAATTGTTCAATAATGCAAGCCTCAACAAAATTCTCAGCCGATTAAAGAGAACCCTCCTTGAATTCGACACCTACAAATTCTACCACATTCTAAGGAATTCGAACAGTGAAGCAGACCTCATGGCAAATAAAGGGTGCGCTCTTCAGAAGGGACAACTCAACATTAATGAAGAGATATCATACCAATCTTGCTTCTCTTGACAGAATTGTAATCCATCCTAGCATAAGAAAGAGGATAAGGAGAACTGTACTCTTGGTTGTTTAGGCTTTGGCCCAACCATCTACCTTCAAATAAATAAAAAACATACCCGTTTCAGTTTAAAAAAAAAAAAAATATATATATATATATATATATATAAAAACTGGGTGAGAAGGTTCTAAATGACATGGATCAAGCCAAATCTATTCTTAGCAGTTGATTAGAGACTTAATCTCGATCGTTGAAGACTCAACAAGAAAAGTATAAGAGAAGGCTTGAGGGTCAATTGGAGATACACCATGATTGATCAATCAGTTTGATTTTCTGGAGCAGGGCTTGCTGAGAATATTCGAACAAGTGGTCTATTGCAATGAGGGGCAGTGAGTACATAACAGAGAAGCAAAGATAGTGCCTGAGGGTCAGCGCAGAGCCTGGAAAGGCTGATGCAGAGGCAGCCAGAGCTACGCAAAGGCAGCAGGAGCCATGCAAAGACAATTAGAGACTGTGCAGAGGCTGAGGGACCTGCGTGGGTGACGTAGAAGGCCAAAGAGTTAGCGTAGAGAGGCAGAAGGTTGACGCAGAGGGTTCAGGAGTTACGTTGAGTTTAGCAAGGCTAACATAGAGCCTAGGAGAAGCGCCAAGAGGATTTTCGTGGCGCAGACTAGAGCTGAGAGGTTGAATATATGTCTTCGAGAAGAGGTATTATTTTCGTGTAACAATCTCTTTTGGGTGACCCAGTTCGGCACCCTAGTTGTACTCAAGAATCTGCATAATAATAAAACCCTCAAAACTGCGGCACTGGTTTTCCCGCATTGGGTTTTTCCGGGGATGATTGTCAAAAAATAACAGTGTCCCTTGTGTGCTTGTCTAGCATTTCAGTGGTTGATCTGTATATGAGTTAAGGCTGCATTTGTGTTTATTTTCAGTATTTATATGCATAAATAACTTGTTAAGGAATAAACAAGTAAGTTAAATAAACCAGATAATGCAGTGGGGATTTCTAACATGTCAGACTTAGAAATATCAACACAAATGTGGACCCAGATGGGGAAAATGTGAAATGGGCCTATAATGAGCCAAAGGGAGTGTGATATATGGTATGGGGAAGCGGGACCACACAACCAAAATCAGGATTTCCCATGTAGTGCTACGGCCCACACCTAAAGCTAGTAGCCAATAAAGGAGATCCCATGGGACTAGGATACAAGATTAACCCACAAAGTTGAGGCAAGGGAACAAGAGTACAATCAAAGGTCGTTCTTTTTGCCAATTTCCCCCCACTAATCCATGCCCAAATGTGTCCAAGAAAAGCGATCATAAACACCCAATTACATAATGAAAAATCATACCTTCACGGTTGGAAGGCCCACCTTCAAACATACAATCATGACAGATAAACAAGGGCACACAATGGTTCGCTCAGGTGGCGGAAAATAGCAGCACAACAAGCTATCAGGTCACTGCAAGGGGCTACTAGTTGTTGGCTGAAGATAAATCTAGGAAAACTTTTTCTCCTATAGGGATCACCCACTAGTTGTGGGTAACAACTACCATAATCTAGCACTCCCTCTTAGCGAGGAAGGTGTTCTCCACTACACCCATCCGCTCTCTGAAGTAGACAAACTTTGCCCTACCCAAGGCTTTCATGAGTATATTAGCTACTTACTAGCTACTTGTTGGTCTATGGCAACATGTTGTAGCCAAACCAATCCACATTGCACACAATCTCTGTTGAAGTGGTACTGTATGTCGATATGCTTCGACCTATCATGGAACACTGGATTCTCATAGAGCCTGATGCAACTCTGATTATCGCAGTAAATATTGTTCGCCTCCAACCTCTCACTAAACAAACTCACTAGCAGCTTCTGAAGCCAAATAGCTTTGCATGTGACCATGCTAGTTGACATGTATTTTGCCTCTACAGAACTCAGTGCCATGGACTACTGCTTCTTGTTGCACCACGATACAACCCCTAATCCAACGTTGAAGCAGCACCCAGAGGTGCTTTTCTTGTCCACTGAACTGCCCGCCCAGTATGCATCTATATAACCATATAACTCAACACCATCACCTAAGTTATACCTCAACCCATACTTGACTGTGTCGCGCAAGTACCTCAATATATGTCCCACCACTATCTACTGCACTCTCTTAGGTCCCACCATAAATCGACTGAGAGTGTTGACCGCGAAACAGATGTCTAGCCTTGTGTTGACCAAATACATGAGTGAACTTATGAGTTGTCTATACAAGGTCGGGTCAACGTCTTTGTCCTCCGATGCATCTATCTTCCTCCAATTAGTAATCATAAGTGTGGACATAGCTCTACAATCCTGCATCCTGAACCTCTTCAAGATCTCTGTAGTATATCTCCCTTGACCAAGGAAGATCTCCCCATCCCTCTACCATAAATCCAAGTCTAGGAAGTAATGCATGAATCCCAAATCCTTCATCTCAAATCTTGCTACCAGGTTCCTCTTGCAGTCCTCTATGAGCACTGATGACTTGGTCAAGAAGAGGTCATCCACATACAACACTAGGATGAGTGGCTCACCCTCTACCATCAAATAGTAAAGGTTAGAATCCACATCACTCTTTACAACTCCCATCTGTTGCAAGTAGTTGTCAATGCAACCATACCATGCCCTGGGAGCCTGTTTGAGCCCGTATACCGCTCTCTTCAGCCTGCACATGTGTGTTCCCCTCTCATGCATCTCGAAGCACTCTAGATGTTCTATATACACCTCCTTTATCACCTCGTTCAAGGATGTTGTCTTGACATCCATGCCTTCTTTCTGTGCATACCCCTTAGCCACTAACCTAGCCTTGTACTTCTCTACACTGCCATCTGTAGTGTACTTGATCTTGTAGATCCATCTAGAGCCCACTACCGACTACTTCATGTCTCATCTCACAATAATCCTCCTATTGCTAGGAATGTAGATCTTGTATGCAATTTTTTGCTATACTTGATGAAATAGCCCACCTCTGAAATTTGATCTAACTTAATGTGTTTCTCATCTGGCACATGGCAGTATGCTATACTACCAAAGATTTTGAAGTGACTGGCCTCTGGGTTCTTCCCTGAGAAAACCTCCTCTGGTGTTGTCTTCCCCAATGCCCTATGAGGAACCTTGCTTTGTATGTACATTGTTGTGCTACATGCCTCTGCTTATAGAAACCTAGGCATGTCCTGATCATATAGCATAGCCTTCTGATGTGGATTTGTTACCCACCACTTTGTGGGTGATATCCCCAGGAAAAAAATTTCTCTATGATGAGCCTCATCGGCAACCAACAGCCACTTGATGCCTCCTACTAGCTCGTTGTGCCATTTCTCTGCCACCTGAGCCAACCACGTGGTCCCTCACCCACATATATTGATCGTATGTTTGAAGGCTGGCCTTCCAAATCTAAAGGTATGTCTTGTCATTTGGTAATTGAGTATTGGGTTTACTTATCATGGATATTTTTGGCTATGGATTGATGGGGGGATTTGGCGGAAAGAGTGGGCCTAGTTTGTACTCTTGCCTCCTTGATCTCTTTCGGTTGTTACCCTTGAATCTTAGTCCCGCAGGATCTCCCTTATTGACCATTTGGTTCTAGGGTGGTACTACTTGGGAAACCCCGACTTTGGGTGCATGATCCCGCTCCTTTATTCGCACATATTACTCCCTTTCCACTCACTATACCCCCATTCATCTTTTCTCCCACCTGAGTCCACATACGGCTAGTCTCCCTATCCCCTTCCCCCCACCTTGGGTTAGGCCTAGGATGATGCCCTCGATGTTGAAGAAATTAAAAGAAGAAGTGAAAAGCATAATTCACCACATTTAACAGGAAATTGTACCATAAAATGCAAAAGATAGCTGGGACAAAAATAATTAGCACGTGGGCAAAAGCATGAACCCATGATTGTCCCAACCCCTGGAGGGTAATGAAGCATTCATTCAAGAACCCATGATTGCCCCAACCCCTAGAGGGCAATGAACCACCCTACCTAAAAGGGGGTAATCACTGCTATATCTTACACATCATGCTCATGTCCTTTGAGCCCCAAGCAGTTAATTAAAGAAAATTAATAAAAGGCAAAAGGTATATTAAGGGTGGAAAAATCAAAGTCCGGGCACCTCATATACCACGATTTCTTCCTCATATACATTACATACCCAGGTGTGGGCTTCCCCTTATCTAGCTACCCCTATGCCCCACTATGTGGCCCAAGATTGCCCCTCTCATTCCCTATCCCATTCCACTTATTTGTCACTTGCCACCCCATTAGAGGGATGTACCTTGGACATACTATCCACTTTAAGAGCTTAAACCACCTAATAAGGTACTTGGCTAACCCCCTTTGGAGCTTGGAGACACTAACACATGCGAAAGCCCACTCCGTAAGGGCATGCCATTATAAAGTGCCCGTGTTGTTATCCATGATTTGTAAGCTCTTTTACCCGATTATTTTAATGATTGGTTGTACTGGAATCCTAGGGGACGCATTGGATCTTATGCAAGATTACAAGTGGTTTCCATTTGGGTTTGGTGTCCCTATATGGGATCCTAACCCCTAGTGGTCCACATTGGCACATGTAGGGTGTGCATAGAGAGCCATTGACCTCCACACAGCAAACAACACTCCACGGATATTCATGGATGCTCAGAGATTACTAGCAATCCACTTTTGGGATGATGGTGATATGTTTGGTACATTATGCCCAGCAGGCCCCTATAGGAACCCCACACTCTTGACAGGTGTCACAGGACTTGTACGATGTCATGGCAGCATTCATTCCACCACTTGGACCCTTGCAGAGGATCTACAGGCATCTCCGATTCATATGGAGACCCATGGGGTCATTTATGTGCCCTCATACCCATTGGGAGCACCACATGTCTACTACTTGGAGAACAAGGGGCCACCTCCTTGTCCATCATATTCCGAGGAATTTATTCCTCAATATGGCACTTCAGGATATTATTGAGCCTTTGGAGGGCCCTACGACATGCCCACATTATCATTTAGCCCCTTGTGAGACTTATTTTACATTTGTGAGCTAGTTTGGTGGGCGTGTCACCAATAGGTGTTTTATTTGCACATTATTTTATCATTAGGGGCTAATGTAGGCCCACAGGCTAATTCAAACTCCTTAGGAGGCTACATATTGATGTTAGATACACTCATTTGTATCATCACTTGACATGGGATCTCTCTAATCATAGAGAATTTCCCACTTTTTCTTTGGTGGATATTTTTTGGAGATGGATGAATTTTGATGTATGGATTTGGATTATTTCTCGTCTTGGAGCTTTATTGAGAAAACAAAATGTTGGTTGGATATACTCTATAACATTGTTAGTAAATTTAAATACTATTATTCTTGTTGCTGCATACTGCTAAAATTAGGGCTAGTTGTTGCACTATTGAAATGTGGAATTGAGAATGTTTTAGCTAATTTAATGTATGGGCCAATGTTATATGAATTAAATGTCCTAGAGATTTATTTATCTCAAGAAGCTTGCATCATTTGCTATGAACCCGCAAAAAGGGTGATAATTTTAACCCCCTTTTTACTATTTTCCCCTTTTTCCCCAAGTCTAGCCCCATTATGTCACATAGGGCATCAATTTCCCGAGAATCGACCTAAGGAAAAGCTTTGATCTCCTATAGGCTAATGTGTTGGTGGGTCCCCTCCCGCTCCAAATTTTAGGCAATTCTAACGATGGAATCTCCGGGAATCCCAAGCCTTAGCTCTAGAATCGAATTATGCCTAGGCATCCCCAAGGCTAGACCTCAATAGGATCAATTCAACCTTTTGAAGAAAATATTCTTGTTTGGTCCTTTCCCTTCACCTTGTCTAGGATAAAACATCATTGGTTGCACATTCCATCCCCGAACCTGGCCTGGGTCCACTTGGCCCCATGTGGTCCCACTTCTCAATAAAGACTATTTGTCAAGGACCATTTGGGAATCAAAGTTTCCCAAGGATTATAGGGATTGAGAAACTTGTTTATAATCCTATCCTTTCTCCCTCAACCCTCCAATCCTCACCCCTTATCCTTGGTGGACCAAGTCCCTTGCTTAAAAAGCAAGCAAGCTCCATTCTTCACTCCATCCTTATGAAAGGTTTTTCAGTGTCACTTTTCACCTATCCATTGACATATACTTAACAAGTGATCCCTACACTACCGGGACTCCTCCCATCGGTGAAAGTCCGTAAAGAGCAAGGAGACTTAGCTCTGCTGACAATGGGCTAAGCCTCCATCGTTGTCGTTAACCTAGCAGTTGCCCTCTTAGGAACCCCTTTAGGTCCCCTGTTGGTTTGAGTGATAATAGGATTGTATGGAGTTGTTCACTCCCTCCTTATGCCCTCCATCGCACAAAATCTTATGAAGTCACTGTGTTTGTACTCTCCTCTATTATCCGTGCAAAGTACCTTGAACTTTTTCCCTGTCGTTTTTTCCACTAGAGCTTTGAACTCTTGGAAATGACTAAAGACCTCATCCTTGGTCTTCAAAAAGTAGATCCAAGTCTTCCTGGAGTAGTCATCTATGAAGGTAACAAAGTACATGTACCCTCTGAGGGATCTGGTGGACATTGGGTCGCAATTGTCTGAATGTACAAGTTGTAACACACCATCTGATCTGTTGTCACTTCTTGGGAATGTTGCCCTATCGTATTTCCCAAGTATGCACCCCTTGCACACATCATCGTGTTTCGTGCTCAATTCTAGAACATTTGTCATAGTCTCCTTGAGCATCCTTAGTGCTCCATTGTGTAAATGTCCCATTCTCCTATAGAACAATTCATTCAAGTCTCTCCCACTACTACTAGTGCTGCTAACTAGTGCCTTTAGAGAATCAAGCTACAACTTATATAACATGTTGCTTCGGACCCCAATCTGCTTCACCTTCTTCCAGTTCTAGTGTTTAATGAACAACTTCTTCCCTACGAGGTAAACCTCATATCCCTTGTCCTGTAGTTCAGAACTTAAATTAGGTCCATGCCTAGGCCTGGAACATGCAACACATCTGTAACACTAGTGCTTGCTCTTGACTCCCTCTGAATCTCAATGGTACCTCTCCCAACTAGAGTACATTTACTTTTATTTTCCATCTGAATCTGGAAGTCCATCTCCTCCTCCCTATAGCTAGAGAAGTAGTCTCTAACTCTTGTCATATGTGTTGACACTCCACTATCTATATACCAAACACCATGTGAAGTCGAGCTAGAGAGGGAAGCAATCTGCGCGACTTCATCTTCCAATCTAGATGACAAATCCATACCATTATGGTCTCTGAATCTTGTTGCGGCCATATTTAGAAAAATCTAAGTACTCAAATACACCGGAGAAATACTGGGTATAAATCTTCATGTGCTTTTCTCTTCCTTGCCCTACATTGATCTGTTATTGCAAAAACCTTATGCTACAAGCCCTCTGCACTAGATCTGCTCTACGAATATATTATCTGCCTTCGGAAAACCTTTTTTGACAACCTAGTGCCTATTGCAACTCTCTGAGACAATTCACACTTTTCCTCTAGACAGGACTGGAAATCGAATTGCTACCTCTTTGCAATTTGTATTTCCTAGTTGGCCTGCACAGATATGGCTTATTGTGTTTCAAATCTCCCTTTGAACTGCACAACCCTCGCTTCTAGAGCCCCTGATCCAATCTTTACTGCTCTGATACCATGTGAAATTTCCATAATTGCAATAAACTAGAATTTAATTTTCTATCTACTAGAGATTATTTGTCCTATGTAATTAACTTTACAGCAAATAATGATTAAATCACTATTGCAATCTTCACAATTAAAATCGCTGCAAAATATAAAACACTGGAACTAAGAAATATGCACACACAAAAATATGACACTATTATTTTTGGACAATTGTCCCTGGAAAAACCCTGAAGGGAAAACCAATGCAACGAGTAGGTTTTTATTATTATTCAACAATTTGAAAGTACAATGAATTGGTTGCCTTTCACTGGCAAACCCTCGGCAAATATTGATCTCATTGGGAAAATAAACTGGAGACTATCTATCTCCCTCTGCTACTCAATCTGGCCCTTTCCCGGTAACTCGCATTTCTTGGTTATTCGCAGTACCTAGTTGGAAATGCGCACTGCTGCTCTACGAAAATTTGTATATCCCCGGAATCACATCCTAGCAAGTATTCCTACCTCCCTTTGCCTCTAGAATCCACCCACTCTACCTCTGGAAAATAGATTCGACCTCTAGCAACTGAAATGTGGTCTCCTTTAGCTACTTGCACTAGGAAATCTGGCTACTTGCACTAGTTGTAGCACCCTCCTTTGCAGATGAATTCGGCCTCCTCTTCCTGTCTCCCGGATATTAGAAAATATTGAGGAAATCTCCTCCAGAATCAAGCTCCCAAATGTTTGTTGATCCCTTGCTCTGATGCTTCCCTAGGTTCAACTACGCCTTTGTTGAGTACCTGCAACTGGGTGGTCGAACTGCTCAACTCACAATTGATTTGATGCCCTTCGACCTACTCTTATAATCTCTTGTTGGATTCTCAATAACCATGATCACATCTCAAGATCAACTTCACTTCATCAATTAACTTTTCTAGAAGTCTTTAGAGCAAAATCAAACTCCCTCAATTATTTCACTTTAATTAACCAATTTTCCTAAGTTAGAATTGGGAAATATTTTAAAAATTGCTTATTAATTTAATAGAGGCATCTTTGAGTCTTTTCTCCCGAAATCTTTTCTGGGTTTTGGAGATCTTGTGTTCCTTAGCTTCTTAGGCATCATAGAGACTATAACATTTGTCCATTACTACCATAATCTAACAGCCCATCCTCCTCTACCATAGCTCCACCTGATCCCTCAGTTTATTGTTGCTAGCCAGTGCTTTAGGAGTATCCATCTGCAACCTATACAACCAGCCACTCCTAACTCCAATCACTATAGGTGATTTCCAATCCTTGTGCCTAATCAGCACCTGTGCTCCCCCAAAGCGTACATCGTACCCTTTATCCTAAAGGATAGATATGGAAATCAAGTTCATACCCAACCCTGTCACATGCAACATGTCATGAATAGGAATTGGCTTGCCATTCTTATTTTGGAACAAAATAGTCCCTCTCGCAACTGGGTTGCATTTGGACTTGTTACCCTCGGATCTGGAATCTGATGTCCTCCTCCTTGTAGCTGGAGAAGTACTCTCTAACCAAACACCTTGTGAGATCAAGCTAGATAGGCAAGCGATAAGTGTGAATTCTTGATCCATCCTACAAGAGAGCTCATCTGCACTCGCTAGTGTTATTGTCTGCTACTTGCCCTTTTTCTCGGTCGTCTTTCTTTGTGAAGAATTGCTGACATAGTGGTCGAACTTGTGACAACCATGGCATTCATTTGGCCTTCGAAAGGTTCTTATTCTTCTCACCTTTTGTGTTTGATTCCTTGCTAGACCCCTTCTTTGCTTTTCCTTTTCTTGATAGGGCCACATTTTCCTAATGCTCCTCACTCTTCTGAGTCCTACTATTGCTACCACTAAAAAGGCTAAGTCTAAGCTCCTCCTAAGTGAAATCACTCCATAATGATCCCAACTCGATAAGGTATCTCTTCCATTAATGACTTAAACAAAGACATCCCACTACATCATAAACCCATTCAGGTCTACATAGACTAGCTCATCATCATCTAGTTTATCACCCACTATAGCTAACTCATCCTTTACTAATCTAAGCCTAGTGAGATAACTTGTAACGTCTTCACCCTTATTCATCTTGGTATTCCTCAGTTTTTATCTGAGGCGTAGCTTCCTATTAGTGGTAGCATCCAGGAACAACTTCAATATAGTGTTCCACATTTGCTTTGATGTATTTAACACGGCGATATGTGGAACTAGATGGTCCTTGACACCATCAAGGATTATCCCCCGTGCTTTGGCATCTTCTTGTATGTTGCAAGTTGTGTTGGATCCGTCGATATGACAATCACATTGGTCACATACACCTTGAAAGTTGAGACCATTTTCTTCCAACAACAACGTAATTCTGGCTTTCTAGCCACCAAAGTTTGAGGCTCCATCCAATCTTTCCTTATCTCTCAACCCTTTTGAGGCCATTTTACAAACCCTCAAAAGTATAGCAAAACCAAAATAAACTGAAGAATACGAACTGGGTTTTAAACCCTCGACTTTTCTCTTCCTATGCATGCGCAGACCCTTGTTTTACCCTTAGATATGCTCTGATACCATATGAAATTTTCAATATTGTTGCATTTATTGGTTATTATTCACCTATCTAGAAAGATTATTTGTCTTTTGCAATTTATATGCACCAAACACTGAATAAAACACTACTACAACTTCAGTGAAAACTAAATCACAAAAGCTGAGAAAACATTGCACACACACAAAATAATGAACACCAATATTTTTGGACAAATTTCCCTAGAAAAACTGCTAAGGCAAAACCAATGTAGCAAATGAGGGTTTTTATTATTCTTCTTCACCAAAATTTGTGACTAAAATTTTACTACCTTTTGTCATAAACTAGCAAAGCTTTGGTAATTAATTTTCTCTAGCTACCAGCACATAAAAATACATGGAAGGAACTTGGCCTCCCTCTGCAAGGTAACTCGACCCTCCTAAGATAATTCGGCCTCCCTCTACGATTGCATACAACCTCACATGTGCAGCCCTGGCTGAAAGAAATTTTGCCCCACGGCCTCTGGTGAACTCAACCTCCTCTGACAACTAAACTCGACCTGACCTCTCGGCCTTCCATGGAAGAAATCAGCCTTAGAAACTACCTATCTCCCACACATGCAAATACAAACTCAGCCTCCAAAAACCCTTGCGCACCAAAAAAATCTCATCCTCCTACAAACAAATTGAATTAGCAATTTTTCTCCCTCTATATCTCGGAAACAGGAAGAAATTGATGAAGAAATTCTCTCTGGAAATCTTCTATTCGATCAATGTTGATTCCTCGTTGCTTGTCGTCCTCCACGCTATCACTACACCCTTGTTATCACTGCAAATCTGTGTCTTCAAAATGTTCTCCAAACGCCCATCGATTTCCTCTTATAATCTCTCGTTGATTAACCAACAACCACGATCTAATCTCAATTGATGGCGAAGATCATCTTGACCCCATCACTTGACTTTTCTAGAAGTCACTATTAAAAATCAATTTATCTCAATTAATCCCGATTAATTAAGCCATTTCCCTAAGTTACACTTAGAAAAATTAATAAACTAGCTAATTAATTCTAATTAAGACAATTTTCTTTAGAAACTTTTTCTAGGTATTGGAGAAAATTAATTCATTTGTGTCTCTAGCCTCATAGACACCACCTGAGACTAGAACACCTGTTCGAGCTACATAAACTAACAATACCATAGGTTTAAATAATAGCTAGTTGCATGTGAAGGTCTACTGCGTTGTTTGTTCCATCTTTCATCAATGATTCTCCATAGAGAAAGATACTTTTGGCTTTTACTCCATATGCTACCTTTATTGCCTCTTTAACTTAATCGATGGCCTCACAAACAAAACCCATGGTGGATTTATCACCATCCACAACACTCTAACAAGGGGCTCGCTAAATAGCAATATCTCTTCTTCCATTCTCCAAAAAAAAAAATCAAACAATTTGTCAACCACCTCTTTCCCTTCAACCTTTTTGCTCCATTGAGATGCATTCCATTCATCACAAGAAAACATCTTTCACAGATTGGATTTTTGTTGAACAAGGGATTGCAACAAAAGGAAGTTTGTTGCAAATCATGTAATGGTTGACTAAACAAGCCCTCTACTCCCAGTGTGTTTCCTTATAAGGTTCAAAAACCATGAGTGGTTGTAAATGTAGCTAGTTATGGATTTTGATTCTTCCACACACTTCTTCACCCACTCAATTTTGCCAATATTGTTAAGCATGAGGTCAAAACATTGGACTATACATGGAGTCCACCAAATAGTGGGGTAATTTTCCTCCAACATCCTTACATTTGCAACGTAGTTGGAGGCATTTCCTATGATCACCTATACAACATTCTCTACCCCTACTTCCATAGCCATTTCATTCAAAATATGAAATAATAACAATGCATTCTTCACCTCATCAGATGCATCCACAAATTTTAGAAACATGGTACCTTTTGGGCAAGCAATTAAGAAAATTAAAATGTTGCAAGATCTTCCATCAATCAATCTATCAAACATAATTGTGTGCCCTAATTTGATCCATTATCACTTGCTCTTTGTGAGGTACACATCTATTCTTTGGAACGAACCTCCAAAAGAAGTGGAATGACCTCTTGAAAAGGTGAGATGGCCATAAAGTCTACAAGTAGCCCCTCAACACCCTTCAAATGACTCAAAGTTCATATCCATGTCATGTCCATGCAAAGTACATCGTCTAAGGAGATGCTCCACGTGCCCAAATATGACCATAAATCCAGGGCAAATGTACACAAGTCAATGCAACATAGAAAGTGATTCATGTCGTGTAAAATGCCACTAGGTAGATCATATTAAGTATCATCTTCAAACATCAAAATAACTTATAAAATTCATGCCATCTGTCAAATTTGGGTATGGGAGGATCATCATTGAGCCCTATTAGGTACACCAATACTCGAGTGGTATTTCTCAAGAAACCCATCAAGGAGTATGTATAATGATAAATGGAATGATTTGGCGCTTAGCATCATGAGTGGTGTTACATAGTCATGCTAGGATATATAAGATATCCATCCACATGAATGTCTTTTTATGCATTGATTTACTGTTAAATTATGGTATGTTCTATGCTTAAGAGCAATTTACTTCAAATCTTCTTATTAGTCCAATATCAATTTCCAGAATTGCAATCACATCAACATGATAGTAAAATGCAGATAGCACATAAATGTAAACAGTAGAAGGCAAGTCAAGACAAGAGACACAAGATGTGGCACTAGCTAGGGACAAACCCCAATGCGGGGAAAACCCTTTGATCAATTCTTCTTATATTCTTCAATAATTTAGCAAAGAGAGAGAGATAGTACAATTACACAAATCTGAGATTTTATGATAGCAACAATAAAACCCTAACCAGCAAAGTCAAATCTCATCAAACAGCAGTCAACAAAAGTCAAAGTCTGCAGTCAACCCTCAACAGTCAACACTGGTCAAATATATGGTCAAACAGGTCAATTCTTTGCTGCCCAGAAATGTGGCTAGCCTAAGAGAGGCTGCCCAACCTAAACTGCAGTCAAACGGTCCTCTTCACTGGTCAACACAGTCAAAATACAGCTTTGCTGCTCCACGGTCAACCCTAGTCAATGTTGCCCTCGATCAGACCTACGTCCTTCCTTCTGCCCATGTGTGAGTGTCTTCCTCCTCCTGCACATACCCAATCAGACTAGGAAAGAGAGGAATGAGATGATGAGATGAGTGCCATAATGCCACAAGGTCTCCTCCTTTTATATGCCACGTGTTGGGGGTGTGAAACGTTGTTTTGCTTGTTGGCTGACCTTGACAAATTGTTAAGAAATACAAATAAATTCATATCTCCATGAATACATGTCGGAATCGGATGATCATTAGATCAATCCTACACCTCTCAAGGAGGGGAATCCAAGAAAAAATATCAGCTGCATAAATAAGGTGACCCATATGGAGTTTGGCCCTAGTTGCCAATTTTTACACTCCCTCTCAACTAGGGAGAACTCCATCTGCTAATCCATCTGTTTGTCAGTACTATCTTTGCCATCAATGTATTGCCCCATATTGCTCTGCTCTGTTGAACTTTGAAGAAGAAGAAATGATTGAGAATGTATCATACCATCCTCTACTGACCCGAAGTCAGTTCCAAAAGAAAGTGAGTTATATCACTCTTGCTGACCCGAAGTCAGTTCCAATTGATCCCAGATCAATGTCATCCTAGCATAGGAAATACGGTAGATACACAATGCGTCCATTAGCACTACTATGGTCCCTATCCTCATTTCCCTACTCATTGGCCAGATGAGAGGTACTTCCCACGAGTCCCAGACTGCATGGGTAGGATGTCTCAACAGGAGAAGGATGAACCACTCTTCCTGCCTACATGTCGCCACGGGGTATCACAAGGGAAGGCTGAACCACTCACCCTGTACATAGAAAACCACTAGGGGAAGGATGAACCACTCACCCTATGGTTACTCATTGCTCCAAGAAGTACCCCAAGCCCCCCGGAGCTCTCAAAGCTCAAAGTATGTATCATACAGGACCCTCGTAAGAGGGTCTCTCCACGACTCCTAGTCGTTCTCGGAAAGTCAAGAATTTGACCTTTCCCAACCATTTCGTCAGAATGTCGGCGACCTACTCATCAGTCCCGATATGATGGAGCCTTATCGCTCCTCGTCGTACCATATCCTGAATAAAGTGGTACCTGATATCAATGTGCTCGGAGCGATCATGAAATACAGGTTTCTCTGATGCATGAATCCCACTTTGGTTGTTGTAGAGGATCACGGTAGTATCCAGCGTATGACCAAACAGCTCACTAAAGAGCTTCTGCAACTAGACAACTTCACAGGAGGCCATACTCACAGCAATGTATTCGGCCTCAGCGGTGCTCAAAGCCACTGACTTTTTATTCCGACTCATCCAGGATATTGAAGCAGAACCCAAAGATAAACAACACCCGGAAGTGCTCTTTCGGTCCACCACACTTCTTGCCCAATCAGCATCAGAATAACCATGTAGCCTCACATCTCCGACAGTGTATCTCAGTCCATGAGTGATTGTACCCCGAAGATATCTCAAAAGATTCTTGGAACCAATCCAATGTGAGTGATGAGGCTCAACCATATAATGACTCAACGTGTTGACTGCAAAACATATATTCGGACAAGAGTTCACCAAGAACATCAATGCTCCTATGAGTTGACGATAGTCAGAAGCATTTCCCAACACAAGTCCGACAGCACTACCACATAACTTCTTGAAGTTAAGCTCCATCGGGGTGGTCAGGGCCTTGCAGTCTACCATACCAAATCTCTCCAATATCTTCACCACATATTTTCCTTGAGATAGGAAAATTTCTCCTGGCTTTTGCCAATTCTCCAATCCTAGGAAATAGTGCATCAGTCCTAGGTCCTTCGTCTCAAATTCGGAAGCCAAACCCCCCTTACATTTGTGAATGAGAGGGTCTGCACCTGTCAGAAAGAGGTCGTCAACATACAGCACCAGTATGAGAGGCTTATCATCTTCAACCTTAAAGTAAAGGTTCAAATCGACTTCACTCCTAGTGAATCCCAGCTTCATCAAATAGTTATCGATCCTCTCATACCAAGCTCAGGGTGTTTGCTTTAGCCCATAGAGAGATTTCTTCAACCTACATACATGAGATTCCTGATTATGAATCTCAAACCCCTCGGGTTGTTCCACATAAACTTCCTCTTTAATCGAACCATGCAAGAACGCAGTCTTGACATCCATTTGATGTAGGTTCCATCCTTGCGAAGCAGCAAGGGCTATGATCGAGCGGATGGTGGTGTATCGGGCAACAAGTGCAAATATCTCATCATAATCTACACCTTCCTTTTGAGAGAAGCCTCGAGCAACAAAGCAAGCCTCGTACTTTTCAGCACTCCCGTCAGCTCCATGCTTGATTTTGTAAAGCCATTTCGAGGTGACAATTGTTTTGTCCTGGGGTTTGGGGACCACATCCCAGACATCATTCTTCATGATGGACTTGTATTCTTCATTCATAATATCTTTCCATACTTGATGCTTCACGGCTTCTTCGAACGATGTAGGCTCGTTTTGAATGATGGTGCTCATAATGGTCAAGTATCCCTGATACCTGGTTGGCTTCGTACTTTCACAGAAAGTCCCTCTAGGTGCGATATGTCTCTCAACATCTTCAAGAGTCACCCTAAGCCATGAGGGCCTTTTCCTAGAAGAGGAAAGCTCTTGTGGAGGGGGATCAATAGGATCCATAGGTTCTTCAACATCAGGCATCATTTCATCTTCCTTCTCATCCGGCTTCCTCGTGTCAGCTTCTTTATCTTTCCTTAGAATAGGAAGATTGTCAACCTTGCTAAGAGCCATATCTTCGTCAAAGGTGACATCATGACTTATTTCAACTTCCCTTTGACCAGCCACATAGATTCTATAGCCCTTAGAATTTTCGCCATAGCCCACAAAGATTTCCTTCTTTCCAAATGCACCCAATTTGCTTCTTTTCTCTTTCGGCACATGAAAATATATGGCACTTTCAAAAATTCTAAAATGAGAGACATCAGGTGTTGGGTCATGGAAAAGGTATGCATTTACTATTAAACTCATCATCATTTTCTTTTATTCTTATCCTTTTCTATATCTCAATGCACTAATCTATTAAGGAATTACGGTAAGAAATGAAGAAATTATCTGCAGTTACGACTTAGCTAATTATTACCTTCCTTTCTGCAAGAAAACAACAAAAGGGACAAATGTTGTTCCCTGTGAAGGAACAGCAAACATCAACAAGCTAAGGAAGGAACGCGGCAGTTGCAGATGCATCCAAAAGCAAATCAGCAGGATTAGTGCAAGAAAAGAAATGATGTTTAAAGATAGAAAACTGTTGCGAATCCCTCAGGATCGGGATCACGTTTATCATTTCTCTTTGTCCCCTTTCCAATTATAAAAGGAGATGATTTGTAAGAAGAAGGGGAGAAGGAATTTCTGTATTATTGTAATTGTAATTGTATTCACAGAATCTCGTTGTTGAGAAGAACACGAATATATTGTAATGCTCATTCAGTTTGAGGATTAATATATAAGTAAAGTTGTTGTTCCCTCGCGTTTCCTGAAGTAACTTAGCAGTGTTTCGTTGGCGGCTAAGGGCCCGGCCTCTAGTGGATTCAACTGCTCTTCTTGTGTCATACATTTCCAATTCTCGCAAGTGTGATGGTTTGATAGTATTCTTGCTTTCTGTGATTTTATCGCTACGTTGTTTATTATTTTCCAGTATTGACAAAATCTCTTTATTTTATATAATTTGCAGGATTGTCATTGATTCAGTTTGCTTTCATTTTAGATCAAGTTTCTTAGATAAATATTCCGCTTTATATAATCAACTGTAAAGAGTATTAACTATTGTTGTTGAAACTCTCAGATTGATATTCATTCGCTGTTTAGATTAATTATTGAGGATTGGGTTTGATTTAGATTAAATCAGTTAAAGAGGGATGAGTTATCACTACTGTACTCTCAACTGATGTTGTTGTTACTTTGATGAATGTAAGATTTGATTTAGTTAAAGGATTGAGTTTTCTTTAATTGCAATTGGAATTTACTAGATGCATCTGTTTACTCTTGTATTTAAAAGATATATACTGCAATTTAGAAACATTACTCTCTGAGTTAAATAGCAGCCACACACTATGTACACTCTTGAAATAAGAAGACTTGCCTGAATTGATAATTAATGTGAGGATAATTAGGGGTTTTAAAAGGCACCTTTTATCGACCAACATTTTGGCGTCGTTGCCAGGGAGAGTGTAGCCATTTCTAAAGAGTAATGAACACCTGATGATTGTTGTTGAAGAAGAAATGGGTATTGAAAATAGAAGGTAAGAACCTATGTAACGAGCAAGTAAAGTGCTTGCTCCTCCACCCACTTTTCAGCACAATTACAGAAATCTAAAGTAGGTATTAGTTGCTTATCTGTTGAGAGAGAATTGGGTATTAAAAACGAAAGGTAAGAACCTGCGTACAGAGCACGTAAAATGCCTGCTCCCCTACCCGCTTTCCAACAGAATTGTTAAGAACTTAGGGTAGAGATAAACATTTGAATTGTTTGCATGAATGACTAAGAAGAAAAAGCCCAAAAACAATCCAATTCCACTACCCAAACCCGATAGATCTAAGGGACCAGTGATCCTTGGACGATCAACGTTCATAGACGACATCTTAAAGAAATCCGAATCTCAACCATCAGTAGGTCCCAGAAACATTGCTTCCAGACAACCTACTGTCTCCCTTCGGGCCACAGGCTCACCATATGTAGCCTACGCTAAGGTCCACAACAATACAGTGGGAACTAAGCAAAGTTTTCAAGAGATTGAAAATTCACGCCCAATTTCCCCACAAGAAGGGAATTCTTGTAATATTCGTGAAGGAGGAGGAGAAACAGGGGAAACAAAGGAGCCAAGATCCCTTCAGGTAATAATTCAACAAGGAACACCCAGTATCCCAGATTGAGGGAGTGTTGTTAAGATCATTCCCACCCCTTCTAATCATCCTAGGAACAACTCTCTAGAGATCTCGGAAGGGTACTGGCATATATTTGATCAAATGGCCAACAACCCACAAGTACCCCAGACCTCTACATTGCAGTATCCCATTGTTGACACAATAGTCAACACACCCATGAAAGCTATCCCTCTCCAAAATGTTCCCGCCTTTCATGGATTAACATCAGAGGATCCAGATGCATTTCTATTTGAATTTGATGTATTATGTCGGGGTTACGATTATACCACTGACCCCCAAAAACTAAAACTATTTCCTTCCACACTAAAAGGAGCAGCCTTGCATTGGTTTATGGGATTAGATGGTGGTACAATAAATGATTGGGATCAAATGAAAACTGCTTTCCTTAAAAAATATCAGGACTATTGCAGATCTAGTGAATTGAAAGACGAAATATTCCAAATGGTCGCAAGACCCAATGAAACGTTATAAGAATATGTGGAACGCTTTCAATATAATCTCTAGTGGTCTCCCTATGCAACTTTGCCTTTGCCTGATAATGTGCTAAAAACTACACTGATTAAATGGATGAAAGAACAATGGATAGAGACATTAAATATTATAGGTAAAGGTGATATATATAAAGAAGAGTATGCTGACATTATTAAAATTGTGTATCAAGTCCTCAAGAGACAGTACGAGATTGAAACCAGCAGAATGCGACATGACCTCCAAGGACAACAAAATCTTTGGTGGAGGTATAACTCGTGCAGAAATTGGCAACCTGCTAGAGGATTTCAAAACAGATATTTTGGGAACATTGACAATGCAATTGGACATTATGCAAGCCAAGCAAAAGCAGGTTGAAACAGAACAAAACTTGGTGATATTCTGTCCTAGATGCAGGAAGAAGCATAGTCACAAAGAATGCTCGCTGGATATGGTGCAAACCTGTGCCATATGTACTAAAAATCATACCACTCCCAAGGTTAAAAGCAGTCTATAAGGAGGCAGAGGAGGAAACACAACCAGTCTACCTGCTAAATCAGCGTCGCCAATGGCAACCATGACAAACAAATACGCCTACTGATCCGTCTTCTTTCTTCCAACCCTCGCAATATAATTTGCAACAATACCAAGGAGTTATGTGGCAGAACCAACCACCTTTTTCTAATTGGTCACAACAACCATTCTCTATGCCACCTGGGCCCAACCAATCAAATCAAAATAACAATTAGCCAAACTCCTCTTACTTCCCACCGTTCTGGCAGAACAATGCATATCAATCTCAATGGTCACCCTCCACCTCACAGAACAAGAACTGGAAAATAAGCTAGCAAAGACCTACAAACCAGCCGGCAGGAACAATTCCCCTACCTCAACCCACACTGACAGCACCCTCCACATTGCAACAGAACCCTCAGACCAACCTACGACCGCAGCTCCCAGCTCAACCCAACCCGAACCCCAACAACAAACTAGTTCAATCTATGCAAATTATTGAAGGACTTGAGCCATAAACCAAGTTGAGGGAGTGCAATGAGCTTCAATTAAGGTCTGGACGGATAATAGAATCAGAGGGGGATAAAAATAAACAAATTGAAGATCTGTTACCTGTAGAACAAGCACCACAAGTGGAGAACATGGTTAAACAGAAAACTCATGATCAAACGATCACCTCTTCTCCACCATTCCCAGAAAGACTAATCATACCCCGCCCAATCAAATATCCCGATTTTGATCTTCTGGGAGAATTGAAAATTTTATGTGTAAAAATACCTCTCCTCCAGGCTATTCAAGACATTCCAATTTATGCAAAAACTATTAAGGAATTGTGTACGAAAAGCCAAAGAGGAAAATAAAAACAACTCCAACTATCCACGTAGTCGATACCTTATCTGATTTGCTATCAGGCAAAGAAACACCTGTAAATATGAGGACCCAGGAAATCCTATAGTCACTGTGCAAATAAATGGATGCTCCTTCCCCAATGCATTAGTCGATTTAGGAGCAGAAATCAATATTCTTACAACAACAACTTGTCAAAAGCTTGGCATTACATCCTTGGACCCAACCACGACCTTGTTGGAACTGGCTGACCGATCGGTAGTCAAACCAAAAGGCACATTACAGGATGTAAGGTTGTTTGTGGACTCCTGGGAATACCCTGCAGACTTTCTGATCATCAATCCTAGAAACCGACTCGATGGACATCCCCTAATTCTAGGTAGACCTTGGCTAGCAACCGCGGATGCTTACATAAGCTATCGAACAGGCAGCATGACTATAGCAAGAGGAAGCAATGTGAAGAATTTAGCCTTATATCCTCCAGCTTAGCCAAGTTTAACAATAATCAAAACCAAAAAACAACCTGTATCATATCTAACTGAAAACATTAGATCACCGCTAACTATAGAAGATGCTCTCGAATTCAAGGATCAAACAGAAGATGACATCATTAACACTTACATTAACCAACCAGATGTCGTATCCCATCTAAAATGTCACATGATCGAAGCAGCCCTCAATAACGAAATAGAAGAAGATCCCTTAAAAGATATTAACGATCAGTCAATACCAACAACTTCTGTTTATAACAGCAAAACCATAGAAATTGAGCCAGGAAAAACTTTAAATATTAACAAAAACATGACTGCTGACCAGGAGCAGAAGCTTGTTCAACTTCTGAGAAAATATAAAGAGGCCTTTGCATGGGATTACCCAGACATGAAAAGGATTGATCTCCAATTATGCATGCACCACATCTATACAGAGAAAGATGCCAGGCCCATTCAACAACCTCAACAGAGGTTAAACCCTCACCTTAAAGATATTGTTAAAGCTGAACTACAAAAATTGTTAGATGTAAATTTCATCCACCCTATATCTGACAGCAAATGGGTCTCTCTTTTAGTAGTGGTGCCTAAAAAGAATGGAAAGTGGCGTATATGTTGACTATAGAGAGCTTAATAAAGCAACCCAAAAAGACCATTTTTCCCTTCCGTTCATTGACCAGGTCTTGGACACATTGGCAGGAAAAAAATTCTTTTCTTTCCTAGACGGCTTCAGCGGCTACAATCAAATTCAAATAGCCCCTGAAGACCAGGATAAGACTACCTTTACCTGCCCTTGGGGGACATTTGCTTACAGGGTCTTACCTTTTGGGTTGTGCAATGCACCTGCCACATTCCAGAGGGCTATACTCAGCATTTTTTCAGATCTGATAAATGAAGGGCTTGAGGTGTACATGGATGACTTTACACCTTACGGAGATGACTTTGAGCCAGCATTACAAACATTAGAAAAAGTTCTGCAAAGATGCATTGCTACCAGGCTCTGTTTAAGCCATGAAAAATGCCACATGATGATGACCGAGGGCCTCATCTTGGGTCACTATATCTCAGTAGCTGGAATCCAAGTAGATCCAGCGAAAAATCAGATAATTCTTTTAATACCTACCACTTCCACACAAACTGAGGTACGCAGTTTCCTAGGATTTTCTGGCTATTATAGAAGATTTATAAAGGATTTTTCTCAAATTGCTGCACAATTATATGCATTAAAAAGGAATATCGATTTCATTTGGACTAACAAATGTGACATCGCTTTTGAAGATTTAAAATGGCGTGTATCAATAGCCCCCGTATTACGAGGCCCAACCTAGGATTTGCCATTCCAGATTTCATCCAACGCTTTAGACACAGCCATTGGAGTAGTTCTCGGCCAAGAGGAAGATAAAAAGCCATATACAATATATTACATCAACAAAAACCTATCTCTTGCTGAATTAAATTATATTGTAACTGAAAAAGAATTTTTGGTTGTAATCTATGCTATCAATAAATTCAGACATAATATAACAGGATACCCTGTGGTTTTGTATACTGATCACTCTGCTATTAAATATCTAGCTAATAAACCTGTTACAAATGGAAGAGTGACAAGATGGTTGATCCTTTTGCAGGAATTTGACATAACTATCAAAGATCGACCAAGAAAATAAAATCCAGTAGCAGACTTCCTTTCGCGAATGCCAAAGACAAACGACTCGACAGCAGTAGAAAACCAGTTCCTTGATGAACACTTATTCGTTGTCACTGTGAAAACACCATGGTACGTGGATGTCGCAAACTACCTAGCAATGGGAAAATTACCCAAGCACCTGACGCCTAATGAAAGAAAACAAATAGTATAGCGTAGCACTCGGTTCTCTTGGATCGAAGGATATTTATTTCATACAGGGACCGATATGCACATTTGAAGATGTGCCAGGGAACATGAAGTCTTCGACATCTTGAAAGCTTGCCACGATGGGCCTTGCGGTGGTCATTTTGTAGACCACAAGACTGGTCACAAAGTCTTGCAAATGGACTATTATTGGCCCACCATTTTTAAAGACGCCAAAAAGTTCGTCCAGGCATGCGACAGTTGCCAAAGAATGGGATGCCTTAGGTAGTTTGATGAGATGCCCCTGCATCCACATTTGGTCATTGAACCTTTTGAATGATGGGCGTTAGACTTCATTGGCCCAATAAACCCACCATCTAATCAAAGACATACATATTAGTCACAACAAAATATGTGACTAAATGGGTGGAGGCAAAAGCATTACCAAGGGCAGCAGAGGACTCGGTAATCCACTTTCTTTTCCAACTATTCATGTGATATGGCTTGCCTAGAGAAATAATCACGGATGGAGGGCCACAATTTATACACCATAAAATTGTTGCAACATTAAAGAATCATCATATCATGCACAGAATCACAACTCCATACCACCCGTAGGCAAATGGCAAAGTAGAAAGCACCAATAAAGTAATCGAGGCAATACTCACAAAGACAGTTGCATTGCATAGACATGACTGGGCTACCAAATTGCCAGAAACTTGTGGGCATACTGCACGACATGGAGAAATACTACGGGATATTTCCCATATCAGCTAGTGTTTGGCAAAGAACCTATCTTCCCAATTGAATTTGAAATCCAGACATTGAGGATAGCTCAGGAAGTAGGCTTGGACTTAAATGAAGCACAGATTAATAGGCTACATCAAATCAATGAATCGGATGAAATTCGGTTATCAGCTCTTCAACACACTGCACTGATCCAACAACAAAGAATGAAATGGCATGATGCCCTTATCAAGAAGAAGATCTTCCACAAAAGAGATTGGGCACTCCTGTATGATTCTAGGTCCCAGGATTTCCCAGGAAAACTTTAGACCAGATGGTTAGGGCCTTATGAGATACAAGAGGTGCATGATAATGGCACCCTCACATTAGCCACCATTGATGGGTCTGGCTACTCTTTTAAAGCGAATGGACATCGAGTATGACTTTATCACAAACCGCTTACCAGGGAGTCCTTTTGCCAACAATTACGGGAAGATTCCACCATACAAATTCTTGCTGAGGAGGGCAACCCATCCACAGCATCAGCCTAGTGGAGAATTTATTTGTTTTTGAAATTTGTACATAAATTTTCCTTTCTATTTGATTGAATTTGCTTGTATAAATTGTATATAAGTTCTTTTTTTTCCTTTATTGTTCCCTCTAAGGAACAGCTGTTGTTCCCTCTAAGGAACAATGTCCCTTCTAAAGAACAACAATGTTTGTGTAGATTTTCTTGTTGCTCCCACTAAGGAACAGCCGTTATTCCCTATAAGGAACAGCAATTTGGTGTGCAGATTTTTCTTGTTGTTCCCTTTAAGGAACAACTGATGTTCCCTCCAAGGAACAATCGTTGTTCCCTGTAAGGAACAGCGATTTTGCGAGCAATTTGTCATTTCTTTCTTTTCGCGTTGTTCCCTCTAAGGAATAGCAGTTTCGCCTGTATTTGTTTTCTTGTTGTTCCCTCTAAGGAACAGCTGTTGTTCCCTCTAAGGAACAGCAGTTTCGCATGTATTTGTTTTCGTGTTGTTCCCTCTAAGGAACAGCAGTTTCGCGTGTATTTGTTTTCTTGTTGTTCCCTTTAAGGAACAATTGTTATTCCCTCCAAGGAACAACTATTGTTCCCTCTAAGGAAAAGCAATTTCGCATGGATTTGTTTTCCCGTTGTTCCCTCTAAGGAACAGCGATTCCCTGTGTATTAGTTTTCTCGTTGTTCCATCTAAGGAATAGCTACCATTCCCTTTAAGGAACAGCTGCTCTTCCCTCTAAGGAACAGTTGTTGTTCCCTCTAAGGAACAACAATTTCGTGTGTTTTTTTTCTTGTTGTTCCCTCTAAGGAAGGGAACAGCAGCTGTTCCCTCTAAGAAACAACGATTTCACACCCAATTTTTGCTTTCTCTTTGTTGTTCCTTATAAGGAACAGCGACTGTTCCCACTAAGGAACAGCGATTTTTTTCGGTGTGCAATTTTTCTTCTCGCTATTCCTCTTAAGGAACAGCTGTTGTTCCCTATAAGGAATAGCACTTTCGTGTATATATCCTTTTGTTGTTCCCTACAGGGGACAACACCATCTGCATGTATTTTTTTCATTTGTTGTTCCTTACAGGGAACAGTTGTTGTTCCCTCTAAGGAACAACACCTTTTTGTGTGTTTTTTT
Organism: Pinus tabuliformis; assembly: GCA_031772625.1. Lineage (NCBI taxonomy): Eukaryota > Viridiplantae > Streptophyta > Pinopsida > Pinales > Pinaceae > Pinus > Pinus tabuliformis. The sequence continues at coordinate 206,896,430 of CM062804.1, forward strand.
CTTGTTGTTCCCTATAAGGAACAGCACTCTTTGTGTGAGGTTTTCTTTTGTTGTTTCTTTTAGGAAATAAGCACTTTGTGAATATCATTTCTTTCCTTTGCTCACTCTTTATGATCCTCTATAGGGCCAGTATACAAATATATATGTAAGGATACAAAATTCGAAGTTTATTGGAAAAAGAAAATCAAATATTATCATCTTTAATGAGATTGCTTTGTATTGATCGAAAAAGGAAGGGCACAACCATCTATATCACTTCACTATCCTTATTTTTACTATAAATCGAATTGATTGATTATTTGTACCATGTTGGTTCTTCCCTAACACCTATAATTCTCTCTGTTCTTTATCATCAAATAAGGTTAAGGGCATATTTTTTTCTATTGATATGTCCAGACTTCTTCCACCATCCCTACTCTTAAGGAATGTTGAGCCACCCTCTATATATAAATAGGAAGTGTTGTCTAAAATAAAATAAATAAATAAAAAATACATATGTTCACTAACAATTTTATGATTTTTCAGATGGAAGATAGGGGGTTTCATCATGAGCCAACCTACCATGATCATAAGGAAGCAGTGAAGTGGCATTCCCACTATGCCCACTACACCAAGGATATGGTTCAATGGATGCATCAGAAAAATAAAATCCTTGGAACAGGAAGTCTCATCACGAGCCGCCCTGCCCACCTTTTGCTCCTTCCCAATTAATGGCAATGTATTCATCTGGTTACCAAGCCAATGCATTGGTCTCTACTCTGACATCATAATGCACTTTCCTAATTATACATAGAGGATCATGGTTCCAAAAGGTGAAAAAGCAACTCTGTCGAGGTTATAAACACCTACAGGCAATAGAAGCACTGTTGATGGTACTGGAGTCTTATCTTTAACATCGATAGTTATTATAACTCCTTTCACTTATATTTTACCATTATTACAGAGGGATTATGTTCATAATCTATTTTCGAACCTTTATGCATGCGATCTCTTAAAAAAAAAAAAAAAATCAATCATAGTAGTTTAAGTGGAATGATGACGGCAAAGTATCTTTCCTGCGCCGATGTCCTTTTTCCTTTTCAAATCATCTCACGACATCTCCACACTTATTGATCATTTTCATTATATGCGTTGATTTCAGCACTCCGATATATTTTGCGATCCTATCATTAATATGCATACCTTGCCACTTTTATCACCCATGTACTTTGCCACCAGCACGTCATTCCTTCACTCATTTGGTCGAAGGCGACCTATCATTTTAAAGGGGGGAGAGGAGCAACCTCCAGTGTATTTATGTATGCGTGTCAGTCCTTTATTCGATTGTGCAGGGCAATACGACATTCCATAATTACAGAGTAAGTGGTACAATAGCAAGTCCTAGTTAACAGTATTCATGCTTGTAAAGTATCATCCGAAAATAACCATTATAACAACTTCTTGTTCCATCACTCGGCTCTGTCTACTACTATGATATCTCTACTACACTAATTGTTTGTAGAATCCAGGTAGTATGGGAGGAAGAACAGTGCGCAGGGAACCGCTAATACTGGTTGTTTCCTAAGTAACCGGATTCGTTATATAGGGGCCACATGTCCGAATCCTGCGTGTTGGACAAGATTCGTCCAAAAAACGTGTCCCAAAAACAGGATTTGTCGAATCCTATCAGGATGTTTCGAATCCCAAATGTGTCCCGAAATTCTCCAACGTGTCCTAATTTTTTACTACGTGTCCCGATTTCCAGGATTCATTTCGCAGAAAAGGGACTCCCGCGGGTTAGAAAAGGCCGCATTTCCTCATTACAGTCACGTTGTTTATCATTTGGCAAGCATTGTTTGAGCTGTTTGCAAGTGGAGAAGGGTTTGGAGCAAGGAGCTAAGGGAGTAGAGCATTCGGCAAGGAGATTCAAGCACCAGGTAAGTGCATTTCAGCTCCATTTTTTTTCTTTTCTTATTCTATTACAGCAGTTTGTATATGATTTTTTGTTTACAAATTTGTGCATGTTTTTTTCATTTCTTTTACAGTATTCATGGCTCAATCAAAGGCAGCAGTTAAGGGGCAAAAGAAGGGCAAGAATGTCTCCATTGGAGATGCCCCTCCTCCCCCAATATCATCAAATTCTGCTGCAAGTGATGTTGAGGGAAGAGGAGGACCTAAAGACAACACTGATAAATATCCATTGTGGAAATATGTCACAAGAGAGAACGGGACAAACACCAAGGGAAAGGGATGAGGCAATGTGCAATGGAGATGCAACTTTTGTCACATTTCTTTCAAAAGCACATATTACCGTGTGAAAGCACATTTGTTGGCTTTACCAGGTTGTGGGATTGGAGCTTGTAAAGTTGTTTCTTTACAAAAGAGAAAAGAATTGGAAAAGGAGTCCACTGTTGGTATGGAAAATGTGGCTTCAAAATCAAAAAAACCCAAGAATGAAGACCCCCTTCCATTTTTGAGGAAAGCCACCACCAAATTTCCATTTGAGAGTTCTACTTCTATTGGGGGACAAGCAGCGAAAAGAAGAGCACTTGGTCCAATGGACAAGATTTTCCAAAAAGAGAGATGGGAAGAGCTTGATCTCACCATTGCCTTCTTCTTCTATCAAAACTTCATATCATTTAATGTTGCATGCTCACCTCTATTTATTGAGATGTGCCGAGCTCTAACTCAAGGGGCTCCAGCAGGGTATGTGCCTCCTGGGTTAGAGAAGCTGAGAACCACATTGTTGACGAAGGCAAAAAAAAAGGTGCAAAAAATGATTAAGCCTATTGTAGCATCATGGCCAACATCTGGGGTTAGCATTGTTTCTGATGGATGGACAGATCTAGCACGACACCCAATCATCAACTTCATGGTGTCTTCCTTGAGTGGTCCAGTTTTCATGAAAGCAGTGGATACACTTGGAGAATACAATGATACACAATTTATTGGTGAGTTATTTATTAAAGTTATTGAAGATGTAGTTGTTGATTCTTGTGTGCAAATCATTACAGATAATGCACATGTTTGCAAGGCTGTTGGCATGATTGTAAAAGCTAAATATCCACAAGTGTTTTGGACACCTTGCATTGTCCATTCATTGAACTTAGCACTGAAATCCATTGCTTCTTGATCCGAATTGGATCCATAGAAAGACTGTCGAGAACCATGACTGAATCAGGTCGAACAAATCTCTAAAGAAATCCAAAACAGTATTAAAAACACCTTGAACCAGTGGCCATGGCAGCCGACGTGGAACGACGAGGACCTCAGTCAAAGCACGTTTACCGAGGCCCATGGAGACCGCGCAGGAGCCAAAGTAGCCCCTGGGAGCCCCGGATCTGGAAATGGAGGTGGATTTTGATGCGCGATTATCGCTAGGCGCTGGGCGAACAGGGCCAAAATGGAGGAAGCCCGAGCACTCAGTCGCGTTGGGAACCGGAGGACCGCGGGCGGAAAAGGTAAAAGCGCTAAAGTATAAAGGCGGGACTCGCACTCTGGAAACCAGCAGTATTGATCGAGGTGCCCTTGAACGGTAAGAGGTTTTGGACAAGAGCAGAGCGATTCCATACATCAATCGACACGTGGCAAGCGGAGGTGAAAGAAAACCGTTGTTGATTGCATGCTATTGGTCGAGCAAGTCAACCGCGCAAAACGTGCGTATGACGTCAGATCTGGATGGCTCAGATCGGACAATTGAGATCGCGCCCGACGGAGGAAGCGGAATTAACAAGGAATTAAGCCGCGTTCTAGAAGGGATTTGGAATCCATTTGATCGCCACGGCGGAGGAAAGATTCATCCACGGCGTAACTGAAGAAACGAATCAACGAAGCATGCTAGCGCCATTTAGAGGAGTACAAGTGGCCACTCCCTGAGCGTTCATGATGACGCCGAACACAGGGAACTCCAAGCGCAGCTGCAGAAGGTGAATCGACACAGGCAGAAGAGGAACCGAACAGGCATAGGGATCGAATGGCTAAAGCCATGAACAGAGACAGTCGAATCAAGAGAGTTGATTTGGAGTCAGAATTGAGAGGAGTCCAAGCGACCAAGAGAGGCAGTGAACAGTGAACCCTGAGGGGAGGATTGAAACAGAGAACAGTAAAGCCAAGTAGAAGAGACAGAGGGCCGAGCTGACCACAAGCAGCGTCGAGCACCAGAGAGCTTGAAGATTCAAGCCTTCCCATAGAGGAATCTGTCCGGACTGAGCATCACATTTGGCTCTTTCCACTGTAGACCAAGGGTCACACAGCTGGTAGGAAGAAGAAGAGTCTGTGTACTCCAAGTGGCTAGGGGAATCCAAGAACCAACCTGCCAAGAAAAATCTGCTTTAGGAGAACTCATATTGAGTCTTGTATTGTAATTTCTTTGCTGAAAGACACAATAAAACAAGGCCACCACTGAAGCTGGACCGGAGACGTAGCCCTGAGGAATAGGGTGAACTCCTTATTAAAATTGTTTGTGTCTTTATGTTGCTTACTATATTTCTCTATTGTCTCTCCATTTTATTGTTTGTTTATTGGCAATCTAATCAATCCATTGTTTCAATAACACAAAACACACACTAGCACATGAGTCTGTAATACCTTAGTTTAATAAATCTTTAACTGATGGCACTCATAGGGTGAATATCAGATCAAGTGGTATTGGAGCTTAAGGTTGTAAGGTTAGACAAGCTTGTGTCGGTATAGCTGTGAATACTCACAAGATCAAAGCTCAAATTAGGAGGAGAGTTGGTGGAAACTAATCCTGAAATTGGAAGAGTCTATCCTCAAAAGACTATGTCAGAAGAAGGTTCTATGGGGCCAGACCCTCAATTCATAGAGAGTTTCCTAGCTATAAAGTCTATGGTTGAAGAAATGTACAAAGACTTTAGAAAGCAAAAGGTGGAAGATGCATCAGGCTCTAAGCAAGAGAAAGAAGAAGAAGAGTCTCACTTCCATGACAACTCCAAAGGAAAGGGGAAAGAGGAAAACTTTCTCACACCTCCTAATAGCCCTGTACATAATAAGAAAGCATCTTTGATTAAGTTAGATGTTAAATTTGATTTGTCTATATATGATAGAGAGCTAAATGCTGAAAAATTGGACAATTGGATTAGACAAATTGATGCGTATTGCAGGGTACAAAAAATAACCTCAGACAAGAGTAAGATTCAGCTAGCAAGCCTACGCCTAGGAGGCACTGCCTTGGTTTGGTGGGAAGGTAGAACCCAAGCTGATATGAAAAGCCATGGTAAGACCATCTTTGTCTGGAGTGACTTCGTTTCTGCAACCAAAAAACAGTTCTATCCATTGGCCTACATGCAGCAGGCCATGATGAGTTGGCAAACTCTTCAGCAGTTGAAGGGGCAAAGTGTACAAGGGTATACTCAAGAGTTCAAAAAGAGAGCATTGATGTTGGGTATTTCACTAGACTCACCAGAGACTCTTTTGAAGTACATTGGTGGTCTACACAGCTACATGAGGCATACCATCCTCATGTTTAATCCCACTAGTATAGATGAGGTATTTGTACAAGCTACTCATCTAAAGGCTAGAGGAAAGAATGGCAATCCAGAAGTTGGGGGACCATCCCAACCCACTGTAAGCAAGAGCAAGGAGAAAAGAAAACAAAAATGGAAGGCAAGGAAGGCTAACACTGCACAGAAAGCCAAAGCTTCATGCACTCACTGTAAAAAGGAGGGGCACGATGATGAGCATTGTTGGATTCTGCATCCAGAGCTGACACCTAAGAAGTCCGAGGGCAAGAAGAAGAAGACAGCTACAACTATTCAGAGATATTTGGGGTCAGACTCTGGAGATGAAACAACTATAGCAGCCATAGGTATAAGAGGTAAGAATTCTGAAGCATCTATTAGTAATTCTGCTCAATCTGTTATGGATGAAGAAAATGAGAGAAAAAGACATGGGCTTTTCCATATTCGAGTTATTTCCAAAAATCAAAATATTGATACTTTGTTTGATAGTGGCTCTCAAGTAAATTTGATTTCTGAAGCAATTGTAAGGAAATTGGGATTAGCAACTACACCTCACAAGAAACCATACCCATTAGGATGGTTGAATGATAAAGCACAACTACAAGTGACTAGACAGTGCAAACTCAAGTTTTCTTTTGGGTCAGCATTTGTAGATGAGGTTGAGTTAGACATAATTCCTTTGGATATATGTGGAATTGTTTTAGGAAGTCCTTACTTGTATGATAGAAAGGTTATTTTCTATAGAGCTGAGAACAAGTATCTATTGATTAAAGATGGAATTGAATACTTTGTAAGAGCTCATAAGCTCAAGAATAATTATACTCTCATAAACTCAGGACAGATGAAAAGAATGATTAATTCATGCAAACAATTCTTATTGATGGTTGTAAAGGAAAAGAAACTTGATAAAACCAATGTATTTAAGGGCTGTAATGCTGAACAGCAGGCTGATATAGAAAAGGTTGTTTCAAGGTATGATGTCTTGTTTCAAGAACCTAAAGGTCTGCCACCCAAAAAGGGAATAGTACATGATATTATTTTGCAGTAAGATGTTCCATTGCCTAACATTAGGATGTACAGGTTGTCTGCTTTAGAGAATGCTGAAATCAAGAAGCAGGTGCAGGAGTTGCTCGAGAAGGGCTTCATCAAGCCTAGCACATCACCATGTGGGTCACCAATCATTTTGGTGAGAAAAAAAGATGGCTCGTGGAGAATGTGCATTGATTACTGAGCACTGAATAAGATAACAATCAAAAATCGTTATCCCCTTCCTCGCATAGATGATTTTTTAGATCAATTAAAAGAAATTGTTTATTTCACCAAGCTGGATTTGCACAGTGGATACCATTAGGTCAGAGTTGCAGAGCAAGATGCATTGAAGACTGTTTTCAAAACAAAGCAAGGATTGTATGAATGGCTGGTTATGGCTTTTGGCTTAACTAATGCTCCTGCTACTTTCATGAGATTAATGAATGATGTGCTCAGACCTTTTCTTGATGATTTTGTTATTATGTATCTGGATGACATTCTGATTTTTAGTAAAACGTGGGAAAAACATTAAAGCATGTTAAGCAGACATTAGATGTTTTGAAAAGAGAAAAACCTTATGTTAAACTTTCAAAATGTGAATTTGGCAAAACATCTCTAAACTACTTGGGTCATATAGTAGGGGGAGGTGAATTGAAAATAGATCCCTCTAAAGTGGCAGTCATTGTGAACTGGCCTAAATCTAAGTCTGCTACAGAAGTGAGAAGCTTCTTAGGAGCAGCACAATATTGGAGGAAGTTCATTTCTAACTTCTCCTCGATTGCAACTCCCTTACATGCTTTAACAAGATTGAATAAGGTGTTTTAGTGGGGAGGCAAACATCAGAAAGCCTTTGACACCTTGAAAGAAAAATAAGTACAGCGCCTGTACTAGCACTGCCAGATTTACAAAGATCATTTGAGATCCAAATTGATGCCAATGACTATGCCATGGGAATATTGTTGACACAACACAGCAAACCCATATGTTATCATTCTGAGACTTTTAATCCTACAGTAGTTAACTATTCTACATATGATAAAGAATTGTATGCATTAGTTCAGAGTGTGAAAAAGTGGAAACATTATTTAATGGGCAAAGAGACAGTAATACATAATGATCATCAGCCACTTCAATATCTACACTCCCAAACTAAGTTGCAACAATCAAGACACTACAGATAGATGGGTTTTCTACAACAGTTTCACTTAGTCATCAGATATAAAAAGGGCATACATAACAAGGTTGCAGACATGTTATCTAGGCCCATTATAAATGCGTCTACCATACTTAAGCATAATTCTGTGCTACATGAAAGCTACATAGAACAATATGCTCAGGATATGGATTTTAAAGATGGATATGCAACTTTGAGTCAAGGCAAAAGAGTAGAAGAATTGAACTATCATATAAGGGACCGACTCTTATACCATTGTGGGAAACTTTGCATTCCACAAACCGAGAGGATAAAGATAATTAGGGAAGCACACACTTCTCTGATATCAGGTCACTTTGGGGTAAGAAAAATAGTTGCACAGCTGCAAAGATTCTGCTATTGGCCGAAAATAAATGAGACAGTTTCTAGATATGTAAAAGGGTGTGCCATGTGTGCTAAAAGCAAGCCCAGCAATAGAAAACTAGGCTTGTACACTCCGTTGCCAATTCCTTCTCACCCTTGGGAAAGCGTTTCCATGGGTTTTGTTGGACTGCCTAAATCTAGGAGAGGTCATGATTATCTATATGTTGTTGTGAATAGGTTCAGCAAAATGTGTAACTTGATACCTTGTAATAAACTGATCACAACTCAACAGACTGCAAAATTGTTCTCTGAACATGTATGGGTTCATTTTAGATTACCCATTTCCATTGTATCTGATCGAGACACCCGATTTGTGGGGAAGTTTTGGTCTAGTCTATGAGAACTGATGGACACCCAGTTAAAGAAAAGCACAGCTTTTCATCCACAAACAGATGGCCAGACAGAAGTAGTAAACAGGACTGTGATCCAGTTACTGAGAGGTTATTGCAGTAAAAATCCTATGCTTTGGGATGAACACTTGTGTTATGTGCAGCATGCTTACAATAGAGCCTGTTACGCAGCATGCTTACAATAGAGCCAAACACTCTTCTACATAAAGATCTCCTTTTGAGACCTGCTTTGGTTTCACACCAAGGTCTCCTTTGGATTTTGTCTTTGGTAAAGATACCATGGTTGATGGACACAGTGATGTGGACAAGGCAACCAGGTTCATTGAACAGATCCAGGAGATCCATCAGGCAGTACAAGAACAGCTGGAAAAGAGCCAGGCCAAGTATAAGGCTAGGCATGATAAGCATCAGATGGAGCATAGTTTTCAAGTTGGAGACTAAGTCTGGCTGTATATCAGCAAGGACAGGATGCAAGGTGAAGGTAAAAAGCTAAAGCCTATCAGGTATGGACCTTTTAGGATACTTGAGAAAATTGGTGAAAATGCTTTTCACCTTGATCTACCAACTTACATGCACATCTACTCAGTCGTAAATGCAGATTGTTTGAGATTGTTTGAACCTTCAATGGTTCAAGACCCTGAAGAGCAAAGTCAATTGCCTTCTATTGATGACCTGCTACCTGAATACCTCAATGAGTTGCAGGAAGACACTGTGTTGGACAAGAAGGTGAGGACAACACGCAAGGGAGAAGTTGAGTACCTTAGGATTGGGCTCAAAGGTTCAAAGCTGAGTAGCGCAAAGTGGATTGAGATTGGATAAGTGAAGAAATAGTATCCTCACTTAGTCGAAGCTTGAAAACCAACTTTTGGTGGTCCAAAAGCTTTTTCAGTAGGGAGGCCGTGATCCGAATTGGATCCATATAAAAATTGTCAAGAACCATGACTGAATCAAGTCGAACAAATCTCTAAAGAAATCCAAAACAGTATCAAAAACACCCTAAACCAGTGGCCATGGCAGCCGACGTGGAACGACGAGGACCTTGGTCAAAGCGCGCTGAGGCCCATGGAGACCGCGCAAGAGGCCAAAGTAGCCACTGGGAGCCCCAGATCGAGAAACGAAGGTGGATTTTGATGCGCGATTAGCGCCTAATCGCACATCGCTGGGCGAACAGGGCCAAAATGGAGGAAGCCCGAGCACTCGGTCGCGTTGGGAACCGGAGGACCGTGGGCGGAAAAGGTAAAAGCGCTAAAGTACAAAGGCGAGACCCACGCTCTGGAAACCGGCAGTATTTATCAGGGCGCCCTTGAACAGTAAGAGGTTTTGGACGAGAGCAGAGCAATTCCATACATTGATTAACGCATGGCAAGCGGTGGTGAGAGAAAAATGTCGTTGATCGCGCACTATCGGTCGAGCAAGTCAATCGCGCGAAACGTGTGTATGACATCGAATCTGGAGGGCTCAGATCAGACGGTTGAGATCGCGCCTGACGGAGGAAGCGGAATCGACAGGGAATTAAGCCGTGTTCTAGAAGGGATTTGGAATCCATTTGACCGCCACAGTGGAGGAAAGATTCATCCACGGCATAATTGAAGAAACAAACCAACGAAGCATGTTGGCGCCATTTAGAGGAGGACAAGTGGCCACTCCCTTAGTGTTCATGATGACGCCGAATGCAGGGAACTCCAAGCGCAGCTGCAGAAGGTGAATCGACACAGGCGGAAGAGGAACCGAACAGGCATAGGGATCGAATGGCTAAAGCCATGAACAGAGACAGTCGAATCAAGAGAGTTGATTTGGAGTCTGAATTAAGAGGAGTCCAAGCAACCAAGAGAGACAGTGAACAGTGAACCCTGAGGGGACGACTGAAAACAGAGAACAGTAAAGCCAAGCAAAAGAGATAGAGGGCCGAGCTAACCACAGGCAGCGTCGAGCACCAGAGAGCTTGAAGATTCAAGCCTTCCCATAGAGGAATCTGTCCGAACTAAGCATCACATTTGACTCTTTCCACTGTAGACCAAGGGTCACAAAGATGGTAGGAAGAAGAAGAGTCTGTGTACTCCAAGTAGCTTGGGGAATCCAAGAACCACCCTGCCAAGCAAAATCTGCTTCAGGAGAACTCATATTGAGTCCCTGTATTGTAATTTCTCTGCTGAAAGACACAATAAAACAAGGCCACAACTGAAGCTGAACCGGAGACGTAACCTTGGAGAATAAGGTGAACTCCTTATTAAAACTGTTTGTGTCTTTGTGTTGCTTACTGTATTTCTCTGTTGTCTTTCCATTTTATTGTCTGTGTATTGGCAATCTGATCGATCCGTTGTTTCAATAACAAAAAACACACACTAGCACATGAGTCTGTAATACCTTAGTTTAATAAATATTTAACTTATGGCACTCATAGGGTGAATATCAAATCACTTCTGATGTGCTTTTGATTGGAAGCATTATTGAGGATGCAAGACATATCCGTAACTTTGTGCAAAATCATACAAATGCCCTCACTATCTACAAAGAGTACACCAATCTATCATTGTTGAAGATTGCTGATACACGGTTTGCCTCTTCATTCATGATGTTGAAGAGGTTGAGGGAGGTCAAGGCCGCTCTTGGGTCCATGGTTATTTCTGAGTTTTGGTCTTTTTGGAGAAAGACAGATCAGGTAACCTCTAAAAGAGTGAAGGACAGAATGCTAGATGATGCTTGGTGGGAGAGGGGTACATCTAATTATTCGGATCATGGACCCTATCAGTTCTTTGCTTCGATTTGCAGATACAGACAAACCCATCCTCGGAGAGGTTTATGAGGGATGGGATTCCATAATTGAGTCTGTGAGGAGCATTATTCTATAGAGTGAGTGCCCCGAGTATGAGACATCACCAGAGGCCTTCTATGATACTATACAGAATATTCTTGTCAGCAGATGGGACAAGAATTGTACACCTTTACATTGTTTGGCTCACTCATTGAACCCCAAACACTACAGCCATGAGTGGCTGAATGGTGGACGTTCCCGCAGATTCTCTCCTCACATGGATGGTGAAATCTCACAGGGGAGGAAAGAGGCATTCAGGCGGATTTTTCAGGATACTACACTGTTGATGAGGTGGAGGATGCCTTTGCAGAGTTTTCCACTGGCAGTGGTCGATTTGGAGGTTATGATGTGATTAGAGACAAGGGGGCTAAGAAGCCCTATTCTTGGTGGGAAAATCATTAGGCAACAAGCCCTCCTCTTCAGCAGTTAGCCATGAGGCTCCTCTCTCAGGTGACTTCATCCTCTTGTTGCGAAAGGAATTGGAGCACATATGGGAATTTGTATAGTGTGAAGAAGAGCAGGCTTGAGTAGTCCAGGGCAGAGACAATGGTGTATGTGCACACCAACCTTCGTCTTATTTACAGGCAGAGGGAAGAGTGGTTGAGGGGAAAGACAAAGATGTGGGATGTCTTTCCTGATGATATGGGTCTGGACACTAGTGTTGAGTTGGCATTGGCCAACATGGATCTCAATGATTTAGTGCTAGAGCCTGTTAGATTTGATGACTTAGAGGGGTCATCCTCCACACCAACAGATGCAGAGGCGACTATGGATATAGGGGAGGAGGAGGATGCAGAGGAGAGCAGTGGGGACCATGATGATGAGGACATTGATGCTGATTCTAATGCTGATGATGAGGATTGATGCCTTGAGGCTTGTATACCTGTAGTTGTTTTATATTTTCTATTTCTATTTGCCATTGGCATTGCACTAGCACTACCTATGTAACACAATTTGATTTGATGACTTAATGAGAAAACTACAGTTGTCAGTGTGTTTATCTTACTATCTTGTATTTGTAAGTTGTCTTTCAGTTATGAATTACGAATCATGATTTATGTGACCACTGACATGTATTTGAATTTTGAATGTATTATGCATGCTATAGATGAAGATCTATGTTTGAAATCAATAAATTTGTATCATTAATTAAAATTTGTGTAAGTAATATCTAATTTTATATCTATATATATATATAACAAATCCTACGTGTCCTGTTCCGGGGGGTCAACGTGTTTGAATCTGACACTACGAATCCCAAATCCCCGTGTCAGATGACTTAGGCTATTTTTAATGCAGCCAGAGAAATTCTCGCCAAAGCTGGGTGGATAACATTTTTCACATGGTTTCAGCAACCCAACGAAGCAATTGCTATTGAATTCCTACAAAATTTACAAAACGAGAAATCTATGATAAGAGGGAGGCAAATCACAGTGTCAAATGTGGTGATAGCTGAAGTGTCCGGATTACTAGCAGAAGGACCCGTATGGGCTAATAAAAGATTAAAGTTGCAGGATGCTATTGCAGTCTTCAAAGACGAGGGACAAGACTTGATCATCAAAGGCAAAGGAGTTCGACCATCATCCCTTGGAGAACTGTGGGGAGAACTAGCTAGAGTCGTCCAGAACTACATCACATGTGACAGGCGAAAAGACGTGGTAAGGTCGCGTCAACTTAAACTCCTAACAGTTCTAAAACAAAAATGTTCTGTGAATTTGCCTGCATATTTGAATTTTTTGTTGCATGACACCGCTCGAAGCATGAAAAAATCCCAACATATAGAAAACGTCGTGAGCCACCACTACTTGATTAGCTGACAGTAAGTTACAACCTTGCCCAGTAGCAATCAAGTCAGGAGGAATTAGTATTTTCCATTGAAGGGGGCCTAGCTCTGCCTGCGCCTAACCCTGTTCCGAAAAGGAAGAGGACTACCCTTACAGCAAACACTCCCCAAAAGCGCAGACATTCTGCTCGGCTGAAGACAGACTTAGGAGCAGCCGAAAACCCCCAGGGCAGTATCAACCAGCCCATAGAATTGTCTAGCCCGGGAAGTGAACAACAATTGCAGATAGAAGGCCAGGATAACTCTGAGTCGGACCATAGGGAAGAATCAAGGCATTCTGAAGAAGAAAGAAATAAATCAGAACTCCCCTCAACATCAAGTCCCCCAGATGATTCACTGCATGATACTGAATTGGCCCAGATTTTTGCCGATATGAATGATTGCATACAACCCGAAAGCCTCTCAATTTGAACAATGGAGCAACCCAATCTGCAGAGAACTCTGGCCACGATAGAATTATATCAGAAAACATAAGTTGTGAAATAAAAACAAGGGCAAAGACCACTCAAGAAGAGGTGAACCAACTTGGTGATATGCCTCTAGAAGAACCCAGTCAGGAAGGCCTAAATACAGAGAATGTAGGCCAAACAGGAGAAATAGAAACAAACCAGGGAGAGGACACAGTTCTTGTAGAACAAAACCAAGATGAACAACTGAGCTCGTTAGGAGCAGAGACAATTAGCAGAACAGTTGTTCTTCCTAAAAAGCAGGGAGACAAAATTAAAAAGCTTAGGAAGGAACAGCAGAGGCTCGGAAAATAGTAAAAAGGCTCAAGCGAAAGATAAGAAAATTATCAGCGGGAAAGATTCCAGATAAAACCCCGGAAACAATGAACGCAACCGTTCAAACTGAATTACATGAAATAAAAGCTATAGGGACTCAAACTGAACCCATACTCACTAAACTTGTTAGGGAACAGCATGCAATTTTTGCAGACGCAGCTACCCAAACAGAGGCTATATCTTCTCATGACTTAGCTATTCAGACAGAGGTGGTACCCTCCTACAGCACATCTACCTAGACAGAGGCTTGGGCCTCCTACAACAAAGAAACACAGACAATAGGCATCCATTCTCATAGCCGAAGTACGAAGACAAATACCCAGCCAAAGATATCATGACGAGCAGCGACCCCAGTATAGTAAATCTTCAAGAAGATTTAGCCCAGGCTCGGCTTACCATAGAACAGTTGAAGCTGGAAACTGTCTCCCAACAAAAATACCAAGCATTACAAAGGCAACTTCAGGACATGAATGCATCAAAAAGTGAGACCTTCGATAAATACCGAAAGGCAGAGGAAAGAATTGAGAAAATGAAGCTCAGATTAGAGAAGGTCATGAGTCAAATGGATATTATTTGCTCATTGTACACTGATGTCTTCGCATGCAGATCCCCTGCCAATAATTATGCTTTATTTTTGCTAGAAAGATACTTGCAGCTGAAAATCAAAGTCGTCAACGCTGGAAAACCGATAGAATTAAAAACAATTCAGGATTTCATAAACTGTTGCAAACAACATGGGGTAAAAGTTCAAAGATTTCTATGTGAATCTTATTTACATAATTTTGTATCAGAGGAAGAAATCAAAAAGAACTACAGTCCTTCTTTGGGGGATGTGCAATTCCAAGCTTTTATTTCATTCATTGTCAACCAACTGAAATGGTTCAAGGCTCATAACACGTTCCAGAGGCAGGAAAATGGATTGGACCTTTGGGTCAGAGGTGAACCAAAACACCCGTTACAAATGTTGGCCAATCACAAAAGTTTGATGAAAAGGGAAGGAGTAATCAAAATTCTGGGGCCTATCCAGAAAGAAATTATCCAGAAGGGAGTAGAATACTTCCTCTCCATTCAAGAAAGCTCCTTGGCCGTAGCCAAGTTCAGGTGGACAATCTCCAACAGTAATATACAGAATAGAGAGCCATTTAATTATAAAAATTTTAAATTGGCTGCAGAACACTTTATCACTTATAGCAATCTCATCTTAAGAGAGGATCCTTATTCGCTAGGATGTCGGTTCCGCAGCCCTATTATTTGGTATCCTGCTAAGGGGTACAAGGCTATATATAAACTGCCTGAAGGACAGACAGAGCACATCATTGAGCTCTTGGCCAAGAATCATGGTTTCAGACCGCTTTACTACATTCCTTCTCCAGCTTATTCCTTGACTGCTTTGCATACGAACTACATGGTTTTCATGAGGACATGAAAAAGGGTAAGCAAGGGAGTATGTTGGGTCATGGAAAAGGTATGCATTTACTATTAAACTCATCATCATTTTCCTTTATTCTTATCCTCTCTATATCTCAATGCACTAATCTATTAAGGAATTACGGTAAGAAATGAAGAAATTATCTGCAATTATGACTTAGCTAATTATTACCTTCCTTTCTGCAGGAAAACAACAAAAGGGACAAATGATGTTCCCTGTGAAGGAACAGCAGACATCGACAAGCTAAGGAAGGAACACGACGGTTGCAGATACGTCCAAAAGCAAATCAGCAGGATCAGTGCAAGAAAGGAAATGATGTCTGAAGATGGAAAACTGTTGTGAATCCCTTAGGATCTCTCGATCCTGAGGGATCGCGTTTATCATTTATCTTTGTCCCCTTTCCGATTATAAAAGGAAAGGAGATGTTTTGTAAGAAGAAGGGGAGAAGGAATTTATGTATTATTGTAATTGAAATCACAGACTCTCGCTGTTGTGAAGAACACGAATATATTGTAATGCTCATTCATTTTGATGATTAATATATAAGTAAAGTTGTTGTTCCCTCGTGTTTCCTGAAGTAACTTAGTAGTGTTTCGCTGGCAGCTAGGGGCCCGGCCTCTGGTGGATTCAACTGCTCTTCTTGTGTCATACATTTCCAATTCTCGCAAGTGTGATGGTTTGATAGTATTCTTGCTTTCTGTGATTTTATCTGCGCTGTTTATTATTTTCCAGTATTGACAGAATCTCCTTATTTTATATAATTTGCAGGATTGTCATTGATTCAATTTGCTTTCATTTCAAATCAAGTTTCTTAGATAAATATTCCGCTTTATATAATCAACTGTAAAGAGTATTAACTATTGTTGTTGAAACTCTCAGATTGATATTCATTTGTTGTTTCGATTAATTATTGATAATTGGGTTTGATTTAGATTAAATCAGTTAAAGAGGGATGAGTTATCACTATTCTACTCTCAATTGATGTTGTTGTTACTTTGATGAATGTAAGATTTGACTTAGTTAAAGGATTGAGTTTTCTTTAATTGCAATTGGAATTTATTAGATGCATCAGTTTACTCTTGTATTCAAAAGATCTATAATGCAATTTAGAAACATTACTCTCTGAGTTAAATAGCAGCCACACACTGTGTACACTCTTGAAATAAGAAGACTTGCCCGGATTCATAATTAATGTGAGGATAATTAGGGGTTTTAAAAGGCACCTTTTATCGACCAACATCAAGTTTCTTACCAATGAACATCTCTTCGGGAGTCTTGGAATCCAATGCTTGATGAGGGCATCGATTTTGCACATATATGGCAGTGTTCGCAACTTCGGCCCATAGAAACTTCAGAAGCCTTTGATCATGGAGCATGGCACGAACGACTTCCACAATCATACGACTCTTCCTTTCAGCCACACCATTCTGCTCAGGAGTGTATGGTGTTGTGGTCTCCCTCTTAATGCCAGCTTCTTTGCAAAAGTCATGAAACTCATTGGATTCATACTCGGTCCCATTATCAGTCCTTAAAGTCTTGATTTTCTTCTCGGTTTGATTCTCGACCAAGGCTTTGAAGTGACGGAACTAGGTGAACACTTCATCCTTCTTTTTCAAGAAGTATATCCAAGTCTTGCAAGAATAATCATCTGTAAAAGTGAGATAATATAGATATCCTCCCAAAGAGTTCACAGGCATCATACCAGATATGTCGGAGTGAACCAACTACAAAATGTCGAAGGTCTTGCTATGGCTTGAGGGGAATGGCACATCCCAAACATACACCTTCATGCTCTACTTTGAATTCAGGCATCCCTGTCACCATCTGTCTCACATCGGGTAGAGCCTTATAAGTTCCATAGTTTAGACTGTAGAGATGTGTAGCAAGACATGGCTCCCAACGGACTTCCTATAACTTGATATAAAGAGTCAACCTGAAACCCAAGAGTGAAAGCATCTTTAAAATTCTTTTTCCACACACGTACCTTACCATCGATGAAGGCCACCTTGTAGCCTTTGTCTTCCATTGCCGAAATGGACACCAGGTTCTTCTTGAGATCAGGTACATATAAGACTTCTTGCAAATGGATCGTGTTACCCTGATTTAATTGAAGAGCAACATTCCCTACTCCCTTTACGGGATAGGTGGAATTGTCTCCAAGAATAATCTCCAAGTTTGTCTCTCTATCTCTATCAAATTAGAGAGAGCTTCCTTGTAACCAGTGAAGTGCCCTGAGGCACCACTGTCAATAAGCCAATTTCCCAACGAATCTGGAGGAGAGGTAGTGGAGAGGGTTGATATCAGATAATACTCATCTTGCTTATTGTTAACAACATTTGATTTCCCAACGAATCCGGAGGAGAGGTAGTGAAGAGGGTTGATATCAGATAATACTCATCTTGCTTATTGTTAACAACATTTGATTCATACCTAGAGTTCCTTGCTTTCTTGGAGGGTTGACCACTTCCTTGATTTCCCACATTCCTCTTTTCTTTGCCATTGAATTTTCCATCCCTTTTATTGTGGTTGGAGTTGCCCCTGGAGTGATTTTGATCATCATCATGTGATGTGTCCTTTCTATTTAAACACTCCCTCGCATAGTGGCCAAATTTATTGCAAACGAAGCATCTTCCCTTCCTTCCACCCTTCAATCTGAGCTTTCCTTTGAAATGACCTTTAGACCCAAAATTATTTCTCCTTTTGGCATGAGAGGAGAAAGCAGTGGGGTTGCCCTTGCTTGAAGGCATTTCTTGCTCCACCATCCTTGTCTCTTCTTGAACGCATCTCGACATCAATTCTTCAAATCCCAGAATTCGATCATTGTTGAGAAGAGTGGTTCTAAATATATACCATTCGAATGGGAGCCCTCCAAGAGTAGTGATAGTTAGTTCCCTATCAGGAATGACTTCTCCAATCAATAGAAGATCATTCTTGATCTCAGTGATCCTTAAGAAGTAAGATTGAATATCCTCGTCCTTGCCCTTCTTAATATCCTTCAGCTTATTTTTTAGGAACAAAACTTGATTTGCATCACTAATTTTAAACAAGCATACCAATATATCGTAGATCTCCTTGGAGGTGTTCAACTCGGAAATGTAGGCCACCAGACGCTTGTCAATTGAGTCTCCGATGATCTTCTTCGCTTTCACTTCACCCTTAGTGTACTTGTTCTTTATAGCAGCCAGTGCATTTGATGGAGGCTCTGTAACAGTGTTGCAGGAAACGTCGCCCCCCCCCCGCGGGATCTAATGCCCGAAGCGCGTCCCGTACGGATTCATACAAGAAGCGTCCCCAAAAGCGCAACTCCAAAATTCAGAAACGCGGTTCTACCTGTTTTGGACGCTTCCTGGAAATTCCGGAAGCGTCCCTCCGAAGTGCGCTTCCGAATCTCCGAAGCGACACTTCAGAGGGCGAAGCGTACGGTTTCGTATACGCTTCCGGAAAAAGTGTCGCGCAGTTTAGAAAATCGATTTTTTTTTTTTTTAATTTTAGGTGAGTTTGCATATTGGGGGTGACTCCACCTTGGGTTAGGGTGAGGTTAGGGTGAGGAATGAAGGGAATAAAGCCCCCATTCATTCCTCATTTGCTCACTTTGAGTTTATGAGAGTTGGAGAAGAGAAGAGAGGAGAAAAGAAGAGAAGAGAGGAGAGGAGAAGAGAAGAGAGCTTGGAGGAGTGAAGGAGGAGGAGCTTGGAGCAAGAGCTTGGAGGACTTCATCTACAAGAGCTAAAGAGGTAAGTTCAAACCCCAAACTCCCTTATTTTTTTTGACATTTTTTTTTTATTTTTCTCCTCCCTCTCCTACTCTTTCCCATCGTTTCTACTTGCTCCTTTACTTCCAGGTTGTCCACCACCTATATCCATATTCCAAGATGGTGTTCTTTTGGCTTCTATGTATCATTCCACTCTTGGTTTTAATGATGGCAAGGGGGAGTAGGAATAGAAGGGAAGAAGCACAAGAGGACAGTAGTCCTAATATGAGTGACCCAATGTATGATGAGGAGGAACGGTTTGAAGAGGAAGGGGATGATGTTGAACCTGAAGGGGAAACTGAAACACTAGAGGGGAAAGCTGCATTAACACCCTTGTGGAACTATGTGACCAAACTTGATGGGGGAAAGGGTGGTGGAAGCTACAAATTTGTGTGCCCTCATGGTTGTCATGGAGGAAAACCATATAGTGGTTCATATACCCGTGTGAGAAGGCATCTTTGTGGGGTGCTGGACAGTGATGATAAAAAGGGTCTTGTGGGGATACAAATTTGCCCAAACATTTCATCTGAACAAAGAAGAAAATACATCCAAATAGAGGAGGCTGCACAACAAAAAAACAAGAAACAAAAAACTCATTTTGAATGAAGTGCAACCTCTAAATTTGGTAGCTCATCTCCTCATGGTACTTCTACAAGCTCTGGAGGTAGAAGAACAATAGGGGATTTCCTTAATGTTGCTGGGAGGGATGATGTGGATGGAAAGATAGTCTGTTTTCTTTGTGCTTGCGGTGTACCATTCAATGTGCTTCGCTCTCCCTATTGGCATGAAATGGTAAAGGCCATCAATGAAGCCCCAAAAGGATACAAGGCCTCCAACTATGAGAAAGCTAGAAGAAAGAGAAAAAGCTAAGGTTCAAAGAGCTTTGACACGTTTTACAAATGAGTGGGTAGATTCTGGGGTATCCATTGTATCAGATGGGTGGACAAATATTAGAAACCAACATTTGATAAATGTTCTTGGTCCTCCTCCATCAATGCATCTACACAAAATGTTGTAGATCTCCTATTGCAATCAATCAAAGATGTTGGTCCGAATAATGTGGTTCAAGTGATCACAGATAATGCAGCAAATTGTAAGGCAACAGGAAAAATTATTAAGCATACTCATCCACACATCTTTTGGTCTGGGTGCTTGGTTCACACATTTAACCTTTTGATGCATGATATTGTGAAGCACAAAGAATGTGGGTGGATTACTGAGCTTTATAGGAGAGAGAAGCAACTCACTAAATTCATCACAGGGCATACAAGGGTAAACTACTTCTATGGCACTTACTCCAAGTTGCAGTTGCTTAAACTTGCCAAGACAAGATTTGCCAGTTATTACCTCACCTTTAGGCGGTTAGTGAAGGTGAGACAAGCTTTAACTAATTTGGTGTGTGCTGAATCATGGGATAAAATTAACACTGACAGAGATGGTGCTAATGCAGTCAAGGACACTGTTCTTGACATTTACTTTTGGTCATAGGTTAAATATGTTTTGCAATTCACCAAACCAATTTATTACATGATCAAGTTTGGAGATTCAAATCGACCAGTAATTGGGGAGGTGTATGAGCAAATGGATAGCATGTTGGGGCAGATTAAAGATATTGTTGAGCCTAGAGATATCAACTTGTACAATTATATTCGTGCAGAGGTGGAAAACCGATGGGAAATGCTAAATGTTCCATTGCATGCATTAGCATATGTTTTGACACCTAAATACTATCATCCATCATGGCTTTCAAGTTTCAACACCAGCACCTAGGGGGGAAGCAGGAGAAAACCACACCAAGATCAAGAGGTTCACAAAAAATATATGGTTGCATTGAGTAAATTAATCCCTAATGAGGAGGAGCCTGCATTGGTATGGCGACAGTTGAGCAACTATACGCTTAACACTGGTCCATTTGGGAGCATGCATGCAATTAGAGATCGAGAGACTTTTTCTTCTCTTGAGTGGTGGAACATGCATGGAGGGGCTACTCCACTTCTACACACTTTGGCATTGCGGGTGCTATCACAGGTGGTAAACACTTCTTCTGCAGAGAGGTGTTGGACCTCTTATTCTTTCATCCACGGTGTTAAAAGGAACAGGTTGAGTTTAGACCGGGCAGAGAGCTTGGTTTATGTTCATTACAACTTGCGATTGTTGTCCCCTTACTGTGAAGATGCAAAGTCTAATAAAGACCTATTGATTTGGGACAAGAATCCAGAGGAGCCCAATTTGGAGGATGGAGTGTTGCGATTAGAGCAATTAGAGGATGCTCTTATCCAGGTATGTCCATTGTGGTATGAATTTTCCTTATAAAGCATTTCTCTAATTCATGTTTTTAATTTTTTTGTTAACTAGTGTTTTTTACTTTTGCATGAATTTTTTGAGCGATTCCAGGATGATGACGATCGTGTTGATATGCCACCCCCACCCCCATCTGGTCCCTTGGTTCCTAGGTCCCATGGTTCAATACCAACAGCAAGGGGTTCTTCTTCATCAGTTTCAGTGCCACTGCCACAACTTCCACAGGCACCATCTTCTTCATTCCCACCACGTGGAGGCCCACCGCCGCGTTCTCTTCGTGGTGGAAGGAGGAGAGATCAGTAGATATATTCACAATTTACTACTTTTGTCAAAGATTACTCATTAGACTTGTAGGCTTGTGAATTTGAATTTTGAACCTTTTTTGTCTTGGCGGTGACCAAGTGACATTTTTGTAAACATTATTATTTGAATTTTGGACATGACAAATGTTGACAGTTGCTCACTTGCTAGATAAATCATAATATGCTCTATGTTTTATGTTTTATAATATGCTTAAATGTTTTTTGTTTTATAATATGCTTAAAAATTTGATGTATGTTTGTAATCGCTAGAATAAATGTGGTTGATGTACATACTAGTAACTACAATGGAATCATGGATGCCATATCTATCTTGATTTATGCAAAAATATGCATGTTTTCATGTCTTCTACAACTAATTTGGTATTTGGGATGTTTTTTTTTAGTATAAATGCAAAAGAATATAATATATATATATATATATAGCAGACGCTTCCGCAAACGCTTCGCTTCCTAAATTTTTGGAAAATGACGCTTCCGCGTCCCCGTTTCGTCCCCGCTATGTGCAACATTGCTCCGTAATTCTACCCCACATAGTCCAACACTTCTTGCTCTTCCAATGTCAGATCAAGAGACATCTTCCATCCGTGATAGTCAGACTTCTCACGGAGCTTGTCTTCGGCCGGGTAGTGTGATGAGGAACCCATGAAGCCTTTTTGACCTTTCCAACTATCTTCAGTAATTGCTCTTTCACTCTTGCTTTGGCTTTGTCTTCACCTCAACTCTGATACCATGTTAAATTATGGTATGTTCTATGCTTAAGAGCAATTTACTTCAAATCTTCTTATTAGTCCAATATCAATTTCCAAAATTGCAATCACATCAACATGATAGTAAAATGTAGATAGAACATAAATGTAAACAGTGGGAGACAAGCCAAGACAAGAGACACAAGATGTGGCACCAGCCAGGGACAAACCCCAATGCAGGGAAACCCTTTGATCAATTCTTCTTATATTCTTCAATAATTCAGCGGACAGAGAGAGATACTACAATTACACAAACCTGAGATTTTATGACAGCAAGAATAAAACCCTAACCAGCAAGGTCAAAGCTGGTCAAACAGGTCAATAATAACCTCAAGTCAACCTCAGTCAACTCGGCCTCCAACAGCAAGCACAAGCAGACCAAAACAGTCCTGAAATGAAGGTCGAACAGCAGTCAACGAAAGTCAAAGTCAAAGTCAACCCTCAACAGTCAACGCTAGTGAAATATATGGTCAAACAAGTCAATGCTTTGCTGCCCATAAATGCGGCTAGCCTAGGAGAGGCTGCCCAACCCAAACCGCAGTCAAACAGTCCTCTTCGCTGGTCAACACAGTCAAAATACAGCTCTGCTGCTCCACGGTCAACCCTAATCAACGCTGCCCTAGATCAGACTTGCGTCCTTCCTTCTTCCCACGTGTGAGTGTCTTCCTCCTCCTATGCATACCCAATCAGACTAGGAGAGAGAGGAATGAGATGATGAGATGAGTGCCATAATGCCACAAGGTCTCCTCCTTTTATATGCCAAGTTGAGGATAAGCGAGGGGTGTGAAACACTGTTTTGCTTGCTGGCCGACCTTGACAGATTGTCAAGAAATACAAATAAATTCATATCTCCATGAATACATGTCGGAATAGGATGATCATTAGATCAATCCTACACCTCTCGATGAGAGGAATCCAAGAAAAAATATCAGCTGCCATAAATAAGGTGACCTACATGGAGTTTGGCCCTAGTTGCCAATTTTAACATTTACCCTTTTGTCAACCCCTTTCTCGTCTTTTTCTTGTTTTCTAGTATCCCTTTTACTTAATTTCTTAAAGTCCCCTTTTCTTGAATATGCATTTTATTGCGTGGGGGTTTGGGATAATTTCACTTAGTTCTTTTCAGGTATGTGTTTCATTGCATAGGACTTGGGGTAATGGCCAGCAGTACCACTCTACCCAAGAGTGACAACAATTGATTAGGTGATGATGATGACCATGAAGGTGAAACAAGGCAAGAGGCACAACTTCAAAGTATCATGATCCATAATCCAATTTCAACCCATGTTCACTACTTTTATGTCAAACACATATGCCATTAACACTTAATATGAAGCAATGAACAAATGTACTTAATGTGGGTTGAGCACCAAATCACCAAATGAGTGATCTGAGCATGGTGTGAGAAGCATCTGTGGGCAATTGTCTGCAGAGAATCCTAAATGTCATCATTGAGACAGCTGTCTGTGTTGTGGATCATCGGAGGAAAAATCTCCCGTTGCCCTTAGAAGTGAGGGGGTGATAAGCCCTACCTACCAAGGGCCAAAACAATAGAAAGGTTTCTTTGCAGAAAGTATAGCCCTGATACTCCACATTCATAGTGGAACCTATCTACCAAATTACCAGACCAACCAAAATCGCGAAGGGTCACCATCCCTTCAAAAATTCCATGTGCTCCCAGTCCACATGGTCTCCATTTCACATAGGAGACCACATTCCAAGTGATAGAACCGAATTTGAAGACATTTGCAAATAGTTCTACAAGAAAACCCATGCTCAGATTTGCCAGCCATACTCCTTGTGGATTTCAGCCCTGCTGCAGATATAGGCACATTGTTGCAGAATTGGTGCTTCATTGCATCGAAATATATATGCAGCAACAGATGGACGTCTCTGTAGGAAAATTCCCTCATTCCTCCATCCACAGAAAGCTGAGAACGCTGCTATATAGGATTCTTCTACTGTCTCTGATAGCTAATAGCTTTGTAGTCAGATGCAACAAACCTCTGTGTTTCCGAAATATATGTAAATTTTTTATTTTGAATGATAATGAAAATTGTTTCTGTTAAACAAAAATTCATGTCATCGAGTTCGAGAATTTAGACTATGTCATCATATCAATGAAGATGTACCTATTGATGACATACTGGACCCATACAAAAGCATTCAGGTTATAGATCATCAGTTCTTGGTACCGGTAACTAAATTTCCTTCTCAAAAAGAAAGCCATTTATAAAATAAATATAAAATTTTACCTTTTCATAAATATTTCAAAAACGCAATTAAACCATAAAAAGTACAGACATGTCATAAACGCATTAATTTTAAGAACTTTCATCCCACCCATCTGTCATGGGTGACTAGCAAATTTTTAACCTGTCTTTCCATGATTCGTGTTTAATGAAATAGCATTTTGAGAAGCTTCCCTAAAGATACATGCCAAATATAAAATTGATTCAAACTGCATCTCCTTGATCAGGTGGCTAGTCATTACCGGATAAGATGGATCCTGCACTGCTATTGTCACATTTGAGCCAAAAACAAGCTGCCATCGAAGAAAATGAAATAGTTAGGAGAAGATGTCAACAAACATTTTGTGACGACTGAAAACTAATCTCTGCACTAATATTCATCAAATCAAAAAAGGTATAATAAATTATCCTTTCACAAATGAACAGCAGCATCTGAAATGGAACCATAGCCCATATAACAGAAAATATCAGAAATCTAGCATGGCTACATTACTAAAAATACAGGTAAATATTGAAAGTCACACATTCAAACATGAAACAAGTTGAAAATACATTAAACAAGCTGGATACTTGCTTCAACATGGCTGAATACACAGGATTGATTGTCAATCAAACAGGTAATAGATAACCATACACTACACGAGGAGAAAAACCTTACAATGCAAATGGAGCAAATTTGACAAACCTTCCTGTTACCCCAATTTTGCATGGGGTTACATGTGATTTTCATCACACATATCAGGGGTTTGCAGATTGATCGATCACTGGATGGCCTAGGGGATATGACTTCACTTGATGAGGTTATTGGTGATATAGTCGTGGATATCTTGATGATGTTTATACTCTGGTTGACTTGATGATTGCTTTCCCTTCATGTAGTAGACTTAATTATGGAAAGCCTTTTGATACATTTGGATATATAATTCCATGGGACAAATACACTGACATCTTTGAGCTTGTTTGAGATTGTAAAAGTATCTTGGTTTGGTTGGCATCATTGTGTTGTAGAGAGCTTTTGGCATAGCAACTCTCTTGTCACATGGTTTCATCTCTTTGGGGTTATCTTGGTGTGGTTTGAGTTACTTGATGTGAGCCCCCTAGCTTCGTTGAAGGATTTTGACAGCTAGAGCACTTTAAGATGACATGAGCTACCACTATTGGAACAGTTCTCCCCTTCTACACATAATTTTATGTAATCCTAACCGTCACAATGGCTAGTTGAACCATTTCGACCTAGTTGGAGGCTTACGATATGAATGCCCTTGCTTATGTGGCTTGAGTGGTATATGAAGATGTGGACTAGGATTTCATGTGGAACATTCACCTTATTGCTACATGTTTTCATGCATGCCTCTTGAGTTTGTGATGGAGCACCCTAGGGTTCTAATGTTGACTCAATATGGTTTTGGCATAGATGTATCATAATCTTTGAGAAGCGGTCCACTTATCCATTGACACATTCAGATATTGACTACACTTGGAGATTGAGCTTGGGAGGTAGTCTGAGGAGGTTGGCTTCTTCCTTGACCAATTCTTAGAATGTGGTTTCACTTTACACCAGTGTAACAGGAATCGGCGAGTACTCGCGATTCCTAATCTGATCGCCCGTGAAACGATCCGATCCGAAACTCTGCGAGTCAAATCGCGTTGACCGAGTTTGACTCGTGGTCAACGCGAGTTTGACTCGCAAGTTTGCCGATTTTTCTGATTTTCCCGATTTTGCCGAGTCCTGCCAATTTTGGGTTTAGGCTTTTCGCTTGGGTTTATCAGTCCACCGTCGACGCCGCAGAGCTATTCCTAGATTCCATACACCGCAGAGCTTACGTTGCAGAGCCATTCATGATTCCATACACCGGATTGTTGACAATGCATACACCGTAGAGTCGCAGAGGCATTCCGAAACACATTGATATATGTCTTGGAACACGTTGAAACAATGCAAAAGTCTATCTAAACCCTTCAGATAAATGTGCTGCAAGTTTGCAACACATTGAAACAGCCTGAAATTATAAATGTAATTCTGATTATGTCTCTCGAGTCAAAGTATCGGGTATGACCAGAGGAAACCCTAAACGATTAAATTATGCTTTATTAAATTGACTCGAGACCATGGGTGCTTTGATTGTTGAACACAATAATATTGTAACGTTCAGTTCACTAAAACTAAAATGCATAGTTTCTATATAAATATTGTAATGTTCAGTTCATTATTATGTGCGTCAAAATAAAACTTAAAGGTTTTGGCAAGATTTGTGCTGGACAATTGGTATCATACCATATACTTCCATTTGGGGGTCTTTTATGAATAATGTTCTTTCTACCATTGATATGTATTTTTATTTCGATTTTTATTTTCTCATTACAGAAGGTTCAATAAGTAATTGGAAATTTGTTGTAATTAAATTTTTTTAACGTTTTCTTGATAATTACGGAAAGTGTGGATGAATATTGTAATTGAGTTCACTAAGAGATTATTTATGTGTTACTTTACTCGAAGAGGTTTGGTATTTAATAAAGTGAATATTTTTATTATTATTTTTGGATATTTTGTATGTAATTATATTTTCAAATATGTGGTAAATTGCTCTTTTTTGTGTATTATTATTGTATTGAATTCTCTTGAAATATCACCCGCTTTCACTAAAAAAACATCATAATTAGAGTTCAGGAGGTTAAGATATCACTTATTAAAAATCAATTATTTCCAATGTATTTTTTGTGACGGGTATGAGATACTTATTCATTCATGATATTTTGGAGATCTCTTGATATTATGCATTGTTTGGACATGCCTTCACTGAATATTAATGAAAAACGTTTTTTTTTTTTTAATTCAATATATGTGTATATTTTTATTTAATGATTTTAGCGATTTTTTGCCAATTTTTTCCCGATCCGATTAAAACTCTTCGCTCTTTTGCCTCGCCAATTTATTGCCAATTCCGAGTCTGGTAACATTGCTTTACACTATTTTATTCATGTTTTTGGAGGAATGCACCCTTTGGAGGGATGCTATGAGAAACTTGAAGCATCCTTACATTATCAAGCCCTAGCTTTTCAGTAGAGCACCTTCTCTCTTTATGATTTGATGGATGAGATGCCTTGTTTAGAGAGCCACATGTGCCATCTTTAGAGGAAACATCGCACACATTTCCGTGTTCTTGGTTGAGACATTCCATTTGGAAATGCTACACTTGCTACTTTGAGAAGGTCTACATAATTGTTTGTAGCTTTCCCTCAGGAGACATCCCACTTTAGAGGTTATCTTGCACACTATTTTAAGCTATTGTTGTGGACATCCACCTTTTGAGGACCCACACATGTCACTTTGGTGTTTCATCACATATTGAGGCATTTATTGATGGAGCGCTACACTTTGATGTCTTTGGAGGCTAGAAGATGAAGTATGACATGATCTTATTACCCCTTTTAGATGGAGGCATCACATCTTCATGGAATTATGTTGTTGGAGAGTTCTACACATGGCATGACCACTAACTATTTTATGTATTATTGACCTTGTCCTTCTAGTCCTAGACCATATCTAGGGTTTGACATTGGATATTATTATTTATTTGTAGATGCAAATAGAGTTAAAACCTATATAAGGGCTTGCTCTCTTTATTATCTCTCATGGTTGGATTTGTGAGCAGTTCTCCTCTTGTAGATTTGTTTAACATCCTTGGAAGACATAATGTAAAGTTCAAGTGTTCTTCCTTATCATATGTGAAGCTATGTCTTGTTTCTACTTGTTGTTGATGTATGCTATGAGTTTCTCTCAAAATCTTTGTTATGGAAGGCCATCAAGAGGGATGTATTTACCACATTCAGCAGGGTTTAATGTTAGAGTTCATTTCCTCTTGATCTCCTCTAAATTCATATTTTTTAATGTATTGTCTGTTGATTTGGGGTAGCATCGGATGTGCTCTAGCCATGAAATTTCGTGGAGAGGTTGGGGCACATGAGATCTCCAATACCCAGAAAGGGTTTGGGCAGATTCTAAACAGATCAGGATATATTAAAATAATTAATATTTTTAATGGAGTCCCTAAGTCTAAACTTAGGGAAAATAAAATATTAATGCGTATTAATATGAATCTATGTTAGAGTGGTCCAAAAGACATGGATAGTACAACAGATGATCAGTCATTCTATTCTCTAAAGCGGGGTTTGCTAAGAGAGATAGAATTAGTGATCGGGAGAGCAGCTGAGGGGCATTGAGTACAGAGAAATAGAGAAGGCAGAGATTGTGCAAGGAGAGCAGCACAGCAACCAAGGAGAGTGACGCAGAGCCAGCAAGGGCTCACGCAGGGCCACGCAGAGGCAGCCAAGTGTCACGCAGAGCACCAGAGAGGCCAGCGTGTCTGACGCAAAGGCCTAGAAGCTAACGCGGGGCCTCCTGGGGCTGACGTGGGCCAAGAAAGGCTAACACAAGGCCAACGTGAGACAAACAGGGGCTGACGCAGTCCAAATTGGGCAGATGTTGGGGTTGCAGGAGCAGTTTTGTGGTGAGGAGCTGCCGGAATGGTTTTCCGGGGTTCCAGCCAAGAGATTTCTCTCAAACTGTGAGGTATAGCTGCTAAAGAAATTCTCTATTGGGTAGGCCAGTTACGGCACCCAGATTGTACTCTGATATTGCTTAACAAGAAAACCCTCAGATAGCTACACCAGTTTTCCCGCATTGGGTTTTTCCGGGGACATTGGTCCAAAAATAATGGTGTCATGTGGTGTGTTTGTTCTTGTTTCTTTTAATTTCCGATTTGTAATATGTTGAGCATGCACTGGTGGCGTTTTTTTCAATATTTACTTTGTAAATAACTTGTTAAAGAAAAATTAACAAGTAGGTAGGAATAAATTAGGAAAAGTGTAAGAAGGGTTTCTAAATTAAGTAAACTTAGAAACTTCAACATTATCTTGCATCTCTCACCTAGTTAAGAGTTGTAGTTGGATTAATACTCCATTGTAGGACTTCACCCTTATAGCATTGTTTGAGAGTGCCACCTTTAGGGCTCTCCAGGAAAATTTCTTCAATATTTAATAAGTTAATTGTTAAGGTTATTGTGGCTGTACAATAGCTCCACTCATCTTAAACATTCATAAATTGCTCTCTTAGTTTGACCTCTTGACTCTATTGGGTTGGATAGACTTCCCTTATCCACCATCACCCCCTTTATATTCACTATACTACAAAAACATGGTTATGCTAAACTATCGCTTCACATCACCTTGAGCCTTAATGTCAAAGATTTAGCAATCCTACTTAGGGATAGCCCCCTTGTGTTGGAGAAGAGCCAACCTAAAGTGAGAAGGGGAGTTATTGAGGTGACAGTGGTTAACAGTTAGCCCCTCTAAGTTGCACTTGGGTTTTCACTTTCTGCTCAGGAATTCTACACATATAACTGAGAATTCGGGAGGTAACACCTCCTATTTTCACAATTATATAATTCAAGCATAAAAAGAGATTTTGGACATAATATACAAGCTTAAACATTCAAGATAACAGTGTTTTCTCCGTCATCACCAATAAATAGTCTATATGGACATTTTTAAATAATATAAAATACTTATGGTCCAAAAACACGACTGAGTAAAAAACTTATCAAGACAATTGTGAATTTGATGTTACAAAATGGGAAATAATATTTGGTCTTGACTCTTCACTGTAAAAGAATGTTTGGGTCCACATTCTTCTATAACTAAACATGAAAGGATCATAATCAATATATCTATAAAGATAATAAAAGAAGGGCAAGTCAAACCCATTCAGCTGAAGAAGTCCAAGAACACCCAAGTCTCCCACCATTTGACATCTATCTAAAACACTTGGTCATGAAAAGAGTCCAAGAATGGGGCAGAGAGCAAACCGGAATTACACAGCAGACTCATCAAGTCAGCGTCAGACAAACAGGGGCAGCTGCCACATCATGCTCTAATGCTGACCTATTTGTCTTTGTTAAAGGAATCTCAATTACTGTCATTCTTTTGTAATCCTCCAAGAGTGACATCAATATAAGGGAATAGGCATCCATAACAAACATATAGAAGTTGAATAAAACCCCCATTCGGTCATGAATACCCATTAATCTGTAAACTTTGGATCGGTTCTTTACATTTTATGCCAGAAATCTGCAATTAATGTATTTTCATACCTCAAACACAAAATCTGACACTAAATTTTTACCAAAAGATGCCAATCATTTCACAGTAATGCAGTTCATACTGCAACAACAAAATTGGAAAGACCCTGGTATACACCATATTTAGAGAAAGAGTAGACATGAGATGAATTCTAGGCTAATGTGTGCCCTTTTAATACTGTGTAAAGAAACACAAACAATGGAAAGGAGAAAAAAGTTATATCAGTGGCAGTAATGTTACACAAGGGTCATTTCCCATAATAGAAGATACCAAAACAAATACCACACATTGACCAATCCATTAATAGAGTCCGAGTTAAGTCCAAGAAGACCGAAATCTCCCACCATTTGACATCTATCCAAAAAACTTGGACGTGGTAAGAGTCCAAGAATGTGGCAGAGTGCAAACCAGAATTACACAGCAGAATCATCAAGTCATCTCCCTTATGGGTAGACTATTCAAACAAGCAGAGTGGCTAAATCTTCCTCTCAATATGCTGTTCATTTGAAACAGTAATAAACAGCAATCATCGTAACCAAGGAAGCTTTCAAGAACATATATATCTCAGTGCAGAAAGTCTGCTCCTGTGTAGAAATTCTCTCAACAATTAAACACTCAATATGCAGACTTCGTCTCACTCAGTCTCTCACACATGAGAATTTCACATACACTGCTCTTCTGAAAATAAAATAATTAAAAACTTTATTCAAGAATAGGAAACAACTTTCCCTCCCCATTAAAATTGTCAGAACACGATAAACACATACAACTGCATTATTTCATGGGCACCTGGCCTCTAGAGTGGTTAAATATTCCTCTCCATGTCCTGTTCATTTGCAATAGTACTAAACTGCAATAATGGTAACCAAGGAACCTTTCAAGAACATAGATATCTCAGTACAGAAAATCTACTCTGTGTAGACATTCTCTCAACGATTAAACACTCAATATGCAGACTTCATCTCACTCAGTCTCTCGCACATGAGAATCTCTCATACACCTATCCTCTGCAAATAAATAGTTGAAAACTTTATTCAACAATGGGAAACAACTTTCCATCCCCCTTCTCAGAAGACAATAACACATACAACTGCATCATTACTTGGACAACCGACCTCTACAAGAATGGCTCATACAGCTAATTATTATTCTCTAACTCGCTCTATTCTAAGAAACTAATGCCAAACCATAGGCCATGGCAATCCACTGATCAGTGCAATGAACTTACATTTCACTATCGGAATAGCAACCCCCATCCCTTCCCTCATTTCCTAGTTATCCCTGCTCTAGTAGACTTACTATGCCTTCCTCATAGCTGTTGCTCTTCTAAAATTTCCATGTTCCTCTTGTAACTGCTAAAAGAATGTTGAATGAATTAATTAACATGGAGCAAACAGCTCAATGATAATACAAAGATATTTACAAGAATAGAAACATCAGGTTTCTATGTAGAATATCGAACAAACAGTTTCATCTAAGAAACTGCTAAAAGAATAAGAATAGAAACATCTAAAAGACTGAGCATTACTAAATAGAGATATAGAGATATATTCTAATACCCTCCCTTAATGCTCAATCTATTTACAACACCAATAGACCCGCGAAATTTTACAAATTTATCAGGACCAAGAGGCTTGGTAAAGATATCGGCGGGCTGCTCTGTGGTGGGAACATAGTGCAACTGAACGGAGCCATCTTCAACCAACTGTCGAATGTAGTGGCAGTGAGTTTCCACATGCTTTGTTCGTTCATGAAAGACAGGATTCTTGGCAAGTTTGAGCACTCCCTGATTATCACAAAACAAAGAAGTAGGCCCTGTCTGAAAAACATGCATATCTGCAAGCATACGACGAAGCCAAACTGCCTCACAGGCTGCCTTAACTGCTCCCCGATACTCTGCTTCTGTTGAGGAGAGAGCCACAACCTGTTGCTTCTTACTAGTCCAAGTAACAGCTCCAGATCCTAGACTAAACACATACCCAGCTGTAGATTTACGGTCATCAACCGAACCGGCCCAGTCAGAGTCAGTGTAGCCACTGAGAGTAGAAGTGGAGCTGTGAGTATATAAGAGGCCGTAATCAGAAGTACCACGCACATATCGTAGCACCCGCTTTGCTGCTATCCAATGATCAGCTTTAGGAGCTGACATAAAGCGAGAAATGTAGCTTACTGCAAAACTGATGTCAGGTCTGGTAGCAGTAAGATAGATGAGACTGCCCACTAATTGCCTGAATAAAGTTTCATCCACAAGAGGAGAGGATGACTGTGCTGAAAGTTTGAGCCCTGGTTCCATAGGAGTCGTGGCCGGTTTGCAATCCTGCATTCTGAACCTTTCCACAAGATTTTTGGCATACTTGGACTGAGAAAGAAAGATCTGATTTTCAGTCTGTCATCTCAAAAGTTCTGCATAGATCTTGTTTGATCCCATGGATCAAATGTGCAGAGCTGCCAGTAATGATAAGATCATCCACATAGACAACTACAAACAAGATATCATCATCAGTATGCTTGATATACAGGTTTGCATCAGATGGACTCCTCTGAAAACCTTGATTTGTCAGATACTGATCAATTTTTATGTACCAAGCCCGAGGAGCTTGTTTCAATCCATAAATGGCTTTAACTAACCGACACACTTTCTGTTCTTGACCAGCAACCTTGAATCCTGGAGGCTGCGTCATGTAGACTTCTTCTTGGAGATCACCATTTAGGAACGCACTTTTTACATCCATCTGATGAACTTTCCAATTGAACTGAGCTGCTAGGGCAAGCACAAGCCTGATAGTACTCATCTTGGCTGTAGGAGCAAAAGTCTCCTCATAGTCGATGCCTTCCTGCTGTGAAAATCCTCGAGCCACAAGCCGAGCTTTATACTTGTCTAAGGTTCCATCAGCTTTGTATTTGACTTTATACACCCATTTGCAGCCTATGGGTTTTTTGTCTGCGGGAAGATCAGAAAGAGCCCATGTGTGATTCTTCTGAAGACTCTGAAATTCTGCTTCCATAGCCTGTTCCCACTCAGATATACCCTTAGCTTCTGAATATGTTTGAGGCTCAAAAGTACTGTGAAGGTTAGCCATAAGAGCAAAATTGACTGAAGACTGTTGTCTGTTCTTATGCCTAGAAGTTCTACCTTCAAGGAGCTCATCATCCCGGAGATCACCTATGGTTTTAGCCCACCATTTTGGTCGAAGAGAAGAAGAACCAATATCAGGATTAGAGG
Source organism: Pinus tabuliformis (assembly GCA_031772625.1). NCBI lineage: Eukaryota > Viridiplantae > Streptophyta > Pinopsida > Pinales > Pinaceae > Pinus > Pinus tabuliformis. Next base: position 206,930,444 of record CM062804.1, read on the forward strand.
GACCAATATCAGGAGGAAGAGAAGCAGGCTCAGGAGCAATAGGGATAGCAAGAGGGGGATTAGCTTCTGGAGGAAGCTCAGATAGAGTAGTATCAAATCTTGATGCTACATCATCCCTCCCATCAGATGAACTGACTGGAAGAAGAACACTGTGAGGCGGATCCTCAGAACGCTGCTCAGAAGAAGAAGACTGAAAGAATCCTCTGTCTTCATCAAGTACTACATCTCGACTGAAGCTAAGTCGACCAGTGGCTATATCTATCAGCCTATAAGCCTTGTGATGATCACTGTATCCTGTCATCATGAGTTTCTGACTTTTGGAATCCAACTTAGATCGCTTAGCAGATGGAATCCAAACATATGCAACTGAGCCAAAAACTTTGAGATGACTGATTTTAGGCTTACGACCAGACCACACTTCTTCAGGAGTCTTCCCTTTAACAGCCTGAGTAGGGGATCGGTTAAGAAGGTAAACAGCAGTAAATACTGCTTCAGCCCAGAATTTGTTTGGAACATTCCGGTGTTGTAACATGGAACGAGCCATTTCAACAACCGTGCGATTGCGACGCTCGACAACACTGTTCTGCTGGGGAGTGTAAGGTGTGGTGAATTGACGTTTGATGCCATGAATATCACAGAAGTTGGCAAAAGCTGAGGAACAAAATTCCCCCCCATTGTCGGTCCTAAGGGTCATGATATTACAACCAGATTCTTTTTCAACTAAAGTTTTAAACTTCTGAAAGGTACTAAGAGCATCAGATTTATTTTTTAAAAAATACACCCACATCTTTCGACTGAAGTCATCTACAATAAGTAAAAAGTATTTGCAAGCAGTTATAGAAGCTGTATTCATAGGACCACAAATATCAGCATGAAGTAACTGAAGTACCTGGGATGCGCGCCAAGATTCTCCATTTTTGAATGATGACCGATGTTGCTTTCCCGCTTGACAGGCGCTGCATACCCCCAACTGCTGAGTCTGAATATCAGGTAATCCTGACACAAGTCCCTCCCGAGAGAGCTGAGAGAGATACTGCATATTGAGATGCCCATATCGCTGATGCCATAGAGTACTGATGGGAGAGACACGAGCTGCTAGTGCCACTTCTGGAAAGTCACCGGTGTCAAGTAGCCTGTATAGACCATGGTCCTCGAGGCCAGTAGCAACTGTTAGACTGGTCTCCCTGTCAATGATGGAGCATTTGTGTGCACTGAACATAACATCAAGCTGAGGAGAATTCCTCATAATCTGACTGACAGAGAGCAGATTAATCTCCATACCAGGAACATAGTATACATTTAGAAATATGAGCGTGCGTCCACCAGACTGTATTTGAACTGTACCCCTGCCAGCAACAGTGTACTTTTCACCTCCACCAAATACAACTGAATCACTGAAAGGTGAAAAGTCAATAAACCAGTCACGCCTGTGAGAGAAGTGGCGTGATGCACCAGAATCAATGTACCATGCAGAAGAAGGTACATGTTCTGAAGACCTTTTAGCCATAAAGGCGTAAAAGGCAGAATCTGTCTGCTCGGAATGTTCTGCAACATTCGCTGTCTGATGTGACCCTCCCTGTTTCTTTTGTTCAGCAGCAATCCTCTGCCTGCAGTCTTTCTTCATGTGACCGAACTTGTGACAGTAATTACACTGTACACTTTTCTTCCTGTTAGGATCAAAAGACTGAGATGATCTTCTCTGCTGAAAAGACTGAGAGGACTGATATTTTGCAGCAAATGCATTGTCCAAGGGCACTGATGAAGTACCACTACCAAACTGCTGTTTCCACCTATCTTGCTACAGAAGTTTGGTACATAAATCTGAAAACTTCAGATCAACAGTTGTAATGTTGAGTGTTTCAATGAAGTGTTCATAAGATTTTGGTAGACTCTTCAGGGTAATGACTACCATATCTTCTTCCTCCATGGTCCGACCAATGGCGTCGAGCTGATCTCGAATGTCTTTAATTTTGTTGAGATGTTCCTGTAAAGACATATGTTCATCCATCATGATGGAGAACAACTGATTTTTGAGAAAAAAAGCTCTGCTTTTATCAGATGTCTCATGCAATTCTTTCAACTGTTCCCAGATTTCAGCAGCTGTCTTGCCAGAAGGGATCTGTGGTAACTGATCATCAGCTACAGAGAGCTTGAGAAGCATAACAGCCTCTCGATTTCGATCATCAAATTTATCTTGATCGGTCCCGGTTGTTCCTGGACGAAGCTCTTTTCCCAAAATGAGTTGATCAAGACGCCTGTACTCAAAAATGGTCAGCAGTCTTTGTTTCCAAATGTTATAGTTGCTGCCATTAAACCGTTGATTTCCTTCTAACATCAGATTGGTAAGTGTGGCCATTTTCACCAGGAAACTACAGAAGTATGACACACAAGAACAATGTAGCTGACTGTTTATCTGATGTAAATTAGAGAACAGAATTTGTCCTTAAAAAAAAAATTTACTCAACAGAGGTATCTCTCCAGTCTAAATCAATGAGAATCCTGCTAGCACAAAAAATATAAATTTCTAAGAATTTTATTTTCCCACAGGAGCATGCAAATTTTTCCACAGGATACCAAACAAAATCCGCTGATAAAATTTCTAACAACCGGAACTGCTGATGAGTTCTTGTGATATTTCAGGGTGGAACCACAATTCTCTCTCTGCTGGACAGACTCTTAGCTGGGTCGAGTTTTTCTTGAGAAGTAGACAAGAGTCGAGTTGCCTCCCTTGATAGCTGAGTGAAGTATAGACTGTTGGAGCAAGCTTCTGCTAACAGAATTCGAGTTCTGGTCACAAGGGAGTTATATTCCCTTATGTCAGCTCAGGCCGTGGGCTATTCTCAACTGCTGGCTGCGTATTTCCTCTACAGAATGCCGGCAACCAAAAACACGGAAAACAATTTCCGGCAGACACCACGGATTGGTGACGTTGATAATTTTAACTCCCACTATCTAACCATGATGGCCGACGTGAGCGATCAAGGCTTTACGTCTCAACTGAAAACGTCTCAGCGTGTTTCAACTGCCACGGGCTGCAACAGACGGATTTTTCAAAAAACACCTGACACGGTTTATCACATACGGGCTGGAAATAAATCACGGTTTTCAGATCTATATAATCACCATGGATACGGGAACTACACAGATTACGTGAACAACACGGATACGGATGCGTATGACAGAGCTGTAATGAACCACGGGGTTTACATAATATTTGCAAGATACAGCGATTTCACAAGAAACAGGTGACGTGAAATATAATGAACCACTGGTTATAAATATACTTCCACGGGTTTGACTGATAAATCCACGGGTTTCAAAAACGGTATATACGCGGATTCACAAACTGTATATCCTTGGGTTATCACGACGGCATATGGTCAGAACGACTGCAAAAAATTATAATCACAGGATGTGGAATTATATAATCACCACGGATTTCGACTGCAAAAAATATACTCACGGGATTCGGAAATTTAAATAACCACGGGGTTTCAGAAATATATATCCACTCCAATATATATCTTCTCAGATTTCAAATGAGAATCCACATACTTCAAATATAGATCCTCGGGCTTTCAGAAAGAATATCCACGAGTTTTAAAAAAAAATGCGTATCCACTGGTTTGACAGTCTTGAAGCTAATAATCACGAATTTGCCCGCAGATATAATTTTCAAACCACGATTCTGTCTTTCAAAAAACACAAGTGAGTTTTGAGAGAAAACACCTGGATCATGAATGCTGAGAAATTCCTTGATGTGGTCGAGTAGCTGCCAGGTGAAGAAGAAGATAGCCGAATCCACGATTCCCAGCAAAACTGGCCAGTAAAAAAAAATCCCGCACCCACGAAGATATTCACCGCCACAAAGTTATTTCTTTAATAAACTGATCATGCAAGAGAAGAATCCATTTCTGTATCGAGATGGACGACTGTAAGCTTTTATCACAACGAGCAAAGCCAAGGCTAAGACTCAGTGAAGGCTGCCTGGCTTACAGAGGGCTCGACCTTAGAAAGGACTCAAGAGATTTCGATGCAAAGAGAAATACTGTTCAAGAAAAAATCTCTTAACCTTGCTCTGATACCATAAAAGAATGTTGAATGAATTAATTAACATGGAGCAAACAGCTCAATGATAATACAAAGATATTTACAAGAATAGAAACATCAGGTTTCTATGTAGAATATCGAACAAACAGTTTCATCTAAGAAACTGCTAAAAGAATAAGAATAGAAACATCTAAAAGACTGAGCATTACTAAATAGAGATATAGAGATATATTCTAATAACTGCTGCAATGGCCCATTCAATGACTTCGCCTTCTGTTGAAAATATGGGTACCAATGAGGTGTTTCCTAGCAGTGTTGCAATTCAATTGGCGATTTTTTCGCTTTGAAAAACTCGTGATCCGACACGAAAAAATCTTGGGACCCGCAAACAGCGAGTTTTTAAAGCCTTTTTTTGGTTTTTTGCGATTCATTTTGCAAACAGAGGGCAAGGGTGAGAGCTAAGGAGGAGGAGAACTCATCTACAAGGGCAAGAGAGGAGAAAAGTAAAAAAAATTAGCATCCCACGCACCAAAAAAAAAAAAAAAAAGAGTTTGGACCGAGTTGCTTCAGCAGGGCATGGTTTTCAGGTAAGGGTATCAAATTTGGCACTATTTTTTTTCTTTGTTTTTCCTTGGGTTTCAGTCACCCATATATTTTCCATGATTTTTGCTTGGATTTGACTGTGTTTTTTTTGTTATTTTTGTTGCATTTATTCGAGAGAGTTTTTTTGTCAAAAATTCAAAATCTTGATTGTTAGTTTTATTTGTTTAAATTTTTCTTGTGCCCTAGGTTCAAACATCAATCTTACATTAAAACTCAAGAGTTCAACAAAATTACAAACATGCCAACAAAATTGGACCCTATGTGGGAATTTGGTGAACCTAATGGAGGGTTGACAAATCAAATTTTACAGAATGAAATTCCACCAGGTATTAGAATATTCCTATTTAGTATTTAATACTCATTCTTTTAGCTGTTGCTATTTTTATTCGTTTAAGCAGTTTCTTAGATGAAACTGAGTGTTTCCATATTCTACATAGAAACTTGATGTTTCTATTATTGTAAATATCTCTGTATTATCATTGAGCTTCTTGCTCATTCTGAATTAATTCATTCAATATTCTTTTATGGTATCGGAGCCAGAAAAAGAGATTTCTTGAACAGTTATTCTCTTCGCATCCTAATCTCTTGAGTTCTTTCATTCCTTTCTAAGGTCGAGCCCTCTGTAAGCCAGGTAGCCTTCACTGAGTCTTAGCCTCGGCTTTGCTCACTGTGATAAAAGCTTACAGTCGTCTATCTCGATACAGAAATGGATTCTTCTCCTGCATTATCATTTCTTCATGTCTAAGCATTTTTTTGAGAAACTCTAGGATCTGGTTTAGAACAAAATTGCCGATTCTGTTTGGATAATCGCAGTCGGTTATCTTGGTGTCAGAAGTGGGATCTCCACAGGGTTTTAAGAAGGGACAGGGCGTGCAGCCATATTCACATTCTCTTCGATCAAACGGTGGCATCGAGAAATTCCGCAGAGCCTTGCGCTTCATCCGCTTCGTCCATTTGATGGGATCGTGGTCAAACGTAGAATTTTTTGCCGTGGCACCTGTGTGTTGAAAAGGGCACTTACGACTTCTGATTAGACGAGGGAGACGGAATTGGCGTAAGCGTGTCGGGTATTATTTTTTATATCGTTCTCGCCCACGTATAATCGTTTTTTTGCGTGTCGGGCATTATTTTCTTTTTATATCGACCTTGCCCTCGTATCATCGTTTCTCTTTGGGTTTCGCTCTGCGGAGTTCTGTTTTGCCAAGGGTCAATCGATCGATTTTAGCGCTAAATCGACCTGATTCCAATCCGGAAGCTCTCGGATCACCGCAGATCTCAGTGATTCTGCGTGTTGGAAGCTTTTGAACGGAATCGTCTGGCACTGTCGGCTTGGACTCAGCGGCAGTCATTACTATCAGCGGCTTTTCTAGAACTGATATTTGAATTTCCCGTATAGTAGCGGCAGTCATCAGGGATTCAAACTTGGGTTCTCCATTGTTTACGGCAGCAGCAAGAAAAAAAAAGATAGCAGAAATTCAAAAGCAGTGTGTCGGTGCTACTGTTCTCACGCTGCCTCTGTATTAGCTTGACGTTGCAGAGTAAAACGGAAGGTTTGCAATTTTCTGTGGAGATTTTTTTTCTGCTGGGTATATATATATATTTTAAAAACCTGTCTTGTAGAACAAATTCTGTTTTTTGATTTGCACCAGGATAAGCGGGCAGCTACATTAAAATTTGTGTCAAACTTTTGTTTTGAAAATGGCCACGCTCACCAATCTGATGTTAGAAGGAAATCAACGTTTTAATGGCAGCAACTATAACATTTGGAAACAAAGAATGTTGACCATTTTTGAATATAGGCGTCTTGATCAGCTCATTTTGGGCAAAGAGCTTCGTCCCGGTACAGCTGGTACCGATCAAGATAAATTTGATGATCGAAATCGAGAGGCTGTTATGCTTCTCAAGCTCTCTGTCGCTGATGATCAGTTACCGCAGATTCCTTCTGGCAAGACAGCTGCCGAGATTTGGGAACAATTGAAAGAACTGCACGAAACCTCTGACAAAAGCAGAGCTTTTTTCCTCAAAAATCAGTTGTTCTCCATCATGATGGACGAACATATGTCTTTACAAGAACATCTCAACAAAATTAAAGACATTCGAGATCAGCTCGAAGCTATTGGTAGGACCATGGAGGAAGAAGATATGGTAGTCATTACTTTGAAAAGTCTATCGAAATCTTATGAACATTTCATAGAAACACTCAACATTACCACCACAAATGTTGATCTGAAGTTTCCAGAGCTATGCACCAAACTCCTGCAGCAGGATCGGTGGAAACAGCAGTTTGGTAGTGGTGCTTCATCAGTGTCTTCGGAAAATGCATTTGCTGCAAAATATCAGTCCTCTCAGTCCTTTCAGCAGAAAGGCTCTTCTCAGCCTTTTGATCCTGCTAGGAAGAAAAGTGTGCAGTGTAATTACTATCACAGGTTCGGTCACATGAAGAAAGATTGCCGACAGAGGATTGCTTCTGAATAGAAGAAACAGGGAGGGCCCCATCAGACAGCAAATGTTGCAGAACATTCTGAGCAGACAGATTCTGCCTTTTACGCCTTTATGGCTAAAAGGTCTTCAGATCATGTCCCTTCCTCTGCCTGGTACATTGATTCTGGTGCATCACACCATTTCTCTCACAGGCGTGACTGGTTTATTGACTTCTCACCTTTCAGTGATTCCGTGGTATTTGGCGGAGGTGAAAAGTACACAGTAGTTGGCAGAGGTACAGTTCAAATCCAGTCTGGTGGGCGCACACTCATCTTTCTGAATGTATACTATGTCCCTGGTATGGAAATCAATCTGCTGTCTGTCAGTCAGATTATGAGGAATTCTCCTCAGCTTGATGTAGTGTTCAGTGCACACAAGTGCTCTATTATTGACAGGGAGACTAGTCTAACAGTTGCTGTTGGCCTCGAAGACCATGGTCTATACAGACTACTTGACACCGGTGACTCTTCAGAAGTGGCTCTAGCAGCACGTGTCTCTCCCATCAGCACTCTATGGCATCAGCGATATGGGCATCTAAATATGCAGTATCTCTCTCAGCTCTCTCGGGAGGGACTTGTGTCAGGATTACCTGATATTCAGACTCAGCAGTTGGGGGTATGCAGCGCCTGTCAAGCGGGAAAGCAACATCGGTCTTCATTCAAGGATGGAGAATCTTGTTGCGCATCTAAGGTACTCCAGTTACTTCATGCTGATATTTGTGGTCCTATGAATACAGCTTCTATCACTGCTTGCAAATATTTTTTACTTATTCTTGATGATTTCAGTAGAAAGATGTGGGTGTATTTTTTAAAAACTAAATCTAATGCACTTAGTACATTTCAGAAGTTTAAAACCATAGTTGAAAAAGAGTCTGGCTGTAACATCATGACCCTTAGGACCGACAATGGGGGGGAATTTTGTTCTTCAGCTTTTGCCAACTTCTGTGATATTCATGGCATCAAACGTCAGTTAACCACCCCCTACACTCCTCAGCAGAACAGTGTTGTCAAGCGTCGCAACCGCACAGTTGTTGAAATGGCTCGTTCCATGCTACAACACAGGAGTGTTCCAAAAAAATTCTGGGCTGAAGCAGTATTTACTGCTGTTTATCTTCTTAACCGATCACCTACTCAGGCTGTTAAAGGGAAGACTCATGAAGAGGTTTGGTCTGGCCGTAAACCTAAGATCAGTCACCTCAAAGTATTTGGCTCAGTTGCATATGTTTGGATTCCACCTGCTAAGCGCTCTAAGTTGGATTCCAAAAGCTAGAAACTCATGATGACAGGTTACAGTGATCATCACAAGGCCTATAGGCTGATAGATATAGCCACCGGTCGTCTTAGCTTCAGTCCTGATGTAGTATTTGATGAAGACAGAGGATTCTTTCAGTCTTCTTCTTCTGAGCAGTGTTCTGAGGATCAGCCTCACAGTGTTCTTCTTCCGGTCGGTCCACCTGATGGGAGGGATGATATAGCATCAGTATTTGATAATACTCTATCTGAGCTTCCTCCAGAAAACAACCCTCCTCTTGATGCCCCTATTGCTCTTGAGTCTTCTCCACCTCCTCCTGATATTGGTTCCTCTACTCTTCGGCCTAAATGGTGGGCTAAAACCATTGGTGATCTCCGAGATGATGAGCTTCTTGAAGGTAGAACTTCTAGACATAAGAACAAACAACAGTCTACAGTCAATTTTGCTCTTATGGCTAACCTTCACAGTATTTTTGAGCCTCAAACCTATTCAGAGGCTAAGGGTACATCTGAGTGGGAACAGGCTATGGAAGCCGAATTCCAGAGTCTTCAGAAGAATCACACTTGGACACTTTTTTATCTTCCTGCAGGGAAAAAGCCCATAGGCTGCAAATGGGTGTATAAAGTGAAATACAAAGCTGATGGAACCATAGATAAGTATAAAGCTCGTCTTGTGGCTCGAGGGTTCTCACAGAAGGAAGGCATCGACTATGAAGAGACTTTTGCTCCTACAGCCAAGATGAGTACCATAAGGCTTGTCCTTGCCCTAGCAGCTCAGTTCAATTGGAAAGTTCATCAGATGGATGTAAAGAGTGCTTTCCTAAATGGTGATCTCCAAGAAGAAGTCTACATGACACAGCCTTCAGGATTCAAGGTTGCTGGTCAAGAACAGAAAGTGTGTCGATTAGCTAAAGCCATTTATGGATTGAAGCAAGCTCCTCAGGCTTGGTACATGAAAATTGATCAATACCTGACAGATCAGGGTTTTCAGCGGAGCCCATCTGATGCAAACCTGTATATCAAGCATACTGCAGATGATATCTTGCTTGTGGTTGTCTATGTGGATGACCTTATCATTACTGGCAGCTCTGCACATTTGATCCATGGGATCAAACAAGATTTATGCAGAACTTTTGAGATGACAGACTTGGGACTTCTTCATTACTGTCTGGGGATTGAAGTTTGGCAGACTGAAAATCATATCTTTCTCTCTCAGTCCAAGTATGCAAAAAATCTTGTGGACAGGTTCAGAATGCAGGATTGCAAAACAGCCACGACTCCTATGGAACCAGGGCTCAAACTTTCATCACAGTCATCCTCTCCCCTTGTGGATGAAAATTTATTCAGGCAACTAGTGGGCAGTCTCATCTATCTTACTGCCACCAGACCTGACATCAGTTTTGCAGTAAGCTATATCTCCCGCTTTATGTCAGCTCCTAAAGCTGATCATTGGATAGCAGCAAAGCGTGTGCTACGATATGTGCGTGGTACTTCTGATTATGGCCTCTTATATACCCGCAGTTCCAATCCTATTCTCAGTGGTTACACTGACTCTGACTGGGCCGGTTCGGTTGATGACCGTAAATCTACAGCTGGGTATGTGTTTAGTCTAGGATCTGGTGCTGTTACTTGGACTAGTAAGAAGCAACAGGCAGTGGCTCTCTCCTCAACAGAAGCAGAGTATCGGGGAGCAGTTAAGGCATCCTGTGAGGTAGTTTGGCTTCGACGTATGCTTGCAGATATGCATGTTTCCCAGACCATGCCTACTTCTTTGTTTTGTGATAATCAGGGAGTTCTCAAACTTGCCAAAAATCAAGTCTTTCATGAAAGAACAAAGCATGTGGAAACTCATTGCCACTACATTCGCCAGCTTGTTGAAGATGGCTCAGTTCAGTTGCAATATGTTCCCACAACAGAGCAGCCCGCCGACATCTTCACCAAGCCTCTTGGTCCTGATAAATTTGTAAAATTCAGAGGGTCTATTGGTGTTGTAAATAGATTGAGTATTAAGGGAGGGTATTAGAATATTCCTATTTAGTATTTAATACTCATTCTTTTAGTTGTTGCTATTTTTATTCGTTTAAGCAGTTTCTTAGATGAAACTGAGTGTTTCCATATTCTACATAGAAACTTGATGTTTCAATTATTGTAAATATCTCTGTATTATCATTGAGCTTCTTGCTCATTCTGAATTAATTCATTCAATATTCTTTTACCAGGCACAAATTCTTGGATATGAAGTAGGGCTTTGCACAAAGACAACTCTAGTAATCATCCGTAGAGCCCTCAAAAAGTTGGAAGATATAGAAACAACCAAATTGACCAAGGCAGCTCTGAAGAGTCAAATGGCAAGGGGTGGAGTGATGGGAGGTGATTGTGAGAGTGGTACTAGTTCTTCTTCAACATCAATTTCTACAACCAACCCCACAGCTGCTTCATCATTTTTTGTTCATAGTACCACACCTGGTGCACAACCATCTATTAGCTCAGCTCTTAAAAAAAAAGGGAAGAAACTGACAAGTTGTTGGGCAGGTGTCTTCTTTGGAGTGATGTTCCTTTCAGCATTGCTAAGAACAATCCATTTTTCTAGCCCGCGATCGATGTTATTGTTATTGTTGGCCCAGGGTACAAAGCCCCCTTCCTATGATGACTTTAGAGGGTGTATTTTTCCGAATAAAAAGGTTGAATGCACTAAGAGATTGGAGGAGTTTAGGGGCTTATGGGCACAAATAGGATGCACTGTGATGTCAGATGGTTGCACCGATCAAAAGGGTAGAACCCTTATGAACTTCTTCGTTAATTGTCCCAAGGGGACAATGTTTATGAAATCTGTTGATGCATCTGTAGATATCAAAGATGCACGATTATTATGTGATTTGTTGGACGTGTTCATTCAGGAGGTGGGTCCACAACATGTTGTACAGGTCACAAGGGACAATGTTGCAAATTATGTTGTTGCTGGCAAGATGCTTATGGAGAGGCATCCTAGCATATTTTGGACACCATGTGTTGCACATTCTATTGACTTGATGTTGGAGGACACAAGAAAAATTCTTTTTGTCAAGAATATTGTTGAATCATCAAAAAGCATCACAAAATTTATATATAATCATGCATTTGTGCTTCATTTGATGAGAACATTCACCAACAACAAGGAGTTCGTGCGCCCTGATTTTACACAGTTTGCCACTAGCTTCATATCTCTTCAATCCCTCTTGAATTCTATGTGGAATGTGAAGAGAATGTTTCTTTCAGATGAATGATGTGCTTTGTCATTTAGCCGCAAACCAGAGGGAGAGGCCATATGCAGGGTAGTTTCATACTAGGAGAGCTTCTAAGCGGGAGTGGAGGAGGTGTGTAGCATTATTGAACCTTTGGTAAAGGTTCTTCGATTAGTTGATGGAGACAAGCCTACAATGGGCTACTTCTATGAAGCCATGGATAGGGCCAAAGAATCCATTCACAGTTATTATGATGATAAGGGGGGTGAGGGGTTTGAGAAACAACAACTGATATCGGCAGTGATTGATGAGCGATGGAACAATACACTCCATCGTCCCATTCATGCTGCAGTGATCTACCTAAACCCCACATTTTCTTACTCCTGTGTTTTCTTGTTTGATGTTAAGTTCATGGATGGACTCTTCACTTGTGTTCAAAAGATGGTGTCATCTCCAGCAGAACATGCATAAATCTCTAAAGAAATGGAGATATACAGGATGGCAGGTGGCACATTTAGCTTTGAGATGGCTATCCATGACAGGAAAACCAAAATGCTAGGTAAGTTTTAGTTTATTTCAATTTTTAAATTTCACTCTCTTCATACTTTGTTTGAACTTTCAAATTTCAATTTTTTTCTTATGTTTATCTTCTTTGTTGTAGATGCATGGTAGAGAAGTTATGGTGGCAGAGTACCCAATCTCCAAAGGCTTGACATTCAAGTGCTCAACCAAACATGTAGCTCCTCTGGATGCGAGCGCAACTAGAGTGTATTTGAAAAAATACACACCAAAAAGCCCAACATGTTAAAAAATTTCCAATTAATTTGTTGAATTCATTAAATAATAAACAATATAATTCAACGGCAGAGGACAGTTATTCTTCCTGTGTCGAGTATGTTGACCTGAATTAGGAAGAATGGTCCTAAAGCATCAAGCCCTGAATTACTCTATTAGAGTGTGGCCTTTGGAGATTCACCATGTGTCAAAGGTATTTACCCAAATAATTGTGAACCAAGACTAGTATGGATCAATGTTGTGAAAAGCGCGAGCGGGATTAAATCGGCGCCGGGAATAAAGCGGAAAAAATCGGAAAAAGCGGGAAAAAAAGCGTTTGGTACAAAAATATTCATTTTTTTTCATTTTTTTTCAATTTTTTTAATATCTAAACCATCTACAACATAAAATAAATACATTGACACATAAATATGATAAAAAAACTAATATATAAGATGTTTAATATCATTTCTAGCGCTAAAATCACACATAACATTGAATCATGTCCTGAATAGTAAGTCCTGACTCCTGAGTCCCAACTCAGCCTCAAAATATCAACAAAAAATATGATAATGTATCTCATCATGTCATAATGTCATATAAAATAAAAAGAGGTCTAATCCTATTGATTTCCTCTGCCCCTCTTGCGAGAAAATGCCACAGGTTTCCCTTTCCCTCTAGATGTAGATGCTGGTGCCTGTGCTGGTGGAGATGGCAGTGGAGTCTGATGTGCTCTAGAAGCTGAAGAACTAGAAGTAGGAGCTATAGGAGGTAGACCACGTCCTCTACTGGTGGCAGGGGTAGCCCGAGCAGGTGGTGTCACCTGGAAACATTACAATCTCCCAATCCTGAAATCCTGAAAAACTGATAAGTCTGCTGGATTTTAAATGAAATCTAAAATTCTACTTTCTCCATATGAAATCCAATGAGGCTGGAACCACTCTCAAACATCCTGAGTCATTTCATGGTAATGTTAAAAATTTAAGTAAAAGGATGAAAATGAAGATTAAGGAGAATGTCACTTTTACTTTAAGAATTTAACATTACCATGAATAGCATATCCATACTAGGGCCTAGAATTGATCATTAAGCTGCCCCACTCAAAAATTATTTGTTTCTTTCCAAAAAAATTGCATGAAAAAACCCAAATGACCAAATGAAAAACCAAAAAAAAATTTATAAAATCGTGTTGTCCCGGCAACCCAGCGCTTTTTTTGGAAAAAAATGCGCTTTTTTTTTAAAAAAGCCCGCTTTTTTGAAAAAAGCGCGCTTTTTTCGAAAAAAATCGGCAAAAAAATTTTAGCCGCTTTTTTCCCATAAAACGCGCGATTAAATCGGCTTAGGGAAAAAAGCGCGATTTAATCGCGCTTTTAACAACACTGGTATGGATACCTATTACCAAGTGTGAGATAGACCTGAATTATGGTGACTAGTTGATGCTAAATCATGTACCATGTGTTAGGAGTACCAACCAGGATTATGATAGGATATACCAAACGTTTGAGGTACCTACCCAAATTATGGTAAAATGTTGATGTTGCTAACTTACCATGTGTCAAAGTTGTTTGACCAGATTATGGTAATTGATTGATGCTAACGGTTTACCATGTGTCACATTTGTTGACCCGATTATGGTATTTGAGTAATGATGATGATTTGTTATAACCTTTTCTTAGATAGATTTGTCAACAAATGAACATTTGTCTAGTCATTATGAATACCTCCCTAGCTAAGATGGAGTGTTAAATTTTGTAACTATCGTCGGTCATCATAAGTTATATTTTAGCCCTTGAAATATATAATGTAATTATAAGACATGTTCTTCATGTCAATTTCATTGATTAGCCCTTGAAATAATTATTATAAGACATGTCCTTCATGTCAGTATCAAAAGAGAAAATTTTGAAATTTGAATTTAGAATTTTTGGCTCCAAAATTGTCAAGTCGCCCCTCTCTCAAGCCAAATCGACTCCAGTGAAGAGACACACCCATTCGAACAGGCAGAACACTATATATAGAGCATTTTGCTGAGAAACCAAGTGTCATAGAGATGATGCTTGATTTCACTTCTCGATAATTACTTGTGAATGTTACTTGGATTCTTTATTACTTATTATATCTTCTTCATCAAGCAATTATACAAATGTGCAAAAATATAAAGATCACAAGGAAACAAGAGACACAAAGATTTAGGCTTCAAGCCAGGGAAAAACCCCACAAGGGGGAAAACCCAACAATCCTCTTCTTATAGAATTAGATCAAAATGAGATATCCAAGACCAGATTGCCACAAAGGTTCCAAGTCAACCCTCCTCCAAGTCTCCTCCAACAAGTCAAATTCAACGAAATTCATCATTGGTCAAACTTCCTGAAATTTGGTCAAAATCACAGAATTTTTGGTCTGTAGTAGAGGCCGAATTTCAGCCCTGTAATTACCTCAAAGATGCCATAAAAATTTCACACGTATGAATAGAAATAAGGCGGAAAAATCGATTTTCTCTCCTTTGACTTTTCTACTCTTCTCCTTTGACTTCGACTTTCTTCCTTCTTGATTAGGTGTAGAAATCAATGTATGATGTGATGAAATAAAATAGCCTTCCATGAGATCGAGTTGACTCTTATATATAGTTGTTTAGGAGGGTCAAATAGATGCCACATAGGCCGACTTGTCCAAGGAGGGCCAACTTGGTCTTTGTGTTGACTCTTTGACTCAAAAATAAATTCAATTTTTTTTCTTTCAAATGTCCAAATAGTACATAACTCAAATACAAATTATTTTGACATAATAATTCTTTTGAATATTTGAGCATGAAGAACATGCTTTGACCAAAAATAAAATATAATAATAATGAATATAATAAATATGTCAATGATAAAATGACATTATGAAGGCCGATACTAGTTACAATTCAACGCTCCCTCTTAACTATGGAGGTATTCATAATGACTCAACAATATATTTGCAAATTGAAATATTCATATAAGAAAGGATCCATATTGATAAGCATCAATGATGATTACATCATCATAACCAGCATTGTCAAACTACAAAGGCCTTGACAACTACACTCTATCTCTCCACTAGATTACACCACAATGATGGGAGGCATAAATTTGGACACCATCCCCTCTCAAGGCACATACCCCAGTCGGGTGTTCCCAAGGTATGACCTCACAAGACCATTTCCTAATCCAAGGAAAAGTTTTACCAAGTCCATGTATCCAACTTAGGATGTTAATCCTAGACAACCACAATACATGACTCAAGAATGTACGTCCCTGATGCTTATCCAATCCACCATTCTCCCTGCCAGTGTTCGTGCACTAGACTTACGATTGTTAGTCCTTATCCAATCCACCATTCTCCCTACCAGTGTTCATGCACTAGACTTACGGTTGTTAATCCTGGCCATAGTACATGACACATGGAGAACACGGTGACCATCTTCACTCCCTCTCAACCAAGGAGGAGATATCCACAAGTCGAAGCTTGTCTCGAAAATACTCATGCTTCTTGATAGTAAGGGACTTCGTCAATACATCTGCTACCTATTCATCAGTGGAGATATATTGTAACTTCACGGCTTCATCAAGTCACGAATCATAATGTGATTCGATCTTCCTGGTTCTTTGATGCTATTCGTAATTGAATTTATCATGTCATCAAGTAGTACATCAAGCATCTTATGGAGCCAAACTTCCATATAGTTCATTTGTACAAGCCTTCACATTTTCTTCCTTCACATTGCAACAGAATCTTGATTCATATTCTTTCAAAAAATTACGTTAAATTCCAAGTATAAACGACCATTAGTAGTTTCAACATCAATTCTGTCAATATAAATGATGTGTTCAAAATTCGAACCAATTAGTTGTTGGATAAAAACTCTTTAGTGATGTTGCCATATATTTGTAAACAATCAACCAACCTTCTAGAAGAATCTTGCTAATAAGTAACTTTTGACTTTTTGTCCAAACATCTAAAAGCGATGTATCTGATATGTTTTTGTTTCCAACTCCCTCTGAAGATGAGATCTTTTATGAGACTCCTTCATGATTTTCAAGAATTAGGAGTAACCTTTTATTTAATTTGAGGTAAGAGAACTTGAACTTCTTTTGAAACTTGTTTTCATGTTTCCATCCAACTGACTATCTTCAATGCATACTATTAAATTGATTGCTCTTCCTGTAGAAAAATCTTTGCTACATCCTTCTAATTCTTCCATCTATTTTATCAAAATCTAGTCTACTTCTAAAATACTTTGCACTGGTGGTATCACTTGACTTATTCTATGATATCAATGGTCAGCTTATCTTCACTAAAATTGAGATGAATATCATGCGGGGAATTTTCTATAATGTTGCACATTGACTTTGATTCTTTTATTGTCAACTTGTAGCCCTCGCTACTAAAAGAGATTATGGTTGCCTCTAAATCTTCATGATGAAATTTTGGAGACATGAACATCTTAAATGCGACCGTATGCTTTTTCAAGAATTTTGTGTAGACAACTTCAATGACTCAATTCCTTCCAAGATTATATGCTCCTTTTTAAACTTGATCTTTGTGACTTTGCAATTTACGAATCCCAAAAATCTTCCATCCTTAAAATATAATTGTAATTGTTACTCTAACTGGCATCTTCTAAATAAGAAATGAAAAACAAACTTGTTTGCAAACCTAGTATTTGCCATATTATTTATTAATACTAGAGGTCCTTGTTGTCTTCGACCTTGGGTTTCTTTTTGGCTCCATCTTCAGTTGTTATTGCTTCATTTCTTTCCTTCCTTTTGTTGCTTTTATTGTTCTTAGAGTTCTTGGGACAATCTCTTTTCATGTGTCCATATTCATGTCAACCAAAGCATTGAACCTTAGACATATCCAGGTTTCCATAAAGCTTGTTATTGTTGTATTTGGGATGAGGTCCAAATCTTCCAAATTTTCCAAACTTCTTCTTAGCTCTAGCAGCGAAGGCTTGAGAGTTTTCATTTTTGGGTTCGCTATCATCTTTGGTCTCCAACCTTGTTTCTTCTAGAACACATAAAACCCAAAGTTCTTCAAAAGTCAAAGTATCTTTTCTCGCATAAATACCTACTACAAAACCATCCCAAGCTGGAGGTAGAGCATTGATTACATAAGCAATTAATTCAAAGTCTAATATGGTTTCTCCAAGTCCTTGAAGTTGATCTTTGATTTTTGATACTCCCATAAAGTATGAAGCCATTTCTTCTTTTGTCATTCTTGTTCCATAGAGTTGATTCCTTAGAGATATCTTCTAGCCAGTAGTATTGGCAAAAGATAATTTGACCAATTTATCATAGACTTCTTTGAATGTAGACAAATCTCAAACAAAAGAGATAAGATGATCTTTGATAGTCACAAAGAGAATCCTTTGAGCTCTAATTTCTCCCTTATTGTATTTGGCCACATCTTGAGCATTGTCCTTCTCTAGTTGTGAAATTGTCCCTTCAACAAATTGCATGACTTCATTCTTTTTGAGAACTAAATCAATTCTCTTTTTCCAAGCCTTGAAGTTAGAAGCTCCATCAATTTTGTTGCCTTCCTTACAAATAGATGCCATTTGGTTGGGAGGATTAGACATAGAGTATAGAAGAGTACCTACTTGTCAAAGAAGTATTTGTTATAAGAATGCCTCCAGGAATGTTGACGAGTGAGCGAGAGTTTTTTATGATGATATTTCCAAGAGCTTTCAACGATGTCCTTAAGTGAGTGATGGTTTCTATGAAGATGTCTTCAACAATATGATCTTCAAGGCTTCTTTCTTTGCTTTGATAAAGAGAGAGATAGATGCTGCAAGAGTGTCTTCAAATATGCCAACAAGTTTTGATCTTCAAGTTGTCATCCTTTTACCTTAGCTCTAACACCATGTTGAGAAACCAAGTGTAATAGAGATGATACTTGATTTTTCTTCTTGATAATTACTTGTGAACGTTAGTCGGCTTCTTTGTTCCTTATTATATCTTCTTCATCAAGCAATTATACAAAAGTGAAAAATATAAAGATCACAAAAAAACAAGAGACAACAACATTTAGGCTCCAAGCCAGGGCAAAATCCCACATGGGGGAAGCCCAACAATCTTCTTCTTATAGAATCAAATCAAAATGAGATATCCAAGACCAAGACTAAGACCAATACCAACACTAAACTGCCACAAATGTTCCAATTCAACCCTCCACTAAGTCTCCTCTAACAAGTCAAAGTCAACGAAAGTCAACACTAGTCAAACTTCCTGAAATTTGGTTAGAGTCACTGAATTTTCAGTCTGCAATAGAGGTCGAATTTTGGCCCTATAATTACCTCAAATATGCCACAGAAATTTCGCACGTGTGAACAAAAATAAGGCAGAAAATTTGATTTTTCCTATCCTTTGACTTTTCTACTCTTCTCCCTTGACTTCAGTGTTCTTCCTTCTTGATTAGGTTCAGAAATCAATGTATGATGTGATGAACTAAAATGGTCTGGCAAGAGGTCGAGTTAACTCTTATATATAGTTGTCCAAGAGGATCGAATAGATGCCACATAGGCTGACTTGGTTTTTGTGTTGACTTTTTTATTCAAAAATAAAATTCAATTTCTTTTCTTTCAAATGTCCAAATGGGACATGACTCAAATACAAATTCTTTTGACTCATAATAAATTCTTCTGACTCTTTGAGCATGAAGAACATGCTTTGACCAAAAATAAAATATAATAAATATGTCAATGATAAAATTACATTATGAAGACCGACACTAGTTACAATTTCAACACAATCGACCTCCTCCACAAGGCACCATTCGACCACACACAAGACAAGTAATATTTTGGGCATCTCAGCAAAGAAGAAGAAGGATGAGTTCATCTCTAGCATTCATCTCTCTCTCGACTTCACACGTGTGACATTCTGCGTAGTTTTTGGGCAGCAGGTCGAGCTTCTAAGCAGCACGGCCGAAATTCTAAGCAACACGGCCGAAATTCGAGTTTATGGGCATATTCTGGGAGGTTGAAATTCAGCCTAGGCAGATTAGAGAGGACCAGAGTTGAAGGGTAGAAATTTGACTTAACAAGAGGGTTGCTTGACCAGGATTGACCATACCATTATTGGTCAATTTGACCTCATAGTTGACTAGCTATATTAGATGTATCTCTTGTTGAACTAAAGAATTTCTATAAGGGAAAGGCTGTTGGGTTTTACCCCAAGTGGGTTTCCCTAGGGTAAATTTAGTGTTCTCCTTGTGCATTGTGATCTCCACTGTCCTTGTGCATGTATAATTGAATTTATGAAGTGTAATTGCTTAATGATGAACTAGAATTGCTAAAATAAGATCTACATCATTAGAAATAATTATCAATATTTCAGAAATTAGTGCTTGTATCTATTGTACTTGAAAAATCAACACATTTTTGGAAGTTTCTAGGTTGACCTAAGTTCTCAAGGGGAGATTGGGACCCATAGGAAAATATCACCTTACCTATAAAACAACCCTTTAAGTCAAAATAAAGATAGGGATTGAGCTTTGAGAAATTTATGACCTTGAAAATTAATGGTAATACAGAAGCTTGAAGTAAAAGTAGGCTTCTCCTTTATCTTACATTTTCTATCCTTTTACTTAACTTTTAACAATACCATTAACTATTTCAAGATGTTTAAGAGTGGTTCCAACCACATCAAACTTCATATGGAGAAAGAAAATTTTCATATCCCATTCAAAATTTCAGAATCTTAACAACTTTTAAGATTTTAGGATTGAACCCCCTTATCCTTCCTTAGTTTTCTATTTATCCCTCTTGCTCTAGTAAAAACATTATCCCTTCCATTAGTTTTGGCGATTACTCAAAAATTGTTTTTACCTTGCTATGAGAATGCCATGTCTCCTAGCCCCTTGGTGATGCTTGATGGACAAATGGATGGCTTAGTTTGGGTGGATACTTGACCTGGTTAGAGAGTTGATATATCAAAATTGCCTAACAGGTTAATACCGTGGTCACCATGGGTTCACACAATGGCAGAGTCAATTTCTTGACTAGAAGAGGTTCCTAGGAGGAGGAGCATTGCGCAGTTGGAGGGCACTTAACACTTAGAGTTGGGACCATATGGTATGAGGTAGATGGACTATGAATGAGCCCTTGGTCATTTTATGATGAACATGCACATGTGGAGGTGACTTGCTCTTGATAGGCTAGAACTAGATTGAGTGCTTATGTGGTCTTCTCTTTGGAAAGTTGGAGACCTTGTGATAGCATGTTACTTGCCCAGAGGATCCCTTGCATTGGAGGAGTAGTGCTTGACAATCTAGAAGGGGGGTGTTCAACCCTAAATGTCATTGGGTTGTTGGAATGCTTGCATGAAGACTTGGAGTTGACTTGGGGATGCTTGGGCGATGACAATGATCATGTCGGTGGGGTGGACCCAAAGAATCGCATGGCTTTGAAAGAGTGATGGAGTCTATTTGCACTTTTGACAAAGGAAAGTGGACACATCTTGTTTAGCAACACCACCTTGGAGCCTTGATTGTGTACAACATCACCGTGTGTGCCCTTGGAATGTAGTGCTTCACATGTATGGACCTACTTGTTTGTAGTAGGTTGCTTGTAAGGGTTTAGGCCCACTTGTGTATTGTTAGCATCCATTACCCCTCATTAGAAGAAGGAGAGAATCATTCCTTTGACTCACTCATTGTTATTCTTCTTCCTTTTCGATAAGGAGCACTAGCATTTAATGAGAAAAGCCTCGAAGATGTGGTGAGAAAAGTGTTTTAACCTCTCTCTCTCTCTCTCAAGTTTTCTTCTTTGTGTTGTATCTCTCGTCTTGGAGTTGCTAGAGTTTCTTGGAGCTTTTGGTGCATCTTGAATACTAGGGTTAAGGTTTCATCCCTGCAGTCTTGGGAATTAGGGTTTTGTGATTAAACCCTAAGCAATACTTGTTGGAGAGGAGAGAGAGGACATCTTGGTTGGTGCCAAGGAGTCTTGTTATCATGATACTAGTTCGTGGAGTATCTTTGGTGGAACTAGGGTTTTTCATGGTTTTCCCTAGCTATGGTTTTGGAGAACTAGACGATTGTAATAGCCTTGGTACGAGGCCATAGTAAATAGGCGTGCTTCATCTTCATATATATATATCCAAAATTGTCTCAATTGTAGATTTGATTTTCACCATTCATTATCTTCTTGGTTGGTAATTTTCAGCAATAGGTTATCATGTTGATTTGACATAAGTGAAGCTCGAAATTGTTAAGTGATTTAACATTAATATAGGAGATAATATGGCAGAGTTACTACAGTAAATCTTCATTATATATATGGGAAGACAACATACTCCTTGTAGCATTGGTATGAAGTCAGCCCTACTTTAATACCAATTGAAACATTCCAACTTGCCAAAAATAGTCCCAAAAATATTTAATACACCGTAAATGGATGTGACACACATCTATAAGTACAGTAATGACGGTAAACTGCATACCATCTAATTTGAAATAGGATAATATCTTCCAATCAGTCGAAAAGTTAACAATATCAAATAATCCAATCCATTTGTGTATGAATAAGTATAATAATATCTTATATTACTAAAGTCTAAATTTCTAAGTCAATCGAGAGTCAGCACACTCCTCATGTAGGGCCTAAATCTTGGCCAACCTACTAGTTACTTATACAAGTGGTCCCTTTTATTGGCTAGAGGGTCCACGCCATTATCTATAGCATACCATGAGAGAATCATTCATTCAAGTACTAATCAATTTTATAAAAATAGTTGTTAGCCAAGAGTAAACTACGGATAAGCATTACAAACAAGCCACTTTCTCTATGAGCTAAGTCACATGATACGAGGACATGAGACATGGAGGATACGAAAATACAAGTATCTGACACGTGACACAGAAACCCCCTATAACATGACACAGAGGACATGTTATATATTATATATTAAAAAATATAATATATATTAAAAATATAACAAATTAGTGAATTACACATAAAATATGAAATATATAAAACATTTACATGATGATGATACAAATTCACTCATACAATTAATGCATATAACCAAAATAGCATTGAATGCAATACATCTCTAAACCAAAAATACATCAACAAGGAGGCCCTAAATGGCCTATACTATATACTGTCCAAGAAAAATCATACAACAAATAACTAGTACTACATATCATCAAAATCATTGCCTATATTGGGATTGTCATCATCAATCTCACTCTCTAAGCATTAAAATATGATTGAAAAAGCTTAACGTGTCAAATCAAGATTCTTTTTGAGTGATAAGTATATTTTTATTAGAGTTATGACAGAGGACTTCAATAATCAATGCCACCAACATTGAGGTACATAGAGGGCTTGGTCCTATTAATTAAATGCTAATTCCATGCCCTCGTCCATGACAGACTCCAATGGAAACACAATCCCCCCAGTCTTGAAATCCTGAAAACTGTGAAGCCTGCCAGAATTTGAGTGGGATGTAAAATTCTACTTTTTCCATATGAAATCCAATGAGGTCCGAACCACTCTCGAACATCTTGAGTCAATTAATAGTAATGTTAAAAGTTAAATTAAAAGGATGAAATGAAAGATAAAGGGGAATGTCGCCATTAATTGCACGGCATTAGTAGAGCCTGGACATGTTGGAAATAATACTGAGAGGGGGGGTGAATCAGTATTATCAGATCAATCAAACTTTTTCAATTTCATACTCAGAAACATATACGCTACTTCAATTAAGTGAACCCGCGTGTACACGCTACTGTGTCTAATGAAACTCGCGTATATCCAGAGATCTTATAATTCAGTTAGCTTAATCTTCAGTAAATGCATCAGATCATTATTAAGCATATTAACAGTAAACAGGTGCAGAGTAACAGAACAAAACATCACACAAGAGCCACACACATGAACACAAAGATATAAGGTGGAAACCCAATGTGGGTGAAAACCACCTGCTGCAAGTCATCTCAATCTTCTTCTTAATAAGAAAATCCTTTTACAATATTTGTACTGGTGCAGTCTTATACCAGTACGGGAGCTACAACCCCCCTTGCTCTTGTACTAGCCGATCCATTTACTAGTACGCAGGCTGCTACCTGCTACAATGCTCCAAAGATCTCCTTTAGCTTTTGTACTAGCTTAGATACTAGTACGTAGGTGCTTGCCTACAATCTTCTCACCTCCAGGTACCATGTTTCATCAATTTTCAGACTGGATACACTGAAGCACAACACATAATCTGTAAGGCCACTTTTCATCCAATTTTCATACTGGACCCATAACTATCATTGAAGCTCAAAACAATCATCAAACTCTGAATCACTGAAACCCTGTTAACAACAGTCACCAGAACACAGAGCAGACACAGAACTCTGTAATAACCATCAGATCCATCTGCAACTTCAAATATTAAGATTTACAATGTATACGCTACTTCGATGAATCAAACCCGCGTGTATACGCGCTTTTATCAAAGCCAACCCGCGTACAGATCTAAAAATAATTTCTCATAACTTGCAGCTGTACCAGACATCAGTCATACTCATAACACTTATAGAACAATACATGCGTCAGTATGTAGATCTAGAATAAGCATCATAAAGATAGTTCATTTCAAACCATTTGATCCCGATCTCTCCTTAGATCTACTTTTCCATCAACCGGTGAGATCTCTCCTTAGCTCAGATCAAGCAATGCATCATCAACCCATAACCCTGCATACTGGATCTAATGCTTCATCAGATATTCAAGACATTTCAGATACACTTGCCTAATGATTCCCTTCCCTTTATATAGCCTTAGGCCTTGTTCAATACCAAGAGCCAAAACCATAGAAATCCAATACCATCAACTTCAAAACTAGGGATCGACACGCCCGTCGAGACACAATGGTCCGAAACCATAGGCACAACTTCCAAGGACTAACCGCCATGGACCAAAGGTACTTTTCCACATACACGCGCTTTTGATGAAGCCAACCTGCGTGTACACGCGACTTGGGCTTAACGAACCTGCGTGTATGAACTTTCTCTTCTTCTTATAGTCTGATCATCAATTCCTTGCTGCTGACCTTCTGTACTATGATTTGTCATCAGTGAGGTTTGCCATCAAGGACAACACTTATCTCATAATGCCAACAATCTCCCCCTTTGGACTTGATGGCAAAGCTAACTTGTCATACTTAGAACTATCATCTGATTCCTTTGAGCTGTCCTCCATCAGTCACATCTGATATCTCTTCTGAAGATTCATCATCTGATTCCTTTGAGCTGTCCTTCATCAGTCACATCTGATATCTCTTCTGAAGATTCACCCAGTTATACATAAGTGAGATATTCTTCTATGAGAGGGTTGCCATCAAGTACAACACATGCATCATAATGCCAACAATCTCCCCCTTTGGACTTGATGGCAACAACACCAAATCATTCTCCCCCTTTGACATCAAGGGCAAAGGGTGGACCAAGATATTCTCTTCCTTTGCTGAATCATTCCACTGTCCATACTCCCCCTGAGTACCTGCTGAAATCTCTGAATAATCTCCCCCTTTGTATATGCCAAGGTGTACCAATCTGTCCATGCTCCCCCTGAGTACATGCTGAATCTCTGTACCACTGAAGTGTGCTGATCATGCTCTCCCTGACTGTAAGCAAGGTCTACAAAAGATGTTCTTCAAGAAGAACATGACTCTATACATCATAAAGGACCTTCCTATCACTTAGGACTCATACATACATCCATCTCTCAACTAAGTGAGGATATACAAAAATTGACTCATCCACCCAACCAAGTGGGAATACATCAAAATTTTACATATGACAACCAAACACATTGCATCAATCATCCCAGGCATAGTGGGGAAACCAAAATAGGCCGTTACATGACCTTGACACCATGAAAGAGATACCACAAAAGAGATATATGACATAGAGACGAAATAACTAGACCAAGACTTATGAAAGTCACTTCTCCTTTCGCCTTTGTTCCTCCTGAAATCAACACCAAATGTGAACTAGAACCAAAAGCTTTAAGATAATGCCAACAATGCATCATTGGAAGATTATCTGCTCCCCTTGAACCTGTGCCAGATGATCTCTGTCAGACCTATATCAGACTTTCTGCAACCAACATCTGTCCCTGCTGATTTCCTTCAAATCTCCATATACGCGACTGTATACACATAAACACGCGTATATACGCAGATATCCCTTACGCAACACGCGTACACCATATACGCGACTATCCCCTTGTAAAACGGCGTATGCACGCGGATATCCTTTAAACAACATGCGTACACAAATTTCCATATCAGCAACCTGTAAATGTCCTGTAGAGAATAGGTCATCAACCTATAACAAGGTATGTCTGCATCAATTCATCCCTTTGAACAGAATTCAGAGTCATTCACATTGTATCATGTGTGAAACCACCATAGCCATTTCATCAAGCTCTACATGATCCAAGTATCATTACTTGGGAACATCTGCATCAATTAACATATGTAAGTATAAACCTATCATCATATAGATAAGAACTCATCACCATGTCTCCAATAAAGCAACTTTGAGTAGTCATCCATGTATCAGCATTATGTATCTTGAGCTCAAGCTCATTTGACAAAACTTCTTGATATCATCAACAGCAACAATCCTTATCCACAAGAGTGCCTGCATCATAACTGTATGATCTTTATGCATATGACAATAGCAGTATATAAGTGACTCATCATCAAGTGAGGAAGATGTGTATTCAAGCTTTGTACGTCTCCTTGTCCTTATGAAGATCACCATGTAAGCACCATATATGCATCATCAAAGAATCAACCATAAATCTGATCTGAACATCTTCTATGTAACTTCAAGAATCATATGAGAGTTTATCATAGACAACTCACAACCACATCATAGCAAGATATATCATTTAGCCATATAAGAATCATCACCAAGGATTATTAACCATAATGCCAACAACGAATTACTAAAGGCATATGCTCCCCCTCAACCAGTGCCATCTGTTAGATCTGATCATGCATATATCAGTAATAAGCATCAAAACATCATCATCCTCAAGTTAGGATCAAAAACACTTCTAGACATCATACAAGTAACAAAACATTTCCACACATCCTCAGCAGACTGTAACCAATAGAGCAAATAACAGACTGAATCATATCAGATCCTTTTTCTGATCCTGTTCCCACTGCTTTTCCTCAGACTGACATATACGCGAATTTGCAGTGTCTAACTCGCGTATATACGCGACTTCCCTTTAAGGAACTTGCGTATGAGATTCAGAACGCTGAAGTTTTACACTTTCAGCTCCCCCTGAGTCTGATATGTCTGTGCTGTGCTGTGTCTCAGTACATTGTGCTGACTGTACTTCCTTCTTCCTCCATATCTTCAAGTGTGATGAGGTTTTCTCCTTTTGGTGTGATGTCCATCCTTTGTTCCTGCATTCCTTTGCTATATGTCCAAGCTTGTTACATGCATAACATCTTACATGTTTCATATTCCTCCTGTAGCAATCAGCAGCTTTGTGACCAAACATATTGCAAGCAAAGCAATATCCATTAAAGTACCTTGAGTGTGATGATCTTTCTGCATGATGGTCTTGAACCCTTCTTCTTCTACATCTAGCTGCAACATGTCCAAGATTATGACATACATAACATTCAACATTATTCATAGGAGGAGTAAAAGATTTTCTTTGAGGAGTCTCTTTCCTTGATTGTTGACCTTTCATCTCCTTGTCGATCATTTTAGTTTTCTCTTTAGAGTTCCTTGCCTCACCTTGTGAGCTAGATTCACCTTCAACAGATTCATGAAAACCAAGACCAGTCTTGATTGCAGGAGACCTTTGACTACTAAGAATATCATCCAAGGCTTTAGTACTATCTTGAAATCTCAAAAGTTTATCCTTTTCTTCTAATTTACCTTTCAAGATATTTACCTCAACTTGAAGTTGTTCCTCCTTTTCTAGACATTGCTTCTTCATCTCTTCTCCATATTTTCTTCCTTCTTCCATTTGTTGCCTTAGATTGAGTATCTCCTTTTCTTGCTTTTCATACAGATCCTGCTGAATTTGACGAACTCTGAAGGCACATTCCAACTGTGATTTTAAGCTGATGACTTCGTTGTCTTGTTTTTCAATTGCTTGGTGTAGATCTTCATTCTGCTTCTTGGATTCTTCAAGATCTTCCTTTAGTGAGAGGATCGTAGCTTCAAGATTTTCATAGTAGCTGGATCTATCTTTGAGTTTCTTGATGGTTGTGCTTCTTTCGTTGACTTCTTTTCTTAATGATGTCACTTCATGCTGCAATTTTTGACATTGGTCTTCCTTGTCCTTGAGTAGCTTTCTTACCTTGTTTCCTTCTTCTAGTTGGGCCTTTAGTTTGGTAACTTCTTCTTTGAAAGCACATTCCCTTTTGTTCAATAGATCTTGTTGATCTTTAACTTTGTCTGTAAGCCTTCTAAATACTGCCTCTATTTGATACTTTTCTTGCTCACCCATAAAAGCATGTTCAGTAATTTCACTATCACTTCCATCACTTTCACAAGGAAATATAGCAGGAACATCAGAGGATAACACATTCATACCTGATAATGATTCTGAATCTGATTCTGAATCTGAAGAGCCTCTTATACCTAATCCCCAATCGATTCTCCCACTGTCATAGTCCTTCTGAGATGTCTTCTTCTTCTTATGAGCTTTCTTCTTAAGCTTCTTTCCCATTGTTCCACGGATCTCCTTCAAGCGATCAAGCTTCTATCAAAGGACTTGCTCCGATACCAATTGTTGGAAATAATACTGAGAGGGGGGGTGAATCAGTATTATCAGATCAATCAAACTTTTTCAATTTCATACTCAGAAACATATACGCTACTTCAATTAAGTGAACCCGCGTGTACACGCTACTGTGTCTAATGAAACTCGCGTATATCCAGAGATCTTATAATTCAGTTAGCTTAATCTTCAGTAAATGCATCAGATCATTATTAAGCATATTAACAGTAAACAGGTGCAGAGTAACAGAACAAAACATCACACAAGAGCCACACACATGAACACAAAGATATAAGGTGGAAACCCAATGTGGGTGAAAACCACCTGCTGCAAGTCATCTCAATCTTCTTCTTAATAAGAAAATCCTTTTACAATATTTGTACTGGTGCAGTCTTATACCAGTACGGGAGCTACAACCCCCCTTGCTCTTGTACTAGCCGATCCATTTACTAGTACGCAGGCTGCTACCTGCTACAATGCTCCAAAGATCTCCTTTAGCTTTTGTACTAGCTTAGATACTAGTACGTAGGTGCTTGCCTACAATCTTCTCACCTCCAGGTACCATGTTTCATCAATTTTCAGACTGGATACACTGAAGCACAACACATAATCTGTAAGGCCACTTTTCATCCAATTTTCATACTGGACCCATAACTATCATTGAAGCTCAAAACAATCATCAAACTCTGAATCACTGAAACCCTGTTAACAACAGTCACCAGAACACAGAGCAGACACAGAACTCTGTAATAACCATCAGATCCATCTGCAACTTCAAATATTAAGATTTACAATGTATACGCTACTTCGATGAATCAAACCCGCGTGTATACGCGCTTTTATCAAAGCCAACCCGCGTACAGATCTAAAAATAATTTCTCATAACTTGCAGCTGTACCAGACATCAGTCATACTCATAACACTTATAGAACAATACATGCGTCAGTATGTAGATCTAGAATAAGCATCATAAAGATAGTTCATTTCAAACCATTTGATCCCGATCTCTCCTTAGATCTACTTCTCCATCAACCGGTGAGATCTCTCCTTAGCTCAGATCAAGCAATGCATCATCAACCCATAACCCTGCATACTGGATCTAATGCTTCATCAGATATTCAAGACATTTCAGATACACTTGCCTAATGATTTCCTTCCCTTTATATAGCCTTAGGCCTTGTTCAATACCAAGAGCCAAAACCATAGAAATCCAATACCATCAACTTCAAAACTAGGGATCGACACGCCCGTCGAGACACAATGGTCCGAAACCATAGGCACAACTTCCAAGGACTAACCGCCATGGACCAAAGGTACTTTTCCACATACACGCGCTTTTGATGAAGCCAACCTGCGTGTACACGCGACTTGGGCTTAACGAACCTGCGTGTATGAACTTTCTCTTCTTCTTATAGTCTGATCATCAATTCCTTGCTGCTGACCTTCTGTACTATGATTTGTCATCAGTGAGGTTTGCCATCAAGGACAACACTTATCTCATAATGCCAACAATCTCCCCCTTTGGACTTGATGGCAAAGCTAACTTGTCATACTTAGAACTATCATCTGATTCCTTTGAGCTGTCCTCCATCAGTCACATCTGATATCTCTTCTGAAGATTCATCATCTGATTCCTTTGAGCTGTCCTTCATCAGTCACATCTGATATCTCTTCTGAAGATTCACCCAGTTATACATAAGTGAGATATTATTCTATGAGAGGGTTGCCATCAAGTACAACACATGCATCATAATGCCAACAGGACAAATCCACTTCCCAACACCTGGAATTCCTTCCAACATTGCTTAATCACTCTTAGCTGCACTCCAAAACCTTTGAGAGCTTCGAACCTGTGACTGCATTGCATGAAAATGAGGAAATAAATCGATTTTAAGATGCTTTTTGACTTGACATGTGTCCAAATTTGGGGACAACAAAAGGGCTTGTCCAACAACAGTCAAACGCATGTCCTGCAAACAGCACAACTCAAACTCATGTCGGACATGTGTCATGTCCGACAAATGAAATACATGACACAAGGAGCGGGGGAAAGGACGTGTCATGTTACTTAGTTTGTGAGTAATAGTTATCACTGCTTTCCATGCCTGCAGTTAAATGACTCAAACTTACACTGAAAGCAAGACTGTTAATGCAATTTAGAGAACTTCAATCAGTATATTAGACACAGTTTCCCTCGTTAAGAACTCAAAAATACTGACAAGTGGCAGGTGCAGGGGAGTGGGTGGAGGGTGGTGGTGGAGGGTGATCATTTTTTATCCCAAAGAAAAGACAGAAATAATCTATACCTGGGGTCTAGGTCAAACCACAAACAACCAAACTGAGGCTTATGTTCTTTTCCAAGGTCTCCTCCTTGCCTAAGAAGCCAACATTTAATCTTTGATAGCTATAGGAGATTCAAGTGTTATCATCAAATCGATGATATGAAAATCAACTCTTACGGACAACAAGCTCACTCTGATCATCACTCGAATCAATAAGGCGGTAAACAACCAGGTTAGAGTCTCATATTATCAAGTTCTGTGAGACTTCAATTTGAAAGCAGACTCACGTCACCTTATCAAATCCATGCAACTTAGAAAAAAAAACGAGAGACGATTGAATTGTTTCATCCCCTAAGAAATCAAGGTTAGAAATTCCACCCCACATCTCATCTTCATTAAACAACACATGCAGCATCATCTATCATTTCAGTTTCCAAGCATGGGAAGGGGATATGCAAGGATGTGATCCCATCCCATCTGCGTGCAAAATTGAATCGCAGTCCAATCTTTTGAACTTGGCTTTATGGATACCCTGGCAGCAAGGTGGGACAATGGCACACAACTGAAATATAATTTGCAGCATTTTCTGCAGGGCTCTCAGGCATATCCAATTTCATTAGGTAAGATCATTTTCTATCATAAGGCTGTTTCTCTGGGATTGGAGTATACAAGTGTCTGATTCTGGAGGCATTCAGTGAACAACTGGGTGTGTGGCTTTCTAGAACATGTTTGGATTTCAATATTTGGTCTCTCTATTTGTGGTTTGGACATGGTTAAGAAAAAGGTGCTCAGGCAGTGTCTTTTTATTCTCTTGAATTCCTGTAGCATTTATTCTACTTGCTTTCTGTCCTACGATAGCAACCAATCATGGTCTCTATACACTCTGGTTTTGAAATGTTTGAGATATATCTTTTGGGTTACATCTGGGATTGTATGTGATAAAGAGTTTCAGTTCAGGTTACAGTCATTTGTCGAAGAATGGTGTGTTTGTTTTCTCTCTGCTAGGTTCGTGGGACAGAGAACCTCCTGTGTGCTAGAGCTAACTTTGGATATCCTGTCTCCATCTCGATTCGGCCTACAAATATCTTTCTTTCAATCCTAAAAATCATGAATCACAGGGATGTTCTGGAATTTAACTTTTAAGAGAACTCTTAGACAGCATGATGTCTATCTAGTGTAATAGAATCTCCCAGTTCTTGGTGATGTTGAATTGGGGTATCATCGGATGTGCTCTAGCCACGAAATTTGGTGGAGAGGTTGGGGCACATGAGATCTCCAATACCCAAAAAAGATTTGGGCAGATTCTAAACAGTTCAGGAGATATTAAAATAATTAATATTTTTAATGGGGACCCTAAGTCTAAACTTAGGGAAAATAAAATATTAATGTGTATTAATATGAAACTGTGTTAGAATGGTCCAAAAGACATAGATCAAGCCAAATCTAATCTTAGCCGTTGATTAGGGACTTAATCTCGGTCGTTGATTTGTCGACGAGGAAAGTATAAGAGGAGGCTTGAGGGTTTCTTGGAGAACACACTGAGGGAGACCAGTCAATTCAATTTTTGGAGCGGGGTTTGCTGAGAAATTGAACCAGTGGTCTGGAGAGCAATCAGGAGGCAGCAAGTATGGAACAGAGAGACGGGAGATCAGCACAGAGTTAGAAGGGGCAGACACAGAGCCAAAGGAAGCCACGTAGAGGCAGAAGAGACAGCGCAGAGCCAAAAGGGCCTGCGTCATCCATGCAGACACTGCAGGAATGACGCAGAAGGCTAGAGACGCTGCACAGAGCCTCAGTAGGCTAACGCAGAGGGTTTCAAGCTGACACAGAGGTCAGTAGGGCCCATGCTGGGTTCAGAAGAAGTGATGAAATTTGTCTATCTGTGGGTAATCTAGTTTGGCACCCTATTGTACTAGAAAATTGTTGAATAATAAAATTCTCCCTTGCTGCACCGGTTTTCCCACATTGGGTTTTTCCGGGGACATTAGTCCAAAATAATTGTGTCAATGTGTGCATATGTTTGTTTCTGTATTACGGTGTGATATCTACAGCAGTATTTATTTTAATGTTTGTTGAAGTAATTTCATGAATAACTTATGATGAAATAAGTAGGAAAAGTAAATCAGTTGCTGCAGTGATAGAATTTTCACAAGGTATCAGAGGAAGTAATCAGAGACAGAACGGGAAAATCAATTATGGGTCGAGACCACGATGCAGAGGCATCCACCTCAGGGGACTCACACAGATTTTCAGAAGATTGCACAAGAGAGAGAGATTTTGATTTCTCTATGTTGGGTTCCAGGTTGGAAGAAGAAGTGGTGTGCATGACCAGTGTCGCATCATCAGAAGTATGGTCTATAGACAGTGGAGCCTCGTGGCATATGACGGGAATCAGGGAGTGTTCTCAGAATATCGAGAAGAGAAGATGAACTTTCAAATCACAATGGGGAACAAAGCAAAGTGTACTCCAGTAGGAAAGGGTACCATAGTTTTTCAGACAAAATCGGGAGAGCGGTTCCGTGCCACAAATGTGTTGCATGTACCAGGATTGGGGATGAACTTACTTTTCGTGTCACAACTACAAGGCAAGGGCTATGACATCCACTTCATCAAGGAAAAGGTATACGTCAAACACCCCAGTTGGAAAAAGAAAGTGCAGATCGGGATCAAAAGTAATCGGTTGTATAGATTACAACTAGAATCTCCAATGGCACTAATAGGTAGTCATAGGAACAAAGACTTGAACAAACTATGGCACAGAAGGATGGGTCACTTGCACTATGGAGCTCTGAGAATTCTCAGGAGCACTGTAACAGGAGTTCCGGATCTGAGTACGATGAGATGATGTATGCAAGGGATGCGCTCTAGGAAAGTATGCCAAGACGACATTTGCTAGGAGCAACCACAGGGCCAAGAGTGTACTAGGATTGATACACTCATATATCTGCGGACCTATGTCTGTCAAAGCTCTCAGCGGTGCCAAGTATTTCCTTACCTTCATTGATGACCCCTCGAGGAAAACTTGGATCTATTTTCTGAAAACCAAGGATGAGGTTTTATGTCGATTCAAGGAATTCAAGGCTCTAGTGGAGAATCTGACAGGTAAGAAAATAAAAGTCTTGCGCTCAGATAATGGTGGACAATATGTCAATAAGGACTTCACTGATTATTGCGCTAAGGAGAGCATCAGAAGAGAGTGGACAATTCCCTACAATCCGAAGCAGAATGGGGTGGCAGAAAGGAAAAATAAGACTATTGTAAAAGCAACTAGGGCCATGTTGTATGATTAGAATATGCCAAAATTCTTGTGGGTGGAAGCATGCAACACAGCTGTCTATGTCCAGAACAGGACTCCTGATCGAGCATTGGGCAAAATTACTCCAGAGAAAGTCTTCACTGGGAAGACCCCTGAAGTCAGTCATTTCAGGATATTTGGGAGTTTAGCATATTGTCACATACCCGAAGAAAAGAGGAAGAAGTTGGATCAGACTACAGAAAAGGGGTATCTGGTAGGATATAGCGAGAACGCTAAGGCATACAGAATCTATCTTCCAGGGACCAAGAAGGTAGTAGTACGACGAGATGCAAAGTTCATGGAGGACAGAGCTTTCAGAACATCTCACAAAATGCCTTCCGAGGAGCAGCGAAAAGAGGATTCGTTGGTCATGCCTCTTCAACCAACGGAAGTGAAGAATTCTTCCTCAGATCAGGAAGATTCTCAAGATGAGGAGGAGGAGCAAACCGAAGCACCTGCTGGCAGAGGAAGAACCAACAGGGAACTTTGTCAGACCCTGCGTGATGCAGAGAACTTCATCGGAGAGCCAAGAAACAGTAAAAGGGAGCGAAAACAGCCAAACAGGTATCAGGTGTTAGTGGCTCAAGATGGGGAGCCTGCCAGCTTCAAGGAGGCAACTCAGCATCAGGTCTGGTTAGATGCGATGGTGGAGGAGTATAACTCCATAATGGCAAATGATGTCTAGGAGGTGGTGTCAAGGCCTCAAGACAGATTTGTGGTAGGTTCAAGATGGAGCTACAAGATCAAATATGCTGCAAACGGCAGTGTTGAAAAATACAAGGCCAGGTTTGTGGCTAAGGGGTATGCTCAAAGGGAAGGGATTGACTATGAAGAAACCTTCGCCCCGGTCGCCAGGTATACATCTCTATTAGGACCGTGATATCTCTTACAGCCCAGATGGGATGGGAGATCCATCAGATGGATGTCAAGACGGCATTTTTGAATGGGCTAATAGAAGAAGAGGTATACATTGAACAACCAAAGGGCTTTGAAACTCATGAGAAGAAGTCTCATGTATGCAGACTGAAGAAAGCCTTGTATGGGCTGAAGTAGGCACCAAGAGTGTGATTTTGTCGAATAGATGGCTACTTGCAGAAGATGGGGTTTGTCAAGAGTGACGTGGATCCGAATCTCTACTATCTGGTCGTAGAGAACGAGCCACTTATCTTAGTATTATATGTCAATGATCTCTTCCTGACAAGATCATCCAGACTCATTGAGGACTACAAGAAGAATCTAGCCACAGAGTTCGATATGAAGGATCTGGGACGAATGCACTATTTTCTAGGGTTGGAAGTTTGGCAGCAAAAAGGAGAAACCTTCCTTGGGCAAGGGAGTTATGCTACAGAAATCCTGAAAAGGTTCGGAATGGGAGACTGTAGACCTATGGCTACGCCAATGATCACCAACTGGAAGAAGATTGACGCATCAGAAGACAAGGATGTCGATCCCACCCTATACTGACAGCTCATAGGGTCCCTGATGTATCTAGTCAATACCAGGCCAGATATTTGCTATGCTGTCAACACCCTTAGTCAGTTCATCGTGGAACCAAAGAGGGCTCACTAGGCAACAGCCAAACACGTTCTCAGGTATTTACAGGGAACAGTTGATTATGGGCTTTTATACACCAAGGGGAAGGAGATCAGGTTGAGTGGATTTACTGATGCAGATTGGGCAGGAAGTTCAGTGGATCGGAAAAGTACCTATGGGTATTGTTTCAACATTGGATCGGGAATGACCTCCTGGTGCAGTAGGAAACAGAAGTCTGTGGCTCTGAGCTCGTCTGAGGCAGAATATATGGCAGCAAGCACAACTTCGTGTGAGGCCATATGGCTTAGAAAACTGCTGGTAAAACTATTCAAAAGAAATATGGAGGCGACCAGGATCATGTGTGATAATCAGAGTTGCATCAAACTCTCTGAGAATCTAGTATTCCATGATAGGTCGAAGCATATTGATATCTGGTGTCACTTTGTCAGAGATTGTGTCCAACGAGGAGCTGTACAGTTAAGCTATACTCCTACAGGGGAACAAGTGGCAGATATCCTCACCAAGGCCCTTGGAAAGTCAAAATTTGACTACTTCAGGGAAAAGATGGGGATGGTAAAGAACCCCTTTCAGAAGTAGTCTGTTAGCCGCACGAATGAAGAGGGAGTTGCAGTGCAGATGCAGTGTTGGGAGAAAGGACCAGCAGCAGCACAGATGCAGAGGGAGTTGCAATGTGGATGCGGTGTTGGGAGAAAGGGGAACAGCAACAGCATAGATGCAGAGGGAGTTGTCGTACAGATGCAGTGGCAGTAGCAGAGTCATGAGCAGCAGTATAGGATGCAGCAATGCAGAGGATGTTGGGCATGGAGGCTTAACATCAGCACAGGGACCGATGTCGGATGATTAGGGTGATACTTAGTGAGGAGTATTACTAGAGCATAGTCCTCGTTAAGAGGGAGTGTTGATATGGGGTAGCATCGGATGTGCTCTAGCCACGAAATTTGGTGGATATGTTGGGGCACATGAAATCTCCAAGACCCATAAAGGATTTGGGCAGATTCTAAATAGTTCAGGAGATATTAAAATAATTAATATTTTTAATGGAGACCCTAAGTCTAAGCTTAGGGAAAATAAAATATTAATGTGTATTAATATGAAGCTATGTTAGAATGGTCCAAAAGACATGGATCAAGCCAGATCTAATCTTAGTCGTTGATTAGGGACTTAATCTCAATCATTGATTTGTCAACGAGGAAAGTATAAGAGGAGGCTTGAGGGTCACTTGGAGAACACACTGAGGGAGACTAGTCAATTCAATTTCTAGAGTGGGGTTTGCTAAGAAATTGAACCAGTGGTCTGAAGAGCAGTCGGTTGGCAACAAGTATGAAACACAGAGACAAGAGATCAGCGCAGAGTTAGAAGAGGCAGACGCAAAGCCAGAGGAAGCCACGCAGAGGCAGCAGAGACTGCATAGAGCCAGAAGGGCCTGCATCATCCATGCAGAGGTTGCAGGAGTGACGCAGAAGGCCAAAGAGGCTGCGCAGAGCCTCAGTAGGTTGACACAAAGGGTTTCAAACTGATGCAAAGGTCAGTAGGGCCTACGTTGGGTTCAGAAGAAGTGCTGGAATTTTGTCTATCTGTGGGTAAGCTAGTTTGGCACCCTGTTGTACTAGAAAATTGTTGAATAATAAAATCCTCCCTTGCTGCACCGGTTTTCCCACATTGGGTTTTTCCAAGGACATTAATCCAAAATAACTGTGTCAATGTGTGCATATGTTTGTTTCTGTATTACGGTGTGATATCTGCAACAGTATTTATTTTAATGTTTGTTGAAGTAATTTCATGAATAACTTATGATGAAATAAGTAGGAAAAGTAAATCAGTTATTGCAGTGTCACAGGTGACCTCTAAACTTCATGAGAATGAACATCAACATGCCTCACGGGATGCAACAATCATGAAACATTTGGTACAACAAAGGCTGAAACATAGTTTTAAAATTCGGTCGATTCGAAACGGAAACGCCCGAGTTGATCCGTTTCAATGCCCAGAATTGTGACTCGGTGGAGGAAACGGTTCAGGAGGCCGAGTTAGCCATGACTCGGCCAACTCGGCCATTTCCGTATTGACTCAGCCAAGTCATAACCTGTGGCCCGTAACCCCATCAAAACAACGATTTGTCATTCTTTTTAATGAAATTTTGAAGTGTTTGTTGATTGGTTTGGACTCCAAGGTGTTTTCTAAATTAGTTAAATGCTATTTGGGGTCCATTCCCCTCTCTTAGTATTGATATGCTATTCAAATTTCATGGTAATGTTAAATTCTTAAAGTAAAAGTGACATTCTCCTTAATCTTCATTTTCATCTTCATTTAAATTTTTAACATTACCATGAAATGACTCAGGATGTTTGAGAGTGGTTCTGGCCTCATTGGATTTCATATGGAGAAAGTAGAATTTTAGATTTCATTCAAAATCCAGCAGACTTATCAGTTTTTCAGGATTTCAGGATTGGAGGATTGCAATGTTTCCATTGAATTTTGTCATGTATTAAGGTATGGAACTCGTATTTAATCAAGAGCACCAATCCCTCTATGTACCTTGATGTTAGTGACATTGGTTGTCAAACTCCTCTGGGATTCGCTCCCAAACCAGGAGCTTCTAAAAATGTCGCTCCCACTCCCGTTTTCGCTCTCGCTCCCCACTTTCGCTCCCGCTCCCAAGTAACACTGAGCCAGATGATGTTGGCAACTCTAGCAGTAGCCAGTAGTACTGGTCACAGACTTTTGTTGTAGAGGCCATTTATAGACTCCTTGGTTATGTGTTTTTGTTTTGATCTCTATATCATCATCGTGTATGTATTGGACAGTGCACTGGGTGCCATTTTGATATAATGGATATATTCATGAGCCTACTTTGATCATATGTTGTCTTTTATCTATATTCTAATGCTGTGTTTGGAAACATGAATGAAAATCTTTAAAATTATGTGTTTTTATAAAAAATAAATATTTAATGTACTTTTTAGCACGACCAAGTCATTGAAATCGAGCCAGCCAAGTCGATACCGAGTCGGAGGCGGAGTCGGAGTCGACCCTCAGCGGAGTCGGAGTCGGAGTCGGAGTTTTAAAACATTGGGCTGAAATTAGATGCTCTGGAAGTAGAGTGTGGCATGCCAAGGAACTTAGCAATCAGCCTTAATAAAGACTCCCACTCCTCAGCCTCAAACAACAGGATGTTAATTAATTCTGTCCAGGCAGATTTCAAAGAGGAGGAAACAGTACACCAGATGAAAGATGTCATGGATATTGAGCAGAAGAATTCTATCCCATCTAATGTTGGACAGGAGGCAAACAGTCAGTGCGTGTTTCACTGAGTTTTATGTTTTTAAATTAATTAAATTATTTGGAGTTTTCATTAAGCAGTTTACTTGCAAGAACAGCTGGAATGTAATAATCTTAGACATTAGCAAACTTTCTTAAGTGGTTCCTGAGAGTTGTCATTTTGTAAGATACTCTATATCATTGCTTTTTGTATGCTCGCTGTTAGCTTAGCTGCAGTCTTTTTAATATCATATTTCTCAGTTTTATTTTAAAAAAAAACTCAAAAAATACTGAAAAATATCTTATAACAAACAAAAAAAATTAGGTTGAGAAAAGAACAGAGACTATCATGAACAAGAAGTTTAACCACCTGAAGACGGGAAATATCACATTTTGCTCCATCAGAAACAAAGATTTCAGAATCCTTTATGCCAAGATCTCCATAAAATGTCCTTGATAAAGCAGTCCTAAGAACCTGCATATATAATATATACAACCATAACAATGAATAAGCATGTGTAGATTATACCAAAGTAATTAAACAATAGTAAGACACCGAAACATTTATAACCAAGAAAAAATATGAGAAAACTAGGATTAAATAAATGTCTTGCTACCCAGTATAGATGTGATATATTTTAATTCTTCCAATAACCAAGTATGATACTGCTTGTTGGGTCCTATTGCAAATTTTATTTTCCTGTTCTGCATTCCTCAATCATATATTTGCTTGCACACAGAAGCCCTTCTTTCATGCATCCTAAATTTTCAAAATACAATGATGCAATCCCAAAATATTCCAGTTAGGATATGTTTTCGAATTGGCATTGAATTACATTTTCAGATTTACATCCATTCAAAATTCTTAATCCCAGTCTTTCTCTTCCGTAACATTTTCATTTGTAGGTGCATTAGCAGAAGCCATACATGTTACAGCCTCCTATATTAAGGAAAGTCTTTCTTCGGTCCCTCTCATGTTGCACACGATAGATAGGGTCATGAAATAAATTTTGGACTTGGAAAAGAACCCACATAAACTTGAGAATAATCCCACCCAAAAGGGCCTAATAAAGATTAAAGAAAGATAAAGAAGACAGGCTTAACAAGGACAAAACATGCTTCCAGAACCTAACAAGGACAAACACAAGGCTTCCTCATAGGAAATATCCAAGAGCTGCTTAAGCAGGAATTAAAACGTCTGGACTTCAATTGACTGGACGATCATCCTAAAGAAATCAAAGACTGTTAAGAGCCTATAAATCCTCAAAAGCCTAATCTCAAAGATATGTAAGGCCATGGATGAAGACACAGTTTGCTAAAATACAAGTGCATGTGGAAAACAACTAAGACACTTTCACAATCCAGCAGAGAAAATATGGACTCAATGTAGATTGCCAAAATGACAAGGGCTTGCTGTCTAGAGATTTTGAATAAACAGTAAAAAGCAGACAAAAGAAGAGATAAAGAAGCCTGATCTCCAGGTTTCACTACAAAATAATTGACATTGATAAATCTGGCAAGATGAGAATCCAAAGGGATCTCCTATCAATGTCAAGAAAAGTTGTGAGATTGACAGAAAGATATAACTTATAAGACTTGTATCAATAATCTCAGAATGAATGGGTTAGCCTCTTTTGTTAATTGTCACTCAGATTGGAGGCCTTTATTAATGGATTAGCCTCTTACATTAAGCCAATAAACACTTATCAACAAACATGAAAAGCTCAAATTTATGTCTACTGACATAAACTGTTGACAATGCAACTAACAGAAAATATCATCGTGTGCTCAATACTCGCCTAATTCTTGGAATTAAACAACACACAGGAAACAAAGGAACGTAAAATACAGTGAGCTTCAATGTATTGCTTATTGATTAATTTGAAATAGATGGCTTTCCTACTAAAAGAAACATTGATTGTTACAATTAATATTTTCTTGTGAGAAATCAAAGGTAAGTTATATTGCAAGTTCTTTTAAAAAATGACTTTGTTTGGTGTGATCCAATTTAGCCAAATATGTGAGCATGCCAATAAAGAATCCATTAATTATTGCATGTTCCCAGATGGGCAGTCTTTTTTGCCCAATAATTACACATCAGTTAACTGCAGGTAATCCTTTGTACAGATGGTGTTTCATTAAGACTTTTTTCAGCAAATTACCATCCTTAAACAGTAAAGACCTGTTCAATGTGCCTTCAAATTCCAAGCAATCTAAAATGAAATGACACTAGCAGGGGTAAAAGATTAGCTTCGTTATGTTTTTCTTGTGCAATGTTAAATTGGCTCAAACCTTCTAACTACCGACTCTTGCAAACCACTAGCTTTATTATTAATGTGCACAAATTAAGGAATACCAAAAACAAGTTTGCATGTTTTCAAAAATAATATCTAGTTTGAGCAAGAATTACATTTCACATAAATAAAATGAAATGACATTATATTAATGTCCACTCCTGACCAAAGAAATGTCAATGGGACTCAAGGGTAAGGTTGGTACAAATCAAAAAATAAGTAGTGCCTAGCACGTCTCCTAACAAATTAACAATGTGAAGTAAAAAGTTAATAACAGTGCAAAAAGACAAAACAGGGGAAATTTGAAGAGTTTAACAAATAACAGAAAAATAAATTCAACAAAACATGTAATTACATAAAGGATACAAACCACTACTGATAAATTTATGATGAATCTGCAGTTACAACTAAGACTGGGATCTAAAACATGATCAAAGTGTTTCATACCTTTTCACCTTGTTCTGCTCCATATCCACTATAACCCTCTCTTGTCGATAAAGCTTGTGCACGCTGCAAGCTCAGCATGAGCAAATTCCAAAATTAGTACTTTTTATGAGTTGATTTCAGTCTATCAAGTATAAGAGTTAACAAAATACAGATTCTCCGTAGACCCTCTATGCGGAGAGACACATACAAAAGGTAGCATATACCAGCAGTGAAGGCGTGATCAAAAGAAATTTATCAGAGCAAATGCATGTCCTACTTGAACAAATCATTAAGGATCTTACCAGCAAATCATAGGCATTATGAGACATGTAGAGAAGCTAAAATTTCTACAGATTAAGGTATTTTATATTTTGAAGAAACAAGCTCAAATAATAAACTTATAAAGTTAAATCTTGGTAAAATTCAATAAAAGCTTCACAGAATATTTCCTAGTGAAGTAATCATGAAAGAAACATCACAAACAGCCATAAGAATAAGCAGGGGAAATGCCAAGAAACAACAAAAGAAATTAATAACAAATTGAAACGACAATCTATTATCCATGACTATCAGTGTTTACCAGAGACTGGAGAATGCCCTGAGAATCTTTTTATGGGCTAATAAATTTAGTGGCATGGAATTCTGTACAGTTAACTGGGAGTTACTTGTTGTAACCCTAGAAACAGGAAGGGAACAGGGACCATTAAAACCAAGATTCAGGCCCAAGACCCTTGTGCAAAGTCAGTGACTCATGCTATGGAAAAAAAATGCTTGGAGGTGCTGTTTAGGAATTGTATAAACCTCGAGAGCACTCCTCAGTAATAAATCTTGGCAAGGCCTTCATCTCCAGACCCTTGTGGTCACCCCAACCATGGTTAAGAACAAATGTACATTTGTAGCTCAGAGTATTTGGAAGTCTTGCAAAGCCGTTAAGCCTGCCTCAGCTGAAGGGGATAGGGCCCTTGGGTTTGGCTTCCTGTCCAAATGATCATTCTTTGTGGTGGTCCACTATTTTCTTACATGAGGGCAAGCCGTTGGCTAAGAACACCTGGTTCTCAGCCCCTGGATTCTTCAAAAAGGGCATCAACCTGGTCGAGTATATTTTTTTACGCCCAAGGAGAGATTGGCTGCCATGGCCTGCTCTTAAAGCAAAATTTCAAGTTGACAACTTTAATCCACTCAATGTAGACAGGGTAGAGGACATGATCCTGTTGAAAATAGTGTAACTAGGTTCGGTATTCATAATGTCAAATCTTGTAATGATTTAATTTTGTATCAAGAAAAGTTTTATATTTTTGTTTGAGACATGGATTTCATGCTCAAGAAGTTTCTTGGTCTAGTTGTGGCTCCCATTGAGAGCCCTAGGTTGAGATATGTAAAATGAAGACCATCATGTATTGTTACACTTATGAATGTAATTGTTATATGTCAAAAAGTCCTTCAAGATCATCAATGAAATACTCCAAAATGTACCCACCGAATTGATGCAAAGAAGCCGCTGGAAATTATTTATTTGGACAGTCTAGAAGCCTCCTATCATGTCAGCCTAGTCAAGGGATCATGTCGGCCTAGGAGATGAGAACACAAGCCTATATAAAGGCAGCTTTGATACCTCCTCCAACACACATCTATCTCATTCTCTCAAGGAAGGATAAACGAAGAGAAAGGGTCGAAGAGAAGAAGCCGCAGTCCAAGAGGAAGTCTGTTCCCTCATCCGAAATCACCTAAGAAGTCTGTTCCCTCATGCGGCAATCAGATCTGAGCTAGGGCATCATTTGGTATGGGCATATTGTTGGGTTAGAGGCTCGATCTTGCAGCAGTTGGAAGGAGCAAGCTATC
The DNA here is from genome assembly GCA_031772625.1 of Pinus tabuliformis. NCBI lineage: Eukaryota > Viridiplantae > Streptophyta > Pinopsida > Pinales > Pinaceae > Pinus > Pinus tabuliformis. Next base: position 206,973,552 of record CM062804.1, read on the forward strand.
TTGAAGAAGTCTGCAAGGAGAACGAAGTCTTAGAAGGGCTAGAATAGCCCTAACCCTCTTTGCACGTATGTACTGTATACTGAAGTTGACAGATCTATCCTCGCTGTTCTAGAACAGTCACTCTCTCGGCATCAAGAAGGCTCGTTCCAAGCTCAAGGCAAAGGGTCATGATATGTGAGATCAATCTCCAAGGAAAGCAAAGATATAGGAAGGCTAGGTGAGCCTATCCTTGATCACATTTGCAGACTGTCATAGTGTTGTTGCAGACTTACTGTGCTATCCGAAGTTGCAGAAAGAAAGACTTGTTTGGGTACATTTTGGAGGTATTGTCATTTGATTTCTGAAGGTGTTCTTGAGTCAAAGTTTGGGTCTTGGAATTCATCAATAAAGATTCTATAAGAAAGAGTTCGAAGGGTTTTTCCTCTCACGATTTGGAGAGGTTTTTGCCCTGGCTTGGTGCCAATATCTTGTGTACTCGTGCATTGTTGATCTTCTTGTTTTGATAGCTGGTTGATGATAATAACACATGTTAATAATAAGAAGCAGAATATAAGAAAAGAATATCACAAGCAGTTATCATAGTTAAGAGAAATCGAATTCTTAAATTGCCCTAGATTTCTCAACATGGTATCAGAAGGAAGTTCTAGAAAGGGCATGAAGAAGATCACCTCACTCATGAAGCAATTGGCAAGCATTGGATCATTTATGATAAGCTTCATCAATCAAAGGATCAAGCAAGTATGGTTTAATCTTATCTCCAAAATCGATAGATCTACAAAAGTTGATGGCTTATTCTCCGCACTCTCTAGCACGTTTCAAGATGAGAATATTTAGGTAATCGATAGTGGAGCTTCAACGCATATGATGGGACTTCATCACCAACTCAAGACTCTTCTCCAAAGGAAAGTCTTCCTATTCTGTGGAACTTGGTGACAACAAAAATTATCCGGTAGAAGGCATTGGATCTACGTCCATCAAGCTTGAAGACGGAAGTAACATTCATCTCAACAACATCCTATATGTTCCAAGTCTATGCAAAAATCTTATTTCTATTTCATCTCTAGAAGAAAAGGGTGATAGAGTTTCTTTTATAGATGGAAGGGTAGTTGTTTGGGCTAAAGATTCAAGCATTGAAAAAGCTAGAACCATTGGTGTCCGAGAAGGTAGATTATATAGATTAGCTTCTCCTGTCAATCAAGCACTTGTTCACATCGAAATTAGTCCATGTGAACTATGGCATAGAAGATTGGGCCACCTCCACTAAAAAATTCTTCCAACCCTAAATTCCATAGTAAATGGAATTCTAAATCTCAAAGAAGAACATGAAGGCGTATGCAAGGGCTGTGCATTGGGCAAAATTGCAAAGAAACCTTTTGGACATAGCACATCTCGTGCTCAAGAGATACTTGATCTCATACACTCTGATGTTTGTGGTCCCATGACCAAATCTCTTGGAGGACATCTATTCTATGTCACCTTCATAGATGATCACTCCAGGAAAAGTTTGGTTTACCTTCTTAAATCCAAAGATCAAGTCTTTTCAAAATTTCAAGAATTCAAAGCTAAAGTGGAAAATCTCACAAAAAGAAAGATCAAGACTTTAAGATCTGACAACGGTAGAGAATACACTTCTAAAGAACTTGTAGCCTTCTGCAAGGAGGCTAGGATAAAAGAGGGAGCTCATAGTTCCATATAATCCCGAGCAAAATGGAGTAGCTAAACGAAAGAACAGGGCCATAGAAGAAAGTGTTAAAGCAATGCTTCATGACCAAGATCTACCAAAGTTCCTATGGGGAGAAGCAGCAAAGACTGTTGTCTATATTCAAAATAGAAGTCCCCACAGGTCTCTGAATAATCGAACTCCTGAAGAAGCTTTAATTGGAAAGAAACCTAATGTGGACCATCTCTGAATATTTGGATGTCCAGTATATATCCACATTCCCAAGGACAAAAGGAAGAAGCTAAATCCAACAAGTAAGAAGGGAATATTTGTGGGATATAGTTATTCATCCAAGGCTTACTGGATCTACATCAAGGAAAGACATCAAATAGAGGTAAGTTGAGATGTAATCTTTGATGAGAATATTGCATTCAAAAAGTCAAAACATATTTCATCCAATTCCGATGAAGAAGATCTTCCTATATTTGAGGAAGAAGTCAATAAAGAAGAAGAAGATGTTCATCAAGAAGATGAAGGTCCAAGCGAACCTATCACTATCCCTGAAAAGAGGAAGAGACCTAATTGGTTGACCTCTACACTTCAAGATGTTGAAAGACACCAGGCAAGTGGAAAATTTAGAGAAACCAAGAAACCTAAAAGGTATTCTGGGTATGCAGCCTACATGTCAACATTGATAGAAGATGAGCCATCCACATTTGAAGAAGCTTCCAAGCACTCTGAATGGAAGTCTGCCGTGAATGAGGAATACCAATCTATAATAAAGAATGGTGTTTGGGAAATCGTTCCTAGACCGGAAAACAAATCTGTGGTAACCTCAAAGTGGATTTACAAGATCAAGCATGCAGCGGATGGGAGCATAGACAAATACAAAGCCAGGTTTGTGGCTAGAGGTTTCTCTCAAGAAGAAGGAATTGACTATGAAGAAACCTTTGCTCCTACAGCAAGATATACAACCATTCATTCACTGATTTCTCTGGAAGCATCCATGAAGTGGAAAGTTCATCAAATGGACATAAAGACAGCATTTCTGAATGGCACCATAGATGAAGAAGTCTACATTAGAGCAACCTTTGGGATTTGAAGTCAAGGATAAAGAAGGCTATGTTTGCAGGTTGGAAAAGGCTTTATATGGCCTCAAGCAAGCACCCTGGGCTTGGTATGCCAAGATGGGTACTTATCTGCAAAGACTAGGCTTTATCAAAAGTTCGGTTGATCCCAACCTCTACATCAAAGTGATAAAGGATGAACCTGTCATCATCCTACTGTGTGTAGATGATCTTCTGCTAACAGGTGTAGAAGAACGTATTCAGGAATGCAAGAATCAGTTGACTGCAGAATTCGATATGAAGGATTTGGGATCCATGCACTACTATCTGGGACTGAAAGTATGGCAAGAACCCAATGAGATTTACATGGGTCAAGGGAAGTATGTAATTGAAATTCTCAAGAGGTTTGACATGATGGAGTGCAAGCCTACGACAACTCCTATGATTACAAACCTGAGACTGTTAAGAAATTATGAATCCAGTCTGGTGGATCCCACAAGGTACAGGCAATTGCTTGGATCCCTTATGTACCTGGTAAATACTCGGCCAGATATATGTTTTGCAGTGAGTGTTCTCAGCCAATTCCAAACTCAGCCAATTCCAGATGGAACCTTGTCCTGATCATTGGGTGGCTACCAAGCATATTCTAAGATACTTGCGAGGAACCATATATCACTGCCTAAAATATGAGAAAGGAAAAGATGTACTTCTGACAATATTTATTAATTCTGATTGGGGAGGCGGCGAGAAGGATGGAAGAAGCACTACTGGAGGATGCTTCAATCTAGGATCCCCGATGGTCTCTTGGATGAGCAGGAAGCAAGAGACAGTTGCCTTAAGCAGTGTTGAAGCCGAGTACGTAGCAACATGTGAAGTCAGCCAGGAAGCAGTCTAGCTGAGGAAATTGTTATCTAACTTATTTGCAAAACCGTTGGCCCCTACAACTATCCATTGCGATAATAATAGCTGTATAAGACTGTCTGAGGACCTAGTGTTTCATGGGAAGACAAAGCACATAAATAACAAGTATCATTATATTGGGAAGTTGGTGCAAGATGGTGTGCTGAAGCTAGACTATGTTCCCACCGATCAGCAGACTACCGACATATTAACGAAACCGCTTACGAACAAGAAGCTTGTGTATTTTAGAGACAAGCTTGGTTTGGTTGATATGTCATCCCTATTTGAGCGGGAATGATAGACACTACATTACTGTCTTCCGAGAATGAAGAAGAAATGGAGGATTGAATTATCATCTGGCATCCAACACTCTTTGAGGATGTGGTAGGGCATCCAAGATAAGAGTGGGCACAAGGACCGATATTCTTGAGGACTGGGAACCCAAGATGAGAAAAGTCCTAGTAGGGCATACTCGAAGAACACCCAGGTGGGTATGGCCCTAAGAGAGACAATGACGAGTGTGTTTATAAGTCATCAGTCTCGCCAACAACGTGCTCTGATCAATTTGAGAGATAGATTTGTTAGTATGGAAACAATTTTGGTTGAAATGATGTTATAACAGATGGATAAATAATCCGACTCTTTGCTTATGAGAACTCTTATTGAGAATGTCCATGTATCATGTATGTATGAATACCTCCCTAGTTAAGAGGGAGTGTTGAAAATAGTGTAACTAGGTTCGGTCTTCATAATGTCAAATCTTGTACTGATGTAATTTTGTATCAAGAAGATTTTTATATTTTTGCTTGAGACATGGGTTTCATGCTCAAAAAGTTTCTTGGTCTAGTTGTGGCTCCCATTGAGAGCCCTAGGTTGAGTTATGTAAAATGACGACCATGATGTATTGTTACACTTATGAATGTAATTGTTACAAGTCAAAAATTCCTTCAAGATCATCAATGAAATATTCCAAAATGTACCCACTGAATTGATGCAAAGAAGTCGTTGGAAATTATTTATTTGGGCAGTCTAGAAGCCTCCTATCATGTCGACCTAGTCAAGGGATCATGTCAACCTAGGAGATGAGAACACAATCCTATATAAAGGCAGCGTTGATACCTCCTCCAACACACATCTATGATGATGAGTCTCTATCTCATTCTCTCAAGGAAGAATAAATGAAGAGAAAGGGTCGAAGAGAAGAAGCCGTAGTCCAAGAGGAACTCTGTTCCCTCATCCGAAATCACCTAAGAAGTTTGTTCCCTCATGCGACAATAAGATCCGAGCTAGGGAATCATTTGGTGTGGGCATATTGTTGGGTTAGAGGCTCGATCTTGTAGCGGTTGGAAGGAGCAAGCCATCTCGAAGAAGTCTGCAACGAGAATGGAGTCTTAGAAGAGCTAGAATAGCCCTAACCCTCTTCACACGTATGTACTGTATACTGAAGTTGACAAATCTATCCTCGTTATTCTAGAAAAGTTACTCTCTCGGCATCAAGAAGGCTCATTCCAAGATCAAGGCAAAGGGTCATGATATGTGAGATCAATCTCCAAGGAAAGCGAAGACATAAGAAGGCTAGGTGAGCCTATCCTTGATCAGCAGACTGTCATAGTGTTGTTGCATACCTACTGTGCTATCCGAAGCTGCAGAAAGAAATACTTGTTTGGGTACATTTTGGAGGTATTGTCATTTGATTTCTGAAGGTGTTCTTGAGTCAAAGTTTGGGTCTCAGAATTCATCAATAAAGATTCTATAAGAAAGAGTTCGAAGGATTTTTCCTCTCACAATTTGGAGAGGTTTTTGCCCTGGCTTGGTGTCAATATCTTGTGTACTCTTGCATTGTTGATCTTCTTGTTTTGATAGCTGGTTGATGATAATAACACATGTTAATAATAAGAAGCAGAATATAAGAAAAGAATATCACAAGCAATTATCATAGTTAAGAGAAATCGAATTCTTAAATTGCCCTAGATTTCTCAACAGATCCCTGATTCTCTTTTTATCAAGCTCAATCTGCCCCAGCCCTTGTGGAAAGACTGGAAGTAAAACAGGTCAAAGGACTTTTGTTAACTACAAGCCTATAGATGGCTATTAAGTGGCTCTATCAAAAGCCTATTTTGGGTGGTAAACTAAAAAATTCATAGAGGCTAAAATAAAAACAGAAGACATGTTGTTTAGGATTTACAGCCTCTACAAGGCTTTTGTGGAAGTTTTAAAAGCATCTTTGGCCCGGTCAGTTATTATGGGAGGGCTACCTAATGGTAGGAAATTGATGCGCCCATGTGTGTTACGGCCCAAATGTTTTTATGTGGTAGAACTGAAACTCTCAGTTTTCTGGTTTTGTCCCTTTACCAAGACTATTTGGGATCGAGTTGTCTCCTTTGTAATAAGTTCCTCCATATGTCCATTACCTGGAAAGCAACATTGTTGGGGGATACACTCCCTTGGGTTGTGGAGTTCTACAAAGCATTGCAGTTGATTAGAGTAAAAGTGCTCTCTCATATGGAAGAAGAGGAATGTTGATTTACTTCTATGTTGCAAGAAACACACCCACTACACCCGCATGAGTTATGTTTCCAGATCAAAATGCTAAAACGTTCTGCAAACATGTTTCAGTCCATAGAAAACATGTTTCATACAGACTGAAACACATTTCAAGCGTGTTTCAGTGTCCATACATCATGTTTCCAAAAAAAATGGTCCAATTTTGCCTTAATTTGATTGTTGGGACCCACAATTTGGGTTTTAATGCCTAATTAGAGATTAATTATAAATTAATAAGACTACTAAAACACTCTATGACCAGAAATTTTTCTTTTAAAGAGGGGTTCAATCTCATGTTCCACCAAAAAATGCTGCCAAATAATTGTAATGTTAAATTCTTAATTAAATCTTTAACATTACCATTAATTGTTTCAATATGTTTTAGAGCGGTTCTTGTTGATCACTTCAGTGGCACCTGAAGATTTTATGAAGACTCCATGCCCAAGGGTGTATCAGAAGCTAATGTACCATCAAAGTTCATCATGTCATCAGAGTTTTTCAATTTCAACTCTACTTCTTCTTCTCATCTTTCTCTATCGTACTCAAATTCCACAAACCCTACAGGGACAATGTAAAAGTGATACTAATATGAGGAGTCTAGTCATGTAACATGCCTAGGTAACTTGGGACCTTGTCATCAAGTGAGTTTACTCTGGGAGGTTTTTTCACTTAGTTATTTATCATATCTTTATGAGGACTTAATACTTAATTGAGTTTTTTCCTCCAAGCATAAACCCAAAGCGAGAGTGCAGCTTGATGGCGAGGCCTTGGGTGAGTCCTAGTGTCTAGGGTCATTGTATATTACCATACTATATCACACAAAAAAATTCGTGGAATTTGATTAGGTCTAGTAGTCAATTTTTTAATTTTTTAAATTTCTTGCATGGCAGAAATTTGAATAAATTGTAATAAGTGATGTCTAAAGTTGTATGGAGTATGTGTGCTCAAAATTACACCTTTCACCCTCAACTTTCTGCTATGACACACTTTGAGGGGTAAAAATAAGTTATAAACCCTCAAAACCCATTTTTCCTAAGTTTCGTGGAAAATGTGACAATAAATTAACCCATCAATTAAATAAATGAAGAAAAATAAATATCCCCACATGCTCAAATGTCGTGGACATGAGGCGGAAATTCATCTAAAGGTCAAATTTGAGTTACCAAGTGATGTGGACTCTACATAAGACACAAATCAAGAAAATCAAATTTTTTTGTGGAGAAGACAATGAGCTGCAGTGACAAAACCCACAATTTCAGGAAGTTAACTCGAGCTTCAAAGAGATATCATGAATTGACTTGAGATTGGATTAGAGTTCACTTGAGTGAAGTGGAGAGTGGTCTACTACCACTCCACTTCACTCTCCCACATGTCCTCTCATCTAATTCGAACTCCCTCATCAAGGATTGCTTGGGCCTCTAAGGAAGAAATCAAGTTGCCACTTCGGAAATTTGAATTTGCATGAAGGAACATTGGGATGGTCACCCATTTGTCTTGGAATTGTCACAATTTGTCTTGGCATTAGCTCCCAATCTTCTATATAAGTAAGCATTGGTCTCTCATTATGTAATCTTTTGTTACTAGCTATTGTGTTTATGGAAGCGTTGCTACTTTGTATACTTTTCAAGAGCTTTAATAAGAAGACTTTGGGGGTTCATTCATGGGTGTTCTTCCTTTGGAGCACGGTGCATTGTGAGCTATTGGTATAATCTTTTTATGCTTTGAATTATTTCATTTTCCATATATTCTTGTAAACTTGTTAGTGCAAAGCTATCTTGTATTACTATTTGATTTGAAAATAGGCTCTAGAATTTTAAATCTCTAGTTTATTTTGTAATAAATTTCTAGAAGTTTCATTTCATTGTTTGTTTATCTAAATCTATATGGACTAATGTTTGATTTGAGTATTGTAGAAGATTTTTTGTTGGACCAAATGTGAGGGGAAGTCTTTGGGAGACCAACCCACTCTTGGAGCACTTTCAAAGGAACTTTCATTTGTTATTTGGATTCACTTAATTTATCTTACGAAAAGTGTCTTGCAGTGATTCGTTTGGGCATAAGCTTGTATACAAACAATTATTTTTAAAATTTTAATCTTTAAAATAGTGTTTCATTGATTCATATTAGCTATTTGAGAGCTTTTCTAAGCTAAACCAAGTGATGGGGTTCACTCTCATCACTTGATTTGGTTTCTTGTATATTATTTATATTTTATTTAATTGTTTTCATATTCTCTCTACACTAATTTGTTTCTTGATCTTGCAGCCCATAGGTAGAGTGTTGGTGATAAGAGCATCAAGGAAGGATCACACAAACTCTAACATTTTTCTTGTAAGACCTCTCAACCCCTTTCAAAGTCAAATTTTTTAAGGAGGCTTTGGATAAAGAGGAGGGTTGTTATTTGGCAAGGTCGTGGGTTTTTTGAGGAGGATTGGCTCCTTGTTTTGTGCAACATTGCATTCACCTTTGGAGGCCAAGCCTTGGGGCATCAAGAGACACTTAACTTCTTCAATCTTGAGAGTTTTTCTCATTGTACTTACTTCATTTTCTGAATTTGACTTTCAAGAAGAAGATCTAGAGCTTGAGAAGCATCATTGAATTGTAAAGACTCTCTTAAAGATTTACTTGAGACCTCTTGAAGGTTCCTCGTCTTGTAACATCTCATAAAAATTTAGTTTTTCTTGTGGGAGCTTGGGTTTTCACCCAGGGCATCATTTTCTCCTTTTTCAAAAGGAGGAACATGTGGGTGGTTTGATTTTGAGCTAGTTTTTCATCTTGCATGCCTTAAAATTAACACAACATCACTTTCACAATTTAATTTTCTGAATTTTCTTTTGTTACTTATTTTCATACTTTGTCATTTCAAGTTTAGCTTTCAAGCACAATTCTAAATCTTACTTTTGGAAGCAATTTATTTTATGCAAGGCATCTCATTTCAAGTAGCAAAGTCGATTTAGTTACTCTAACAATTTGCTTCATGTTGGCCTCACAATAGGCTCATTATTTACATGCTCATTTATGTTATTTTCTTATTTTGCAAGCATATAAAATTGGTTATTGGTTTATCCTTTGTCAAAGCAATTATTTTGAGTAAATTACATGAAGAATATGTATCTTGCATTAGCTTGAGAAAATATCCAAGTTATCTTTCTTTGGACATAATTGCATTTACTTGAAGCAAAGCATTTAGTAATTTCACTTAATTCATGTGCAAGCTAATTTATTTTTCCAATTGAGTTTACATTTTGCTATTTACTTTGAGCATTATTTCCATTATGTTGAAAGCATTGCAAATCTCTATTTAGAAAACTTACTTGCATATCATATTAGGCATGTTAGTATAGTTGCATCATAATTTAATTTACCTCTAAGCAGAAGCTTCGTTGAAAAACGTTTTTAGGGACCCCTTTTCTTTCATCAACTTGAGGGACATAGACCTTCTTATGTTAATAACACGGTGACCTTGCAGTCGTCAAAGCCACAGTCTCCGTAGCGTCGGAGGCAAAGAGTGTGTTGGGTAATCCAAAGAAGGTATCCTTAATATAATCGTTGTTGTCTTTCTCTTGGACCCCTTCCACAACTTACATAAGAGACTTGTTTCAAAACAGTTAGAAGAAAGATCACATCTAGACTAAGAATTTAGATTAAAAGTAATCAAGATAATTGCATCAAATTTTAGTTTAAGTGCATTTCATTTTACCAGCAAATTATCCATATACTTGTTATTGATGAATGTGTTTTGAATTGAATATTTTATTTGGGCAAGTATCATCTTATTTATTGCAAGTGAAGTTCTAACTTCTTTCATTTGCAAATCATTTCCATATCGCTTCCTTACATGCTTTGAATGTATGAATGATCATATATTTTTTTAAAGTATTTCTTGAAAGCATATTTTATATCTTGCATTGGTATCATATCTTGCTAACATCTTTTGTTTAATTGACATGATTGCTTGTGTTTCAATTTGAAACATTTCATTTTATTTTGAGCAAATATTATTTATTACTAAAGCAATATTTGAAGGCATTGGTTTATATATGCTTATCATTATCTCCTGTGTTGATGGTTATTGAAGTTCATTTTATTTCATATTGCTCACTTTATATTTGTTCATAATCTTAACAGTAATCCATTTTGTTGAATTTTCTAAGTCTATTCGTTAGAAAATTACTATGTATTTTGTTGGTTTATTTCTTCTACTATATTCAGAAACAAGTATTCAGAAAACTTGTCCCACGAAACCCACTCTGGCACAACTGAAGCTCAACGCTGGCCCTTCTAGCCTCTACATCAACCTCCTGGTGACCTGCATCAACCCCAAGACCCTCTGCGCCAACCCTCTGAGGCACTGTGCAGCCTCTAAGACCCTCTACATTACTCCAGCCTTTGGGCCTCTACATTGTCTCTGTTGGGCTTTGCGTAACCTGGACTGGCTGCTGCTCTCGCTCTCTCTGCTTCTGTGTTGGTCTCCCAGTATTGTCTCTGCCTCTCTGCTTCGTACTCACTGCCCCTCGTTGTTGATCACTGATTCAACTTTCCTTAGCAACCCCACTCTAGCAAAATTAATGACTGATCACTCTGGTGTGTTCTCAAACTGACCCTCAAGCCTTCTCTTATACTTTTCTAGTTGGTCCTTCAACGGTCGAGATTAAATCTCTAATCAACAGCTAAGATTAGATTTGGCTTGATCGATGACTTTTGGAACCTTCTAACCCAGTTTTATATTAATACCCATTAAAATTTTATTTTTCCTAAGTTTAGACTTAGGAACTCCATTAAAAATATTAATTATTTTAATATCTCCCAAACCGGGTACAATCTGCCCAAACCATTTCTGGGTCTTGGAGATCTCATGTGCTTTAGCCTCTGCACCAATTTTCATGGCTAGAGCACATCCGATGCTACCTGAAATCAACACTACTTCTTAGCGAGGATTGTGCTCTAATAATACTCCACACTAAACATCACTCTGATTATACGGCACCGGTACGTGTGCCAATGCTAGGCCTCCCCGCCCAACATCCTCTGCACTGTTGCATCCTGTACTGTTGCCCATGGCTTTGCCACTGCCACTATTGCTCCCTCTGCATCCATGCTGCTGTTGGTCCATCCTCCCAACATTGCATCTGCACTACATCCCCTCTCATCATGCTGCATTGTGCTACTGCATACTGCTACTGCTACTACACTGCAATTCAGTTACTGAGAAGTAAGTAACTGATCCACCCAACTTCTTACATCCCTATCAGGCTAGAAACGATCCCGATGCTAAAGCTCTCTCTGCCACTAACAAGTGCATCTCGCACCGCTGCAAACCTCTTTGTGCCATCTTGCACTGTTGCAACACTCTCGTGCCTCTTGCACTGTTGCAGCCTGCTAGTCTCGCGCTGCCTGGGGACTCCTGCACTGCAGCACTTTCTGCCACTCCATCCGCATCCGTCTCTACCTACATCCGTCAGTCCTGCTACTCTTCGGGGCTCTCGTAGTAAGGTATAATCCAAGAGGTTGGGTACCTCAAGGAGCCTGTCCCTCATCACCTGTAGTCCTCCTAACTACAGCTCGATGTCCCCCCACTTCTTCTCAAGTGACACATGAGCACTCATGGCACAATCATCATCCTCCTCGACTTCTTTCTCCGCCCTCACTGGCGCTGCCTTCGAGTTAGAAGCCTCTCCCTTACACTTCTTCCTTGGACACTGGTTCACATAGTGACCCAATTCCCCACAATGGAAGCACTTGACCTTGGAGAGGTCCTTCTTCTTCCTCTTCTCTTGCTTTCCCGCCGATGCTAGAGTCGCATCCTCTTCCTCTTCCTCTTCCTTCTTGATCCTGACCCCTTTGCCGCTACTCCCCCCCTTGGTCAGTTGCCTAATCTCTTCTTGACGTAGATCCGCCCACAGTTCGTCCCAATCCGGAAGACTCGTCCTGCCCAGTATGCTCTGGAAAAATGTCTCCCAATCCTCAAAGACTGCGTTAAGTGCAGTCCTTACCATCAACTCCAGATCCGGCGAGGCCCCCATGGAAGTTAGTTGGTCACGGATCTCCTTCAACCGACCGAGGAAGACATCTATATGCTCTCCCTTCTGCATCTGTTATGACCTTAGCTGATTCTCCAGGAGCATCTTCCTCTGCATCGAAATACGCTGGTACAATGTCTTCAAAGTGTCCCACATCTCCTTTGTCGTTTCCTTCTCGGCAATATGTGGGACCACATGATCCTTAACCGCATCAAGGATGATACACTTTTCCTTAGCCATTGCCTCCTCATCCCTTTCATTAGCTACCAGGTCAACTGGAGCCATCACTCTCAGGGGAAGCCCTTGATATGATGTCTGTCTAGAATGGACAAGATCCTGGCCTTCCAGACCACAAAGTTGGACATTCCGTCCAGCCTATCCTAATCTCTCAGCCCATTCACAGCCATCATGCTGCTCTTCTGTCGACTCCTTCGAGTCTCTCTACTTCCCGCCTGGAAGTTCTCGGTTTGACTCCTACTGAGTCTCTCTACTTCCCGTTTGGGAGTTCTCTTCTGGACTCCCTCTAAGTTTCGATTTCCCTCATGGAAATCCTTTTGCCAACTGTCAAGTTACTCCTCTCTGATCATCTGTGCAACTGCAACACTGACCAGGATTCCTTGGCTAGAAATCCGCCTCTGCAGCAACTCCCTCTACCTTGGTCTTGCCCTGTTAGGTACTATTCTAACCAAAGTACCCCACCAGCTTCGCTCCCGCAAACTGCCCACAGCTTCCTTCACCCCAGCAACCGAAGGATTGAGCCTCTTAGCTCTGCGCAATCCCGGCACCGGCAAAGCAGCTCCCTCAGCCAACTAAGTCAACCCTCCTAGCCTCTATGTGAGCCTCTTGCTGCCCTCCTCAGCCTCTGCGCTGCCTCTCTCTAGCCCAGACTGATGACGCACTCGCTCTGCATCAACCCTTCCTTTGTCGCTTCTGCAAAGAACAACGACTGTCATTCGGGACAGCTGATTCTACTGCAAATGCTCTGCTCAGCTAATGCCTTCAATTTTCCTGTGGTCTGCAACCACGCTCTGATACCATGTTGAATTTTCTAAGTCTATCCGTTAGAAAATTAATCTGTATTTTGCTGGTTTATTTCTTCTACTTGTTATTTAATACATTTAAATACCGAAATAAACACAATACAGTCACAACATCTACAGATCATCAACTGAAAGAAAACAAACACACAAGTGACACGTTATTTTTGGACAAATGTCCCCAGAAAAACCCAATGCAGGAAAACCAGTGCAACTATTCAGAGGGTTATATTATTATGCAGTCTATCTGAGTACAACTGGGTGCCTAACTGGCTCACTTGACAGCGAAAAATACGTGGCAGCAATACCTCTATATTCAGAAACAAGTATTCAAAAAACATGTCCCATGAAACCCTCTGCAACACAACTGAAGCTCAGCGCTGGCCCTTCTGGCCTCTGCGTCAACCCCAGGACCCTCTGCGTCAGCCCTCTGAGGCACTGCGTAGCCTCTAGGACCCTCTGCGTCACTCCAGCAGCCTATGCGTGGATGACGATGTCCCTCTGGCCTATGTGTTGTCTCTGTTGGGCTCTGCGTAGCCTGGACAAGTTGTTGCTCTCGCTCTCGCTCTCAATATTGTCTCTGTCTCTGTGCCTCGTACTCACTGCCCTCGTTGCTAATCACTGATTCAACTTTGCTTAACAACCCTGCTCTAACAAAAATGAATTACTAATCACTCTGGTGTGTTCTCCAACTGACCCTCAAGCCTCCTCTTATACTTTTCGCGTTGATCCTTCAACGACCGAGATTAAATCTCTAATCAACGGCTAAAATTAGATTTGGCTTGATCCGTGACTTTTGGAACCTTCTAACCCAATTTTATATTAATACCCATAAATATTTTATTTTTCCTAAGTTTAGACTTAGGAACTCCATTAAAAATATTAATTATTTTAATATCTCCCAAATCAGGTACAATGTGTCTAAACCATTTCTAGGTCTTGGAGATCTCATGTGCTTTAGCCTCTCCACCAATTTTCATGGCTAGAGCACATCTGATGCTACCCTAAATCAACACATTTCACTCTAACATCTCCTAGAAACCTTCTAACTTAGTTTTCCTTTAAGGACCACCCCCATTAACTGACCTAGGAGAGAGCTTAATCGAAGAGAGTTGGGAATAGGTGGTGGCCCCATCTCTTTAATTTGCCACCAACCACACCTTGTGGGGTTAAAGGCTTTTCTCACTAACTTAGGTGTGTGTGACAGGTGACAACATTCTTTTGGCATCGTTGTCGAGGACAAGTCCTCTTATACCTACGAAATCGACTAACTTTTGGTTTTGGCATTTTGGACTTTTAGTATTAGATTCTTGCTCAAGTGGCGACTCCACTTCATTCAAATCTTGCAAGAGTTTCTACTAGAAGGCATCCAAGTAGTATAGTTAGCCCCACTCTTGACCCTGAATGAGTTTTTAGAGAGAGGTTAAAGAGACTCTCTCATAGTAGACTTCTTGCTAATCTTGGGCAAGAGGCTATTTTTGATATCCATTTGGATTTTCAAGGTCAAGTGAGCATGACATCATGAATGATTTGTTCACCCCTTGTGATTTTACTAACATTCCAGGCTATCCGAATTTTATTCCAGATGAAGTCATTGAGGCTATTGAAGAGTTGCCTATTTTTCTAGGTAACAATGTCATTAGTACTGAAACTCACCTTAGGAATTTCCACCTTTGTGTGAGCAAATGGTGCCATGATATTAACCATGAGGATGTTAAAATGAGACTTTTCATCTTTTCATTAGATGGCGATGCTATGGATTGGTTCATAGACTTACCTGCTAACAATTTCGATTCTCTAGAATCAATCATTGATGCCTTTGAAGAAAATATGGAGATGAAAGAAAGATCAAAGCAAAAGTTGAAGCAAATGATAAGGATCTCATCAAGGAGTTGACTCAAATGGTTAAGGTTACGCAATTCAATCAAGCTCAACTCATTAAGACTATGGAGGTAAATCATGCACAAGCAATAAAGGCCACTGAAGTCAATCACTCTAATTAGATGACCTCTAGTCAAAATAATTTGATTACAATCGAAGCAAATCACGCTCAAGTAATTAAGAACATGGAACTCAATCAAACAAGATTAATAGCAGATCATGCAAAGGAAATGAGTACCATGGAGGTTAATCATTCTAGTCAAATGGTCGCTCTTCAAAACAATTGCTTTCCATGGAAGAAAAAAAGTACAATTAATCAACCCCATGGAAACAAATCATGCCAAGGAAATAAGTGTTACGAAGGCTAATCAGATCACTTTTCAGAATAGGTTGGAGGAAATGGAAAGATTACAGGTATAGAAATTCTAGCCTAGATCGAATGATGAATGGGAAAAGAACAAAGAAACGGATCATAAGCCTCCCAATCCACTAAAGCAAGCTTCATCTTATTATGAGGAGGTCATTGAAAAATTACTAATTGAAGGTGACTTGGATAGAAAGGAAACTGAGGGGAATCAGGTTAATACTTAGGAGATTGATCCATCACCCATGTCAACGCAGATGCAAAATGGAGAAAGGCAGCTCACAGGAGTCTTGGATACTTCAAATTCTCCATCTGAGCATTTTCAAGATTGGGTGGAAAGGTCTACTTTGATTGTATCAACATCAACATTACAATCTATTAAGAAAAGAAAAAAACGCAAAGGATTTGATAAATCAGATGATCATGTACAACACAGTGTTGGGATGGATCAAAGTCCTAAGATATTCAAAATTGGATAGGGCACATCAAAAAAATAGCCCATGGATCTGCCCGAAAGTAAGCAGGTTCTCAGCATGAACTTCATTGAGGACATTTGATGCCATGGGGCATCTTTTGTATTGTATTTCTAACTCTACTCTTTGTTATTACTATTGTTAAAGTAGTTTAATTTCTGCTATTAGAATAAATTTCCATTTCATGCTCTAGTATTTCATTTGAGTTTTGATTTTATATGATGATATTTTGAAAGGACGCTACTGATACATGTATTTTGTTGGTGGATGCAGATTCTAGGTTCTTGCCTGCTATCACTTCCTATCTAGCATGCATCCCCATGTGGAGCCAAATGTTGACCACTAGAGTGGCACCTGAAGATTTTATAAAGACTCCATGGCCAAGAGCGTATCAGAAGCTTCAATGTACCAAGAGTTCATTATGTCATCAGAATTTTTCAACTCTACTTCCTCTCATCTTTCTTTATTGTACTCAAATTCCACAAGCCCTATGGGGACAATGTAAAAGTGATACTAGTACGAGGAGTTGAGTCATGTAACAGGCCTACGTAACTTGGGACCTTGTCATCAAGTGAGTTTACTCTAGGAGGTTTTTTTCACCTGGTTAATTATCATATCCTTGCAAGGGCTTATTAATTAATTGATTTTTTTCCTCCAAGCATAACCCCCAATACGGAGTGCAGCTTGATGGTGAGACCTTGCGTGAATTTTAGTGTCTAGGGTCATTGTATATTACCATACTAAATCACAAAAAAAAAATGTGAAATTTGATTAGGTCTAGGGGCCAATTTTTTAATTTTTTAAATTTTTCGCAGGGCAAAAATTTGAATAAATTATGAAAATAAATTGTAATTAGTGATGTCTAGAGAAGTTGTATGGAGTATTTGTACTCAAAAGTACACCTCTCACCCTCAACTTTCTACTATGACACATTTTGAGAGATAAAAAATAAGTTATAAACCCTCAAAACACACTTTTCATAAGTTTTGTGGAAAATGTGGCAAAAAATTAGACCAACAATTAAATAAATACAGAAAAAAATGTCCACACAGCCTCAAATGATGTGGAAATGAGGTGGAAATTCATCTAAAGGTCAAAGTTGAATTACCAAGTGATGTGGACTCCACATAAGCCACAAATCAAGCAAATCGAATTTTTTGTGGAGAAGACAACGAATTACAGTGACAAGATCCACAATTTGAGGAAGTTAACTCGAGCTTCAAAGGGATAACATGAGTTGACTTGAGATTGAAATAGAGTTCACTTGAGTGAGTTGGAGAGTGGTCTCCTACCACTCCACTTCACTCTCCCACATGTCCTCTCATCTAATTCAAAATCCATCACGGATTGCGTGGGCCTCTAAAGAAGAAATCAAGTTGCCACTTGGGAAATTTCAATTTGTATGAAGGAGCATTGGGATGGTCACCCATTTGTCTTGGGATTGTCACCATTTTCTTTGGGATTGACTCTCAAGCTACTATATAAGTAAGCATTGATCTCTCACTATGTAATCTTTTGTTACTAGCTATTGTGCTTGCAAAAGTGCTGTTAATTTGTATACTTTTCAAGAGCTTTAATAAAAAGACTTTGGGGGTCCATTCATGGGTATTCTTTATTTGGAGCATGGTGCATTTTAAATTATTGGTATAATCTTTCTATACTTTGAATTAGTTCATTTTCCATATATTCTTGTAAACTTGTTAGTGCAAAGCTATCTTGTATTAGCATTTGATTTGAAAGTATGCTTTAGAGTTTGAAAATTCTAGTTTATTTTCAAATAAATTTCTAGAAGTTTCAATCCATTGTTTGTTTATCTAAATCTATATGGACTAATGTTTGATTTGAGTATTGTAGAAGAATTTGTGTTGGATCAAGCGTGAGGGAAAGTCTTTGGGAGACCAACCCACTCTTGGAGCACTTTCAAAGGAACTCTCATTTGTTATTTGGATTCACTTAGTTTATCTTACGAAAAGTGTCTTGCAAGGATTCGTTTGGGCATAGCTTGTATACAAGCAATTATTTTAAAATTTAAATCTTTAAAATAGTGCTTCATTGATTCATATTAGCTATTTGAGAGTTTTTCTAAGCTAAACCAAGTGATGGGGTTCACTCCCATAGCTTTTTGGTTTTTTGTATATTATTTATATATTATATAATTGTTTTCATATTCTCTCTACACTAATTTGTTTCTTGATCTTGCAACCTATAGGTAGAGTATTGGTGATAAGAGCATCAAAGAAGCATCACACAAACTCTAACATTTTTCTTGTAGGACCTCTCAACCCCTTTCAAAGTCGAACTTTTTGAGGAGGTCGTGGATAAAGAGGAGGGTTGCTATTTGGCAAGGTCGTGGGATTTTTTTAGGAGGATTGGCAAATTGTTTTATGCAACATTGCATTCACCTTTGGAAGCCAAGCCTTGGGGCATCAAGAGACACTTAACTTCTTCAATCTTAAGAGTTTTTCTCTTTATGTTTACTGCATTTTCTGAATTTGACTTTCAAGGAGGAGATTTAGAACTTGAGAAGCATCATTGAATTGTAAAACCTCATCTTGAAGATTTTCTTAAGACCTCTTAAAGATTCTTCATCTCGTAACATCTAACAAAAGTTTAGTTTTTCTTGTGGGAGCTTGGGTTTTCACCCAAGGCATCATTTTCTCCTTTTGCAAAAGGAGGAACATGTGGGTGGTTTGATTTTGAGCTAGTTTTTCATCTTGCATGCCTTAAAATTAACACAGCACTTTCACCATTTAATTTTCTGAATTTGTTTTTGTTACTTATTTTCACACTTTGCCATTTCAAGTTTAGCTTTCAAACACAATTCTAAATCTTATTTTTGGAAGCAATTTATTTTATGCAAGGCGGCTCATTTCAAGTAGCAAAGTCGATTTAGTTACTCTAACAATTTTCTTCATGTTGGTCTCACAGCAAGCTCATTTATGTTATTTGTTCATTTCGCAAGCATATAAAATTGGTTATTGGTTTATCCTTTGTCAAAGCAATTATTTTGAGCAACTTACAAATCTTATATGTTCATGAAACTTATGTATCTTGCATTATCTTGAGCAAATATCCAAGTTATCTTTATTTGGGCATATTTCCATTTGCTTGAAGCAAAGCATTTAGTAATCTTACTTAATTCATGTGCAAGCTCATTTCCTTTCCAAATTGAGTTTACATTTTGCAAGTTACTTTGAACACTATTTCCATTATATTGAAAGCATTGCAAATCTCTATTTGGAAAACTTACTTTCATATCATATTAGGAATTTTAGTATAGTTGCATCTTAATTTAATTTACCTCTAAGGATAAGCTTAGTTGAAAGACATTTTTAGGGACCCCTTTTCTTTCATCAACTTGAGGGACATAGACCCTCTTATGTGGTTAACACGGTGACCTTACAGTGATCAGAGCCACAATCTCTGTAGCGTCGAAAGCATCGGGTCTGTTGGGTCTGTTGTTGTTGTCTTTCTCTTGGACCCCTTCCACAACTTACATAAGAGACTTGTTTCAATACAGTGGGAAAAAATGTCACATCTAGACTAGGCATTTAGATTAAAAGTAACCAAGATAATTGCATCAAATTTTAGTTTAAGTGCATTTCATTTTACTTGCAAATTATCCATATACTTGTTATTGATTAATGTGTTTTGAATTGAATATTTTATTTGGGCAAGTATCATCATATTTACTGCAAGTAAAGTTCTAACTTGTTTCCTCTGCAAGTCATTTCTTGAAAGCATATTTTATATCTTGCGTTGGTATCATATCTTGCTAACATATTTTGTTTGATTGACAAGATTGTTTGTGTTTCAATTTGAAACACTTCCTTTTATTTTCAGCAAATATTATTTATTCTTAAAGCAATATTTGAAGCCACTAGTCTTAAATATGTTTATCACTATCTCCTGTATTGATGGTTATTGAAGTTCATTTTATTTCATATTGCTCACATTGTATTTGCTCATAATCTTAAAGGTAATCCATTTCACTCTAACATCTCCTAAAAACCTTCTAACTTAGTTTTTCTTTAGGGACCACCCCCTTAGAAAGAAAGCATAAACGAATAGAGTTGGGAATAGGTGAGACTCATCTCTTTAATTTGCCACCAACCACACCTTGTGGGGTCCAGAGTTTTTCTCACTGACATAGGTGTGTGCGACAAGCGGCAACAGTTCCAATCTCATCGGACTTCATATGGAGAAAGTAGAATTCCATATCCCATTTAAAGTTTAGCAGACTTAACAGTTTTCAGAATTTCAAGATTGGTAGGGTTGTTGCATTTTCATTGAATTTTATCATATATTGGGGTATGTGATTGGCATTTAATCAATAGGACCAAGATCTTTACGTACATTGATGTTCATGTTATTGGTTATTGAATTCTTCTGCCATGGCTTTAGCAAAAAAGTACCCTTCACTCTAACTAAAATCATTGGTTGGGTATGTTAAGCTTTTGTAATGTCCCCAACGTTTGGATTGCCATGTGGTGAGCGTAGGAGGGGTTTCTAGAGTTCATGTTAGCCGGGTCACGGGAGTAGAATTATATTATTGGTAGGTTCAAAGATTTGAGGAATTTTATGGTGGACAATTGGGATCACTTGCCATTTTCCATCATCAAGATCAGTTCCGCACAATTTGATCTTGGTTCCGCTGCATTCCGACAATTTTCATGAAATGGAGTTATTAATGGCCATATTTTAATTAATTATGCTTAAGGTGTTCTTTTTAGCTAATTACTTAGAGAAACACCTTAGTGTAATAGTTCGTTGGAATCGAAGGGAAAAAATCTACAAGGCAAGATAATGAAAAGGGGCTTTGGGTGGTCAGTCTAACCATGGAGGCAGATTAAGCATTTTACGAAGTTAAAAGTGGTTTTTTAGAGTTAATAAAAAACACTTTATTAAATAAGAAAGGAAAAGTGCTTTCTTATTTAATTGAGGGGAAAAGGGTAGAATCGTGGCAAAAGTGGCGAATAAGTTATAAAAGGGGAAAAGTAACGAGTCTCTCTTTCATTCTATCACTTGTCATTTGAGAAGAGAAGTATTTTGGACAGTTTTTTAGAGAAGCTTAGGGTTTGGAAAACCCTAGCCGTCATTGCTACCTTCGGTGTTGAAACTAAACATCCTAGTTGGCTTAGAGAACGGAATCACTCAGATTTCATCATTGTGCTACCAAATAAAAAAAGATTTGCAAAAGACAATTTTGGTAAAAGGTGTTCAGTTTATCGTATCTTCTATATGGTGTTTTCTATCTCATTTTACAGGCTGAGAACACTCAGGAAGATAACCAGTTTCTAAGCAATTTTTGTGGGTCGAGTTGCTGAGTTAAAGGCTATCTATGGGGGCCAAGTCATTCTCTCTGCTGGTCGAATCTCATACTGCTTAAGTGGCCGAGTTCATCTCTGCTGAAGGGCTTAGTCTTCTTACTGTTGGAGGGGTCAAATCTGTCATTCCAAGAGAGACAAGTGAACTCATTTCTGAGGCTAGGATCTGATATATAAAAGGGAATCGAACTCTGCACCACATGGACAAGTTTCTACCTTGTTGACTGTGCCATATATTTATAGAAACATGAGCTGCATGAACCTGTGCTAGAGAATTAATTTCACTGTGGATTGTCGATTTAGTTTGGTTGCTTCTGAGAGTTTCATTTGCCAAAGTGTAGGGCTGAGTTCTAGACTTGTGTTGTCTGTGGTTGGTCACTGATATTTCACGTAGTGAAGGGCTGAGCTACACTATAATCTGGGTCGAGTTCCTTCAGCGAGGAAGTCAGTGTTTTCTTTGTGCATGGTGACTATAATATCTTGTAAAAAGGACACAAACCTCTTGCTATCTTGTGGCTGAAACAATCACTGTTCATGGGACAAATTTCTGAGCTGGATTGATTGCTGAAGTACCTCTGTTCAAGGGCTCTAAAAAGAACTTGTAGAGAGTTTGAGATCTCAAGGCTCAGCCGTGTATTATTCTCCTACAACAGACTAAGTTCCAGACTTCCATCTTGGTGCCATTATATAACCAGCTGCTCTGAATTTAAGTGCTGATATATATGCACGTATTTTTATACTCTTTTCTAAGTTGTTGTAGCATATTTTTCTGAGTTGTATTTCAGTGCAGAATAGTGATTTGTTGGCAGTCACTGGTGCTGTTCTTGGGGTTTTTGCATGCTGAAATAAAATGAATATTATGTTACTGTTCTGAAGCCTTTAAACGTTTAATGAGCATCAATCATTGGCATCAAATGTTTATTTAAATAAAAAAGCAAGAAATGTACCTACAGCAGTCTATTCATAATAAGTTTGTCGAAATCTCTCACTGAAGAAACACATTAAAGCTCAGAAATCTTAGAGATAATTTTGGGAGAATTCCAAGCAAGAATCTTACAGCTTTTTTAACTATATTTTAAAGCTTGGATTAGGCAGCTTCATCAAAATTATGCGGTGTTGACTGATGTCCCTAGATGATCGAGGTAGAAGTAAAGGGTGATACTTTGAAGCAGTTGATACAAGCAAAAACAAGGGGGGTGTCATGGAGAAATGGAAGAAGCTCGAGCTATGGCAGATTGCCATTGCAGCAAGCACCAATCGACCAACAGATACATGTTTCGTTAAACACAAGACAATCATTTTCGCTCTGGCAGCTTGAGACCATAGGTAGCTTTGGGTGTTTGAGAATATAGCAATTAAATCTGTCTCCCTGGAGAAGGCCAGAGTTGACCACATCGGATATGCTGAACGATACATTTTTGTATGCTGTTGATTGGCAGACTAAGTTTAAAAAGATAGCTACTATCATTTTCTGAACATTCGGCCATTGGGTAGTGTCTTATGTTTGGCTGCCTAGGAACGGTTATTTTCTATTGGCAGGAGGTGTTGGCAAACTCCTTTGGATACAGGTGATTGGAAGCTCTTGATGTTTTGCTATCTGGGGCCTTGTGTGGGGTCTTTGACTACGTGGTCATTGGTTGCTCCCAGAACCATCTGGTTATTGGTTGTTTACTGGATCCAGATATTACTTTTATGAGAAATCCGGAGCATAATTCCTGTGGAGGAGTTGGGGAGCCTGTGTCCACAGCAACAAAAACGTAGTCAAAATAACAGATGGATATACAATTCACATCAGAATTACTACAACTGTTGGGTCTGATCATTGCCGCTATCCTCCTCATTCTTCTTGCTAAGGACACTTTGAAAGCATCCAAGAAGAGCAAGCGTCTGGCTCCCAAATGAGGTAAGTAACCTTTCAACAAGCCAGCAATTGCATCAAAATGTTTTGTACTTTTGTACTTGGGAGGGGGCGAGGGAGCGAACTACCACAAAACCATTTGGAGTTCAGTAAAGAATGTCTCGGGTGGAACTGTTACTGCTGTTGTTTATGGTTTAATCTATGTTGGTGTCGAGTTTGTCAATGTTGTGCGAACATGCTCAATAAGGAAACATATTAAGCATTCCGCAAGATGCCTCTGTAGCAGTAACAGAGATTTTGATCTTGCTCTCCACAAGGCGCTCATCCAAATTCAAATCCTGTGACATCAATTAGGCAGTTGAGAGTGGGTGCAGGGTGATAAAGGCAACCAACAACTTCATATGAATTTAAGGCTGCCAGATATGGAACATTAAATTCGCACCTGGAGAATAAACTTTGGGATTGGCTGTCAGACAACATTCCTCTGTTGGATCAATTGGCTGTGGGCCTCCTTATTTTGAACGTCCAATTTCACTCCATGTAGTAGATTGTCTTGTTGTGGAATATTTTGGAGGTCAGATCAGTTTGTCCAATTAGGTGGCGCTTGTCAGACTTGATGACCCAATAGCTGTTGGCGATTGATTGAGCGCGTGATTGGCCCCACGCCAAAACGTGCCCAGTTTGTAGTCCACCAAGTCAACGACTGTTGAGGACTGGTGGCCGGTGCGTACTCTGCTGATATGGCGGGTCAATCCACAATTTATGAGGAGATTGTGGACATTGTTAAACTTATAGATGTAACCATTGCTGTTGAAACAGAGCACCAAAACTGTAGAGCAACAAAGGTGCAAGCGCTCAATCCTCAGGACAACATTCCTCATAAGACTCAGTTCAGCGACTCTATCAAACAATCTGGTGCTCAGGATCACACAACCATCTGTCAAGAAAACAGGGCTACTGAGAAAGCAGGCGGAGTCCAAAAATCTTCCAAAAATAACAAAGACAATCAAACCAGCAAAGCAGATACAGAACATAGTGCTGGGAGTCGAGGGTTAATGGGATAAAGTCAAAAGATTGAAACAAAAGGCTCTGGTGCGTAGGTGGATTTTCAACCGCCTGTCTGGGGAACAAACGAAGCTTTGGGCAGAGAAAAGATTGCCCCCGATCCTGAAATACAGACCCCGGATCAGCATGCTTCAAAATTGGTGGTTTGCATTCCACTTCACTCACTCTGAAGACACAGATCTTAATTACAAATCCCCATGGGTCATGGGTAGAGGATTTCTATCCCTTCAAAGATGGAAATTTGGCTTTGACCCTGCAAAAAACAAACCATGCAGAAACATTATATAGGTCAAGCTCCCTGGCTTACCACTTGAGCTTTGGACTAACAGGTGATTTCCACAATAGCAAGCACAATTGGGAACTTATTCTATCTGGATGAGGGCAGCCTTGGTGGGCTTGACAAGAAAACTGCATGGTTTCTGATTGAAAGAAACTTGTCAGGCAGCCTCCCAACAGAGGTTAACTTATTTTGGGGTCCCTGCTCTCGAAGGAAGATCATCGACTACTAGGGAGTCCCTTTTTGCTGCGTTTGTTGCCATAAAACAGGACACCTTTTGGCACATTTTCTAGATCGACTCAGATGGGGCAGACTGGAAGGTTGGTCGAGGGAAGACTTCGGCGAACAAGACACAAAACTTCACTCTAAGATTGGGATTTTCTCCCGTCCTCCCCCCTCCCCCAAAACCGGCCCAGCTCCTATGATAAATTCCATGCCTTTAGCACATAATTTCACTTCTTTAGCTCATGATTCCAAGACAACAGACATGTCTCCCTCCAAAATCTTTCCTCTAATTCCTCCTCCAGACCCTCCCTCAGGCCAACATATTCAACCTAATCAAACTCCTCTTCGCGAGAATCCCATAATCTAATCATTATCCAATTATGTCTCTCCAATCTCATCAAGTATTGATTCTCACAAGAGCCCACAAAAAAATTTCAGGGTTCTAAGGTCCCCGAAAGAGGAATCTTCTATTCAATACTATAACTCCCCAATTAATTTTAGAGCCCCCTCTGGTCGAACCTTTTCTCCATTCATTGAGAATTATGAGTTGGAAGCTTTAGCTCAAGACTCCCAGAGTGGGTTGAAACCTCTAACAATTAAGCAATCCTTTTTTGCTGATCCAAGGCATGCGAATTGGAAAAATGTCACTACTAGGGAAAAAAAGGACCAAATATAAAAAAATTACAAACTGCACCAAGCCTCCTTCAAATATCTTGGATCAATTTAAAGATCCCCTGTAGGGAAGACATCTTCCACCAATCCCTCATTCATCAAGGTTGGGCATCTTGACGTTTCCCTTTCAGCGACGTCACCTATACAATCATCTTCAGAATGATCATAATGTCCCTTAACATCCGGGGCCTAGGTTTGGTCCAAAAATGGAGAGCCCTCAAAAGCATCCTACATATTCACAATCTGGATATCATACTTTTACAAGAGACAATGCTCGCAAGGAAAAATCCTGAGAACTTCTACAATTACGTCCCAATTGGCATGTATGCACTGCTCATGCATCTGGCTTGTCCAAAGCCTTAGCTGCTCAATGGAATCTTGAAATTTTCTGTTTTAAGGCTTATAAATCTTCGGCAAGCATTCTCCTCTCAGGCTTCCACATTAGGATTTCTTCTAGATTTCGGATAATCAATATTTATTCTCCATATCAAAACAGAAAGGAACATTGGATACAGGTTGAGAATAGCGGCATATTGGACTTGGACTCAAATGATACTAGCAAGAGATTTCAATCTCACTCTGGAGAATTCAGAGGTCTGGGCGAGCAGAGTATCTCGGACTCACTTGCAACAAACTTCAATGATTTGTTCTTCTGGAACTATTTCACAGAGGTTAAGCCTGACACAGATGGCTCGACATGGAGGAATGGTAGATGGGGATCTTATGGTATTTCAAAAAGACTAGACCGCTTCTTTGTGAAGAAAATTCTAGCTAATCGTTTTTCCAAGCTCAACTCATGGATCCTTCCTTCGCAAATATCTGAACATTTTCCTATCTTTTTGGTCTATAGATAGACATATCAAAAGGGAAGCCCACTCCCTTTAAGTTTAATCATTTTTGGTTGAAAGATCAGGAATTCACCTCTTTGGTTTGTGGCTTCTGGACAAAATACAATCTGAGCATTGGCAATTCAGCTATGGACAATCTCTTTCTTAAGCTGAAAAAGCTTAAACAGGCGGCTCGATGATAATTTTGGCAACTAGGGCCAAATTCCACTTTGGATAGCTCATTTGATGGAGATGATTATTGCATTAAACTCCTCTTTTCAAAAGGACCAAAATCGACCTAAAGATCATTAAATTTGGATAAGCAGAAATGTGTTTTTCAATTTATGCCCTCTCATGTGCAAATTATCATAGTCGGCTTGGGGTTATTTAGACATGTAACACCCCTCTCCATCTTATATAAATAAAGGTGTCCTCCTACCTCATTTGACACATCAAAAATGTTTCAATATAGATATGAGACAGCTGAGTTCTTGGAGGAGGACGAAGGGTTGTTTGTTTTTGGGTTTTCTTTTCTTCTGCATCAGGGCCGAGATTCTTCAAATGGATAGCGGCAGGTCTTAAGGAATATTCTGGACGATTTTGAATGGGTAAATTTGTCCTTGCAGATCTGAGTTCAGGAGCAGAAAGGCAAGTTGAGTTTGCGCAATTGTTTCTGAGCTAGTCTGTGGTCAACTTAAGAGAGAAATCCTCTCCTTGTGAGGCTGCACTTCCAATCTATTACCTCAGGTAGGGCCGCAGTGTTGATTTGGGGTAGCATCGGATGTGCTCTAAGCCTCAAATTTTGCAGGGAGGCTTGGGCACAAGTATTCCAAGGAACCCCGAAAGCGTTTTGGTAAATTCCACTCAAAAGTGGTTTTATTAAAATAATTAATATTTTTAATGGGGCTCCTAAGTCTAAACTTAGGAAAACTAAAATATTAATGGGTATTAATTTAATCAGGGGTGAAACTTCTAGAAAAATCCATGGATCAAGTCAAAACGTTCTGAGCCTTTGATTATGTTTTAATCTAGGTCGTTGACTGCTCAATAGGAAGATATAAGAAGGGACTTGAGGGTCATTTGGAAAATACACCACGCAGATACTCAGTTGCCCAAGAGAAATCGATTTTCTTGCTAGTCGAAGTTCAGCAAGAGAAAATCGATTCAGAGGGAGAGTTGCAGGTGGAGGAGAGACAGAGAGGGTTCAGCATCAGTCAAGGAGACAAGGACGAAGACACAAAACATAAGGAACAACGTTGGGTAAATTGACGTTGGCAGAGGCAGTGTTGGCCTAAGTGACGCAGGCACTGCGCAGGTCAGTGACTGAAACGCCCTCCTGCCCCACGTTTCCTGCAACATAGGTTGGAAGACATTGATCCAACATCAGATTGGGTAGTGGAGAGTCGTCCAGCAGAGTTTGATCTTGATGAGGATCTTGATTTAGATTTAGATATCGAGACATCAATTGAACTTAAACATGTTGTTCAGTTGAATGCAGATCCCAATCCACCAGCCTCAGTCTCATAGCCAGCAAGGACTCCAGTTGTAGGTGCTTCCTCTGCTCAGCCACGATAGAAGCGCAGCCGCATATCTACTCTATCTCAGCTTGCATCTGCTGCAGTTGCACAGCTTGCTAGTGGTACCACTTCTACAGCTGCAGTTGGAGATGATGATGATGAGGAGGAGCCATGGACCCCCTCTCTGACTCTGATAATGATCCAGAGATTGATCGACATGATCTTGGCTCCTCTGGCAGTAGCTGTAGTACTAGTACTGGAGTCTGGTCACAGTTTACTTTTGTTGTAGAGGCCATTTCTAGCCTCCTTGGTTATGTGTTTTTTGTTTTGAGTCTTTGATCATGTATGACAGTTGACTATGTATTGCCATTGGGTACCATTTTGATATAATGGATTGGTTCATGAGCCTACTTTGATCATATGTTGTCTTCCATCTATATTATAATGCTGTGTGTTTGGAAACCAATGTTGCAGGAAACGTGGGGCAGGAGGGCGTTTCCGTACGGAAACGAGTACGAAACGCTGAAACGCCTTTGGTACGGCCCTGAAACGCGTTTCGGGCCGTACTGCCACGTTTCACGAAACTGAAACATGGCCAGTACGGCCTGAAACGCGTTTCAGGGCCGTATGACCCACATTTCAGCATTTACTTGTATGTGTGTGTGTGTTTTTTTTTTTTTTAATCTATTCTTACATTAGCCTAGTGACTTCTAGTTGCTTCTAGATGCCTGTCTAAAGTTATAAAAGTGAAATTTTGCGCTAGTGTTGATATGTAGTTCATGGTAATGTTAAATTCTTAAAGTAAAAGTGATATTCTCCTTTATTTTTCATTTTCATCCTTTTACTTAAATTTTTAACATTACCATGAAATGACTCAGGATGTTTGAGAGTGGTTTCGCCCTCATTGGATTTCATATGTAAAAAGTAGAATTTTAGATCTCACTCAAAATCCAGCAGACTTATCTATTTTTCAGGATCTCAGGATTGGGGGGATTGCAATGCTTCCATTGGATTTTATCATGTACTAGGGTATGGAACTTGTATTTAATCAAGAGAACCAAGCCCTCTATCCAGGGGAGACTCCCAATAATCAAGAGAATGTAGGGTACTAGGGTATGAAACTTGTATTTAATCAAAGCACTAAGGTCGTTCGACTATGTAGGAGGAGACTCCCATTCAAGCACGAGGCAAGAAATTAGAAATTTCTCGTGGCTGATTTTGGATATTTCTATTTTCATTATGTGATTATTCATGAGTAAATGTGATGTAAATTTAGATACTTATAGTTTATGCATTGACAATTGACAATTTTATCATAATGTAATAAATTAGAATATATCATATATGCTTTATGATTGCACATATTTCTTAAATGTCCTAATATATATATATATATATATATATATATATATATATATATATATATTCGCGTTTCCCCGTTTCCAAAATTTGGGGAGGTCGCTTTTCGTATCGCTTCCCGTTTCGGAAACTCGTACCCGTTTCCCCGTTCCGTGCAACCTTGTTGGAAACATGAATGAAAATCTCTAAAATTATGTTTAAAATCTTTAAAATTATGTTTTTTTATAAAAAAAATAAATATTTAATGTATTTTTTACAACGACTGAGTCATTGAAATCGAGCCAGCCGAGTCATTACCGTTTCGGAGTCGGAGTTGGAGTCAATCCTCGGCCGAGTCGGAGTCGGAGTTTTAAAACTATGGGTCAGTCCAAAGGCCAGAGAAATTGACGCTGGGCAAGTCAGAGAACGTACAGGGTCAAGGAACCTTCCTCTCGAGTCCGACACTTGTTCAGGACGTCTGTAAATATTTCTCAGTTCTATACCGCTGGGTGAAATTTTGTACATGTAGATTTTTGCTGCATCGGTTTTCCCACATTGGGTTTTTCCGAGGACAATTGTCCAAAAATAATTGTATTATTGTGTTTGTATGTGTCGGCATTTACTTACATTTAATTTTTGCAATGTGTTAATTGTGAAGGTTGCAGTAGAATATGTTTCGATATTTGTTGTAAGAATACTGCAGATAACTTATCTCTTAAGTAATAAGTAAAGTCGTATTAATCACTGCAATAGGATTTCCATTTTTGAAATTTTCACATGGTATCGGAGCTACAAGGAGGCAGAAAGAAAAGCCAGAAGATCTAACGCTGAGAGAGGAAGGGAATTCAAAATCCTTGCAAGGGCAGAAATTCGAATCTCCTAGAGGATTGAGCAGTTCAAACCAAAGAGATTGGATTTCGTGGGAAAACTATCTCTGAGTGAGCCGACAGAGAGGTAAGTCTTTTCCAGTTGAAATTTATCAGTGGTAGAAGGAACAGCGCAGTAGAAGACTTAGCAAGGAAGACGCAGTTTTTTCCTACAATAGTTATTGGGATAGGTTAGCGTCAGAAACTGGCACAATATGGTTGCTCGAAATATCCAAGATTTGTCTACCAGATTAGATCAAGAATTCGCATGCTTAGCTAATTCAGCATCAACGGATGTTTGGTACATTAATAGCGGGGCTTCAGCTCATATCACTGGAGTACGAGAGAATTTCTCGAGCTATCAAGAAGAACGAATGGACTTCCAAATAACTATGGGAAAAAAAACAAATTGTACTCCCGTAGGGAGAGGCACCATAGCTTTTCAAATGAAAGCAGGGAACAACATCTGAGCCACCAATGTTCTGCATGTGCTAGGAGTGTCCTAGTTACAGGACAAGGGATATGATGTATACTTCATCGAAAAGAAAATATACGTTAAGCATCCAGGTTGGAATAGGAAAATGCAAATTGGGGTTCGAAGCAACAAGTTGTATAGGTTGCAACTCGAATCGCCAATGGCACTGATAGGCAGCAACTATAATGGTGAGAAGGAGCGAAACGAATTATGGCATAGACAGATGGGGCACTTACAGCATGGAGCATTGAGGATGCTCAGAGAGACTGTTACAGGGGTACCAGTCCTAAGCAATGAACATGATGACTTATGCAGAGGATGTGTACTAGCAAAGTACGCTAAAGCAGTTTTTCCAAGAAGTAACAACAGAGCAAGGGATGTATTAGGATTAATACACTTAGATATATGTGGTCCTATGTCCACAAGGGCTCTTAGTGGTGGCAAATACTTCGTCACTTTTATCAATGATTACTCCAGAAAAACCTAGATCTATTTTTTTAAGACCAAGGATGAGGTCTTTGATTATTTCCGAGAGTTCAAGGCTCTTGTTGAAAATATGACAGGGAAAAAGATAAAGGTATCGGGTTCAAATAACGGTGGAGAATATACAGATAAGGATTTCACAGATTTATGCGCAAAGGAGGGCATCAAAAAAGAGTGGACAACTCCATATAATCCAGAGCAAAATTGAGTGGTAGAACGGAAGAACTGAACTATTGTTGGGGCAGCCAAGACCATGTTTTATGATCAAGATCTACCTAAGCATCTATGGCAGAAGCTTGCAACACGACAGTATATATTCAGAACAAAACTCCTCATAAAGCATTGGGGAAGAGAACGCCCGAAGGAGTATTCACAGGGAAGACGCTGGAAGTCAATCATCTCAGGATATTCGAAAGCGTGGCTTATTGCCACATTCTAGACAAGAAGCGTAGCAAATTGGATCAAACTGCAGAGAAGGGGTATCTCGTAGTATACAATGAAACCTCAAAGGCATATAGAATCTACATTCTAGGCAACAAGAAGATTGTAGTAAGACGAGATGCAAAGTTCATGGAAGATAGAGCTTTCAGGAAATCTTGTGAAATGCTTACAGAAGATCAGTCAAGAGATGTTTCGTTAGTCTAAGAGCAGCAGGGGCGGCAAGAAGGACAGGCATGAGAGCATACACCTGGGACAAGTACAGTGACCAGTACCAATATTTCCTCAGAGGGAGGAAATGGAGATGCTTCTCAACAGACGAAACAACAAAGTGAGGAGGAAGAATTGGTTGAACCTCCCACCACCAGTGGTAGAACAAGCAAAGAAGTGTGGTAGACACTGAGGGATGCAGAGGAGTTTGTTGGAGCTCCTAGAGCTGAGAAGAGGCAATGTAGACAACCAGATAGATACCAAGCATTGGTAGCTCAGGTTGGAGAACCCTCTAGCTTTCAGGAAGTTGTTCAACACCAAGTGTGGGTGGATGCCATGGTGGAAGAGTACAACTCCATCATGACGAATGATGTCTAGGAAGTAGTACCTAGACCGGAAAATAGATCAGTTGTAGGTTCGTGATGGATCTACAAGATCAAGTATGTTGCAGACGACAACATAGAAAAGTACAAGGCAAGGTTCGTGGCAAAGTGGTATGCTCAGAAGGAAGGGATAGACTATGAAGAGACCTTCACCCCAGTTGCTCGTTACACCTCTATCAGATTTGTTATATCCCTAGCAGCTCAAATGGGATGGGAGATTCACTAAACGGACGTCAAGATAGCATTCTTGAATGGGGTGATAGAAGAAGAGGTGTATATAGAACAACTCGAAGGCTTCAAAACTCATGAGAAGAAGTCTCATGTTTGCAAGTTAAAGAAATCCCTGTACAGGCTCAAGCAGGCACCTAGAGCAAGGTATGGTTGAATTGATA
Organism: Pinus tabuliformis; assembly: GCA_031772625.1. Classification (NCBI taxonomy): domain Eukaryota; kingdom Viridiplantae; phylum Streptophyta; class Pinopsida; order Pinales; family Pinaceae; genus Pinus; species Pinus tabuliformis. The sequence goes on from CM062804.1 coordinate 207,005,851, forward strand.
GTTACTTGCAGCAGTTGGGATTTGTCAAGAGTGATGTTGATCCCAATCTCTACTATTCACTGGTAGAGAATGAGCCACTTATTTTGGTACTATATGTAGATGACTTGTTTCTAACTGGATCATCTAGGCTCATCTAGGACTACAAGAAGAATCTTGAAGTCGAATTCGACATGAAGGACTTGGGATTGATGCATTATTTTTTGGGGTTGGAATTTTGGCAAAAGAATGGGGAGATCTTCCTTGGTCAAGGAAGATATGCTACAGAGGTTCTGAAGAGATTCAGAATGCAAGATTGTCGACCCATGGCTACTCCCATGATCACCAACTAGAAGAAAATAGATGCATCAAAGGATAAAGAAGTAGATCCCACCTTGTACAGACAGCTCATTGGGTCACTTATGTATTTGGTCAACACTAGGCCAGACATTTGTTTTGCTGTGTAACCAAAAAGAGTGCATTGGGCAGCAGCTAGACACATACTTAGGTATGTACGAGGAACAGTCGGATATGGGTTGAAGTACTCGAGAGGAGAGGATGTCAGCTTGAATGGGTTCACCAATGCAGATTGGGCAGGTAATTCAGTAGACCAAAAAAGTACCTCTGGGTACTGCTTTAGTGTTGGATCAAGGGTGATATCCTGGTGCAGTAGGAAGCAGAAATTGGTAACACTGAGTTCAGCAAAAGCAGAATATATGGCAGTCAGCACAGCTACGTGCGAAGCCATATGGCTCCGAAAATTGCTTGTGAGCCTATTCAGGAAAAAGATGGAGGCGACCAAGGTTTACTGTGATAATCAAAGTTGCATCAAACTCTCTGAGAATCCAGTATTTCATGATCGGTCAAAACATATAGATGTTCATTGTCACTTTATCAAAGACTGTGTTCAGCGTGGGGCAGTACAGCGATAGTATGTTCCCACAGGAGAGCAAGTGGCCAATATACTCACAAAGGATCTCAGAAGAGCTAAGTTTACTCAGTTCAGAGAGCAGTTGGGTATGATTGAAAATCTGTTTCGGTAGCAAGAGCAGGATGCAGTGCAGATGCAGTGTTGGGTGGCAGGACCAGCGGCAACACGAATGCAGAGGGAGCTACAATACAGATGTAGCATTGATAGTAGCAGTGTCAAAGGCAGCAGTAGAGTAGCAACAGCAGTGCAATAGTTGATGGACAACATGTCAGGCATCAGCAGCGCAGAGACGATGCTTCAGAGTCAGCGCAGTATGCAGAGAGGCAGTATATTGCTAGAGAACATTCCTTGCTTAGAGGGACTGCTGATTTGGGGTAGCATCGGATGTGCTCTAAGCCTCAAATTTTGCAGGGAGTCTTGGGCACAGATATTCTAAGGAACCCAGAAAGCGTTTTGGCAAATTCCACCTAGAAGTAGTTTTATTAAAATAATTAATATGTTTAATGGGGTTCCCAAGTCTAAACTTAGGAAAATTAAAATATTAATGGGTATTAGTCTAATCAAGGGTGAAACTTCTAGAAAAAACCATGGATCAAGTCAAAATAATCTGATCCTTTGATTATGTTTTAATCTTGGCCGTTGATTGCTCAACAGGAAGATACAAGAAGTGACTTGAGGGTCATTTGGAAAATACACCAGGCAAATACTCAGTTGCACAAAGAAATCAATTTTCTCATTGGTCGAAGTTCAGCAAGAGAAAATCGATTCAGAGGTAGAGTTGCAGGTAGAGGAGAGACAGAGAGGGTTCAGCATCAATCAAGGAGACAGGGACGAAGACACAGAGCAACAGAAGGAACAACGTTGGGCAGATTGACATTGGGAGAGGCAGCATTGGCCTGAGTGACGCAGGCACTGTGCAGGTCAGTCCATTTGCCAGAGAAATTGACACTGGGCAAGCCAGAGAGACGCAGAGGGTCAAGGAACCTCCCTCGAGTCAGACACTTGTTCAGGAACGTCTGTAAATATTTCTCAGTTCTATACTGTTAGTTGAAATTTTGTACATGCAGACTTTTGCTGCAGAATAATAAAACCCTCATTTGTTGCATTGGTTTTTCCGCATTCGGTTTTTTCCAGGGACAATTGTCCAAAAATAACTGTGTTATTGTGTTTGTATATGTGCCGGCATTTTACTTGCATTTAATTTCTGCAATGTGTTAATTCTAAAGGATGCAGTAGAATATGTTTTGATATTTGCTGTAACAATACAGTAGATAACTTATCTCTGATGTAATAAGTAGAAGAAGTCATATGAATCACTGCAATATGATTTCCATTTTTGAAATTTTCACACGCGGGTCTGTACTAGCCTAGATAAGGGGGCCAAGATGCCTTATCTAGGTACAGACCAGCCCTAAGGGCCAGCGAAGGCCAGCACCTTGCATGTCAAGCAAAGCCACAGTTAAGAGGAGGAGTTTTGGTGCAGTTGAAAGGGAGAACAGTGATCCATAAGTAGCCCTAACCAGACCAACCTTCTTCAGTAGTATGTCACCAGCTCATGCCAAGATTGCAGTTTTAAGTGGGCCATCTATTTGTCTAAGGGTTGTGATGTTAGATCTTCAAATTGGCAAGTCAGTTTTGACTTTGAATTATTGTACTCTATCTCTCTCTCTCTGCTGAACATTTAATAATTGATAATAAGATTTGATCAAGGGTCTTCCCCATCTTGGGGTTTTTCCCTGGCTTGAGCCAATTTTATGTGTCATCTTGTCTTGACTTGTCTCCTGCATTTATAATCTATGTTCTCTTCAGTTACTGTCAATGTGATAATGTTTTATGTGATTGCTAAGGGAAATGAATTGAATTGAAATCGGGCTAATATGGATCACTGAAGTAACTGTCCTAAGCAAAGAACATGTTAATCTAAAATTAACATTGTATCAGAGCTCAGGTGAGGACAAGCCCAAGCAAGAGTTAAAGCAATCACTAGAAGAGTTGTTGACAATTCTCTGTGGCCTCCTTCCTCTTCAAAGATCAGACATCTTGAAATATTGATCTATGTTGTTGGTCCTAGTAAGGAAAGAATATCACCACGGTTCAAGGCTTCATAGACCAAGTTCCTTGTCAAATTCTGGGCAGAATCACTGTGTCTAGGCCGAAATCTTAACCAACGAGAGCAGGTGGATGTGCGAAATTTTCGTTTTGCGACCTAGACAGGTTGAGCAACATCGAAGGGTTTTTTCTGGGGTCTCATTTGGGTTCATATTTATTTTTGGAAAGTCATTTGGTCCCTTTGCAGCTATCGCACGAAGACTCTGAAATTATTTGCATGAGTTAACTTAGAAGCAGTATGTGGCCTTATGGAGCAACAGATTGAGCATTTCTGTTATGGTTTTGATATTGGCTTGGCATTTGTTGTTTCATCCTACAGGAATAAGGTCATTTCTGAGCCCTCCATTTGTATCAAAATAGATCTGATCTCTCTGAGATAAATCTCAGATCTGTGGGCATCCACAAATCAGATGCAGTGCAAGGTTCTGAATATTGGTTAAGGATTCACTTGTGTTGATTTATTGTTGCAGATACCTTTCATCAATACATAAATCCTTTCATATGCTCTGCGATAAGATATAACTCAAGTGATTCATCCATCTGCTGTGATCCAAGCGAAGTTGTGCATGAAAGGTGAATTTGCATTCAAGGAAGAACATCGTTGGACAGTGCCACATCCAGATTTTATCTGCAAAGCATTCTCTGCAGTCTTTGTTCTCTGGAAGCTTGGTCACATTTATGGAATCCGTTGGAATTTGACTGCTACAGAAACATTGATTGGCTCATTATACTTGCGGCCTTAATGACTCATGCTTGAAGGCAGTTTGAAGTTGGTTTCAAAGGTGGATGATTGATGCGGCCCTATTACAAGTAGAACTCTTGTGTAGAAGGGTTGGGGATAAATCTGGTGATGATCTGCTTCCATATTATGGTCTGCATGAAAGTATAATCTATGAATGAGTGGACTGTCACAGCGAAAGGAGGATCATCGTGTACCTGCACATGAATTTGCAACAAAATTTATATTCTAAACAAAGCCCTTAGCCTGGAGGTGGTTTAAGTCCAGCATGAATGAACTTGCCCAATTTGAGGTCAATCCGCAAGGCACTTCTGAGCATTTTATTTAAATTCTGTTACAGGGCATCATGGTTGTGAATACATTGTTTTGATCATACTCAAGACAGATCTAAGTCTGGTGTGACCTCTTCTTGTCAATACAGAATGCTATTCTTCAACACCTAAAGTCATAAGTTCTTACAGATCGTTGGTGCTGTGTGAAGAGGTGTGTTGTGGGCACATATGCTACCAAAATACTTCCTTAAGGAGTTAAAGAACACAGTGATCCTTGTAGCCATACTCCTCACTGGCACTAGCCAGTGCTGGAAAGGTCAGATGCATACCCATAAGGTGCCTGTCAACCAATGAAGAGGTGTAAATCTTCTGGAGTAAAGGAACAGACCTGAGGGTGCTCTATGATGGTCCTGAAGTCTTGAATGCCAAAGATCCTTTAAATTCAGTGTTGAGAAATGTCATTGACTTTTGCAGTGTCTTAGATCTCAATGGCACAATGATAATCCTAGTAGCAACCACCGATCCTAAAGTAGTAATTGTTCTGAACTTTGTCTCATCTTCAGCAATTTTGTTTCCAATAAGACTGGATCTCTTGAAGTGTTGTAACTGAGATAGAAGTGATAACATTGAATGTAAATGATATTTGTTGGTGTTTCCTTTGGGAAGGATAATGCAATAAGTACCTCTGGAAAGGATTTGTGCTTTCCTAGTTAAGTTTACAGCTCTACTCTGAGCTTTCTATAGATTAAAGTCTGAGGCCCTAATCAAAGGTCAAAGACTGTTAAAAGAGTTCTCTTCAAAGAGGACAGTGTGAAGATGACTAGCAGCTGATGAAACCTTGTTGAAAAGATTAGTAGCAGTCATTTATATCCTTATCTAGCAGCTGAAGCAATGGAAGCTCATGTTGGCACCTTTGGGTACCCTTGGAAATCTGGCAGTTGGGAGAAGAAGTTCATGGCACTTTGAAGCAGTTCCTTGTAACAGTCCTTATGAAGAAGAAAACAGAGGTGCCTTGAAGAAAGTGCATGTCTTAACAAGCATGATTAGCAGAAAACCCTGTTTTTCGTATCTTGGAAAAATGATCTTATAGATATGGATGCCTGAATTCGAAATCATGGATTGGGTAATTTGATGTGTTGATAGCAGTCATCTAGAGAGGAAGGATAATGCAGGTGTTTTGTGATAACCTCATGAGAAAATTTCTCCTCCCTGAAGAAGGACCATGATAATTCTTTTCTCTCTAGCCTAAAGCTTATGATTAAAGGCTAGATGATCACCTGAAGCAAGGCTTCAGAGGGAGCTATAATATCCCCGATGACTTTTCTTGCCCAATAATTTTTATGAAGGCATGCTATGACAGTTGGGTATGATGACTCCGATGATGGCTTATATCTGTCACCTTAGAGGCTGGATGTAAGCTGCATGATTATGATTGATGACTTTGGCAAATGGACCTAAGGATCAATAATAGTAAACGGACAGATTGCAGATATCTCAATGCTTATGTGTTGGCAAGTGAACGAGATATGTCAATTGGAGTGTAAATATACAGCTATTGATGATGTCTTCTTAACAGATGATGACTCTCTTACTTATCAATGTAAGAGGAAGTTAACTTTTGAAGTCAAGATGGAAGACCTAGCCATGTTGCACTATTTCCTACACTTAAAGGTCTGATGAGATGAAGAAGTTGTTGGTCTGCATACATATATCTTGTGAGATCCTTGGTGCTCTTAATAAACACCTATCATATGTCTAAAGACTCTGAGTCGATCTATGGATGAGCCTCATATATTGGATAGTTGCTTGTTGAGATATCTCTGTGACTCTATTATCTATGGTCTGAAGTACACTGCCGAAAATTGCTGGATTGACAGTATGGTGAATAGAAAAAGCACATCTAAGTGTTGTATCTCCTGAGATCCACCTTTATTTCATGGATGAATCAAAGACTGAAGTTTGTTGCTCTAGGAGCTCCATTGAGGCTGGTTGTATAAAGCAACAAGCATGGCTTATTATGAAGCCATTTCGGTTGAAGAAGCTCTTCAGTGAGCCATTTGAGAACGTGCTGGTAATCACCGTTGTATATTGCGATATTCTTCAAAGAATTCATGTTCCACGATCACTCCATGTATTGGGTACCACTTTATTTTAGTACAGTACATTGGAGAGCTACCAAGCTCCATCATTGTTGGTTGGACAGATTACTGTTATCCTTACATAGCCTCTTGGTAAGGTCAAGATTATCTTTCTTCAGAGAAAGGTTGGGAGTCATGGAGAGATCCTACTAGGAGGATCTCGGTTGAACATTGAGCTTTGGGAGCTCCTAGGGGCCTGGGGTACTTCTTAAGCTATGTGCGACCATAGGGTGATTGGTTCACCTTCCCCTGTGATACCCCATGATGTCACATAGGGTGAGTGGTTCACCTTCCCCTATGATGGTTGACATGTACAGGGTGAGTGGTTCACCTTCTCCTATAGACACCCTAGTGAGAGATGCATATAGGCATCTATCGATTGTCACATGTGGACATGTCAGTAGGGCATGGTTCATCCTTTCCCCACATGTAGGATGCTCATTCCCTGCGATCGATGGATGACATGTCGATGGGACGTGGTTCTTCCTTTCCCCATGTGTAGGATCCTTCCTACGATTATTGGTTGGCATGCATGTAGGACGTGGTTCATCCTTCCCTACTCTTGGTCGTTTGCATGCGCGTAGGATGTGGTTTATCCTTTCCCTACGATGGTTGTGACATGTGACTGTAAGATGTGGTTTATCCTTTCCCTACGTGTGGTTGTGACCAAGATGTGATTTATTCTTTCCCTGTTGTTGCCCCAGCATCATCCTAACCATGTAGTCCGAGACACATGGGAAGTACCTCTCATCTAGCCAATGAGTTTGGAAGAGTGAATAGGGATCATTGCACTACAGATGGACGCATCATGTATTGCCATACTCCCTATTTCTAGGATGCATGGTGTTCAACAACTTGATCAGGGATCAAGTTTGATTGGGATACTACCCCTGGAGTGACTTTTGTCAGTGGAGAGTGGTAAGGTCTTGTGATTATCTCTCGATCAATTCTTCTTCATTATTTATATCAGTTTTCAACAGAGACGAGATGCAGAGATGGTACATGATGACAAGACGGCACGATTATGGATGGATTGACAGGTGGAATTCTCCCTAGTTGAGAGGGAGTGTTAATTTTGGCAACTAGGGTCCAATTCCACTTTGGAAAGCTCATTTGATGGAGATGATTATTGCATTAAATTCCTCTTTTCGAGAGAACCAAAATCAACCTAAAGACCATTAAATTTGGATAAGCAGAAATGTGTTTTTGAATTTATCTCCTCTCATGTGCAAATTATCATGGCTGGCTTGGGGTTATTTAGACATGTGACACCCCTCTCCGCCTTATGTAAATAGAGGTGCCCTCCTACCTCATTTGACACTTCAAAAATGTTTCAATATATATCTGAGGCAACCTAGTTCTTGGAGGAGGACGAAGGGTTGTTTGTTTTTGGGTTTTTTACTTTTGCATCAGGGTCGAGATGCTTCAAATGGACAGCCGTAGGTCTTAAGGAAAATTCTGGACAGTTTTGAATGGGTAAATTTGTCCTCGCTAATCCGAGTTCAGGAGCAAAATCGCAGGTCGAGTTTGTGCAATTGTTTCTGAGCTAGTTTGTGGTCAACTTAAGGTGGAAATTCTCTCCTTGCAAGGCCACACTTCTAATCTATTGCCTCAGGTAGCGCCTCAGGTAGGGCCGCAGGTCTGTACTAGCCTAGATAAGGGGGTCGAGAATCGAGATGCCTAATCTAGGTATAGACCAACTCTAAGGGCCACTGAAGTGCAGCACCTTACATGTCAAGGAAAGTCACAGTTAAGAGGATGAGTTTTGGTGGAATTAGAAGAGACAACAGTGATCTGTAAGTAGCCCAACTAGACCAACCTGCTTCAATAGTATGTTACCAGCTCATGCTAGGATTGCAGTTTTGAGTGGGCCATCTATTTGTCTAAGGATTGTAATGCTAGATCTTCAAATTAGCAAGTCAGTTTTGACTTTGAATTATTGTACTATATCTCTCTCTCTGTTGAACATTTGACAATTGATAATAAGAAAATTTGATCAATGGTTTTCCCCATCTTGGGGTTTTAAAGTTTTTCCCTGGCTTCAGCGAATTTCATGTGTTCTCTTGTCTTAACTTGTCTCCTGCATTTATCATCTATGTTCTTTCTTAAGTTACCGCCAATGTGATAATGTTTTATGTGATTGCTAATGGAAATGAATTGAATTGAAATCGGGCTAATATGGATCATTGAAGTGAATGTCCTACGCAAAGAACATGTTAAACTAAAATTAACATTCGAAGTTGGGCACATCATCAGGAAAAAGCCAGGATTAGAGAAATTATTCAAATAGACGCCCAAATCAAATCTCTGGAAGATCCATTTTCCATTGACTACTGCTTTGAGGCTTCCAAACAGAAACTAGCTAAATTGGAGAGGAAAAAAACCCAAATACTATTGCGTCAAGCAGAGGAATGGCAACCGAAGAGTCGCCAAATGTGGATCGACGAAGGGGATAAAAATATTAGATATTTTTATAGGAAGACTTCCAAGAATCGTTAGAAAAATTCTATCTGGCAAATCAAGAATGACGTTGGGGAAATTCTCTATGGACAAAATGAGATTCAGAAAGAAGCATTGAGATACTTTCAATCTTCCCATGAGAATAAGAGATACTCATTCCACCCATAAATATATGGACTTTGTTTCCCTATACCCTCAAATGGTTGACTCAGAGATATGTTCCTTGTTGGAACGTTCGATTGACAAAGACAAAATTCTATTGACTCTGAAAGAGTTGGCCAGGGGTGAGAGTCCTGATCTAGACAGCTGGACCATAGAACTATTTCTCCATTTTCAGGAAATGATGATTGATGAAATCACAGGTTTAGTGGAGGAGCCTAGGAGACTTGGCAAGGTCTCTGGGGTAGTGAATGCAACCTTTATAGCCCTAATCCCAAAGTCCATGGATCTGGCAGCCTTCTTGGACTTCTGTCCTATTTCACTCTGCAACACGATATATAACCTCATTTCCAAAACAATTTCCATCTAGATTAAACCAATTCTTTCCAGATTCATCTCTCCGGAACAGTTTGGCTTCCTTTGAGAAGCGCTATATGCATGATGGCATCAGACAAGAGTGCATTCATTCCATTAAAACTCGAGATATTGATGTTTGTTTAATGAAGATTGACTTCTCCAAAGCCTTTGACTGTGTCGACTGGGAATTTTTATGGATGATCCTGTCAAAGATTGGCATTGGCCCGATCATGTTAGATTGGATAAAGGCCTATATCTCTTTGGCCAATGTTGCCATCCTGATCAATGTAAGTCCCAGAGACTTCATTTCTACATCGAGAGGCCTTCGACAAGGTCGCACCCTCTCTCCCCCCCATTCCTATTGGTTATCGATGGCCTGAGGAGAAGCATTCTTGCAACGAGGGTGCAAGGCAAATTCTCTGGCGACAATATAACAACAAACATCGCTCATTCTCACCTAATGTTTGCTGATGATTTCCTAGCCATCGGGAAATCGGACATTAGTGAGTGGATGGTGTTACATGACAGTCTCCTCAATTTTGGACAGGTAACTGGGTTGCTCATGAATAAATATAAATCTGTTTTGATATCTCTGGATCACGAGGGGGAAAGAATGCAAGAAATTGCTACTATGTTTGGAATGTTTATTTCTAGTAGCATCGGATGTGCTCTAAGCCTCAAAATTTGTAGGGAGGCTAGGACACATGTATTCCAGAATACCCAGAAATCATTTTGGGAGATTCCACCCAAAAACATTTTTATTAAAATAATTAATTATTTTAATGGATGTCTAAGTTTAAACTTAGGAAATTAAAATAATTAAAGGGTATTAATTAAACTGGGGGTGAAACTTCTAGAAGAAGATGGGGATCAAGTCAAAATGATATAAGCCATTTATTAAAATCTAATCTGGGTCATTGATTACTCAACTGGAAGATTATAAGGACTTCGATGGGCATTTGGAAAATACATCGAGTAAGAGATCAAGAGATCAATTTCTGAAGAGAGCAGCGCACCAGTTGTCAAGAAAGTGATCGAGGTGATATCTTGCAGTAATGGGCAGAGATAGTTTTCCAGTTGGAAATTTTTCATGATTGGGATACATTGCAAAGGAGGCAGAGAGAGATCCAGAAGATGCAACGCAAAGCCACACTGGGCAGTGTAGAGCCACGCTAAGGCAGTGCAGAGCGTGAGAGGAGATTCGAAATTTGCTGCAGAGTCGATTTCTAGAGCCAGAAGTCGGGGTGTGAGACCTGTTGACCCTGCCACCTACACCTACCTACAAGTTAGTGAGAAAAGCCTTCAACCCCACAAGGTGTGGTTGGTGGCAGGGAACTCAGAGAAGGGGTTGTCACACTAATCCCAACTCTCTCTGTTTGAGCTATCCCCTAGGTTAGCTAAGGGGAGTGGTTCTTAATGAAATGTTAAGTTAAAAGATGTGAGTTTCTAGGAGAGTGTTATAGTGAAAATGGATTACTTTTAAGGATTTATGAGCAAATATGATGTGAGCAACTTGAAATAACAATGCTAATCATTAACATGATTTAAAAAAAAACCATAAAACCAGTGCTTTATAAGGAATTTGCTCAACAATTTAAAGATATATTTGCTCAAAGTAAAATGCAATGCTCTCAAAAGATAAAACAAAGTAACTCTGAAATGTAAATAAGAATTGTTAGCACAAGATATGTAAAATACAAAATGCTTTTGAGATAATCAACTTTATAAATCAAAACATGTGAAACATATCTTGCCAAAACCAAAAAATTAGTAATTAACTTGGAAATGTAAAATAAAGGAATTGCCAAACCAAAACATCAATATGCAATTAGATTTGAAACATGAAAAGAAAACACTTGTTTGAAATGATTACAATACTTGCTTTTGGAATAGACTTTGCATATGAAAACTCAACCATCAAGAAACAAATAAAGTAAATGTAATGGAAAGTGTTCTTGGTTAATTTTATTAATTAGCTCTACAACAAGATTACAATTTAACTCTTCAATCCTTAAACCTCACCCTCGCCCAATCGTATAGATCTCACAGTGAGGAGTCAATAGAGAAGTAGAGGATCCCTAAGATGTCTACTTCAACCCACTTATGTTGAAGGTAAAATTTTAATGAGGCTTGGAGCTTTCCTACATTAAAATGCCTAGATGAAATGCAAATTGGGTTAATTCCCCAAATTAAAATAATGATAAATGCAAATGCTTCAAAGAGATTGATTTGCAATGCTTGAAAATGAAATAGTGTTCAACATAAATTGCAATTATAACTTCAATTGGAGGAATAAAATTAGCTTACAAGTATTGCACGTGTTTCATCAATGAATTAAAATGATACAAGTAATTTGCTTGAAAGTAAAATTTGTTTCAAATAGACAATGACAATAAATTGCTCCAATATTCATGATAACAATGTAGCATAAAATTGAAGCATGTATTCAAGTGCTCATGAAACAATTTACGAACGTAAATGGAAACGAATCAAAGTTTGTTAAGAATATAAAATGCTCGCATGTAAATGATGAATTGCCCATAGTAAAGTGTAAGCTTGTAGCTTCAAGCAACAATGAGATAGAAAATGCAAAGCTCAAATGAAATTGTAACAAATTTTAAATTAATGAATGTGATAGTGAAGTTATGTTAATTCCCAATTAAAGCATGCATGTAAGTGAATGAAGTATGAAAGCTTAAACCATGCAAATGTCAATCCACCCAAGAGAAGCCTCCCTCTAAATGGGGAGATAGAATACCATGGGAGAAATCTCAAGCTCCCACAAGAAAATTAGATCTTTTATTAATATTACAAAGAGAAGAAGGTCTTTCAAAGTCCTCAACTAAACTTCCAGGAGAGTCCTCACAATAATTGCTTAAAACGTGGACACTAGACCTCCTTTCATGAGAAAGTAGTGACAAGATCTCACAAAACTTATGCAAAAGAAACAAGGTGTGAGTTTCCTCCAAATACCCACGGCTTAAAGAGAAAAATGGGCAGCCCTCTAGTGAACTTGACTTGGCCAAAATAAGCCTCAAAAGGGCTCATGACATCCTTGGAAATTGAACCCCCAACACTTGCCAAAGGTCCTGCAAACACTTGTTAGATGTTGCGGGAAGTTGCTCTTCAAAATCTGCCACACAAGAGTTAGCAAACAGTGCAAACAATGACTACAAAATAAGTTAAGTATTAATGGAAAAATCAACAAGATAAAATGTATATGTACAATTATAATCTACAAAAAGCTAAGTTAAAGAGTGAGAGTAAACTCTCGTCTTTGCTTAGCCATCTTCAAGCTCTTAGATAGCAAATGAAAGAAATGAAATACAATGTTTTTTAAAAGAAATTTAAATTTAGAATTTATCAGCTTATGTACAAGCTATGTGCTGAAATCCCTGCAAAACCACTTTGTAAGATAAGACTATGAAGGTTCAAAGAACAAATGAGAAGTCTTTTAAGAATGTATCAAGAGTGGGTTGGTCTCTCCAAAGACTTCCCCTCACACTTGATTCTGTAATCCCAACAAGATGTTCTCTCTACAAAACTTCAATCAAGAATTAGTTCCATATAGATTTAGCAATAAACAATGATAAGAAACTCTAGAGATTTATTTAAAACCAACTAGAGCATTCTAAACCTAGAACATACTTCTAATTGAAATGTCAATGCAAGATAGCTCTACATTAATAAATCTACAAGAGCATATGGAAGCAAATTAGATCAAAGCATGAGTAAAAGGAATTATACCAATGCTCAACAATTCATCATACTCGAAAAGGAGGAACACCTCATAAATGAAACCCCAAAGTCTTTATTGATATTTTTGAAAGTGTACAAGGAAGCAACGCTTCCGCAAGCACAATAGCTAATAACAATATGATACAATGTGAGAGCCCATGGCTCTATTATATAGAGTTGGGAGCAAATCCCAATGAAGAATGACGATGACAAATGGCATTAGAGCCAATCCCAATGTAAAAGTGATTAAACAAGTGGCATGAGGTGACAATTTCAAAGAGAAATTCGAATTTGTTAAATGGAACTCCAATGCCAAGTGTAAAAATCGAATTCTAGCAAGTGGGCATCATTTTCTTCTTCCCTTATGTGCCAAATTCGAATTTTATGGTGGAATAACAAGTGTATATGGGTGGTAACCCATGTGGGGGCAATTTCCCACAAAAATCCCCACCAAATATTCTCCCAAATCCTCTCAAATGTGCATTAACTTCACAAATTCGAATTTCTAAGTAGCTTTTTCATTTAATGCCAGAAATTCGATTTTATTTGAGCACATGTCCTTTCTTTGATTTTAGGAGTCCACATCACCTTGGGACTTCACTTTAACTCCCCCATAATTTTCCACCTCATTTCCACAACATTTAGCATGTGTGGATATTTATTTTTCTCCATTTATTTAATTTCTGGCTTAATTAATTGTCAGATTTCCCACTAAACTTAGGAAATGCGGGTTTTGAGAGTCCAAAACACATTATTAACCCCTCAAAGTGTGTCATAGTAGAAAGTTGAGGGTGAAATGTGTAATTTTGATTACTCATACCCCATACAACTTCTCTAGACTACACTTATTACAATTTAAATGCAATTTTATTTGCAATTTTGACTTGTGGGAAATCTAAAAAATTAAAAAATGACTACCTAGACCTAACCAAATTCCGCGAAATTTTTTGTGATCTAGTATGGTAATATACATAGACTCTAGACACTAAGATGTGTCAGGGGTCAACCTTCAAACCGTCACCCCGGCTTTGGGGTAAAACGTGAGAGAAAAAACCTAGAAAATTATCCTTCTCTGTAAAAGAAGAGATAATTAACCAGATAAAAAAAACACTCCAAGATGTACTCGTTTGTTGATCGAGTCCCAACATCCTAGGCCTGTTATAGACTCAAAATTCATCATTACTAGTATCACTTATTACAATTCCCTGTAGGGTGTGGAATCTGGGTACAAGAAAGATAATGAGAAGATAGAAGTAGAGTTAAAAAACTTTGTTAACTGACAATATCTGATGGTACAAGTGTCCTCTGGATCATCCTTGGGCATGGAGTCTTCATATAATCATCAGGTGCCACTCTAGTGGTCAACAAGACCAAAAAGGCAAAAATTCGAAGTTCCAAAAGCAAATCGATCAGCCAAAGGAGTGATGCAGTCCCCAGAAGTTGTGACGCAAGCAACACAATGATTGTGGAGAGGCAACTAGGGGCTAGCCATTCAGTGACTGGATCAGTATTGGATCGCCAGTGATAATGTGAGGTATATCTCACTCATCTCTCTGTCAGTCAGATTCTTTGTATTGGATAGCTAGTAAAGCATCCAAAGATTGTATTCAGAAACTATTGCATAATAATACAAACCCTCAGCGGTTGCACCGTTTTTCTTTCCTGCTCAAATTTTTGTTTCCGCATATTATTTAAAGTTGTGAAGGCTGCAGTTGTATTTACTTCGATATTTACAGTAGAACATAGTAAATAACCTGCATGGATTAACAAGTAGGAGAAGTAATATCAGTTTGTTGCAGTAGTGATTCGGGGATTCTCAAATTTTCACATGGAATTCAATCCATCCCTTTGGAAGGCGGTTTCATTTATCTGGGATTTACCCTAAAACAGTTGGGATAGGGGAACGATGATTGTTCTTGGATGATTAACAAACTAGAGAAGTGACTCTCTTCATGTTCCCATAAATGGCTTTCCTTAGGTGGAAGGCTCATCCTTATTAAATCAGTTTTGTAGAGCACATCAATCTATTGTATGCATATCTATAAAATCCCCAATGGTGCCATCAACAAGATTAATAGAAAATTTCTTGTTTCCTTTGGGTTGGATCTTGCAGAGATAATAAGAAAATCCATCTTGTTAGGTTGGATATGTTGTCTAGGCCTCTTGCTGTCAATGGCTGGGGTCTCAAAACATGAAAATTTTCAACTTGGCACTTCTTCTAAAGAATCTATGCCGGGTTGTCAATGGTGAAGGACTTTGGGGCAAGACCATTAAAGCAAAATATCTCAAAAACAAGGACCTTGAGGGGTCAATCCGAGATGGTGCTCCAATGCCAGCAACAATTTCCCAATCTTGGAAAAGGCTGCTTCTAACCAAACATTGGTTCCTAGCCAATTTGTCTTGGAACATTGGCAATGGATCATCTGTGAAAATTGGTCTTTACATCTTTTCAGGTATGGAAGGTCCTCACTCCCTTTCTTTTCCTCTAATTACTTTTCTCCATGGCGTGAACATTCAAGTGCTCAAGGATATAGCGGCCTTTCCTGAAGCAAGTTTCACTACAACGCATTGGCCAGATGCCCAAATGTTAAACATACCGGGACATATTTCTCTTGAATGGTCAGAGTATATTCATAATCTGCAACTAGCTGGGATCTCTCTATCTCTTTCGGAGGACAAATTAAATTGGAAGGGAAGCTTTCACAAAGGTCAAATCATTGTTAAAGAAGCATATAACATCATTGATCAGCAAGTGGAGTTGGCTCTGTCCTTTTCATGGCTGCCCAGGTCATGGCGCTGGCAGGTGCCCCTGAAGCTCAAATGCTTCCTATGGTTGGTGGCACATAATCATATTTTGACCTTGGATAACCTTTCTAAGCGACGTCTCTTGGGTCCGGGACATTGCTGCCTTAGCAGGAAACATGGTGAGGAGATCTCACACCTTTTCCTTCTTTCCCTGTTTTCCAGATTGGTTTGGCTTGAAGTGCTTAGACTTCTTGATTCCATCGTTGTCCCGATCTGGTCTCACATCTCTGATTGCCTCCACCACTGGTTTGTTGTTCATAATAACCTCAGGCCAACTCCTTAAGGGTCAATAGATTTATTCATAGTGGTTTCTTTCAAAATTTCAATACAATGTGCTATTTATAAAATAGCATATTATATATACCCCATTTCCAAAGTTTTGGGGGTCACATTTCCCTTTCAGAAACATGTACTATTTCCTTGTAACATGCAACTTAGCTTTATTTAATAATAGCTAGTCTATTAGAAGTTGTACATGGTGTGGAAGCTCACTTAGCCATGCAAATCTGTACATGCATATCTTAGTCCAATTGCAAAATGTTCAACTGTACGTGGCCACCTGAGTCTACTTTTGGATTTTTCAGGAGGCAGCCTTTGTACTATGAACATGTAACCTCTAAGTGCCTCTCCTACACATTCAGTTCGCTTTAGACAATCTCAACAATACAAGCACAAGTCATGATCAGTCTGACTTCAAAAGAGGAGTGTTAAATAGTCTGCACAGTTGGCCATCACCACAGGGACAACAGAATGACAGGTTTGCTACATGGGCTCTAACCATCTCAAAGGCAATTGGTGAGAATCAATATTTACTTATCTTCAACCTGCTATAGATGGTTGGGGACTAGGGACCGACCCACCAGGACCACAAAGTGAGGTTATCTTGACACTTGTTTAATCATGTCTGAGTCCATATGTTATTGATGGGCCTTGGGCCAATGGGCTATTGAAACATTTCGAAGTTTCCAAAATGAGTACATTTAGAAACGTCGCCTCCCAAAAATGGAAACGTCAGCCAAAACGTCATATATGTTTATATATATAAAACAAAATTTATAAATAAGTGAATAACACATTATCTTGCGAGGAAAAAGAGAATAATACCCATAGATGACAACTTAGAAGGAAAACTAAGTCTATATTATCTCTCATTGATGATTACATGATGGTCGAGTTTCAGTGGAGTTTCGACTGAGTTTCGAAGTTTCGGGTATGTCCTGAATCTCCGGGTTCCTAGAAGTTTTGTGCAATATATATATATTTGTTAGCTAGACCCATGGGATTTTGGACTAGTAAAATTCACACAAGGAATGTCTTAAAAGTACACTCTATCACTGAATGTTCTACGCCCCATGGGCACCAATGGACCATGTATTGTTTTATGTTTTGAACCTTAATTTTTTTTACTTTTCACCCAAGAAATTTTGGCTAGGTGAATGGCTTGCTTTGGTTTATAAACTCACCCAAGCTTCATTTTTGTTGGTGCTATGTTGGTTGCATTTGTAGCCTCCTTTTGTATAAAAAGCCAACATACACTTGTCATTACTATTTATATTAAAGTTAAAGGAAGCATTTTATTTACAAAAAAAATGGAAAATATTTCTTTTGAAGGTGTTGACCACTCCATGTCAACTACCCCATAGTTGTACATCTTTTCGCGCATGGATTTCCATCATGTTCGAGCACTCCGATGATCCACAGATTCATCATTATCAGCTATATGTAAGCTGGAGTTTTGTAAACTCATTCTACATTTTGTAATGTAAATGATCCTACTAAGACAAATGTATGTAACAACCTAGGTAAATTTACTTTTTTGATGATGATTTTTATCGTAAGAGGTTTTTAGTCTCACAGATTCATGTGTGTTTCTAAACATAGTTGATCGGCATAGTTTTTCCCTCCAACCTCACCCCAGAGCTAGGGTGGATTTTGTCATCGGGATTTTAAATGAGTCCTAGTGTTATTTATCGAGTCTTTGTAAAAGTGATTTGGGAATAATTCTAACTATTTGATTAGATTATTTTATTACAAGTCACTTAGTCTACTAGATCATATTTTGGGTCACAGAAATGGGTATTTATTGAAGGTCTTTAACGAACGGGTGTTCCCCCTTCATGGGTTAGAAATGTAATATTTCATGTAGAAAAATATTTAGTGCATGGTCCCTCATAGTTAGACAGCATGACTAAATATTATAAGGTTGATAAAATTAATAATCCCCTCATGAGTCAATTGATTAAAAAATTTGGCTAAAATAAATTAAAATGCTATAGCCAGAAATTTAAGTTATTTAGGTCCTAGGAAAAATTAAATTCTCCAACATTTAAAATTCATGGGTTTTAAAGTTTTTAATTTTTGGAAGTCCCCGACCAAGGGAATATTGAAAATTTCAAGATATTTTGAACCCTTGGGCCATAGTAGTCCAGTCAAAGTCAACTTTTGCGACAATTAATTCAAAATAATCATTTTTTAGTTAATTAAAAAGAAATTAGAAGTGAAATTCGAATTTCCTCAAAAAGTAACTTTATTTCAACGGTGATGATTAAAAGATCATTTGATCTTCATCAACAGTTGAGATTGCTTTGATGGGCATCAAGCCAACTAGCCGTTGAAGAATTTTTCTATAAATGAGAGGCCTCTCTCCATTATTTGGATCCGATTTTTGAATTGTGTACTTGCTCTAAGAAAGTTCTTGTAACTTTTTCTGGTTAAAAAAACCTAAAGACTTTGGGGTTTCAGATCCTCATGTATGTGGTAATATTGTTCTTAATACTTTGTTGCTTTTATTTGCATTTGCTGGTTAATAGCCTTTGAGGATTGATTTGTGTACAGGTATATTGCACAGATTTCTAGGTTTTTTAAAATATCATTTTAATTTTATAGAAGTAGTGAGTATTTCTATTTCTTGATAATTTTATGATCATTTTTTTAATTTCTATTAATCTGACAAGCAGATTTAAGTGTGCAGAAGTTATCATTCAGAATTTGGGTGTTTGGGGAAGTCCTAGATGGACCAACTGACTCTCAGTTTACAAAATCTAAAAAAACCCACTATCTTTTTAATTTATGAAGTCATTTTATTGAATATTTTACTTGTAGGGTTTTTCTTGGGCTTGTGGCTCTTTAAATTTTCAAATTTATTTTTAAATATTGTGCAAAAAATTTGTTTAAATTTGGCTAATAGAGGGCTTTCATCTGCAGATCTGTAGAATATTATTGTAGATTTGTAAATAGAAAATTTCTAATTCATTGGGGTTCTGGGTATTTCATATTTTTGTATATACATGCGTTGGGGTTTTCTGTCATTTTTTTGTGCAGGAAAAAAAATCTGAAAATTACAGGTGATTTTTGTGAATTACGAAGAGAGATCTAAAAACCCTGAAGGGCATCTCCATTTTGTTTGCAGGTTGAAGAAAAATTGCAAGAAGATAAAGGGCAAGTTTTTTGGGGCCTTGAGGCCCTGCGCTGGCCATTTCCCATCTTCTTTCAGCTTCCCTTTCTTCACCCTCCTTCATCACTAAATTTTCTCCATAAATTTCCCTAAAAAATTTAACAAATTTTAACAAAAAAAAAATTGAGTTTAGCATTTGCATTGGAGAATTTTCAGTGACTTGGGCAGCCCATCTTCAAGTGTCTTCAAGCCCCAAAGGGCTGACTGGTGCACATCCTTTGAACCCTTATTTCTTTCATTGATCTAATTGAAAGCGAAATTTATACTAGCATAAAATTTTAGTTATCTGAAATTTAGCAGCAAATTAGTTTGCATCTTTCACTACATTACATTTTAGAAATATAATTACTTTCAGAAACATTTGCATGTTATTTTCTGAATATTATTTCACTGTTTTTTTTAGTAATTTTCTAAGTTTCTAGATCAAATACATCAATAGATCAGAAAGAATTAAACTCAGAAATTTTCTGAATTTAGCAGCAGATTTAATTTATATTTTTACTATTGTTTAATTGCAGCATTAGAAGTTAGTTTCAGTAACGTTTGCAAACAAATTTCTGAAAATTGTTTTACTGTTGTTCAGTAGTTTATTTCGGAGTTTTTTAGATCAAATACATCAATAAATTAGAAAGAATTAAACTCGGAAATTTTTTGAATTGTGTTATCAATTTGTCATTTAATATTTTATGCTTTTATACATAGAAATTTCTGAATATTGCATGGTTACGAGACTGTTGTTTTAGAATATATTGTTGGTTTTAACATTTGATGTAAGAGCAGATTACGACACTGCTATTTTATTAATGTGATCTGAGTTTAAAACATTTAGTTTAATTTTTTAAGTTCATTTGTTTTTTACATGCTTATGCAAGTAGGACTAATCTAGTTTTACTTATGCATCTAATGATCTTGAATGAGTATTTCATACAAATGAATTTTTGAATGTAAAAGGTGTTTTACTCTAGCGTTTTACATTTCAGTAATTATTTGCGTAGTGCTGGTATAAGTACATGCTTTCACATTTAGATCACCACCTTTCTGAGCCTCAAGTTAAGTAACATTTAAGACATATTTCAAAAATAATTTTAGGCCCTCATTTAACTAAAATTAACAAAGTCCCTGCATTTCACATGCTTCTAAATTTTGCATTTGCATATGAGACAGCCAAGTCTTTTCAGCAGCAGTTTCTCATTCTTTACTTGAAACTTATTTTCTTCGCAAAATAGTTGACTCCAGCATTTTACATTTCAGTCCATTGTGCATTTCAGTGATTATTTGTGCAGATTTTACATTTTGTAATGCTGGTATAAGTACCTTCTTTGACATTTAGATCACCACCTTTCTGAGCCTCAAGTTAAGTAACATTTAAGCATATTTCAGAAATAATTTTAGGCCCTCATTTAACTAAAATTAACCAAGGCCCTGCATTTCACATACTTTTTAATTTTGCATTTGCATATGAGACAGCAGAGTCTTTTCAGCAGCAGTTTCTCATCCTTTACTTGAAACTTATTTTTTTTCGCAAAATAGTTGACTCCACAAGGCACTGGTATCACTTTTTTCAAATCATTTTGAATCCTTAAAATCTTGCGCAATCTAAAACAAGTGTTGGTTGCTTAGTTGTGTCTCTCAGGTTGGTTGGCTCCCAACTAATCTTTTCGTTTTCCATTTCCATAGGGTCTACCCCCCTTAGTCTGCTATTGGGAGACAACTTAACGGAGTGATTGGGGATCAGTGTGGCAGCCCCTGATCTGAGCCATTGTCGCGGTGCCTAAACATTCTGTGCGACAACAGAAGGAACTACAAGAATCATTCAATCCTTGTTTGACAGCCATAGATTGTTTGCAAGGTTGAAAAAATGTTGATGAATTTTGTTCATGTTTCCCACAAAGAATTGATGTAATGTTTGGTTTTTATATGCTTGTCAATCAATTCAAAGACTCTTAGGATTTTTTCTTTGTTCCTTCATCTTGCCTCCAAAGATGGTCATCAAGTTAACATAATTTAAAGATATGAACATCAGATGTTCTAGTGGATCCTCATGCATCTGTCCTGCGCAGATTGAAGAATGAATAGTCTCAACAACCGCTTTTCTTGGCTAGTTTTTATTGGAAAAGATTATGTTTAGCGTGTTTTGCTAATGAACCATATTTTTTCAATATTTTATCTTCAGAGCATAAATAAATTTATTTTGTCATTGCTATAATGGTGTTATACCTTTTTCACAATTGTGATTTATTAGAAAGCAAAATTCAATACACAAGAAGACAGTTCCAGAGCAGGGTGCCCCCAACCCATCCAATTACCTCCTGGTACCATAGGAGTGGCCAGCGATCTATTCAGAGTTTCTTTCCTTCAATCCCAGATGCTAGGAGTATTCCTTAGTGCCTCACTTCTACATCCGTCCCAGGACAAATGGCCGGACCCATCATTGTTCCAGGGGACTTCAACAGTGAGCCAGTGCCCAGTTCGCTTCTCTCACCATTGATCATCAGATTCATGATCCCTTGACATCTTTAGCTCCATCACCTGATCTTCCTATCTTCCTATCTCACTCATTCTTTTTTTGTCTGGTTACTGATTATTTTGGATAGTGACACAGTCTCTATATGTGTGTCGCGACAGCACTACCGCTTGTTTCTTTTTTTCTTTTTGTTATTTTCAGCATTTTCTAGGAGCTGTGCTTGCACTCCCACGTTGTACTCATACTGATTGTACTCTTGTTCAGTCCCATTGACCTACTTTTGTGGTCATTTGTTGGACATTAACAAAATCATCTTATCTTATGCAGAGATTTTATACATTCTGCAGTGATAATCTGCATGTTACTCCTAAGGCTAACTCTACCATGGCATTTATTGTGCAGAGAAACCTGAGATAAAAGAGATAGACGGACACACATAAACAGAAACTGTTGTGCATGGATAAACACTGTCCAAAAGGAATGTGAATATCTAAATTTCTTATATAAAAACTTGCATCACACTATGTCAAGAATTTCCTAATTGAACTGATGGATGAAGACTGCTATTCTTTTTAGATTAACCAAGAAGTACCTGTGCCATTGCTGAAGTTATGACTTCTGGAATAGGTTCAGTTGTATCTCCAATTCCAAGACTTATGACTTTTGCATCTGGGTATTTTTGCATATGTGCTAAACGTCTTCTTCCAATCTGATTTGGAAATTGAAATGTTAATCAGATGTGTGATATACAATCTGAGCTCAAAAATATATTACACAAAAGAACATAGTGAAAGATCCCCTCGAGTCGGTACCCTGACAATTAACTATCCGTACAGCTTAAAGCTTGTCTAAGATAGTTAGAGAAGTTCTGAAAGTAGAAAAATGAGAATATCGGACATTTGGCAATACATGTAAATTAAGAAAGATAGCATTCCTTTAGTATTGATAATGCAAAAATAAAATGACCAATAACAGAAAACCCTATTTTCCTATAGATGGCTATGATAAACAAACAGATCGGAGATGTATATGCATGATCGTACACAATATAGGACTTCTAAATTCTTCTCAAAATACCTAGCTGAATTAAGATTTTAAAGAAAAGAAAAGAAAAACACTTTAATGTTCTACAATATGCATTATTATCAACAATTTTAAGTAATATTTATTAGTAACAAACAACCAATTCATAATACTTCAACTCTTTACGCACTCTATCATATAGCTTATAACAATAAAACCTGAGAATAGTGAGAAAACTGACCTCTGGAAAGAGATAACCTGCTTGTAATTTGGCGATATTGCCATTACGTGGTACCTTCGTGGTGTAAACTGCAACCAGTTGACATCATCAATCAAATATGTAAAGCTTTTGTTACAGTAGACATCAATTTGTATCATTCTTGAAGAATTTTGGATTCATATAAAAGCAAAAAAATACTTGATAAGAACCCTACTTATTAAAACGTGAAATCAAAGCACCCTTACTAGAACAAAAACATAAATAGATCTTAGTAAGCTAATTTACTTTGATTATTGAAATCACAGTTCCCATGTTAAAAATCAGATGTTCTATTCTGTTACAATCACTTAAATCCAGAGCTTCTTTATCCTGCAATATAAGTTAAGTAATTGTAGATAGAACATAAACCATATGCACAATAGAAGACAGCCAAGAATCCAATGAAAAACAAAGAAGTTTGGTCAATGACCAAGGTAAAACCCACAAGGGGAAAACCCAACCAAATTCTTCTTCTATTAGAAATCAATTGTTCAGTTGAGATACCAAGTGCAATGAGAGAATGAAGAAATTCACCCAAATCTGAAGAAGATTTCTGATAGCAATAGCTGATGCAAACACTGAATCACTTTAGCTCTCCAATATCTGCTCTCTCTCTCTCTCTCAAGTTCGAATTCTCCTTTCACAAGCACAAGTGTGTCAATTAAGGATGAGAGGCACAAATATATAGAATGAGCAAGGAGGTCGAATTCATGAGGGGAGTGTTAAAATATACAAGGCAGGCCAAATTCCACTTTGGGCAACTCATTAGCCTAAGATGATTATTGGACAAAATTCCTTCCAAGAGAACCAAAATTGACCCTAAAAGCACTAAATTTGGACATGGAGAAATATGTTGTTGATGTCAAGCCCGCAAGAGCACATTTGGTCAAGGTTGGCTTAGGGTCAAAATTAGACAAATTGATCCCCCTCCAATGCATATAAACACACGAGACCCTCAACCTCATTTGGCACATCAACAACACAAAAACATTTTCTTCTCTCTCCTTCATTGATTGGTTCGTACAACTCAGGGATTGCAGAGATTTCTCACACGTATGAAGGGACAAGCGTTTATTTCAGGTTGGACGAATTTCAGGTTTGTTCTGGGACGTTGACTTGCACTGACTTGGGTGAATTTGGCATGGTTTGACTCAGTGTTACTTGGGAGCGGGAGCGAAAGCGGGGAAAGGGAGCGAAAACGGGAGCGGGAGCGACATTTTCAAAAGATCCCAGTTTGGGAGCGAATCCCGGAGCAATTTTTATATAATATATATATTTTTTATATTTTGATACATATATGTCAACAAAAACATGTAGAATGATGAATTAGATATAAAAAACATAAAAATACATAGATTAATCATTGAACCATATAACATCAATCATCTAGAAGTTATAATCTTCATCAACCACGTCCACAATTGAGTCTCGTGAATCATGATTCATCAATCTTAAAGTTTCAAATTCAAGCTTTCAAAATTGAAAATTCAATATATAACATTTATCATCATTGATCACCAAAGTTGTACTTGTAAGCTAAGTTTAACCATTACAAGAAATAATATCTAATTGTTAACAACTTAACATGAAATGAAATGTTATAAAATGAATTATGAAATGAAATGAAACAACTTTCACGAAGCATCATATTTCATAATTCAAAATCATTACCAATGAGTTATAATTGCCAACTTCAAACTTCAAACTTTCATTATCACAGTCATATATTGTTTACAAAAAATATCATTATGATATGAAAGAGTCAAGAATCAAGACTCAACAGTTATGAAAACTAATAGAAACTAGAAAAAACAAGTAAACTGTAAATCTATTATCTACCACTGCATGTGGCCCTTGCCACGAGAGTCTAATGTATGAGCAGGTCGTGGTGGTCTTCTAGGATTCTCCCGCACAAACCGACGACCAAAACTAGAAGGCACATGCCCTCCACGTGAGGGTGTAGATGGAGGTGGCAACAGCAAAGGAACAAGACTCGAAACTCGAGCACTGCTACTGGATGGTGGAGGTGGCATGGTTGTTGCTTCATCTTCCTCCATTATAAGTTCCTCTTCCAGTTCTTCAAGATGTATAGTGCCATCCTCCAAATTGTCATCCTCTGGGTGGTTGTCCCAAATTTTATATGTTGGATCCTCATAAGCTTGATTACAGTAATGACTCAACAACCTCAAGTTGTAGTGCACATAGACCAAGCTTTCTACCCGGTTTTCATTGAGTCTGTTTCTTTTCACATTATGTAATGAAGTTGTAGGTGCTCCAACACCTCTCTGTAGGAGAAGTATTTATAACCCGTGATAGAACTTTCTTTGCCAATTTTGGCAAAAGTCCATGGCCGCCATATGTTTCCCACCATGTGAGAGCATCAAATCTGTCTGTCTTCCACTGCATGGAAGGTACCAAACAAACCAGTGTTACTGAAGTATCTGCCTATTTCAAGGCGCACACTAGCACATTCCTCCCTGTCAGTTATCAACTTTTCTAATGCTTCCAAATATCCTTTACATACCTCTTCATCTATATGGTGTTTGGTCCTAACCCCACCCCCTGGTGCAGGTTGGCCCAACCAAGATGTAGAGTAGTATTTTGGTGTAAGGATATACGCCAAGCAATGTAGTGGAAGATTAAGTTTATTCCACCGTACACACAAAATCGTGAATCAGTTTGTACAAGTCGGGATCATTGTTATGAACAATATCTTTTATTTGCCCCAAAATGGTATCCATCTGCTCATACACCTTGCCAATCACTGGTTTATCTGTATCTGCAAACCAAATCATGTGATAAATGGGCTTGGTGAAATCCAATACTTGCCTCACACGTGCCCAAAACATACCATCAAGAGCAGCTCTTATCATTTGTTTGCCTTTCTTGTACAAATCACCAATCCATTTGTATTGTTCATTTTTGTTCTTAACAACATCATGCATCAAAAGGTTCAATGTGTGAACCAATCACCCAGACCAAAATATGTTGGGGTATTTATCCTCAATAATGTTGGCATTATGATGTATGTGTTGTACTTGATGGAAACCCACTCATAGAAGAACATCTCACTTATATATATCTAAATGAATCTACAGAAGAGATATCAGATGTGACATAATACATGGGATGCAGGACAGCTCAAAGGAATCAAAAGACAAGTCCTTAGTATGACAAGTTAGCTTTGCCATCAAGTCCAAAGGGGGAGATTGTTGGCATTATGGCTCAAGTGTAGTCCTTGATGGCAACTCATACAGGTGATAGATCCCAGTACAACAGGTCAGTAGCAGAGATTGATGATCAGCTCACAAAGAATGAAGAAAATAAGAAGTACGCAGGTGCGTCGTTCAGTAGGTGCGGTCATAGGCTGGGTCCGCAAGTTCTGCGTTCAAAAGGTGCGGTCCTAAAGTGCACACACTTTCATGCAGAGAAAAGCACTCGTGGGGTTTCTTATGTTTAACCCTCGGTATTTAGCCCGTCGGGTCCGTGGTATTGTGAAAGGCCTAAGGCCATAAAAGAGGAAGGAGACCATTTGGCTAGAGTACGCTTATGGGTTGAATATCTTAAGGAGAGTAAGATCTGAAATTCTGGTTGGAGAGTGATATCTAGATCTACATCAAGGAGAAACCTGAGCTCTAGAGGGTAAATCTACTGATGGGTCGAGATCTCCTTTGTGCATGATCAGATCTGTAGATTTGATAGTCTGTGGCATATTTGAAGTCTGGACCGCAAGTGCAACACGTTTCAGGTGTGGAGATCCGCAGGCCACTGAAGGAGAAAGTGCGGAGATCCGCAGGTAGATCGAGGAAAAGATGCGGAGGTTCGCAGGCCAGAGATCGGTGTAGGTGCGGAGGATTACAGGAGGATCGCAGGACAGATACGGGTACAGGCAGGTGCGCAGGCAGCCCGCAGCCAGTAAGTGCAGATATTCGCAGAGAAGAAGACTTTAAGTTGCAAATACTCGCAGGTCAGAAGCCTATTCAAGTGCGGATACCCGCAGTCCATCTGATAGATGGTAGCAAGAATTGATACCTCTTCTGGTTCCTGGAGAAGCTACTGGGTTATTGTTTGAGCTGCTTCTGTTCTTCTGAAGTGTACTTGATTGAATGATTCTGATTTCTTCAGTAACATGGATTGGATGACCATAGTGATTGATGATGATCTTGATGGTAGATCTTCAGATAAGACAGATGAATATATCAGGTTCATTATGGGTATCCTTCATGTGACTGATGGCCTCAATGATATTAAACTCAGTATTATCTTGGGAAACTATGGATCAGATTTGTGGGTGCTTCAGAAGAATCCACATGTGCTTGTATGATATTACCCGCAGAGAGAAAAATAGGATGAAACGTACTGTATTAAGTCTAGTACAAAGCTGATGGAACCTTAGAAAATGTATAAACGCCTGCGGAGGAAATGGATCAGCAGGTAGGCAAGACTATGAGGAGATGTAGCTCCTACAGCTAAGATGAGTACTATAAGAGCTTGTGCAGGTAGAAGCTATTAATAGGAAATTCATCAGAAGAGTAAAAGTGACTTTCCAAATGGTTTTCTCCAGGTAGAAGTTTGCGCACCTGGTACCAAGGACTGGTCAAGTACAAAAGTGTGTGTTAAAAGATCTTATTTAACAAGCTTGTGTACATAAAAATTGATTATCTGACAAATCAGGTTTTCAAGGATCCATCTGATGAACTTGTGTATGAGCATAATGATGATATCTTGTTTGTAGTTGTTTATGTGATATCTGATTCACTGGCACTCTCACATGATTATTTCAAACAAGATTTGCAGAACTTTATGAGATGATGACTTGGGACATTTATGGCTGTTACGGTAATGTGGCAACTGAATGCTTCTTCTCAGTATTATTTCCAAAAATCCTTGGTAATCATATGCAGGATTGAAACTTGGCACGACTTGTATGGAACACGGCTCAAACTTTATCAAGTAATTCTCCTTTGTTGATTTGTCTATCCATCAATGAGTGGACACCCCATGGTCATGCACCAGAACTTGACATCATTTGCAGAATCAATTTTTGCTTTTTATGATCAGTCCAACGGATCATTGGATTGCATACCCAGGTGCTCTTGTATTCTTTATGGCATCTTATTTATTTCAGAAACCATTTCGTGCTACAATACTCTGACGGCATCATTGATGGTAATCCACAGCTGAGAAACCTGTTAGCGAAGATCTGGATCATTATTACACTATAAGAAAAACTTATGGTTCTACTCAACAAAGCAGGTATCGGAGCATCCATATGGCACGCCTGGGAGGCTGGTGGAGTTCCTGTGCTTGCCATATGCATGCTTTTTCAGAGAAGGCCTACTTTTTGATTTGTGATTGGGAGCTCCTCTTCCAAGAATTTGTCTTTATGAAGACAAAGTATGGGATTCCTACTGCCCTACATTCTCTAGCATTTGACACACGCACAGTTTTGTTGCCTATGTTCTCCACCCATAGCACCCGCAGATATTTTTGCAATATGGGCCTGAAATTTTGTTAAAATTTCCGTCTTTGGTTTGTAAATAGATTCCACATTGGGGTTTGGTCTTGTTTAGGTTTTTTCAACTGCTAAATCATGTTCACCCTCCTCCAGCTCCTCCTCACCGGGGTTTTCATCAAATCCACTTTGTCCCCCTTCTTCATCCCCTTCTTCATTTTGAACAGTTTGAACCCTCATTTTCCTACTCTCCAGCACCATAATAACCAGAAAAGGAACCAAGAAGAAGAAAATGCCATGAAATATAACCATGATGTTTGACATTTGTAGTTTTGAATCTGCAAAATTTAATAAAATGGAATGGGAATGGGAATGGCCCAATGGGAAACCGAAATAGAGAAAAATTTATTTATTTATTTAGAAATTAGGAGTAAATTAATAAACATTAAAAAAAAATTGCTAACCTACCTCAAATCCGTCCTTGCTCCTTGCTCCTTGGCACCTTGCTCTCTCAGTCTCACTCAAGTCACAATGATTCATAAAATCCCTCCCTCCCTCATTATATAAAAAAAAATCGATTTTTTAAACCGGGTTTTTTTTTTTCCGCCGCATTCACTCCCGGCCTCTGCGCACGTTGCTCTGGGAGCAAAATTTATAGCCCGAGAGCGATCGGGAGTGATCGCTCCCTGACCATTCCCGGGCTATAAATTTCACTCCCGAAGCGACGGGAGGGACGCTCCCAAAGCCGCTCCCGGATTTGGTAGGGAGCGCAAATTTTTTTATCAGGAACGTGCTCCCGACCCACTCCTGAGTCGCTCCCGCCCGAAGCACGGATTGGGAGCGGGATCGAGGGGGGGAGGGGGGGTGCTCCCCCGCAACACTGGTTTGACTACTGTTTTTGGTGGAGTATCTCTGTTCTAGCAAGTCAGAGCGATTGGCACAAAATCCAAGCAATCTCTGCACTTTGACTGCGGACCTAATTGCAAAACTTTGACTACATGTGTCCTCTCTAAGTTGACCAAGTTTGACTGCCTGGAATTGGACTATTTTGGGCTCATTCCAATCAGCAAAGGAGGCCACATTAATTGAACCAAGATCAAGCTCTTATGGAGACTACTTTGACTACTGCATTGATTGTTGACTGCTGACTGGTTAGGGCACATTGACTGCTACAGACTTTTCAGAATTGTAGACTGCCATCAAACTTATCAAATTTGACTTTGACTTCATTAGTTGGATATTGGTTTGAATACTTTGCAAAAGTCAAGTCACATTAACTTTCACTTTCATCATTGTATTCTATTCGATATTCTCTCTCTGTTGAACATTTGATATTTGATAATAAGAAGACTTGATTAAGGGTTTTCCCCCTCTGGGATTTTTTACTTGGCTTTTTCCAAATATTTGTGTTCTCTTGTCTTGACTTGTTTTTTGCATTTTATCTTTTATGTTCTATCTACAATTATTGCCAATGTGAATTAATAGTTTATGCTATTGCTTTTGGAAATGAAAGTGGAATTGTCATTGGGTTAATAAAAGGACATTGAAGTAATTTTTGCAAGCATAGAACATACCATTGTTATCTAAAATTAACATGGTATCAAAGCTAAGGTGAAGACAAGCCCAAGCAAGAGAAAAAGAAATCACCAAGATATTTGTTGACAAGGACTAGTCTCCATGGCTGCTACTTCATATTTCAAGACTGAGGATAAGCTCAATGACAAGTCAGATTATCATGCCTGGAAGATGACTCTTGATTTGACCTTGGAGGAGCATGAAGTATTGGACTATGTGCAAGGGAAAGTGGTGGAGCCTCCTTCAAATGCACTTGCTACTACTAGAACAAAATATAGAAAAGGTGAGGTCAAAGCTAAGAAAATTTCAATTGATTCAATTCAAAAGCATTTGGTTGCCTATATTTCTGATTTGGGAACTTCTAAGGAAATGTATGATAAGTTGGTTGGGATGTTCAAAGTGAACAATGCAAATCAAATCCTCTTTCTCAAGAACAAGTTGAAGGATATCAAGATGGATAAAGGGGAGTCTATCCAATCCTATTTCATGAGAATAACTCAAGTAAAGAATGACCTGCTATCTATTGGAGAAGTTACTACTGACAAATAACTCACCCTCATTGCTCTTGGAGGTCTTTCAAGGCCATGGGATACATTTGTCAACACCATTCTCAATAATGACAAGATACTTGGTTTTGATGAGCTATTGGCTAGATGCATTCAAAAGGAAACAAGGATGATAGAGAGAGATAAGTCCTACAGTGGAAATGAACTTTTGCATTCTCTGCACATGCTAAAAGGAGGAATGATTCAAGGAGACAAGTTCAAGGATCTAAGAAGGGATTCAAAAGAAAAGGCAAAGGAAGATGCTACAATTGCAACAAGTTCAGCCACTATGCTAGAGAGTGTCCTCACAAGAAAATTCCTCCAAGGGATGACAACAACAACAACAATTACAAAAGCAATAACAATCAAAGAAACAACAGGTATAACAATAAATGAAAAACGAATTCTCCCGCTACCCAAGAAGGAAATAATCGACCTCCCAAGAGGACAAGAAATGCCAGGTATGATGAAAATAATGTTGTAGAAAAACAAGATGAGTTCTATCTAATTTATGCTCTATCTATTGTCTCTCCTCTGGATACCTTGGATCATTGGTTAATTGATAGTGAAGCCTCAAAGCATTTCACTAGATATAAGGAAGCCCTCTCAAATTTAGTTGAGAGGAAAACTAGTCTAAAAATTATTCTTGGAGATAATGACACCTACCCCGTAAAAAGCATAGGAATTGTTACTCTTCACTTGAACTACGATCAAACCATACATCATTAAGAAGTTTTGTATGTGCCCAATTTGAAAAAGAATTTGGTATCTATTTCTGCGATGGAAGACAGGCTTCAAGGTAGCTTTCATTGACAGAAAGGTACGTGTATGGCATAAAAACTTCAAAGATGCTTTTTTACTCTTGGATTTAGAGTTGATGGTCTTTATCAAGTTGCACATCTGGGGCAGTGGAAATGGAAAAACATTTCATTTTAGAATGTCATGCATTCAAAGACATCAAAGAAAGTTATGGGAATATGCTAGCATCGGTTTCTTGGCATTGTCTTTTCAGTGAGGGGATTGTTGGAAAGTTGGGCCAGCTCATCATCAATTTGAACAAGAAAAGGATTGAATTGCAAAAGATGAAAAACGGAGAACTCACAATCCCATAGAGACTATTTTTAGTCTCGTGGACATTAAAATATCATTTCATTTCATTTGGGTGCATTGACAAGTGATACCTCTATTCAATATGAGTTATGGCACCAAAGATTTTCCCACTTACATTACAACACCTTATCTGGGGTAAGGAAGATGGTTACAAGAATGTCCACGTTTCATATGAAACATGAAGGAGTCTATCAAGGTTGTGTAGCTAGGAAACATACAAAGGGACCATTCCCTTCTAGTGAAAGCAAGACAACTGATATTCTTCAATTGATCCATTCTGACCTATCTAGTGCCTTGCCTGTAACTTCATTAGGAGGATACTCATACTATGCAATTTTTGTGGATGACTTCTCACGCAAAACATGGATTTATTTCTTGAAGAGGAAGGATGAAGTGTTCAAGTGGTTTCGTTCTTTCAAAGCGTTGGTAGAGAATCAAACGGGAAAGAAGATCAAGATGTTGAGGACTAACAATGGAACCAAATATGAATCTAATGAATTCAATGACTTTTGTAGAGAGGTATGCATTATGAGGGAGACAATTGTTCCATATACTCCAGAGCAAAATGGTGTTGCTAAAAGAAAGAATTGAACTATTATGGAAGCCACCCATGCCATGCTCTATGATCAAGGTCTACCGAAATTTTTGTGGGGAGAAGTTGCTAACACTGTTGTATATGTTCAAAATAGAAGCCCTCATCAAGCTTTATATTTCAAGACACTCGAAGAAGTTTTCACTGGTAAGAAACCTGATGTTTCTCATTTTAGAATTTTTGGCTATCTTATGTATTTGCATGTGTTGGAATTTCTAAGTCTAACCCATTAGAAACCCTTCATGTACTTTTTGATTTATTCCTACCTACTTGTTCTATTAATTAACAAGTTATTTACCATGTAAATACTGGAAATAAATACAAGTACATGCTCAACGCATTACAGATCATCAACTGAAGGAAACAAAACAAGCACACAAGTGACATCGTTGTTTTTGGACCAATGTCCCTGGAAAAACCCAATGTGGAAAAATCGGTGCAGCTATCTGAGGGTTTTATTATTATGCAGTTTCTGAATACAATCTGGGTGCCAAAATCGGCTCACCCAACAGAGAATAATCTCGACAGTAGTACCTCTCCTTCGGAGATAGATGCTTCGGCTGAAACCCTGGATAAACACTCCAGCAGCTCCTCAGCTCCAATCTACCCCACGAAAAGCCCCAGCATCAGCCTCTAGGGACTGTGTCAGCCTCTTCTGCCCTCTGCGTTAGCTTTCCCGACAGTTCTGGCTTCTGCCCTCTACGTCAACTTTCCCGATAGTTCCGGCTTCTGCTCTTTGCGTCAGCTTTCCCGGCAGTTCCAGCTTTTTCCCTTTGCATCAGCTTTCCCGGCAGTTCTGGTTGTTCTCGACAGTTCCAGCTTTTTCCCTCTGCGTCAGCTTTCCCAGCTGTTCTGGCAGTTCTGGCTTTTGCCCTCTGCTTCAGCTTTCCCTGCTGCTGCGTTGATCCTCCCGGCGCTATCTCTGCCTCTTTGCTTTTGTATTCACTACCCCTCAGCTGCAACTACCGATCACTCTCTCAACTTTCTCAGCAAACCCAGCCCCAGAAAGTCAAAATCTTGATCTCTTGGTGTGTTCTCCAAGTGACCCTCAAGCCTTCTCTTATAATTTTTTCGTTAACAAATTAACGGACGAGATTAAGTCCCTAATCAACGGCTAAGATTAGATCTGGCTTGATCCATGACTTTTGGACCATTCTAACACAGTTTTATATTAATTCACATTAATATTTTAATCTCCCTAAGTTTAGACTTGGGGACTCCATTAAAAATATTAATTATTTTAATATCTCCCAAACTGTTTAGAATTTGGCCAAATCCTTTCTGGGTATTGGAGATCTCATATGCCTTAGCCTCTCCACCAAATTTCGTCGCTAAAGAACATCCGATGCTACCCCAAATCAACAACATGTGCCTAAAGAGAAAAGAAACAAGTTGGAAGCTTCTAGGAAGAAAGGTGTATTCGTTGGATGCAATTAAAATTCAAAGGCATATAGAATTTATGTACCTGGTCAGAGAGAGGTAGAAGTAAATAGAAATGTTACCTTTGATGAAGACAATGCACTCGAGAAAGCTAGAGATCTCCCCATCTCAAGGAAGGATGATGATGTTGAAAAACAAGAAAAAATTTCGATGGATGAACCTATGCCCGATGTTGATGGGTCGATGGATCCTCTTGATCCACCTCCTTATGATCCCTCTACGTCAAAGAAAAGACCACTATGGCTCAAAGATACACTTGACGATGTTGAAAATGATGTCGCTCCAAGAGGAACATTTCGGGAATGTAAGAAGCCAGACGGGTATCAAAGGTACTTGGCTACCATCAAACTATCATCCAATTTGAATGTTGCACTTTTGAAGAAGTTGTAAAGTACCAGGTATGGAAAGATGCAATGGCCGAGGAGTATGAGTCAATCATGAAGAATGATGTCTGGGAAGTGGTGCCTAGACCTAAGGATAATTTTGTGGTCACTTCAAAATGCATCTACAAAATTAAACCTAGAGCTAAGGGAAGTGATGAAAAATATAAGGCAAGGTTCGTGGTTGGTGGTTTCTCTCAAAAGGAAAGAGTTGATTATGATGAAATATTTGCACCAGTTGCTTGATACACCATTATCTGATCCATAATTGCTCTTGTTGCCAATCAAGGATGGGGCCTACATCAAATGGATGTCAAAACTACTTTCTTGCATTGCTCACTTAAGGAGGAAGTCTACTTGGAACAACCTCAGTGGTTTGAAGTCCAAGATAGAAGGATACATGTATGCAGGTTGAAGAAAGCTCTTTATGGGTTAAAGCAAGCCCCTAGGGCTTGGTATGAGAGAATTGATAGCTATCTTATGAAGTTGGGATTTACAAGGAGCTATGTTGATCTAAAGTAAGTCAATTTATGATTGAGTCTCATCATGTACATTGGATTGCTACAAAGAATATTCTAATATATCTTCGTGGCACTATCAACTATGGACTTAGATATATGGTTGGGAATTTGAGGCTACATGAATTTTTTATGTCGATTGGGCTGGCAGTGTGGTGTACAAAAAAAGCACATCTGGATATTGTTTTTCCTTGGGATCTGTTTCAATTTCATGGATGAGCCGAAAACAAAAATCCGTTGCACTAAGCACCGCAAAGGCTGAATATATTGTAGCTAGTGTGGCTTGTTGTGAAGCTATTTGGTTAAGGAAGCTCTTCAGTGAGCTATTTGAGCACGTGCTAGATACCA
Source organism: Pinus tabuliformis (assembly GCA_031772625.1). Classification (NCBI taxonomy): domain Eukaryota; kingdom Viridiplantae; phylum Streptophyta; class Pinopsida; order Pinales; family Pinaceae; genus Pinus; species Pinus tabuliformis. Next base: position 207,040,698 of record CM062804.1, read on the forward strand.
TTGTCATTTATTATGATAACCAAAGTGGAATTCGCCTTTCAAAGAATCATGTGTTCTACGACCAATCTAAGCATATTGATAGCAAGTAACACTTTATCTGAGGTATGGTACAACAGTGAGCAATAAGGCTCCAGCACATCAAAACAGATGAACAAGTTGTTGACATCCTCACAAATCCCTTAGGGAAGGCCAAGTTCTAAGCTTTCCGAGAGAGACTTGGAGTCGTGGAAAGACCCTCTCATGAGGGTCCCGCTTGATTTGGACATTAGCTCTGGGAGCTCCTAGTGGGCCTGGGGTACTTATTGGAGTGGAGTATATACCCCAGCTTGATTGAGCACAGGGTGAGTGGTTCACCTTCCCCTATGGAGTACATACCCCAGCTTGATTGAGCACATGGTGAGTGGTTCACCTTCCCCTATGGAGTATATACCCCAACTTGATTGAGCACAAGGTGAGTGTTTCACCTTCCCCTGTGGAGGACACTATTTGAGCATAGGGTGACTTAGCTCACCTTCCCCTGTGGAGTACGTTACATGAAAACGGGGTGAGTCGTTCACCTTCCCCTGTGAATTCCCCAACATAAATCCTACCCTTGAAGTTTGGGACTCTTGGGAAGTACCTCTCATTTGGCCAATGTGTAGGGAAAAGTGGTTATGGACCATAGCACCACAGATGGACGCATCATGTACTGTCGTACTCCCTATGACTAGGATAGATAATGTTCAACAACTTCATCACTCAAGATCAAGTCCAGTTGGGGTTCTACCCCTGGTCATGTGGATTGACTTTTGTCAGTGTAAAGAGAGTGGTAATGTCTTCTGCCTCACTCTCGATCGATCCTTCTTATTATCCATGATATCAATCTTCAGCAGAGACGAGACGAGATGCAAAGATAGTACATGATCAAGATGGCATGATGATGGATGAATATTGGTAGGTGGAATTCTCCCTAGTTGAGAGGGAGTGTTAAAATATGCAACTAGGGCCAAATTCCACTTTGGACAACTCATTGGCCTAAGATGATTATTGGACAAAATTCCTCTTTCCGAGAGGACCAAAATCGACCCTAAAAGCACTAAATTCGGACAAGGAGAAATATGTTTTTGATGTCAAGCCCACAAGAGCATATTTGGTCGAGGTCGGCTTGGGTTCAAATTAGACAAATTGACCCTCGTCCAGCACATATAAATAAAGGAGACCCTCAACATCATTTGGCACATCAACAACACAAAACATTTTCTTCTCTCTCCTTCATATAAGGTTCGTACAACTCAGGGATTGCAGAGATTTCTCACACGTGCAAAGAGACGATTGTCTATTTCAGGTTGGACGAATTTCAAGTTTGTGTTGGGACGTTGACTGGTGTTGACTTGGGTGAATTTGGCATGGTTTGACTATTGTTTTTGGTGGATTATCTTTGTTCTAGCAAGATGCAATTATTGGCACGAAATCCAAGGTAATTTGGGCACTTTGACTGCAACCCTAATTGCAAAACTTTGACTACAGGTGTCCTCTCTAAGTTAACCAAGTTTTATTGCCTAGAATTGGACTATTTTGGGCTCATTCCAATCAGCAAAGGAGGTTCCATTAATTGAACCAAGATCAAGCTCTTTGGAGATCACTTTGACTATTGCGTTGACCGTTGACTGTTGACTGGTTAGGGCACGTTGACTACTGCTGACTTTTCAGAATTGCAAACTCTCATTAAACTTATCAAATTTGATTTTGACTTCATCAGTTGGATATTGGTTTGGATACTTTGCAAAAGTCGTCACGTTAACTTTGACTTTCATCAATGTACTCTATTGGATATTCTCTCTCTGTTGAACATTTGATATTCGATAATAAGGATTGATTAAGGGTTTTCCCCCTCTGAGAGTTTTTCTCTAGCTTTAGCCAAATATCTGTGTTCTATTGTCTTGACTTGTCTTCTGCATTTTATTGTTTATGTTCTATCTACAGTTACTGTCAATGTGAATTAATGGTTTATGTGATTGCTATTGGAAATTAAAGTGGAATTGTCATTGGGCGAATAAAAGGACATTGAAGTAATTGTTGCAAGCATCTAACATACCAATGTTATCTAAAATTAACAGGGAGTAACTCCTATGCCTTGAGGAGTTACACATGCCAAAATAGCAGTGTAACTTATGCCATAAAGGAGTGGAGTGTAACTTATGCATTTAGGGGAGAAGTGTAACTTATGCCATTAAGGGGAGAAGTGTAACTTGTGCATTAAAGAGGTGTAAGAGGTGTCTTTTTATGACGAGTCATTAAAGTGTGTAAGAGAGTGTAAGAGGTGTGTAAGAGAATTAAAGAGAGAAAGGGATGAATCCATTAGGAGAGGGAGAGTAACATATGTATTAATTGAAGAGAGTCACATATGACATGATTGAGAGACTTAATTTTTTTAATAATAATATAATAATATCATAAAGAGGATATAGTAATAATAATAATAATAATATTGATGATTAGGTTAAAAATTAAACAATTGAGATTGATTAAAGACAATTATGTGATTTTCCATCATATATATATGATTACAAATTGATGGAAGGTGATTTACAATTTTTGGAAAGTCATGGTTGGAAAGATAGACACAACTTTCTATTTTTAGAAAGTCACTCTAAAAAGGTCATAAATAAAATTTTATTCGAGGAAATTCATCCCATAGCTACCAATTTTCAACATTCCCTCTCAGCTAGGGAGGAATTTCTTTTTGATACAAGGATCTTTGCTATCTCTGGTTTGGAACAATGATGTTACAATCTAACGAAGAAGATTCATCATAGGGGAGATACATCCATCATCCTATACACACTCGGGGGGGGTCCACTTGTCAACACATGACAAGGATCTTCACATAACCAAGAGTCCTCTAAGCTTGGGGGGATCCACATGTCAACACATGACAAGGATCTCGCGCATTCGAGGCTCGTCACTGCTTCGGGGGATCCACTTGTCAACACATGACAAGGATCTTGCTCATCCAAGGTTCATCATCCATGATCGTCCTCTCTAGGAAGGGTCACCTCTGTCAATCCAAGCTACTCTCTGAAAACCAAGAACTTCCCTTTCAGTAAAGGTTTGGTAAGAATGTCAGCGATTTGATCATCAACCACTATATGATGGAGTTTCATCGCTCCTCTTTGCACCATATCCTAGATATAGTGATATTTGATCTCAATGTGTTTGGACTTGTCATGGAACATGAGATTTTCAGTAAGTCGAATCTGACTCTTATTGTCACAGTAAATTATTGTAGTGTCCAATACTTGCTCAAACAGCTCTCCAAAGAGATTTCTTAACCATACTGCCTCACAACTAGCCATGCTAGCAGCAATATATTCGGCTTCAGCCATGATAAGGGCAATAGACTTTTGCTTTCTACTAATCCAAGATATCATGGCAAATCTTAAGTTGAAGCAGCACCTCGATGTGCTTTTTTTGTCAGTAGAGTTACCAACCCAATCAACATTAGAGTATCCATGTAGCCTTACATCTTCGACAGTATATCCCAGTCCAAGATTTATGGTCCCATGCAGGTACCTCAACACATGCTTTGCAGCAACCTAGTGTGCATGAGCAGGCTTAATCATGTATTGACTCAGAGTATTGACTGTGAAGCATATATCTAGTCTAATGTTCACTAAGAACATCAGTGGCCCAATCAGTTGATGATACTCAGAAAGATTAGCAAAATCAAGTCCTACAGCTTTACCACAAAGCTTCTTGAAATTCATTTTTGGAGTATTCATGGACTTACACTCAGACATGTCAAACCTTTCTAGTATTTTGACTACATATTTTCTTTGAGAAAGGAAAATCCCAACAAATTTCTGCTATACCTCCAAGCCTAGAAAGTAGTGCATCAAACCAAGATCTTTCATTTCAAATTCATAAGTTAAATCCCTCTTACACTGGAGAATAAGAGGTTCACTACCGGTCAGAAATAAGAAATCAACATACAATACCAAAATCAAAAGCATACCTTAGACTATCTCAAAGTAAAGATTTGGATCTGCATTTCTTCTGGTAAAACCATGTAAGGTTTCAAATGTAAAAATTTGGAGATTTCTCGAAATTTAACTCAAAAATACTTCAAATAAAATTTCCATTCATAAACGGAAGATTTCCATGTAAATTTAGAAACATAGAACTGCAAATAAGAATACAATGAGCAGAAATAACCTCAGCTTTATTTATAATATATAAACTACGGTTTTACATGTTGAAAGAACTAATATAGTTGAGATAGAACTAGGCTCAAGAATCTACTCCAATGTTGTGTTGGCCCTCCAAAACTGAACTGAAATGCCACTGCTAAGCTCTCTTGTGAATTCTAGACGAATTAAGCAAGGGGAGATGGGTATTCCACCAGTCTCACTAAATCACACGACAGTTTTTGTCTTGGGGCTACCAATGAAGTAGAGAACCACGTTCTCTAACCTCTCATACAAGAAGAAAGATCAAATCCAAGATGTCCTCTAATGGCCCCCTCCTCTCTTTATAAATCTGATGGACCCCTCTAGAACCTCTTATTTTATTATTATTTTAATCATTGAGCACTTTTCCTTCCTTTTATTTCAATTAAAATATCTTTTTTATGTTGGAAATGGTAAATTGGCCACCATGCCTCCTCAAACCACTGAAAATCACTTCTAACCATCCCATCTTGTAGATCTTCTCGTTTCAGTTCCAACAAGCTATTACACTAAGGTGTTATGTCATGTATTCCTCTCTGATGGTCACCTTCAGTGTAATTAATTGAGTTAGGCATAATAATAACCCTATTTTACGGGAATTATCAAAATGCAATGGAACAAGAAGCAAGTTATGCAGAATCAATACTGAAGATGGAATATGGCAAAGTGAACTCCAGACCCCATAAAACATCTCCAAAAGCCCCTAGGCCTGTTGATGAAGTGTACTGGCACATGTGACATGTCTGCGTCCAACCTTGAAAGTCCATCCTAACCATGCCATAAGGAACACCATAAAAGGGAACATCACAAATCCATCTGCCCCAAGATTGCTTGCCCTCAATCAATCCAAACCTGTGGACCAGTCTAGTTGCCCAATGCAACTGAGACCCAATGCTTGGATCCCATACAAACCACTGGGTGATGCTATGCCTCTGTGTCCACCCACCATGAACAAACCCCTCAATGCCTAGATCCCAAACCAATCTCTGATTGAACCTATCATTAACAAATCCTCCTAGATCCCAATGCCACCAAGAACAAGCATCAATGCTCCATGGGTCCTATTGTGTTATAGCTCTGGCTATGAATGTTGCTCCATCAACTGCATACCAACTCATTACCTCTCTCTAGTCCAACCCTTGGCATAGGCCAAGGTCAATCCCACTATATAAATGCATGCCTGAAATGTTGGAAAGTTATTGGCCTACCTCCCACCGCCAACTAGAGCATGTAGTATTCCTCGTGTCTAAGGGTCCCTACTACAGTATGCTCCTGACTAAGAAAATCGTGCCACCAACAAGATACCAACTCATGATCTCCTGCCAATCCATCCCGTGGGAAAGATCATATGCATGTGCACCTGTATATGGCATGAGTTCATTGAGTTGCACCATGCTCAACTCATGTAGTTGTGCCCAACCAATCAACCAGATATGCCTAGGAATCCTTGCCTCTCTCCCTATAAGTGGGCAACCCGTGCTGCATGCCCTGTCTATGTACTCCTGGAGAGGGTTGTTGCCTGGAAGAACTACAGCTTTGCTAGCTACCACTACATATACCTACAAGTTGCACCTCATCAATGGTTAGACCTAAAGATGGGTGCACCACTATCTCCAAAAGAGCCTCCCGCATCTGACCGAAAACTCCATGCTCCACCGATCCACTTGTCACCTGCAAAATTGTCTTGCCAAGTCCCAACTCCTCCTAATGAACAATGTCTGCAAATACTACCTCCCTGGTGGTTGTTTGTACATATGCTTGCTCCTCATCAATGGTTGGCCCAAGGATGTCTGCTCATTATCCTCCATCATGGGCTCAACATGCGACTATCTGACTCTCCAAAGATGGTCCATCATGTGTACTATGCTCCACTATGTGTTTCTCATGTTGAATGGGAACAAACTGTTGCTCATCAATCTCCTCTACCAAACATGGTTGCATCTCTGAGTTGTTGTCAACAACTCCCCATGACTGCTCATGCTCCTCAGAGGTGTCCTCGTAAGAACCCATGGACTCAACTATAAAAGAAGAATCCTCATCCTGAAAGTCAGAAGGGATCTCCTCCTGATCTACCCCTGTCATCTCCATCAGTGTCACTCATGCCCAAGTGGTCATGTCCCCAAGGTTACTTGCAGATGAAGCAAAGACCCTTCCTCAATTCATTCTTGTTGCATGGTTGGTCACCAAACCTGAGTAGCTCCTCCCTGGTCAACTGTAATGACCCATCTACCAATATAAACGAAATGGGAATTATTAGCATGCAGACAATGCATGCATATGATAGCTACACATGCATGTGTCGCCTACACTGCACTAGTAGTCATTAAATTATAAAGACATTTTAAGCACAGGATAAATGATGTAATTGGTGAAGATATTAAATAAATATCTAACTCACAAAAAAATAATATACTGGAATATATATTTTAGTAGGTGTTGTTATCATAATAAGTAACCATAGAACATTATCCAAAGGTTCTAAATTTAAATTACTAAAGTTTTAAAAGGAGTTATAGTGTTATAAAAGAAGTAACTTTATACTAAAGGTTAAACATTAAAAGGTATAATATAATAATATATTAAATAAATATTAATAACAAAAGCTCTACGTAAGTGATGAATGTCAATATAAAACATGACTACCTCTTTAATTCACGGTAAGGAGCCACGTAATAAGACAGGGGGCAAACAGCCAAGGCAATGAAAGATGAATAAGTGGTGGCTCTAAGAAATAAAAGGAGAAGGGAGTAGGATTGAAAGGGGATCTTTTGCGGCTTGAAAGCACAGTATTGAGGGGGAAAACAGAGAACAATTTTAACACAGAGATACAGACAGTCTTGACTCTTGATTGTACTGGAGTTTTTGGGCACGAGGGATCAGACTACTTCAATTGGAAAGCATTTTGAAACTGAGTACCTAGGTTGTCCCCAGTTCGGCAGGGAGGTTTTGGTCGTTTTGGTAATGCAGTCGGAACATGAATTGTAGCCAAAACAAGAATTGTATCAGAGCAGACAGGTTGGTATTCATTAGATAAATTATTTAAATTCTGTATTTAAATTACATATTCTGGTATTTTTATGAATAAATTATTGTTAAACCTCTTAAGTTTCGAATTTAGGGCCCTTACATCAACTCTCTTCTGAACAATCCAATGTCCTACTCAACCAACCTTTCGGCTAGTTCATAAGCAGTAGGTGAGACCAACCTTTCGGCTAGTTCATAAGCAGTAGGTGAGACCAGTTGTTCTCTCCTCCAAATGGTCAACAATCTCGTCTGCAACTCCCTGCAAGTGGCATCACGGCCTCCCATACATGAAGACAAAATGCACTGCATATGTGTTATAACTACGTCAAGATAATGCTTCCTAATGCTGAAGAAGAATTGGAACATTTGGAGAATCAGGGCATCACACTCAAAACCAAACATGATGTCATAAGATCTGACCAAGGCCATGACTTCTAGAATCTTTAGCCTCTTCCCAAAGGTAAGGCCCTCATAGTTATCCAAATCCTGAAAGGTCTCCACTATCAGCCTGAAGACTCTCCTCATAATGTTATCACTGTACGGAGGTATATGTGCAGTCAGCATCATGATACTACTAAGACAAGAGGCAACTTAAAGTTTGACTCCTGCACAAGGGTGCTCCAAATACTTGTGTTGTAGTTTGTACTAAGGCAAGCATCGCTGGTTTGTGAGCCCAAATTAAGTTTTTACCATCTGATTGATGCACCTCAAAAAGGCGCGAAGCAAGTTCTATTTTTAGAGGGGCTTTCACTGTAAACCCCGTGAATGTCAAATTTGTCCCAAGTGCAAGAATTTTTTGTCCCAAATCATGTTCTTTCTGTGGTTGTTCCTGTTGTAGCATAGAAAGCATCCCCTTGGAATGGGATCAGTTGATTGTTGTTGCTAGTTTGCTAAGAGCCTTTGTGAAGGTCTCATCCATGTTTAGCTTAAGAATGACAAGTGCATCAAGTTGTTTTGCATGACTTTGACTAACAAACTTCCCAACACAACCCAACACTCCACATAAAAGACGATTATACACCTGATACATGTTCAGTCACACATTAAACCAAGAAGTGAGATACATATATTCGGTAGATAGTTGAACCTGATACAAGAAAATTAGGAGCTTCATTCAGACATTGATTCCTCTACCAGCAGTGACAGATATCGGTGGCCCAATATATATGTATGTAATCTCAACCTCAAGGTATGCTATAGCCAAGAGTTTCAAGAAAACTCTAGCCAAGAATGATTTCATTCTCCTTTGAAATCCAGTGACATACTTAGGTAATAAATATAGATCACGTTGCCATATGAATCTCAGCTTTGTTCAGCTGATAGATGATGCCCAAAGAATATAAGAAACTCGACTAGACATGAGCGCTTGAACGCAGAGGAACCACAAGTGGATAATATGTTGAATAAACACTTCAAAAGAGCCTTTTGTATGCCTTTACCAATGTAATATCCCCACTTGAGAATGACTAGGACTACTTCTGACTCTCTGAGTTTTATATAGGTTTCTAGTGAGAACTTTTGTCAAACAGATGGTAGGAAAACTACTGTTGGTGAAGTTTATTGTATTTATTTTAGAGGAGCAGTCAATATAACAAGTAATCACCCTCAAAATGCTTCCAACCAATAGTATTTCATTCACATAATATTCAGAATTCGCAAAGACCAATCCAAGAAAATATGATACAAAACAATGGGACTTTAGATGTAGTTGATATATAGAAATAGTTATCAGTATCACAGTATGGATATATGAAGAACCTGGTACTTTCTAATGCAAGATATTTCTGGGCATGGAGGTCTTCCTCTAGCTCCAGTAGGTTTTGGTGACCACCACTTCAGCAAGCAAGTCTGGTCTCATAAGCAACACGTCCTCTTTAAACTCAGCTTATTTATCAGTCTCTTCTTTCCTTTAGCAACATGTTCAGCCACACCTAGTGAGGAACTCAATCTGCAACTTAGAATATATATATATATATATATATGGCTATGTGTAATGACAATTTCAGCCAGCAATAAAGGGTAACTCAGTCCCAAGCTTATGTCCAACACCTGAGAAAAATTTTGGTCCCATCCACAAAGAAGTCTGGAGCTCACCTTCTGGTATTTTACAGTCATTGTAAAATTCTCTTTTCTCTAAAAATGACTCATCCCACACAAGGAAATGTGCTCAGAACTAGAACATGGGACCTCCGGAATTTCTCAAGCAAATCGGTCTTTTGATTAAAAATTGGACTTGGCAGCAATGGCGAATAAAAATGTCTGGTCCTTCTGTTAATTTTAGTTAACAATGGTATGTTCTATGCTTAGCACAATTACTTCAATGTCCTTTAAGCAACCCAATGACTATTCCAATTTAGATTTCCAATAGCAATCACATTAACCATAAATCACATTGACAGTGACTGTAGATAGAACATGAATAATAGAATGCAGAAGACAAGCCAAGACAAGAGAACACCAGATTAGCTGAATGCCAAGGAAAAACGGTAAACCCCAAGATGGGGAAAACCTTTTGATCAATTCTTCTTATTATTATATCAAATGTTCAGCAGAGAGAGAAAAAAAAAATCAAAATTGACTTGCCAAATCACAGTCAAAACAGCCCTGTCAAATCTGCAGTCAATCGCAGTCAAATTCTGCCCTAACCAAAAAGTCAAGATAGGTCAACACAGCAGTAAATCATTCTCTATGCAACTCAGTCATACCCAGTCAAACTCGGCCTTCTAAGGTGGTCAAAGTCAACCCAAAAGTCTTGAAAATAGCGGTCTAACTTGATCAACTTTTGCGGTCAACCCTGCGATTGGTCTGCAGTCAAAGTCAATAAAATGCCTTGGTTCCTGTGCCAATAAACGCGGCCTACCAAAAACAAAATTATGACCCAAAAATCACAGTCAAATGTGGTCAAAAAACCCCTTGTCAATGTTGGTTAATCCTGCAACAGACTCTAAAATTTTGGCCCTGTAATTCATCCTTTTGTTGCCACAGTGTGAGGAAAGGAAATGCCCAATAAGTTGTACAAACCAATCAGATGAGGAGAGAGAAGACTGTGTGTTGGATGATGCCAAATGAGGTTTGAGGTCTCTCATATTTATACAAGTCGTTGAGGGTGAAGAGATATGTCTCTTGGGCTTCATGAGACTACATGATGATGTGGCTGACCTTGATAATTTGCACGTGTGGGCATAAATTCAAAAACACATTTCTGCTTAGCCAAACTTAAATGTCCTTAAGTCGATTTTGGTCCTTTTGAAAAAAGGAATTCAATGCAACAATCATCTCCATCAAATGAGCTACCCAAAGTGGAATTTGGCCCTACTTGCCAATTTTAATACTCCCTCTCAACTAGGGAGAATTCCACCTGCCAATCCATCCATCGTCATGCCAGCCTGTCATCATGTACTGTCTCTGCATCTCATCTCAACTTTGTTGAACACTGATGTAATAATGAACAAAAAGCAATCGAGAATGAGTCACAAGACCTTGCCACTCTCCACTGAAAAAGTCAATCCAGGGACAGAACCCCAATCAGACTTGATCCCAGATCAAGTTGTTGAACACCATGCATCCTTGACATAGGGAGAACGATAATACACAATGTGTCCATCTGTAATGTTATGGTCCCTATCCACTTTTCACAACTCATTGGCCAGATGAAAGTTACTTCCCATGAGTCCCAGACTACATGGGTAGGATGTATGTTGGGGCATCCGCAAGAGAAGGTGAACCACTTATCCTGCTCATATGCCATAGGAGAAGGTGAACCACTCATCCTATGCACATATCATCAATCATAGGGGAAGGTTAACCACTCACCCTACACACGTGTCATCAATCGTAGGGAAAGGTGAACCACTCACCCTACGGTCGCTCATAACTCCAATAAGTACACCAAGACCCCAAGAGCTCCCAGAGCTCGATGTCCAACTCAAGCGGGACCCTCACAAGAGGGTCCTTCCACGACTCCAAGTCTCTCTCAGAAGGCCAAGAATTTGACCTTCCCAAGGGCTTCGTGGGAATGTCAGGAATTTGCTCCTCAATCTTGATGTGTTAGAGCCTTATTGCTCCCCGTTGTACCATATATCCCGAATAAAGTGGTACCTGATATCAATGTGTTTGGAGCAGTCATGGAATACGAGATTCTCTGAAAGGTGAATCCCACTCTGGTTATCGCAATAGATCATGGTGGTATCCAACACGTGCTCAAATAGCTCATTGAAGAGCTTCCTCAACCATATAGCTTCACAACAGACCATACTAGTTGTAATGTATTCAGCCTCAGCGGTAGTTAGAGCAACTGATTTTTGCTTCCTGGTCATCCAAGAAATCGAAGCAAACCCCAATTAGAAGGAACATTCAAACGTGCTCTTTCGATCCACCACACGGCCTGCCCAATCAGCATTAGAATATCCATGAAGCCTCAAATTCCCTGTAGTGTATCTCAGCCCATAGTTGATTGTGCCACGGAGATATCTCATGAGATTCTTAGCAGCAATCCAATGTATGTGATGAGGCTCAACCATAAATTGACTCAAAGTATTTATAGCGTACCATATGTCCGGACTGGAGTTTACCAAGAACATCAGGGCCCCCACATGTTGTCTATACTCGGAAGGGTTTGCCAATTTGGGCCCAGCAGTACTTTCACATAGCTTTTTGAAATTGAGTTCCATCGGATTAGAAACAGACTTGCAATCGACCATCCTACATCTCTCTAGCAACTTCACAATGTATTTTCCTTGAGAAAGGAAAATCTCGCCTGCCTTTTGCCAGACCTCCAAGCCAAGGAAGTAGTGCATCAGTCCTAGGTCCTTCATCTCGAACTCGGAAGTCAACTCTCCCTTGCATTGATAAATGAGAGAATCTACACCAATCAAAAAGAGATCATCAACATAAAGGACCAAAATCATAGGCATGTCCTTTTCAACCTTAAAGTATAGATTTGGATCAGCATAGCTCCTCGTAAATCCCAACTTCATAAGATAACGATCAATCCTCTCGTACCAATCCCTAGGGGCATGCTTCAACCTATAGGGGGCTTTCTTCAACCTGCATACATGTGTCCTTCGATATTGTACTTCAAACCCTTGAGGTTGCTCCAAGTAGACTTCCTCCTTAAGCGAGCCATGCAAGAAAGCAGTTTTGATGTCCATTTGATGTAGGCTCCATCCTTGATTGACAATGAGAGCAACAATAGATCGGATAGTGGTATATCGGTCTACTAGTGCAAATACCTCGTCATAGTCCACTCCTTCCTTTTGAGAGAAGCCATGAGCAACGAACCTGGACTTATATTTTTCAGCACTCCCAAGAGCTCCATGTTTGATTTTGTAAAGCCATTTAGAAGTGACCACAAACTTGTCCTTGGGTCTAGGCACCACATCCTAGACATCATTCTTCATGATCGATCCATATTCCTCATTAATCGCATCCTTCTAGACTTGGTGTTTTACAACTTCTTTGAACGTGCATGGTTCAACTTGAACGATAGTACTCATTGCATCCAAGTACCCTTGATACCTGTTCAACTACTTACTTTCAAGAAATGTCCCTCTTGCAGCAGTATGTCTTTCAACATCTTCAAGAGTATCTTTGAGCCATAGAGGTTGTTTCCTTGAGGTAGTGGGATCACCAAGAGGTGGATCAATAACATCCTCAGGGCTTCAACATCGGGCATAGGTTCATCCTGTTTTTTCAGCAACATCATCATCGTCCTTCCTCGGGATAGCGAGATCTCTAGCTTTCCCAAGGGAAGTGTCTTCATCAAAGGTGACATCACGACTTACTTCCACATCTCTTTGACCAGGCAGATAGATTTTATATGCCTTTGAAGTTTCATTGTAGCCGACGAATATTCCTTTCTTCCCAGAAGCTTCCAACTTAGTTAGGCACGTGACAATACATGGGACACCCAAATATTTTAAAATGAGAAACATCAGGTTTCTTACCAGTGAAGACTTCCTCAGCTGTCTTGAAATCCAAGGCTTGATGCAGGCTCCTATTTTGAACATATACGACAGTGTTGGGCAACTTCTCCCCATAAGAACTTTCATAGGCCTTGATCATGGAGCATGGCACGGGCGGCTTCCATGAGTATTCGATTCTTCCTTTCAGCAATGCCATTCTGCTCAGGAGTGTATGGGACAGTTGTCTCCCTCTTAATGGCAACCTCTTTGCAAAAGTCATTGAATTCATTTGATTCATATTTGGTTCCATTGTCAGTCCTCAATATCTTGATCTTCTTCCCTGTTTGATTTTCCACCAATGCTTTGAAAAAACAAAACCATTTGAACACTTCATCTTTCCTTTTCAAGAAATAGATCCATGTTTTGCGAGAGTAATCATCCACAAAGATTGCATAATATGAGTATCCTCCTAATGATGTTATGGGCAACATACCAAACAGGTCATAATAGACCAATTGAAGAATATCAGTTGTCTTGCTTTAACTAGAAGCGAATGGTCCCTTAGTGTGTTTCCCAGCTGCACAACCCTGACAAACACCTTCATGATTCATGTTGAACTCGGGCATACCTGTGACCATCTTCCTTACCCCAAGTAAGGCTTTGTAATGTAAGTGGGCAAATCTCCGGTGCCATAGCTCAAATTGAAGAGAAGTATCGCTTGCCAAAGCTCCCAAAGGACTTCCTCCAACTTGATAGAGACCATCAACCCTAAATCCAAGAGTAAATGCATCTTTAGGGTTTCTTTGCCAAATATGTACCTTTCCATCAATGAATGCTACCTTGAACTCTTTATCTTCCATCACAGAAATAAATACCAAGTTCTTCAAATCGGGCATATACAATACTTCTTGAAGATGAATTGTTTGACCTTGATTCAAGTGAAGAGTGACAGTACCTATCCCTTTCATGGGGTAGGTGGCATTATCTCCAAGTATGATCTTCAAATTAGTCTTCTTTTCAACCAAATTTGAGAGGGCCTCCTTGTACCCAGTGAAGTGCCTTGAGGCTCCACTATCAATCAACCAATGATCCAACGTATCCGGAGGAGACGCAGTAGATAAATTATAAATAAGATAAAACTCAACTTGCTTTTCTACAACATTACTTTCATCATACCTCGCATTTCTTGTCCTTTTAGGAGGTTGACCATTTCCATTTCGAGCAGCGAGAGCACTCCTCTTTCCTTTGTTGTTGAACTTGTTGTTCCTTTGATTGCCATTGCCTTTGAAATTGTTGTGGTTGTTGTTGTCATCATCCCTTGGAGTATTCTTCTTATGAAGACACTCTCTAGCATAGTGCCGAACCTGTTGCAATTGAGCACCTTCCTTTTCTTCATCCTTTGAATCCCTTCTTGGATCCTTGACCATGTCTTCTCAGACCAGCACCATTCTTCCTCTTTGCATGTGCAGAAAAAGCAGTAGGTTCATTTCCCTTTGAAGGCTTATCTCTCTCCATCATCCTGGTTTCCTCTTGAGTGCATCTAGCCAATAGCTCATCGAAGCCAGGTATCCTATCATTGTTGAGAATAGTGGTGACAAATACATCCCAAGGTCTTGAAAGACCTCAAAGAGCAATGAGAGTGAGCGCCCTGTTAAAAATAACTTCTCCAATAGATAGCAAGTCATTCTTGATTTGAGTTATTCTCGTGAAGTAGGATTGGATAGACTCCCCTTTACTCATTTCAATATCCTTCAACTTGTTTTTGAGAAAGAGGATTTGATTTGCATTGTTCACTTTGAACATCCCAACCATCTTATCATACATCTCCTTACATATTCCTAAATCGGAAATATAGGCAACCAAATGCTTTTGAATGGAGTCAATGATAATTTTCTTAGCTTTGACTTCACCTTTCTTATACTTCGTCTTAGCGACAGCCGGTGCATTTGAAGGAGGCTCCACCACTTTTCCCTGCACATAGCCCATTGCATCATTCTCTTCCAAAGTAAAGTCCAAAGTCATTTTCCATGCATGATAATCAAATTTGTCATTGAGCTTGTCCTCGGTCTTGAAGTAGGATGTAGAAGCCATGGAGACTTGTCCAATAGTCTTGTCTAACATCTCTCTTAGTGATTGCTTTTCTCTCTCTTACTTGGGCTTTGTCTTCACTTGGGCTCTGATACCATGTTAATTTTAGTTAACAATGGTATGTTCTATGCTTAGCACAATTACTTCAATGTCCCTTAAGTAGCCCAATGACAATTTCCAATTTAGATTTCCAATAGCAATTAACCATAAATCACATTGATAGTAACTATAGATAGAATGCCAGCAAGAGGACACTAGATTAGGCGAATGCCAGGGAAAAACCCAAGATGATGAAAACCTTTTCATCAATTCTTCTTATTATTATATCAAATGTTCAACAGAGAGAGTACAAAAGTCAAAATTGACTTGCCAAATCACAATTAAAACAGCCCTGTCAAATCTGCAATGAAATTCTGCCCTAACCAAAAAGTCAACATAGGTCAACACAGCAACAAATCATCCTCTATGCAGCTCAATCATACCCAGTCAAACTTGGCCTATTAAGGTGGTCAAAGTCAGCCCAAAATAGTCCTGAAAACAGCAGTCAAATTTTGTCAACTTTTGCAGTCAACTCTGTGGTCAAGCCTATGGTCAACCATGCGACTGGTCTGCAGTCAAAATCAGCAGAACGCCTTAGTTCCTATACCAATAAATGTGGTCTGCCAAAAACAAAATTTTGAACCAAAAATCGCAATGAAATGTGGTCAAAACACCCTTGGTCAACGTTGGTCAAACCTGCAACGGACTCTGAAATTTCAACCCTGTAATTCATCCTTCTACTACCACACGTGTGAGGAAAAGAGATGCCCAATAAGCTGTACGAACCAATCAAATGAGGAGAGAGAAGAATGTGTGTTGATATGATGCCAAATGAGGTTTGAGGTCTCTCATATTTATACAAGTCGTTGAGGGTGAAAAGACATGTCTTTTGGGCTTCATGAGACTACATCATGATGTGGCCGACCTTGACAATTTGCACGTGTGGGCATAAATTTAAAAACACATTTCTGCTTATCCAAATTTAATGATCCTTAGGTCAATTTTGGTCCTTTCAAAAAGAGGAATTCAATGCAATAGGCATCCCCATCAAATGAGCAACCCAAAGTGCAATTTGGCCCTAGTTGCCAATTTTAACACCTTCGATCTTGGAAAAATTCATTGGCCCTCTCAACTTACCTCAATTCTCATCCCACCTAAAAATAAATACTTGGCCTTGAGAATTAGTTTGCTCATTAGACTTTACTAATATGCCCTTCAAAAGAATTTTTGGATGCCATCGGTCCCTCACATAATGTTCGACCAAGCTGAATATTGAATTTTCCACCCACAATTATTATTGGCCTTTATAAAATAATTTGGCCTCAATTAATATATGAGCTTGTCCTCTGCAAATTGACAATATCGGTCCCCACACAGGTTATAAGTCTCATCCTTCTGAAGTGGAAGGAAAGAATAGTAATCGGTCTGGACTAGATCTAGAACTGCAAAATCGATCTGTAGCACTAAGATATTGTTCTCTGATCAAGAAAGAAATTGAGATAAATCCTTCGGCAAATTCGACTTTTGCGGCACATCAACTAGCAGTCTTGATTGAATTGGAGCCTCACCAAAATGTTCTACAACTAATGAAACATTGAATGTATTTCTCATGGCCCTTTTAATGATTCGGCTTGGATAAAAATTGCTCATGCTCCTTCAATAAATAACATTGGGTTTGAAATATTAACCTTGGCATTCACATAATTAAAGAGTTGACCCTTTTAATAATCACTTTTTACAACACTTTACCTTGCCAAAATTTGCTCACGCCTTTTTTTAATAATAATTTGGAACGTTGTTTTAATAATTTCAAAACAAAACATTGAGCAATTACGCCTTGAGAAAATTATGATCTTTTCTCTAAAATTTGTCGCATAAGTATTATGGCGACATTTGCACAGGTCATTTTGTTGATTGCTTATTTAAGATGCAACAATTTGGTAACTAGATAAATTAAAATGTTTCAGCAATGATATGGCTCCTCTGGCAAAGATATATAGTCTACAATAAAATTAGCTTCCAACAAACAGAATTTGGCACCTTCAAAATAAAACTCTTGAACTTCTTCCGAAGTTGATCTACAATAAAACTCTCAGGCTAGCAGGAAAACTATCTCTGATACCACTGTAATGTTCCAAATGCAAAAATTTGGAGATTTCTCGAAATTTAACTCAAAAATAATTCAGATAAAATTTCCATTCATAAACAGAAGATTGCCATGTAAAATTTAGCAACATATAACTACAAATAACTGTAACGACCAAAAGTCGTATACGCAACGGAAATATTTAAAATACTTCGAAGACAGAGACATCCATTGTAGGACAGTAATTGTAAATTGTATATTGTATAAAGAATTGATGTAGGATGATTACAAATGAGAATGAGGGTCATGTATATATAGCCAGGTAAGTACCCTTTCATGAACAGGCATGCCTGTAGAGACATGCCTCTGTGTTTAACTAATTATTATTTAATTACATTTATTATGATTATTATTTATTATCTATTTTTATTATTTTTATATAAACTATGTTCATAAACATTGCTTTACCCTTCAAAAATTTGTATCCTCAAAGCTTGTTGATGACAGGACTTGATCTTTTTCTGCTACGAATGTCTTCTCATCAAGGAAAAGTCATCTTTATCGATACAAGTTGATATGCTCCTTGGAGTGACATAAAATTTTCGCACAAAGGAAGGATCTAACCATTCTAAATTAATCTTTTGTGAAATTTTTTGATTACGGGGAATTTTTTTATTACTAGAAATTTGTGATGAATTGTTATCACTGGACTGGGTTGTGCGGACTTCAACATTATTCAGAATATAAGTTTGTTGTTTATGTTGGGAGCGATACGGATTCGTAGATTGATTGAGATGTTTGTTTTTGTGATTCGGATGTAGATAAAGAGTTCTTTTGATTTCCCTCACCATGTGTGTGGCTGGATTCTGATTTACTTCATGTTCCGGTGTCGTCGAGTTGGTTACAAAATTTTCACTTGGAATTTCCTTCTTCTCACTATCTGAGTGTGTTTTTTCTTTAATTGATGTGTCTTCTTCTTGAGTTGTGGTATTCACTGGATCAATGTTCATTCCATTTTCTTCTACTTCGACTGAAACGACTAGAGACTTCCATTTTCCATCAAGTGCTTCTTGAGCTCCTTCTTTATGGCCTTAACTTTCTTGACTTGTTCGAGTAGTTTTTCATTGTGTTCTTTGAGGCGCGAAATTTCTGTCTTTACTGGAGATGGCTTCTTCAAGCTCTTTCTACTTCTTCGGTATAGTTTTTTTATTATCTTGAAACATTAATTTTGAAATATCCTTAAAGTCTTCTAATGAAGATGTTATTGATTTTGATTTGCTTGTTATGTCTCGAAATCTGACCATCTTTCCCTTATAAGAAAACGCCAAAATTTGTTTCTCTATGTTTAACATGAATGTACCTAATTCCTTAAACCAAGGTTGACCGAGAATGATGTCAATGTTTCTATTATACATAGTTCCAACACGAAATTGAGATATGTACTCATAATGATCTACTGTCACTTGTAAATCACTAATTTCATACCCTTTTTGGCTACAAATATCTTTTCTTTCACCTATGCTTGGCTCTAGAATTAATAGCCGATTTGCCAAATTAATGTTGATGTAATTTTCCTCGTTGCTTGTGCTCATAGCGATATTAATTTATTTTCCTTGGAAACTTCCTTTTAATGTAATTAATCTATAATTCATAACTGAAAGACCTTTATAGGAAAATCGTCCTTCCTTCATTTTTTTTGAATTAGGATCCTTTTTTTGCTTGTCGATAATTTTTCATCAATGACACTGATATGTTCTTCCTTTCTTTTATTCAAATAAACGCCCTTCCCTTTTTTTAAGTATATATATATATATATATATATATATATATATATATACACTCCTTTCAATAAAAATCTTAAATGAACTTTTATATTTACTTCAATAATTCACCTTTTATAATTTGGATTAGAATTTTCCCTTTGTTCTTCTTACTTCTGTTTTTTTTCCTTTTGCAATTAAGTAATCTTCTATAAAACTTAAAGGTTCTTAAGTCAAAACTCCTTTTTTTTTCCAAACTGTAAACCTTAACCTTTTTATTCTTTACTCATGTCACTTTTCAAAATATACTAAATAACTTAATTTTTTTTCTTTTAATAATATAATACCTTTTTTTATAAGCTCCTTGGCATGTAATAAAGTTTCTCATATATATATATATATGAACTTTAATGGAATTTAATATTTCATATATTAAAACGTTTATTAAATACTCCTTTAACTTCTTATGGGTTTTACCTCTCCCCCAACTTGAATAAGTTATGGGTTAATTAATGAACTGATTGAATATTTTTGGCATTTGTTATGAAAGGTCACGGCAATACGTAGGGGTATTGGGAACGAACCCGCCAAGATAATCACCGTACAAATAACGAATGTCTGATGAGCGGCAACAGACACTGAATTTTTTTCAACGATTATTGTGTACGATATGGATAATCCCTGAAGGCTACAACAGAATTTTTGTTTTCTTGGGGCACCCAATCGATTTATACGCAGGGGAGTGGGTATGAATAGTAGACAATAGATGGTGGTCGTGGCTTCGAATTGCAAGGGTGGTGGCGCTAGAGACGGCGAATGCAACAAGGGTCTGTGTCGACTGAATTGGGGCAAATGCGGTGGCAAGACTCGGACGATGACGACAGGGAATATGCTACAGGAAACGAGATTTTTCGTGCCAAGGGAAGGTTGGGTGGTACGGTGGTGGTCGGAAGCCGGGTCAACAAGGAGCGGTGCAATATTCGGTTGGGGGCTGGCAGTGGAGGTTTTGGTAGCGTCGGGCTAAGGACAAGTCTGTGGTGTGAAACAAGTGCGGTTGTGACGCCGCTACAAGTGGTGTCTGTCAGGTGGACCGCGGGGTTGTGGCAGTGATCGTGCTTGTGGTGTGCAACAGTGTGACATCAGCTAGCGGCCAGCGGCTGTGCTGACGTGGGTGGTTGCATTGTGTTTGTTTTTTATTTTTTTATTTCAATATATATATATATATATATTAATGAATTCTATATTTCTTTTCTTTATTTTTTATAATTATATGGCCAAAGGCCTGGCAGTAAATCCGGTCGAATGGATAACCTCCAACTCTATTGTGAAATACTTGAATTACATGACAACAAGGCTGACGAGAGGTTCATGGCCAAAGGTATGGTGATCAGCCAACGTGGCTCTAATACTAATGTAACGACCAAAAACCGTATAGGCAGCGGAAATATTTAAAATACTTCAAAGACAGAGACATCCATTATAGGATAGTAATTGTATATTGTATATTGTATAAAGAATTGATGTAGGATGATTACAAATGAGAATGAGGGTCTTGTATATATAGTCAGGTAAGTACCCTTTCATGAACAAGCATGTCTGTAGAGACATGCCTCTGTGTTTAACTAATTCTTATTTAAGTATGTTCATAACAATAACAAGATAAGGAGCAGAAATAATCTTAGCTTTATTTATAATATATAAACTGGAGTTTTACATGTTGAAACAACTAATATCACTGAGATAGAACTGGCCTAAAAAATTTGCTCCAATGTTGTGTTGGCCCTCCAAAACTGAACTGAAATGCCACTGCTAAGCTCGCATGTGAATTCTGGATGAATTCACCAAGGGGAGATGGGTACTAGTGCAATCTCACTAAGTCACCCAAGGGTTTCCGCCCTAGGGCTACAAATGAAATAAAGAACCGGGTTCTCAAACCTCTCATACAAGATATCAAATCTAAGATGTCCTCTAATGGTCTCCTCTTGTCATAGATCTAATGGACCCGTCTAGAACCTCCTATTTTATTATTATTTTAATTATTGAGCACTTTTCCCTCTTTTTATTTCAATTAAAATATCTTTTTAATGTGGGAAAATGGTAAATTGGCCACCATGCCTCTTCAAGCCACTGAAAATCACTTCTACCCATCCCATCTTGTAGATCTTCTCATTCTAGTTCCAATGAGCTATTACACTAAGGTGACACCTTAAGCATAATTAATTGAGTTAGGCACAATAATAACCCTATTATACGGGAATTATCCAAATGCAATGGAAAGAGAAGCACGTTGTGCGAAATCAATCTTAATGATGGAATATGGTAAGTGAACTCCTTCAGACCCCATAAAACATATCCAAAAGCCACTGGGCCCGCTAATGAAGTAAACCTACACCTGTGACTTGTCTGCCTCCAACCCTGAAAGTCCATCCTAACCATGCTATAAGGAACACCAGAAAAGGGAACATCACAAACCAAGCTTCATCAAGAAGCTATCTATGTGAGCATACCAAGCTCTTGGAGCTTGCTTCAGACCATAGAGGGTTTTCTTCAGCCTACACACATGAGTTTTTGGATCATGTACTTCAAAGCCTTCTGGTTGCTCCACAAATACTTCTTCTTTAAGTAAGTCATGCAGAAAAACAATGTTCACATCCATTTGGTGAAGAAACCATCCTTAGCTAGTTGTTAGAGCTACAATAGATCAAATGGTGGTGTAACAGGCAACGGGTGCAAAATTTCATTATAGTCTATTCCCTCATTCTAAGAGAAACGTCTAGCCACAAATCTAGCTTTATATTTTTCAATACTACCATCAGCACCATGTTTAATTTTATACAACTATTTAGAAGATACAATAGATTTACCTTGGGGTCTTGGAACCACTACTTCCCATACATCATTATGAATGATGGATTCAGATTCTTCAACCATTGTGTCTTTCCACACTTGGGCCTTTACAGCTTCTTCAAAAGTGCACGGTTCAACTTGAATAATGTTGCTCATGGCTACAACATATCCTTAGAACCGACAAGGTTTCTTTCTTTCTCTGACAGTTCCTTTGGGGGTAGCATCCTTATCAACTTCTTGAAGAGTGTCACGAATCCATAAAGGTCTCCTTTTAGAAGGAGTATCACATGGAGGAGAATCCAAAGGATCCATGGGTTCCATGTGTTCATCAGCAAGATTAGTTTTAGCTACAGGATCTTCTTGTACTTCAAATACATCATCTTGACTATCAACATTAGTATGAGGAAGAGGGGTGTCTTTTACTTTTCCAAGAGTTGCATCTTCATCAAATGTTACATCCCTGCTAAATTCTATATTTCTTTGACCAAGTACATATATTCTGTAAGCTTTAGAATTCTCACAATAACCAACAAACGTACCTTTCTTACCTGAAGCTTCCAGCTTGTTCCTTTTCTCTTTTGGGACATGGAAGTAGACATGACAACCAAAGATCCTCAGGCGTCCAACTTCGGGCTTTTTGCCAGTGAAGACTTCTTTAGGAGTCTTGTTGTTTAGGGCACGGGGAGGAGACCTATTTTGGACATAGATAGTTGTGTTCGTAGCTTCTCCCCATAGAAACTTTAGCAATTTTTTATCATGCAGCATAGCTTTGACCACTTCCATGATAGTTCTATTCTTTCTCTCGGACACACCATTTTGCTCTGGGTTATGTGGTACAGTGGTCTCTTTTCTAATTCTAGCTACTTTGCAGAAGTCATTGAAATCATTGGAAGTGAACTCTCCTACATTGTTAGATCTGAAGATTTTGATATGCTTTCCACTTTGTTTTTCTACTAGAACTTCGTAATCTTTGAACATGTTAAAAGCTTGACTTTTATTTTTCAGAAAATAAATCCATGTTTTGTGAGAAAAATCATCCACAAAGATAATATAATACAAGTAACCACCAAGAGAATTTATAGGCATTTGCCCACATAAATCAAAAAGTACAAAATGCAATACCTTACGGGTTCTGCTTTTGCTTGAAGGGAATGGTCCCTTCATTTTCTTTCCGCTTGCGCACCCTTGGCAAATGCCATCATGATCAGATCTAATTTCCAGCATTCCGAGAACCATCTTTCTCACATGAGGTAATGCTTTGTAGTGCAAGTGAACAAACCTTCGGTGTCAAAGTTCACTTTGATGATTGATGTCATGGATTAGTGCAGGAATAGGTCTTCCATTGATTTTGAAGAGACCTTCACATCTAGATCCTAAAGCGAGGGTATCTCTCATGTTTGATCTTGATGGCCAAGTGAGAACTTTACCATTTATGAAAGCAACTTTCATTCCTTTATCTTCTAAAGTTGATATGGCCACAAGATTCTTCTTTAAACTAGGTACATATAAAACTTCTTGAAGAGTCAAAGTTTTACCTTGATCCAAATGGAAAGAAATGGAACCAAATCTCTATGGGATATGTAGAGTTTTCTCCAAGAATGATCTTCATATTTGTCTCTCTATCAACCAGATTAGAGAGTACTACTTTGTAACCAGTAAAGTGCATTGTAGCACCACTATCAACCAACTAGCTATCACAAGAATCTACAAGAGATGAATTATAAAGATCAGAAACAAGAAAGTACTATGATTGAGTCTCAGTTGCATTATTAGCATATCTTTGGTTCCTTGAGGAACGGTAGTTCCTCTGTAAGAAGAAAGAGCTTCTCTTCTTCTATAATCAAATTTGTTGGAACAATTATTGAAGTTGGATTTTGATGCTCTTTTGTTTTCTGAACAGTCATGAGCATAGTGGCCATGCATGCGACAATTGTAGCATTGGATTCTTATAAGTCTTTGGTTTATTGAGAGGAGTTGTTGGGAGCGGGCTTTGTCAAATAGTGAATTCCTCTTTTTCCTTTCTTATTCTTACCTTGTACAACAAAGGCAGTAGGCTCTCCCTCCTCATGCTTGAGAATTCTCCCTCTCGAAATTATTCTGGCTTCTTCTTAACTACACTTTCCCAGAAGCTCATCAAATGTAGGAAACTTATCAATGTTGTTGATGGTAGTAATAAAAGTCTCCCTAAAAGAAGGAATACCTTCAAGCATAATCAGCACAAGTTCTTTGTCAGGAACAGCGTTGCCAGAAGTTGACAATTAATCTTTGATTTTTGATATCCTCGTGAAGTATGCTTGAATGGTCTCTCCTCTATTCATTTTAATATCCTTGAGTTGATTCTTCAAGGCAAGAATTTGACTCAAGTTGTTCACTTGATACATTCCAATCAGCTTGTCATACATTTCTTTGGATTTCTTCAACTTGGCAACAAAAGTGATGAGGTGGTCTCCAAGAGAGTCAACGACAATCTTTCTAGTCTTGACTCCTCCTTTCTTGAATCTTGCTTTGACAGCAGCATTGGAATTTTCAATTGGTTTTGTTATCTCTCCCTCAACATACTCAAGAACATCATGTTCCTCAATAGTTATATCCAATTTGGCCTTCCTAGGGAAGAAGTTTGAAGCATCAACCAGCTTCTCTTCATTCTTAGAGTAAGAGGAAGACACCTTGATCTACTCAAACTTTAAGCAACAAATAGAGAGGGACAACAAAAGACATATTAGAAGAAAATGGACTGCAAAAAGAGTGGACAACACTGGATATTTCAAAAGAAAAATGAGTTGCAAGTAGAGTGAACAATAAGTAGAAAATGAGTTGTAACTAAAGTGGACATCAAGCAAAAAATGAGTTGTAACTGAAGTGGGCAACAAGCAAAAAATGAGTTGTAACTAAAGTGGACAACTAGCAAAAAATGAGTTGTAAATGGAGTGCACAACACTTGATATCTTAGCAGAAAATAGGTTGCAGAGAGAACGAACAACAAGAGATTTTCCAACAGAAAATGGGTTAGGGCAGCACTAGTCTTCTTCAGTTTGTCTTCACCAAAGCTTTGATACTATGTTAAAAATAAAATGTTCTATGTTGTTACAATAACTTAAATCTAGAACTTCTTCACGCTGCAATATAAGTTAAGTAATTGTAGATAAAACATAAACCATATGCACAATAGAATACAGCCAAGAACTCAAAGAGAAACAAAGAAGTTAGGTCAATAACCAGAGAAAAACCCAACCAGATTCTTCTTCTATTAGAAATCAATTGTTTAACAGAAATACAAAATACAATGAGAGAACAAAGAAGTTCACCCCAATCTGAAGAAGATATTTGATAGTAGTAGTTGATGCAAACACCGAATCACTTTCGCTCTCCAAGATCTGCTCTTGCTCTTCAAGACTCTCTCTCTCTCTCTCTCTCAATCTTCCTCTAGACTCTCCAACTCTCTCTTTCTCAAATTCGAATTCTCTTTTCAAAAGCACAAGTAAGTGTGTCAAGTGAGGATAAGAGGCACAAATGTATAGAAAGTGCAAGGAGTGTTGAAATTTGATGACTAAAAAAAAGTTTTCTGCAATCCCAACCTAGTTTCAATTTCAACTTATCACTCCCATTCAGTTAAATGCCCTTTTCCATAAACATACATTCAACATATAGAATTCTAGATATGAAATTTTCAGATTAAAACACAGCACTGTCAACACATGCTGAAAATAAATATGAACATAACCAAACCAGCAACACATAAAAATACACACATATTTTTGTTCAACTTAAACCCGGGAAAAACCCCTTCAATCATTTCCGGGGAAAACCTATTGGAGAGCTCTTCAAATTTATTTATTTTTCAAGTTCAGGAAAAATACATTTGCAGAGAAAACAAAACAGCAAAATACAACTTATCTCTTCAGCCCAAAACTCCTTGAAAATTGTGCCCACTTTGCCTTGATTTTCGTGCTCGCTTGAAGCTGAAAATATGTATTGTACTGATACGACTGTACGGACTGTACTGTGCATACTGTACGAATTTCCATACCAATGTACGCACTGTACAGATTATTTTTTCAAACAATAAAAATTCAAAAACTTCTCTCGAACGGCGTGCATCTCATAGCATTCAATGTTGTTCGTACTATACCTTCTGTTGTCTTCTATGCCTTGATTTCCATGCCCAGCTTTGCACAGAAATCACTCCTCCAACTCTCAATTTCCTTTCTCCAATTTGCTCATGAAGAATGAATACAGCCTCTCTTTTTTCCCCCTTTTGTTTCCCTAAATGACTTTTGGAAAACCCTAAGATCTAATGCTCAGATTCATTTAGATCAAGGGATGAGAATAAATGTGCATTTAATTCTCACTTTCTATTTTTTAACTCACCCATTAAATAAAGTACCCTCATTGTACTTTGTCTAAAGTCACTTTTCACTTTATAATTTAACATTGACTTTACCACTTATAAAGTCACTTTCACTTTATAAAGTCACACTTCGGAAAATAATTATTTTTGACACTTTTCCCTAGGTAGAGACTAACCCATGAGAAACCACTTGTCCAAGGTACATTAAAAATCAACACTCCCTCTTACCGAGGAAAGTCTTTCTCACCACACCCATTTTGTCCATGAAATGGACATGCTTCCCTCTTGGCAAGGACTTCGTGAGAACATCATCCACCTGCTCATCTATTGATATATACTCCAGCTTCATTGCCCCCTTCTGAACATAGTCCCTAATGAAATGATATCTGATGTCAATGTGTTTTGACCTGTCATGAAACACTGGATTCTCCGTGAGTTTAATGCAACTCGAATTATCACAGTGAATGAACGTTGGTCTCAACTCCTGATCAAATAGGCCATACAACAACTTGAGAAGCCAAATGGCCTCACAACTAGCCTGACTAGCAGCCATATACTCAACCTTAGAAGAGCTCAAAGCAACTGACTTTTGCTTTCGACTGAACCACGACACAACCGCCGAAACGAATCCGAAGCAACACCCTGAAGTGCTTTTCTTGTCAGAAGCACAACCTGCCCAATCTGAATCTATGTAACCTGCCAACCCCACTCTATCTCCCCGCCTATAGTCCAGACCATAATCAACAGTTCCCTGCACGTAGCGAAGAATGTGCTTTACAACTACCCAATGCACCTTCATGGGCTCAACCATGAATTAGCTAAGTGTGTTCACTGCAAAGCATATATCTAGCCTAGCGTTGACCAGATACATCAAGGCCCCAATAAGCTGCCTATACAATGCGGGATCCACCAAACTAGAATCTGAAGCATGAAGCATGAAGCTTCTTCCAGTTGGTGATCACAGGTGTAGACATGGGTCTACAGTCTGCAACGTGAAATCTACTCAACACATCCACAGCATACTGCCCCTACTTCAGAAAGATATGCCCCTCCTCCTAGCACACCTCAAGCCCCAAAAAGTAATGCATCAACCCAATGTCCTTCATCTCGAACTCCATAGCAAGATCCTCCTTGCAACCACTAATCGGTCTCTCTGCCCCAGTAATGAACAAGTCATCAACATACAACACAAGGATGAGAAGATCATCCCCTACAACAATGTAGTATAGGTTCGGATTTCATCACTCTTCGTGAAACCCATCTGCTGCAAGTATCAATCCTCGAATACCAAGCTCTCGGAGCATGCTTAAGTCCGTAGAGTGCTTGCCTCAACCGACATACACGGGTCTCCCGCCCAACTACCTCAAAGCCCTGTGGCTGTTCAACATACACCTCCTCCTTTATAACTACATTTAGAAATGTGGTCTTCCATCCATCTGATGGATCTGCCAACCCATTTCTGCAACAATAGAAATAAGGGACTAGATAGAAGTGTACCAAGCTACGGGAGCGAAGGTCTCATCATAGTCAACTCTCTCTATCTATGAGAACCCTCTAGCCATAAACCTCGCCTTGAACTTCTCAATGCTACCATCCGCAACATGCTTGATTTTGTAGAGCCACCTTGAAGTCACAACTGACTTGCCCTCAGGCCTAGGCACCACTTCCCAGACATTGTTCTTAATGATAGAGGCATATTCCTCCACCATAGCCTCTCTCCATACCTCTTGGCTGGCAGCCTCCTCATAGTTAGTAGGCTCAGAGTCAACAATGTTGGTAACCTTGGCTACATAACTACAAAACCGCTCAGGTGGCACACTCTCCCTGTTCACCCTCTTTGGAGGACCAACAGACTGTGCTTTCTTTAAGGTGTCTTGAAGCCACTTGGGCCTTCTCTTCCGTGAAGAAGCTTCCTCATAGGGAATCTCATCCTCTGCCCCCCAGTCTGGTGAACCTGAAGGTCTCCCAATTGACCTTGGTGTGCATGTACCAGCACCTGTCCTCGAAGAACCTATACTAGCACCTGTGCCTGTGTTAGCGGATGTGCCATGTGAACTCTGTACCAGTGAACTCCCTAAAGAAGTGCTCGGTGAACTCGCCACTGGTGCCCCAGATGTCACAAACACTGAAGTACTTCCTGTACCAATCGATCCAAAACCCTAAGGTCTTGCTCCCTGTACCTGACCTCTCTGCTGAGAAGTCTCTGACTCTCTCTCATCATACTCCCGTGATCTCCAATAGACCCTCTCCTCCTCGAACTTCACATCCCTCCTAATCACCAATCTCTATTTAGAAGGAATAAAGATCTGATAGGCCTTCCAAGTCTCGCTGTAACCCATAAAGATACCCTTCTCTGCCATGAGTTCCAGCTTCATCCTCTGCTCCTTGGGGATATAAGAATATGTGAGACATCCAAAGATATAAAGATGTGCCACATGAGACTTCTCTCCAGTGAAACCCTCCTCTGGAGTCATATTCTCCAATACTCTGTGAGGACTCTTGTTCTGAAGATAAACAGCAGCATTGCAGG
Source organism: Pinus tabuliformis (assembly GCA_031772625.1). Classification (NCBI taxonomy): domain Eukaryota; kingdom Viridiplantae; phylum Streptophyta; class Pinopsida; order Pinales; family Pinaceae; genus Pinus; species Pinus tabuliformis. Next base: position 207,069,531 of record CM062804.1, read on the forward strand.
CCTTAGCCCACAAAAACAAAGGCAACCCCTAGTCATGAATCATCACTCTAGCAGCCCCAACAGTAGCTCTATTCTTCCTTTCAGACACCCCATTCCGCTGGGGATTGTAAGGAACCGTGAACTCTCTCCTAATTCCCTCATGTGCACAGAAGTCAAAAAACCCACCATCAATGTACTCACCACCATTGTCTAACCTCAAGACCCGAATCTTCCTACCTGTCTTCTTTTCCACAAGAACTTTGAACTCTTTAAAGCGACTGAAGACCTCACCCTTGGTCTTCAGGAAATATATCCAAGTCCTCCTGGAGTAGTCATCAATGAATATAATATAATACTCATAACCAACCAAAGACACATGAGGCATACGACCACTAACATCAGTATGAATCAAGCCTAGTATACCTGTAGATCTGTTGTCGCTCGCTGGGAATGGTAACTTGGGGTACTTGCTCAAAACCCACCCTCTGCAAACCTCATAATGCTCAACACTGAAATCAGGAATTCCAGTAGTGATCTCCCTCAGTACTCTCAAAGCTCCATGATGCATATGCGCCATCCTCCGGTGCCATAACTCGCACAAGTCTCTACTGTTGGTGGTACTAGTGTGAGTGCTACCAGATGTGCTACTCACCAATGCTCTTATCGACTGAAAACTGAACCTATATAGTTTCCCAGAGTGGACTCCAATCACTTTGGCCGAAGTGATGGAAGCTCCCCTAGGATGCATCAATACCTGCCCTCTTGAGAAAGTGACGTCAAACCCCTTCTCCTCCATAGCAAACACTGAAATCAAGTTCTTCTTCATCCCGGAACATACAAAACATCCATGATCTTCAAAGGAGGCAAAGTCACAGTCTCCACACCAAGAGATCTCACAGTGCAGTCATCTCCTAGTACAATCTCAATATCAAGTGCCCTCTCTGCAAACTTTGAAAAGAACTCCCGTACACCTATCATATGGCGGGAAGCACCGTTGTCTATGTACCACACATCAAATGATGTACTCCTACTAGATGTAGAAGTAATAAATGCAAAGTCCTAGTCAAATTGTGATGCAAACTGTTCCACCTCTGCTGAAGCTGCAGTACCCTTCTTCCCCTTGTTCTTCCTCTCAGGACACGTAGCAGCATAGTGTCCCATCTTTTGACATGCCCAACATTTGACTTTGGACATATCCATATCTTTCTTCTTCTTCTTCTTCTCCTTTCCCTTAGCCCCATTTGATGAGCACCCTTTCTTGGCATTCCTTATGTTCTTCCCCCTGGTTGTCAAGGCTACATCCTCCTCATCTGCTATCTTCACCCCAACACTATCAATCTTCTGTATCACATGCTGCACACGATCATCCCAGAATCTGTCCCAATTGGGAAGATTCTCCCTAGAGGTAACAACATCTCCAAAGACCTCCCAAGACTTAGGAAATCCCGCTACAACTATCTTGACTAACTCTATGGGTGCAACTGCCTCACCAATAGTAATCAAATCATCATGTACCCGTTTGACCCTGCCAAGATAATGAACTACACTTTCATCCTTTTTCAGCATGATGTTCTTCAATTGTTCTTTGAGTACCATCTTCCTGCTCTCATTGGTACTCTGATAGAGAGTCGTTAGAGTTGTCCACATCTGATATGCATATGTGTTTCCTCTCACTTGAAGAACCACATGATCCTTCAGACTTTCCATCAAAATCCTTTTTGCCTTTGCATTATTTTTTGTGAATTTAGCAAGTTCATCTGCAATAGTAGGAGGTACAACCAATTGCCGCACTATGTCCCAAACTACTGCCTCCTCAAACACTGTCTGAATTTTGCCCTTCCAAACGGCATAGTTGGAATATCCCATCCAGTCTGTCCTCTATCCTTAAGAACATGGCCATGATTGTTGTCCAAAATTTACAAAACCAAGAAAATGGAGAAATGAACTTTCCGGCACACCTTGTCGTCCGTAAATTTCTTGTAGTGTGAAATTTCACCTCGCTGTCCCAAAATATCAATTTGCTGTCCAAAAAATCAATTTGTTGTCCAAACCATTTTTGTTGTCCCAAATTATTGTCTGTTGTTCAAATTGCAAATTTCAGACTATCGCTCTGATACTATGTTGAATTTTGATGACTAAAAAAATTTCCTACAATCCCAACCCGATTTTAATTTCACCTTATCACTCCCATTCAATTAAATGCCCTTTCCCATAAATATACATTCAACATATAGAATTCTGGAAATAAATTTTTCAAATTAAAACACATGGGACTGTCAACACATGCTAAAAATAAATATGGATATAACCAAACCAGCAACACACAAAAAAATACAGAGATTTTTGGTCAACTTAGACCCAGGCAAAACCCCTTCAATCTTCTCCGGGGAAAACCTATTAGAGAGCTCTTCAAATTTATTTATCTTTCAAGTTCAAAAAAAATACATTTGCAGACAAAACAAAACAGCAAAATACAACTTATCTCTTCAGCCCAAAACTCCTTGAAAACCGTGCCCACTTTGCCTCTACTTTTGTGCCCATTTGAAGTTGAAAATATGTATTGTACGGATACGACTATACAGACTGTATGGATTTCCATACCATTGTCCGGATCTATTTTTTTCAAAAAAAAAAACAAAAACTTCTCTCGAACGGCGTGCAACTCACAACATTCAATGATGTTTGTACTAAACTTTATGTTGTCTTCTATGCCTTGATTTCCATGCCCATCTTTGCCCAGAAATCACTCCTTCAGCGTGTTGCAACAAATTTCTCCTTCATAACTTTTCTCCAGCTCTCAGCCTCCTTTCTCCAATCTGCTCATAAAGAATGAATACAGTCTCTCTTTTCTTTTCCCCCTTTTGTTTATCTAAATGACTTTTGGGAAACCCTAAGATCTAATGGCTCAGATTCATTTGGATCAAGGGATGAGAATAAATGTGCATTTAATTCTCACTTTCTATTTTTTAATTCACCCATTAAATAATGTACCCACATTGTACTTTATGTCTAAAGTCACTTTTCACTTTATAATTTAACATTGACTTTACCACTTTCACTTTATAAAGTCACATTTAGGAAAAAATTATTTTGGACACTTTTCCTTAGGTAGAAACTAACCCATGGGAAACCACTTGTCCAAAGTACATTAAAAATCCACAAGGAACTCGAATGAATGAGGGAGTAACTCCTATGCCTTGAGGAAGAGTTACACATGCCAAAATAGGAGTGTAACTTATGGCATAAAGGAGAGGAGTGTAACTTATGCATTTGGGAGAGAAGTGTAGCTTATGCCATTAAGGAGAGAAGTGTAACTTATGCATTAAAGAGGTGTAAGAGGAATCTTTTTATGATGAGTCATTAAAGTGTGTAAGAGAGTGTAAGAGGTGCATAAGAGCATTAAAGAGAGAGAGGAATGAATCCATTAAGAGAGAAAGAGTAACATATGTATTAATTGAGGAGAGTTACATATGACATGATTGAGTCCCATGATTGAAAGACTTGAATTTCTTTTTAATAATAATATGATAATATCATAAAGAGAATAATAGTAAAATAATAATAATATTGATGATTAAGTTAAAAATTAAACAATTGAGATTGATTAAGCACAAGTTAAGTGATTTTTCATCAAATATATATGATTATGAATTGATGGCAGGTGATTTACTATTTTTGGAAAGTTGTGGTTTCAAAGATAAACATGACTTTATATTTTTAGAAAGTCACTGTAGAAAGGTCAGAAATGAAATTTTGTTCAAGGAAATTAATCCCATAACTGTCAATTTTCAACATCCCATACTGAGAACATATGCCCCTAATATTAGCTGTATGTAATACTCTTAAGTATGTTTACATGAAATGTAATAATCGCATCATCTGCACAATCAAGTAGCAACAACAAACCAGTAAAAAACTAAATTTATACTCCTGCCCTTGCCAACTAATCTCTTGACTCAATGCCACATTTTCATGTCTGCAGCAGCCAACTAACAAAAATGAATAGGCATTTTTTAACAAAACATTTTACTGTGGCTGACCTTTTCAACAGTGAAAGAACTGAGATCTGTTAATATGCTATAACATACAAAAAGATCAAAGAAAACAGCAGACTTCAAATAAAAACCTAAGACATTTAAAAACTGAAACATACCAGTCTTCTCCATGGGTTCTGCAATACATCTGATCAATCCACTTCTTTTGCAAATGAGAGATGTCTTTGCTGAGTTAATCACAGGACTGTCAAACAAGACATAGAAGAATTTAGGTAAATTTCAGTGTCAATGGCACATTGGCATGTTATCATTGTTGAGTTCAAGTATTTAAACTTTAGCAGCCAGTCTAGTGTAACACACCAAACTGTCAGATACACATTGGATAATTTGAAAAATGTATCATCAACAACCAGCTGAAAGATCTCTAAGAGGTCCCCACAAAAAACAAAAAGAACCCAGGAAAATTTTTAGGACAAATTAGCTTGCTAGTTTTAACACATCCATGTTGGAGATGACAGGACAGGTAATACACAAGATCTGTCGGTAAATCATTTGAGCAACTATGAATTGCTACCAAAAGACACAAGTTCTGTGGGTAAATCACTTGAGCAACCATCAGCTACCAAAGGCAAAACAATGTAATCTGATAAAAACTGTACACCCTACCAGGCATATTAACTTATGATTAGATAAACATTGTGGGATCCACACAAAAAAAACACTGGTGGAACAAAGATGTCTCAGCACTCAAAGTGTGAGGGTTCTTTGATCTGGAGGGAGATCAGAAATTCCTTCAACGTTATTCAGAATAGAATTTCCTGGCATCCAGGAGATGGTAAGAGCATCCAACTGTCAGAGGGTAGGCTAGATCAGAAATTCCTTTCTTATGATTCAGAAGAGAAATTCCTAGCATCCAGAAATATTATCCAACTGTGGAAGGACAGAATTCTTGCTCAGACAGCCCTCCAAGAGGAAGAATATTTTTAAGTCGTAGAAAGTACTCGAGGAAACCATACATGTTGTATATGACTTTATTATCCTGTTAAATATCACAGACAAGTATCCACACAGCACGTCCGCAGAAGGGGTGGGGACTCTTTAATCTGGAGAAAAATTACTTCAGCATTGTTAGAATAGAATGTAATGGCATCCAGGAGATGAAAAGAGTATCAAATTACCAGAGGAAAGAGTAGATCAGAAATTCCTCTATTATTTTTCAGAAGAGAAACTCCTAGCATACAGGAGACAAAAAGAATATCTCACTATGGGAGGATAAAATTCTCTCTGAACCAGCTATTCAAGAAGGATGATATTCTAAAATCATTGAAATTGTTTAAGAACACCAAGCATGGTATATCTGGCTGTTTCTTCTCTCTCTCTCTCTCTCTCACACACACACACACACACGGCCTCAAAAATCCATGCCCAAAACTCAAGCAAATTTAGGGTTTATTTCAGTCTTTAAAAGCACAATTTGGCCCAGGAATTACTCATCGTTCATGCAACGGAGGCAGATACAGTGTGGATGTTAACTTATCTTTGAGTATCTTGTTGTTTGATGCAAGATAATTCATGCACTGCATCATATTTTCTATTTTTTGTTGCATTGCAATGTTCTCAAATGAACAAAGTGCATTTGCTGAAGAAAGATCCAGCAAAAGAATGATAGACAACTGAAATCCATATAGGACAGTAAGATAGATGATGATTACAATGACCTACATGACAGTATATATACACATGGATGGCTTATGAGGTTGATGGGTCATGTCCTTAGTTAACATGTGTCTCTTCATTTACCACCCACTTATTATTATTTATTTATTTTTTAGGTTTATAACATTGGTTTACATTTTAGAAATGCTTTGACCTCAAACCATAAAACAGTTATGCCTTCATTGCAGCTAGTAATGCCTTCCCATGATTCTTCTTTCTGGTGTTGATGATGATTGAGGACAGGAGACGATATGCTCTTCCATGTGTTGAGCAAAATTGTCATATCATGTGAGGGTCTAACCACCATATTTCGATCCTTTGCGGAACAATGCCCTTATAGGATTCCCAAGATGAACTTTTATTATGAGACTCAACTGTACTGGCATCAACATTCTTCAAAATCAGGTCAATTATTTTTGTTCAAAGCAATGTTGATATACTGATTGGTTAAAATATTGGCTCTTGTGATTATGATGTTGATAAGGCATCATTGTTACATGATTTTTCTTATCATATCAGTAGTGTTTATGTAATAACCCAGGGAGATTTTGCCCTAGGGTTTACTAGGGTTTCCAACAAATTCTTCTTTTATTTCAAATAGAGACCAAGAAATTCAAATAATGTCATCTTCGAGAAAGCAGTATCGTTTCTCCACAACACAATAAACATTCAAAATACTATAACAAATTCCACAGTGCAGTATGATCCAAGTTCAATAATCCAGTGAATCTGAGTTCACCATAACTTAAACTACTTCTATAATTGGACTAAAAATTGAGTTCACCTAATCTAATACGCAGTCCTGGAAATTCCTTCTGCAAATACCGACCAGAGAGGATATCAACTCCCTTGGACTAATAATCATACCCATTCCTGACTTCGGCACCCTTAAGGAATTCGTCCAAACCAGCTTCTGTGCCTCCACAACTTCTTCAAGGAATTTCGGTCCATTATAGTCCTTGGATAGACTCTTGCATTGCCTCAAATGAGCAATAGAGTTCTGTATAGGATACAAGAGTTCTCCGAAATTTAGGTCTGCCCATGTAATGCACCCCAGAAACCCTCCGCACTTGTCTCAGAACAAAGTGATTCCAGGTGACTCGGATCTGCTCCAGGCTAGGCCAGTATTCTGATTGCCCTCAGAACAGAAAAAAAAAATTTGCTCCAAGGGTGGACATCTAGCTTCAGGGAGTACTTCGACCTATCTTAGATCAATTTGTTGCAAACCTTCAGGTTCAGAACTTCGACTTGTTCAGACAATTCGCTTTTGCTATACCTCATCACGAACTCGCACGCCGCAGCCTTCAATCATAGAAAAACCCTCATCCAAATCTCAAAAAGGTGACAACCGATCTCAGAAGATTAAGAGGTTCATTCTTGTTTATCTCAGACAGACTCACAAATCCTCCAGACTTTGGACGGCTTGCCTCAAAATTTCCAAATAGAAGGTTTCGCTCGAATCTGGTTTTCAATTCCAGCCTCAAAGAGATGATCTTCAGCTCCCGTAGAGTCTCGACCTGCCTCAAAGCATCTTTCCTTCTCAGATTCTTCCCATAATACTTCGTTGCTCCCTTAGATAGTTAAATCTCTGTGCCAAAACAAAAGAAAATGACTAGGTAGTGTGGGATCACCTCCACCAAAACTAGTCCAAGAAAAATGAGTTTAAACCCTCAGGGTCAAACAAAAGAAAGACAAATAATCCAATCCAATAATGCCTCAAATGAATCCAACCCCTTTGTATTTATAGATTTCCTTGAAGGGATTTTTCTCCTTAATTAATTTAGTGAAATTCAAATGAAACCCCAACTTTGACATGTTTGCCCCAGCGACACCAAACTTGCCCAAACAATGGGTATTTTGAGGTTTTCTCCTTTATCGAGGACTATAGCCTACTTCATCCCTTGGGACAATTAATCTCTCAGGGACATTACAGTCCCCCCTTCCCGACATTGCTTGTCCCCAAGCAATGACAAATCTGGGTGCTACAACTTTTTCTCATCAACCCTTGAACATAAAAAATTGCCTTCAAACTTCACAGTTACCATTCTGAACATATCAGCACTGCGAAATGCCATTTCGTTCATTACAGGTTGCATTCTACTACTACCTGCACCCAATTTTTCATTAGTTACTTGAAAGTAGTGGCCCTTATAATGCTTCAAATTCTGCACTCCCATGAGGCACAAACTTCATTAGTTCCCATCCGCAAAATTGGTGCTGCCAATATACAATCCAATCAATTTTTTCATCAGAGATTTCAGCAATGTGCAGGCTATAATTTTCTCCCTGTTCTGTAGCAGTCAAATGACCCATTATGTCTTCAGTTAGGCTTCCACCTTGCCCCACAATTTTCCAAAAAAATCCTCCAACAGAATTTCCATGAGGTTTCTGCCTAACCATCTCCCAAAGTGGTCCAGGATGCAAAAAAAGAAAAAAGCATCCATTATCTTCAGGCCCATGCATCATATTCTGCATTCTGTCCTCAAGCTTGTTGGCATATAAACTATGCTTTGCACCAAGATAGACTTCCTTTGGTTCAAAATCGTGCCTGATAAAAATATCAGAGTTTTGTTTGACCCCACCTATTCAACAGCAGGCCAACTAGCATATGAAATATTGGTGTTGGTTGGATATTGTGTCCGCTAGCCAGTTGGTCTTGTGTTCCTTTCGTGCCTTCTTGTTGCAATCAAATTCTCATTGTCTAAGCAATCCTTGTCCTGAGGGTGAGACTTTATTGTAACTTGAGTTGGTTTGTTGTTTGTAGCCCTAGTCCCCGATTCTTTTGTCCTTCTCTTCTATAGTCAACGATGTATTTTATTTGCATTCATTATTCAATTACAAATTACATTCGTTGGATTATAGTGAATCATCATGTACATAATATCGAACTGAGAATCAAAATTGGGTTATTAGAATTTTCTTCATTCACTTTTGGTATGATAACTTTACTATACATTTGTGTCACTTTGTTGATCATTGACTTTATATTAGTAAATACACTTGGATTATCCATTGTTTGTACTTCAACCTCTGAAATTTAAATATATCCTCACTTCTATTGGATTTGCATCTTTCTGAGTTGTGATGTTGATTGGATATGCATTGGTTCCTTTCTCCGCGACTTGGATTTTTACATCTAAAGACTATTTTGGCTCTGTTATCCATCCATATATATCGCTAACCCGGGGAGAAAATTATTCTCTTATGATGCAAATTCTCAGCCATCTAGTAGCGATCCTCCTCCCATTATCTACATTTGCAGAGATGATAATCAGCATCTTCCACACACAACAGCATCACAGATGTCTTCTATTGCCTCACATGCTTAGCCCATCCTCTTGATCAGCATGCTCATCCAATGATGGTGGTTCAACACACAGGAGGTACATTAATCATTCTTTCATAGGAAGTGTTTACATTTAATATATTAGGCATCTAAGTAAGGATCATGGGTTGAAGTTGGAAAATGGGTCATGATGCTTGGATGTTATACTTGTTGCCTCATTTCTGTTGGAAATACACAGTGATATTGAGGGCGGGAAAGAGGGCGTGAATCAATATCACATAGATTTAAACTATTTTCACTTTATTAATCTTAATACAGAAATCTCATCACATAGTCAACCATTAACACAATGCATGAACACAGACATTAAAGTGGAAATCCAAATTGGGTGAAAAACCACTTGAATGCTTTTCTAACAATCTTCATTACACTATTACAGGAAACCACCTGTGACGACATCAATTATCTGTAAGCACCAACTTACAATATTGCAGGATCCAACCTGTCAAGAAGATGAGGACACCAATCCTCTGTAAGTACCAACTTATAACTGCTTAGACTCCAACCTGTTGAATAGCTGACAATACTGATCCTCTGCAACTCAACTCAGGTTAGTACTTTGTTGCTCACTGTTCAAATGTCAATACTTAGGCTCAAAATAGAAGATCTGCCCACTTGGAAACTTGTACCCAACACTACACCCTTTTCCTCACTACCTGACATGTTATTCTAGCACTTAGTTATATTGTCCAGACTTTGTTCTAGCCTTTACAACCTTCACAAATTTCTTGTCACTTCTCTTTAAGATGCCCCACAGGCCGACGGCCTTGATAAAATAGGGCTCAACCTCCTCCAAAACCAACAAGGGTGTCAATATTTAGGCTCAAAATGGAAAAGTTGCCCACCTAGCAGCTTGTACCCAACACTGCACCCTTTTCCTCACTACCTAACTTGTTATCCAACACTTCATTATATTTTCCAGACTCTGTTCTAGCCTTTAAAAACCTTCACAAATTTGCCGTCACTTCTCTTTAAGGTGCCCTACAGACCTGTGGCCTAGATAAATTAGAGCTTGGCCTCCTCCGAAACCAGCAAGGGCAAAAATTTTAAAATACAAAATTCGTCCCCATAACAAAATAAGAATATCCACAAAAATTACCTCTACCATCCTCCCTTAGCAACTCAGCAGTCTTCCTCAGTCAGCTCTTTGCTCCTCAATGTTGGAAATACCAAGAGGGGTGAATCAGTATTTCTTAGCAATTAGCACTTTATTAATCTTTTCAGAGCATTAGTTAATCTTCAACAATTTTATTATTATTCAGTATCATATAGCAAAACCAGTAAACAACACCATACAACAATGCAAAAAGATAGAGACAATGGACACAAGATTTTTAGATGGAAAACCCCCTCCAGGTCAAAAACCACCAAATGCTCCTTAGTAATTGTCTTCTCCATCTTTGAAAGAAAATAATTACGTCAAGTTTTCAGCCACAACTAAAGGAGGCTCCAACCCCCTAATTTACAAGCTACAACTTGTAAGACACTTCTACACCCTATTAACCTGCTACAACCGAAAGGAAGCCCCAACACCCTGGATGTCAAGCCACAACATGACGAGTGCTCCAACACACTGTTTACTAGCGTTGTCGGAAGGATGCTCCAACGCCCCGTGATTTATCAACTCCGAATGAAAGGCCGCCTCAACGCCCTGTGTTTTATCAACTCCTACTGAAAGGATGCTCCAACACCCTGTGCAGGCTACAACCTACCCTAGCACCACCCTACCACCCTAAAGAGTTCTCAAGACACAACCTAAAGGTGTCTCCAATCACCTGTTGATGAGTCAGCAAACAATGTTTCACAATTTTCAACTGGATCCCCCGGTGCTCTGAATCAATATAGGAATGTTGTAAAGAAGATGTTGTTGCACTGCATACCCTATCAAATCTTGGTAGCCACTAACTATTGTACAATATTGTCCAAGCTAGGGTTGCAGGGGAGCAGCTCCCCCCCTGAACCCACTCCCGGAGCGTGCTTCCTTCAGGAGCGACCCCAAGAGCGCACTCTCGAAATCGCTCCCTAGCCTTTTTTGCAGTAACATTCCAAATGCAATTCTTTTTCAAGAAACAAATAATTTTTAGTGCGGCAACATAATGATCAAGCTTATGGCCCTAGTATTGATATGTGATTCATGGTAACGACATTCTCCTTAATCTTAATTTTCATCCTTTTACTTAAATTTTTAACATTACAATGAAATGACTCAGGATGTTTGAGAGTGGTTTTGACCTCATTGGATTTCATATGGAGAAAGTAGAATTTTGGATTTCATTCAAAATCCACCAGACTTAGTTTCAAAAGGGTGCCACCATGTTGACGATGTGCCACTCTGACTATGACAAACTGCCCATCATGCTCAGACTATGTCCTCCCCTCCTGAAACCTGATGGTGGAATATCCCTGAAGGCCAAGCTTATCCTGCCCATGATGTCAACGTCTACCCATCCACTCTCAATCTCAATCCTGAGCAACATCAAGATAAATATACCTCGCCATACAGTGGAGGTTTCAGCAATCTCCCATGCGTCACACCCAAGGTGAACTAGATCACCCTCCCCCATGATCCTGCTCATCATAGAATGGAGTGCCTTATCAATCAACTTGATCCCTGGATCCCATAGCCATACTAAAGATACACAACTGCCAAAACTCCCTGCCCACTGTTGTGACCTACTACTAGCTGATGGGACCCCATTGTGCCTCGTCTCTCACCCCTGTATGTATCTGATAAATGGACCCCAAGTATTAAGAATTCGCCCCACGCATGTCAATCTACCTTGCTCCTACTAGACCACACAATGAAATCTATTATCCTGCCTCCTGAAAGCGCACCCCGATACTGCCTAGAGTCTAAACATTTGCCTTTAGACCAAGTCTACCATCCACTGCACCTCATGCTCATATAATGCCTCGGATTGTCCCACCGAAAGTGCATCATGTAGCTCCCTCGGAATTGCATCCCCAAGTATGAGCCCAGGGGTGGAACATATGCTACCTCAGTAGCAAATCACGCCATCCCTAAGCATGTATCTGTCATCTCGTGCACCCACCAAATGTCTCAACTTGAGAGTCTCTCTCCTGCCCATGACACGATGTGTCTCATCCAACTGCCTAGGGTGAGCCTCCCATGTCTTATTGCTTGTACTGAGAGCATCAACGGTCAGCAACCAAACGTTCTGCGACTGTAAGCAATACTAGAGAGTGATGGGTGGGTAGGTCCCCAAGAGTATGATCAAGAGTCTACAGGGATACTGCAGAGTAATCCTATGGACATTGTTGGAAATACTGAGAGGGGGGGTGAATCAGTATTCCTTTTCAATTGTTACTTTTACCAGTTAAATCAATTATATTTAGAACACAAAATAAGCAATAGGAATAAATGCTTTTATTAATATAATCTTTATAATGAATCAAGTACAATATATAGGGCTCCAACCCTTGATGAAGACACCAATCTTCAATTCCCCAGGCTCCAACCTATTGCCAAGCACCAACTTGGTCTTTTGTGAGGCTCCAACCTCTAGGGCACCAACCCTATCTTCTCAAGGCACCAACCTTGTGTTTAGAGGCTCCAACCCCTAGGGCACCAACCCTTCTCTGGTACAGGTTCCGACCTGGTTTTTTGAGGACATCGATCCTCTAGGGCTCCAACCCTATCCTTCAAGGCACCTACCTTATTTGTTCGAGGCTCCAACCTTTTAGGGCACCAACCCTCTGGGCTCCAACCCACTGTTATACTTTGTCTAGATATGTTTTATAGTAATTCATGACTCCCAAATCTTCTTCACTGAGTTTTGTCAATCTATAGCTTCACTGTAGTCTCCATGCTATCTCATCAATGACAACCTGTCTTCATATGAAGGAGTCTTCACAATTCTTCATATTGCCCAATAGAGTCTGCAAAGTTACCTCATGATGATTTCAACAATGCATCATGATCTTCAATAATATCTTCAAGATCTGCTGATGCTTTTCAACAAGATATCTGCACTAGGCCTCAATGTCTACACAAAAACAACTCTCTATTTCTACCCTCTGTTCTTACTGTCATGGTAATCGCTTTAGGAGTAACTGCTTCAGAGGAGTGATTGTCGCTGCTTCAAGTTGTGCATTCAAAAACAATCCTATCTATGCAGTCTTTTAACAGGTCACAGGTTGTGCTTCTACGGATTCATTATAGGTCCAAGCCTTTCAATGAATAACCCAGTCAACAAAATTCTCGACCTTCAGCTTCCTTTCTTTTGTTCCTTCACGTTCACGAGTTGTGAACTGTCCTTCTTCTCTGTGATTGATACCTGAGATCCATACTTGAGGTGAAGCATTTGACTTGTATTTATACGAGTTTCACCAATACCCAAAAGACACGTTTATTGGAGGGAGGTCGACTTGTTGTATGAGGTCGCACATTACAAAATATATCGGAGACTTGTTTATTTCTAGAAATCATAAAGGAGAGGCCATACCCACATTATAAAAGATGTCTGGCGGTCCCCACATGCACATCACTGCTTAAATCCCGCAGTCGCAACTTCATGAAAATCCCGCAATCGCAACTTCGGAGGTCTACACATAACATTGTCGATCCCCTACTTCCAATAGAGTGGATGCGATATTATATTAAACCCATTTTGATAAATCGTCGGGTCCACAACCTTATCACAATCGAAGGTTTTACGTGTCATCCCTTTGGAACTCATGATACGACGGATGTGATATTATATTAAGTCATGTTGTAATGGTGCAGTCGGGTCCGCAATAATATCGCAATCGAAGGTTTTACCATGACAACCCTTTAAGACTTGCGATATGAAACTTCCGATGTGACGAATGTGATATTTCTTTAGGGTGTATCATAATGGAGCGATCGGATCCGTAATACATATCGCAATCGGGGGTTTTATTGTGACATCCCTTTAAGACTTGCGATATGCAACAGATGCGATATTTCTTTAGGGCGTGTTATAATGGAGCGATCAGGTCCACACCTTATATCGCAATCGGGGTTTTAATGTGACAAGCCTTCATAACTTGTGAAGGTTCCGATACGGCGAATGCGATATTAATTAGGGCGTGTTGTAATGGGACCATCAGGTCCGCAACTCATATCGCAATCGGGGGTTACAATATGACAAGGCTTTACTTGCGAAATGGCAGATGCGATATTACATTAGAGTTGTTACCATAAACTGATCGGGTCTGCATATTATATCGAAATCAGAATTTCAACATGGCAACAGCTTTTAAAAGGACTTGCAATGTGGTGGATGCGGTGTTATATTAATTGTTATATATATAATCACATCAGGTCCGCATCTTATATGGCACATCGAAGGTTTTGGGCAGTGATACATTAATAAAAACGCCAATCTTGTATCACTTCTTGGCTTGGCTTTCCTGTGGCTTTCTAATGGCTACTCTTTAATGGCTTCCGATAGCTCTTCTTCGATGGCTCTTGTTACTTCACGGATCTGCTTCTCCTTGGTTTCACATCATCATTTAGTATCCCATAATATTGCCATATTGACATCAATGACAATCTAGATAAACAGACGTCCCTCTCTCCGCCTCAGATCTATTGATAACCCAATCGAAGACCTGTCTCCGCTGAACATGGCATCCCCAAATGCTCAATAGTGCCCTCATCAATCCTGGGTGAGTTGCACCCAATGGTACCCCTAATGTTCTTGTCCATAAGTCTCCTTGGAGGCAATGCTCCAAGAGCTCATTATGTCGCACCATATGCCATTGCATACCACCAAGTATCCCCGTACTCCTTAGCATGCCATTGTACACCGTGACCTGTCCCTAGACACCACTGGATACCCCCTGCTACTGTTGTACCATCATGTACCATCTCGTATCTTGCTTGTGTCATTGTACCTGGCACTCCCTACGTGTACTGGATGCAATGTGAGTTGCTCAATGAAAACCAACATGCTACATCAAACAACCACGCATCTCCATGCTCCTTTGTAGGCCACTGCTCATCATTGCATACGTCTATACAACACTGGATGTTAGGGCCTAAAATTGGGTCTGTATGCATCAGGTCGCATCCATTTACGTAACACTGGACTCTACAATGTATCTCTATGCACCCCTGGGTACCACTGCCTATTGTCGTACCATTGTGTATCATATGCTATCCCGCATGCGCCGACGCATCCACCACTCTATTAGTAAGCCCTCCACGATGTGAGTTATATCTCCTCATCTCCTTAGATAGACATGAGCAACCTAACTCCTCACATGCTAACGTGGATGACACTACTAATCCTATCCTCAGTAGCTCCTGTGTCCAATATACCAGTGAGAGAGCATCGTCTCCCTACAATACCCTATCTAGTGGCCTACTGATGCCACCTCCTCCTACCAACTACTGCCACAGTAGGCTAATCATCCTACAATCCCGTGTACGCCCAACATGCCATGAAAACTCATGAACTCTGCCTTCTCCCCTGTCAATCCATCCTGTCACTAGTGTTGTCAAGAACTCTCAAGGGGATATGAAAAGGTGTGTGCACCCAACCACCAAGTCCGTCATGCAACTATTACCATCACCTGCTGAGTCCACGATGTGATGTAGAATCCCACCTGGATCCCAACAACAGTCTGGACCTCGAACCCCTCTAGTAATTCATAGCCTCTGTTGATCTGTGGTCGTGGATGCATCTAACCTCCTAGCCAACTCCATCGGATACCAACTTAATATCGCTCACCATCCAACCCTGAGAGAGGGATCGAATGCACGAACAACCATACACAAAGCAAGTCCTCCATCCTGTGAATGTTGCACCCTGCACAACTCGTGTCGCCTCATCTCGCTAGTCTGGCCAATCCATGTAATCTACCTAAGTAACGCGACCTCTCTCTCACCAACACGAGGAGGCGACCCAATAATGTTGCAAGCCCCATCAATGTATGCCTAAAGGGGACTGTCGTCTGAAAGCATGACAGCTCTGCTAGTTGTCGATGCACCTAACTACTCCTCATTGATGGTTGACTCCAAGGATGGTTGCTCATCCTCCTCCACCATGGGCTCAACATGAGCCACTAACTTCCCCTCCATAGATAGCTCATCATGCATAACATCCTCAACAATCAACGATAGGTAGCTACTATCTAGAAACTCTATCACAGGTCTGGATGCCTCTGTACCTATCGACTCCTCATCAACAGGGGATATGGCTCCAGGCACCTCATCAATCTGTGGTGCACTGCTATCACCTGAAAACTCGATCACAACACTGGGTACCTCATCAACTGTCGGCATCTCATCAATGGGTGTATGCTCAACTGTCTCCTTGCCAACTATGGCCCCTTCAACTACTTTTTCATCTTCTGCCTTGATCCTCCTCATCATCCCTACATAATTCCATTGAATTCCCACTGATTTGTGCATGTCTCTTAGTTCACCGAACTCCCAAAAGGAGAGGGACGCCTGAATGTCATGTCCCAATGATTGGTATGCCCTCCAATTTGCTGCCAATAATCACATCTTGCCATCTAGATGCATTATCCATAACTTTGGGCATAGTGGATTTGTTGTAGAATTGAGAATGCTCCTGATTCCCAATAGTGGTATGAATCAACTGCTCCCCCGCATCAATCATCATTTGTTGCATCCTTATCACCTCATTCAAGGTTACTGCCATGTTGTTTGATTTTAACCTTTATTTGGATCCCATGATTTCTTAGAAAAAAATTTATTCAGACCTTGTCATCACTTGGCTTAAGGCCCACAACTGGCCAAGATCATGGCATTGATACCACTGTAAAATTCCTAATTGGAACTTAACAGTTAATACCAAGCAATGGACTAGGAACAATAAATAAATTGAAACTCACACACAATTAAAACACCAAAATGTCCAACAACACAATCTGACCATTTTACTAATTTTATGATAAAAGAGTACATAAAATGAGATGAAATTTTGGAACTTGGGTTTGCTATGCAAGCTGAGCAAAACCCGGAAAAATGGCCCAAACCCAAGTGGTAGAAATGGTCCTTGAGTGATCTATGCACTATCCAGAAATAATCTACTATTAATTGCTAGCTAGAATGTGGATCTTAGGGCAGAATACTCTTTGGAATACTCTGAAAATTTAGCTCTGAACTCCTCTCCCAAAACCCAGAAAAACCTAGAAGTGGTTTGGCTCAATTCCAAGCCAAAACTGAGCCCACCAAGTGATTCAAATTCCCTAGCTAACTAGCAATTCGCCCTGCTATAAGAATGTGGATTTCAAGCCTGAATATCGCCCAGAAAATTCTATAAAATTAGTCAGAGACTCCTCTCAATAAACCCACAAAAATCCATAAAGGGTTTGGGTTGAATCCATCGACCCCCAGGGACCCCCCAACAAGTGTGAATTGCCCAATCTTGCAAAAAAACGCCCCACAGTTTTGATGCTACTAAATTATGCCAAATCTACCACGGTAAATTTCTCCCAACTCCGGCTAAATTCTCCACTGAGAAATGCCTCCTGTCTTCATCCCTTATCTCTCCACAAATCCACTTCTTTAAACCCCTACGCAACACTTGGTCAAATAGCTTTTGCGCCCCTGCCGAAAGATAGAAAAATCGACCATGGTAATAACCTCCAATCCATCCCAGCAAATTGTTGTCCAAACTCCGGTATAACAATAAGAAAATTCCCTGCAAAATCCCAGAGCCTCCAACCCACGCGTGCTCCCACAATGTGCTCCACAAAAATACCTCTACACTCAAGAAATGTGCATTGTCGAGTAAACTCATGCAATGATGTCCAATGGAACCTCTGAATTGAGCTCCCCAAACTGCCTCACTAGGGAGACACTCTAAGTTCTCTAAAATGAGGATGGAATTCCCGCTCGGAAATTCCTTGTGCTGAACAGCGGGAATTGTCTTGGTTAAGCAACTCAAGAGAACCAGTGTTAAATTGTCAATAATCAAAAGATACCAAATGGAGGCCTCCAAGCTCTATTTGTAATTGCTAGCCCTCTCCCCTTGGTGGTCCCCACCCTCCACTAATAAAATATTATTTTGCCGTCATTCTTCATTAAAATAACAATTTCCACTTTTCTCCCACAAAATAATGTTTTCTCCTTTTTATTTAATATCACCAAAAATTGGCAAAACTCCTTAGTGAATTTTGTACTCACAAAAATTGGGAACATTACAATAAATATGAAAATAAAATCAATATATAAGATGCATAAGATGTCAAGTGATATATCACATATCGATACTAAAGTTTGAAATATGATATCTGTCCTAAGTCATAAGATTTGATAGAATGTTACAAAATCGTATAAAAACAAACGTAAATGCATCACATGAGATGAATCATGGCAATGAAAACAACAGATTTCCCCTTGTTTGCTTGATGGGAAATGGTCATAGCATCCTCCGCAATGTTATCAAAACTCCAAAAAATATATAAAATATTCAAAATTTGAATAGAACACAATCAATGCGCATCCATATGAATCCAAATTATTATACACGATTATGCAAAATTTCTCATGTATATAGCAAGGGTGCATTTGGCCAAAATGTCACTGAGTGCAATCCATCTTTGAATCAAAATAAATCAATAGGGAGGCTCTAAATGGCCTCCAAAATTCAAAAAAAAACATCATGCTACAACAAATAGATACATAACATCGAAATCATTGCCTATATTGAGATCCTCCTCATCAAGATCACCCTCTAAAAATTAAAATAAGATAGAAAAAGCATAACATACTAATCAATGATTTTGCTTGAGTGAAGTGTACATTTTTACTAGGGTCATGATGGAGGAGTTCAACAGTGAATGCCACCAACATTGAGGTACATAGAGGGCTTGGTGATCTTGATTAAAATTTAAATGTCAGTTCCATACCCTCATACATCAAGAATCTAGTAGAAATGTCTACTTAATTTTGAATGGGATCTAAAATTATACTTTCTTCATATGAAATCCAGTAAGGTTGAAACCACTCTAAAACATCTTGACACAGTTGATGGTGATGTTAAAAATTTAAGTAAAAGGATGAAAATGAAAGATAAAGGAGAGTGCCCCTTGTTTGCTTCATGGAAACAATCAGAGTATCCTCAGAGCTCAATCCCTAACTTATTTTTTAAAATTTAGCGTTCAAAGAAAAATAATTCGTACAAAGTTGAAATCGACAGAGAGAGGGCAATAATTTAGAAATTATTGCGATAGTTACCTAAATTATCATGATAATTTCAAAAGGGAAAATTATCACGATAACCATTGCCAATATTATTGTCGAGGTTGGTTTTGGCAATATTATCGCGATAAGTGCAACACTATTCAAGACAATTTTCATTCTAAAATTTGATAGATTGAAATGTGTAGTAGCAAGATATTAATCAAAGATCCCATGAAAAACATCAACACAAAAATCAAGATCTCAAAAAGAATTTCAACAAATATCTATCAAACAAAATTGAAGAAATTTCTAGTCTAAAAAATTAAAGTCAAAGCTTGATTGCACAAATCAGGAAGTTAGAAAAATAACAAGATTGAAAATAGTAGCGAGTAAGGTCTTCTTTGACTTGTGCCTTAGTCAAAGAGACCACAAGCAGTCTTGTCTTTAGCATGCACAAGTTCCTATAAGTTAGGACAAGTTCCTATAATTTAGGATGAGTTCCTAAAAATTAGGACAGTTAATAAAGCAGTTTGACTGATGGGCTAGAGTGGGAGGCTCAATTCGTTGTCTCCTAGTGCGAGTTAGTCTTGGAAATTGGAATGCAAAGAGTCTCAGTTCTAAATTGGGATTAGACAAGTTACAAGAGTCAGTTTGACTCAGTTAACTCATCAATGACCAGTTCAACTTCCAAAAATAAAACTTGCCAGATTTAGCCTATTTGAAAAACTTCTGAGGAAGATGAAGGCACAGAATCGTTTCATTGATTTGTAAGCACGAGTTGGTGAGACAAGGAAATAGATAGCATGAGTTTGTGTCGAGAAGCTTGTGTGCCGGAAGGGCGTACTAAGGAGAAACTTGTGCGTAGTTGATAGAGGAGAATTTCCTTGGGGTTTGTGCAAGGAAATAGGGAACTAGGATCAGGGTTCTTGCAAGGTGTTTCAGCTTAGGACAAGCAAGGAGAATAGGGTTGTTTTTCTATTGAAACAAGGTTGTATTGTAAGAGATCTATTGCTCAAAATTCTATCAATAAAATTCTCAAACAAAAAGAGGGTTTTCCCAGTTGAGTTCCCTAGAAAATATTGTGTTTTTGTGATTATGTAACTGTGTTTATTTATGTTCCTATTCCGCTGCAAACTGGTAGAGAAATTTTGTCTTAATGAAAAGAAACTAATTTTCAGATTATTCATTAGAGCAATTGCAGAATTTCGTGGATTTTCTACATGGTATCAGAGCGTGAATAAACACATTCATCACAAGTGTGAATTCATCATAGAGGAAGGATGTTTGATCTGAAGTAGTTGCAGCCACTATAGGAGTCTTTTCAAGAGGAGGACAAATTGTTTTGGATTCATTTTGTGCTTGACGAAGGTTGAGTATAGGGAAATTGCAAGCACACGTTGAAGGCAGATTTGTGCATAGTCTTGGGTATCAATTCTCTCAAGACCTGGCTACAGGTTTCGTGCAATTGTTGGGAAGACGTCAAGCTCATGTAGCATAGTGTTGGAGGGTCGTAAGGTGTCTAGGACCTAGAACAGTGGCAGAGTAAGTGTCAAGGTCAGTGCAGAAGTAGGGCTAGGTAGAAGAGAGGATCGGGTAGTTTTGAAGGTGGATTGGAGGCCAAGTAGAAGGGTTGTAGAAGCTGCTACAGGTAGACTTAACGAGGGTCATAATTCATAGAAGCTAGTGCACAAGTCGAGGTGTTTCAGAGAGGAAAAGAAGTATTCCTTCAAGAGGTATGTATGTCCTTTCGTGTTGATGGCTTGCTAGACTAATGGTGTCCATTTTGGGACAAGTTTGGTGGCAGCTTAACAGCAGATTGAAGGGCTGCTAAAAGGCATCTATTGAGCTCTAAGTATAGCTTCTTATGAAGGACTACAAGGTTGTTAGTGGGTAGGTGTGGGAGAACTCTCTGGGGAAGCAGGAAGGCGTACCAAGCATTGAGCGCAGATCATTGTTTAGAGGGAGCATTGAACTTCGTTCCATGGAAAGGGAGGATCATGATAGTTTTGGAGGATAATGGGGTGGGAGAATTTGTGAAGTAGGCTATACCACCACCACAGGAACCCCAACAGTTGACCCATCATACTAAGAATGATATAAAGGTAAGGAGGACTATTCTAGAAGGGGTCAACAATCATATAGTTCCTCATATCCATGAGAAGAAGACATCTTATGAGATGTTCAAAACTATTTTAGAACTATACCAGAGTTTCAGTGATGCCAAGAAGCTTGTTCTTAAGGAGAAGCTAAAGAGCATCAAGATGAGCAAAGAAGAGCCCATAACCACATATCTTTTGAGGTTCACTCAAGTTCGAGATGAGCTAGGTCGTGTGGGTGAAATTGTATCTGATCATGATCTTATGAGTTTGGCCTTACTGGGACTTCACAAGTCTTGGTATGGTTTCCAGGATGTTGTCAGTGGTAGAGAGGATTTTCCCAATTGGGAAGGGTTTTGGACTGACTGTGTTCAGGAAGATATCAGAAGAGGGACCAAAGATGGTAGATTGATGAAGACAGAGGACGGGGAGAAGTTTGCCCTAGCAGGCAAGGCCAAGGGAAAGAAGAGCCAAGGAGAAGCTGAGTCTAGTCAGAAGGGCAAGAAGAAGGATCTAAGCAACATCAAGTGCTTCCATTGTCATGAGTTTGGACATTGTTGACCACTGGAGTGGCACTTGATGATTATATGAAGACTCCATGCCCAAGGATGATCTAGAGGACACTTGTACCATCATATATCATCAGTCAACGGAGTTTTTTAATTCTACTTCTATCTTCTCATCATCTTTCTTGTACCCAGATTCCACACCCTACGGGGAATTGTAATAAGTGATACTAGTAATGATGAGTTTTGAGTCTGTAACAGGCCTAGGATGTTGGGACTCGATCAGCAAATGAGTACACCTTGGAGTGTTTTTTTATCTGGTTAATTATCCCTTCTTTTTCAGAAGCGAATAATTTTCTAGGTTTTTTCACTCACTTTTTACCCCAAAGTCGGGGTGATGGTTTTAAGGTTGAGCCCCTAACACATTTTAGTGTCTAGAGTCGATGTATATTACCCTACAAGATCACACAAAAAAATTCGTGGAATTTGGTTAGGTCTAGGTAGTCATTTTTTTATATTTTAGATTTCCCGCAGGTCAAAGATTGCAAATAAAATTGTATTTAAATTGTAATAAGTGTAGTCAAGAGAAGTTGTATGGGGTATGAGCAATCAAAATTACACCTCTCACCCTCAACTTTCTACTATGACACACTTTGAGGGGTTAATAATGTGTTTTGGACCCTCAAAACCCACATTTCCTAAGTTTAGTGGAAATTGTGGCATTTAATTAGGCTAGAATTAAATAAAATAGAGAGAAATAAATTATTCTATGTGACAGAGTGACGTGGAAATGACCTGGAAATTATCCTAAATCAAAGAGTTGAGTCAACAGACATGTAGAAGATGACTGAGCACACTGCACTATAAATATACCATTATTTCATAAAATCGAATTTCCCAAAGATAAAGTAGCAGTTGCACATGTAGAAAATCGAATTTATTAGAGGAGCTCATGCACTAAAGGAATATTCCATGGTATATTTGGCCTGAAGATTAGGTGGGGCCTCATCTCACAGTTATCTCATGTTCTTCTACTCTTAGCACTCCACTCTGGAGGACTACGAGTTGCACGTGGAGGAATCACGCAGTTCATGGAGGGAATCACGTAGTTCATGGAGAGAATCACACAGTTCATGGAGGAATCACGTAGAGCTATCTGGGGATCATCTACATATGTGGCATCACTTAGTTCGAGTTTTCATTTGTTGACTGGAGTTATCACGGTACTTGGATTCACTCATGGATGAGTTTACTATGCCATATATGGAATTCGATTTCCCTTGATGTGCACATATGGAATTCGATTTTGCTCTGATGTCTCTATCTTCTCCACATCGAACTTGAGTTATATTTCCTTGGGATTTGCTCCAAGTGCAATTCTCACATGCATTTTTCCTTGGGATTTGCTCCAAGTTCAATTCTCACATGCATTCTTCCTTGGGATTTGCTCCCAACTCTCTATATAATAAGGCTATATGCTCTCATATTGTATGATGTAATAACTTATTGGGCTTGAGGAAACTCTACCATTTTGTACTTACATACTTTCTTAATACAATCAAGACTTTGGAGCTATCTAGTTGGTGTTCTCTTGGCATTATGAGGTGATGTCCTTTCATGTTACTGCTATTGTGTTTAATTTATTTTGCACATTGAATTAATATTAGTTTATACTTGCCATCTTGCTTGGATTGATGTGTGCAAGCTATCTTGCACATATCGTTGTTTGAGAGTAGTATTCTAGGGATAAGCTTGCCAATTCATTTTAGGAGAAATGTTTGGTTCAAGTGTGCAAACTAATACGTGTTCAAGTGTGCAGGAAAGATATTTTGTATTGTTTGCAAGAATCCATCTGGAAGTGGGAAAAGTCTCAATTAGATCAACTCACTCTTAGAGTCACAGCGATCCAAGACTTAGCCATTTTTTCGCTTCAAGTTTTCCATCCAACGAAGAGAAAAAGCGCATAGGCTTGAGCATTGGGCTGCAAGGAACTTGAGGATAAGCTTTGGAAAACTACTCACTCGTGTGTATGCAGGACCCCCTCACGCTATCCAAAGACTGATTTCTAGGGAGGCCATAAGCACTTGGGAGAGAATTGCAAACTCATCCAAGTCGTGGGCCTTTTGAGCCTTAAAAATCTTTTTTGGAGATTTTTTTCCATCTTCAAGTTTGTTGTTGTTATATTTTTTTGGGGAGAGAGTCTAACTTTGTTGAAGTCCCATCTCTGTAAAGATCTCTCTCGTATTGTGGGTTATCCTCTTAGAGGCATTTTTACCCACTTTAAGCACTAATAAAAGATTAAAAAAAATTGTTGGAGGGGGCTTGGGATTTTTCCCATGGCATCCCCCTTCCTCATTTAGAGGAGGGATTGTTGTGGATAGCTTAAACTTGCTTTTAGTTTTTCTTAGCTTTCTATCTTTTAATTTCATATTTTGCATGATTAGAATCAACATATTTCACTCTACATGCAAATTTTACTAATATTGTATTTAAATTCTCACATGTATACGCTCTCAAGTTTTGCAAACTATTTCTCTTTGAAGCATTAGTTTAATTTGGGGAATTAACACAATTTGCAATTCATCTAGGCATTTTAGTATAGGAAAGCCCCAAGCCTCACTAAAACTTACCTCCAACTTAAGTTGGTTGAATAGACTTTTAAGGACCCTCTACCTCCAATGACTCCTCATTGTAAGATCCAAATATTGGGCGAAGATGAGGTCGAAGGACTAGAGTTCAATTGTAACTTTACCTTAGCACTAATCAAATAAAATGAACCAAAAACAACATTACATCACATTTGCTTTGATTTAAAGTCTCACATTCAAATCTTATTTCAAGAGGCACTTTAAATGCAAGCATTGTAATCTCTTTTAATTTTGCAACAAGTTTAATTTTCTTGTACTTGGAAATTGACTCATCTTTTGGATTAATTGCATATTGTCATGAATGGTTGATTTCACTTTCAAGTACTATTATTTTGGCTTGCAAACTTAATTGCATGTTGTCATCTTGGTCTAACATTTGAGTTATTTTTGTATCCTTTTGAGCAAGATAGTTTCCATGCTTTGATTTGTAGACTTATTCATCTTGAAAGCATTTATAACATCTTGTGCTAACAAATTATTGTTTCACTTTTCAGGGTTATTTTGGCTTTCCATTTGAAAGCATTTCACTTCATTTTAAGCAAAATACAATTTCATTTCTTAAAGAGCAAATACTTGGAAGGCACTGGTTGTTTATGTATTTCATGTTTATCTTATGATGGTTATTGCTCATATCAGTTTTTTGCTTATAAATCTTAAAGAGATAATCTATTTAACTCTAACAATTCTCCTAGAAACTCACATCCTTTTTAACTTAACTTTTCATTAGGTAACCCCCCCTTAGCTAACCTAGGAGATAGCTCAAACGAAGAGAGTCAGGATTAGTTTGACAGCCCCTTCTCTGAATTCCCTGCCACCAACCACACCTTGTGGGGTTGAAGGCTTTTCTCACTAACTTGTAGGTAGGTGTAAGCGGCAGGGTCAACAGACATTGCGCCACTAAGTGTCCTAAGCAGAAGGAGTCCAACAAGGATCATGTCGCTGCATCAGCGGAGGTAGATGCATTTTCTACCAAGTTCGAGAAATATTTATCGCTATTGCTTGCATGGCAAGCTCAGTAAACAGCAATATATGCTAAATTGATTTAGGAGCATCCTTCCACATGACCAGGAACAAGAAGAGTTTCAGCCACCTGAAGGAGAAGGACATGCAATTTTAGATTGAGCTAGGAGATGATGGTTAGTATGCAGCTAGAGGAG
This sequence comes from Pinus tabuliformis, assembly GCA_031772625.1. NCBI lineage: Eukaryota > Viridiplantae > Streptophyta > Pinopsida > Pinales > Pinaceae > Pinus > Pinus tabuliformis. The sequence goes on from CM062804.1 coordinate 207,095,121, forward strand.
TTGGTACTGTTAGTTTTCAAAGGGAGTCAGGTAATCCTCTTCATCTCAAAGATGTTCTCTATGTTCCAGGATTGAGGCAGAATCTTGTTTCAGTAGCTACCCTTGAGGACAAGGGATATGATATCATCTTCAACAAAGGTAAGGCTTACCTCCAGCACTTAGCTTCTGGATGTAAGAAACAGATAGGTGTGAAGGTGAAGAATCTCTACAAATCGTAGGTAGAGACAGGTGCAGCCTTTAGCAGCAAGGCAAGGAGAGCTTAGAGTAAAGAAGTGGTGGTTGAGAGAGAGCATGATAGAGCTCTCAAGATGGAGCCTCAGTCAATATCTCAGTTTGAGTCTATGCTAGTTGGGCTGACCAGCAGGATTATGTGGAGCATAGCCCAGGGCGAGTGGAGGCAGCCACTCAGTGATTAATTCCTAGTATAGGGAGAGTTTGAACCAAGTGGGAAGAGGATTTGTTTAAGGGAGATTAGGAAAGAGTTGGATCTTCCAATATCACCTTCAACCAATGGAAGCAACCACAGAGGTACACAGGGTACATGGCATTTCTGACTAAAGTGATGGACTCGCAGAGCATGGTGGGAAAGAACAAGTCTTCATATCAGGTTCCACAGAAAAAAGAAGGGAAGTCTTCTAGTTCAAAGGGAGCAGTTGCAGCAGCGAAGAACGTGGCAGTATTGGAGCCAGATCCAGGTAGACGAGGTTCTTCCAGAAGCACCTTCCTTGCTAAGAGGGAGTGTTGAAAATAGTAGTGAGTAAGCTCTTCTTTGACTTGTGCCTTAGTCAAAGAGACCACAAGCAATCCTACATTTAGCATGCACAAGTTCCTATAAGTTAGGATGAGTTGCTATAATTTAGGATGAGTTCCTAAAAAAATAGGACAGTTCATGAAGCAGTTTGATTGATGCGCTAGAGTGGGAGGCTCGGTTTGTTGTCTCCCAGTGCGAGTTAGTTTTGGAAATTAACATGCGAAGAGTCTCAGTTCTAAATTGGGACTAAACAAGTTACAAGACACAGATTGTCTCAGTTAACTCACCAATCACTAGTTCGACTTCCAAAGATAAAACTTGCCAAATTTAGCCTATTTGAAAAGCTTATAAAGAGGATGAAGGCACAAAATTGTTTCATTGCTTTGTGAGCACAAGTTGGTGAGACAAGGCCATAGAGAGCACGAGTTTGTGTGCAAGAGCTTGTGTGTGGGAACAAGGAGAAACCTGTGCAGAATTGATAGAGGAGAATTTCCTTGGGGTTTGTGCAAAGAAATAGGGAAGCAGGATCAGGGTTCTTGCAAGGTGTTTCAACTTAGGACAAGCAGGGACAGCAAGGTTGTTTTTCTATTGAAACAAGGTTGTATTGTAAGAGATTTATTGCTCAAAACTCTATCAATAAAATTCTCAAACAAGCAGAGGGTTTTCGCAGTTGGGTTCCCTCGAAAATATTGTGTTTTTGTCATTGTGCGACTGTGTTCATTTATGTTCCTATTATACTACAAACAAGTAGAGAAATTATGTGTCTTAATGAAAACAAACTAGTTTTCAGATTGTTCATTAGAGCAGTTGTAGAATTTTGTAGATTTTCTACAACCTCAAACAATTTATCAACAAGATCCATTGATTGACAAGAAACAATGATTGATCCAATTGAACTAGGGATATCTTCAGACATCAAAGTACAAACAATGGATACAAAAACTTTAGCAAATCCAAGTGCCTCTACTAACAAACTTTCAAGATCAACATAGTGACACAAGTATATGAAGTCAACATAATACCAAAAATGGATCAAGAAAACGCTAAAACTATGGTAAAGAAAAATCAAGTTACAAGGACACCTTATCTACATCCTAATCACAAGAGTCAACACTTTAACCAATCAACATATCAGTGTTGCTCAAAACAAAGACAATATTTGACCTACATTCCAAAGAAAATCAATTCTAGAGCAATTTGGCCACAAAATAGCAATCACCCTTAGAAGCACAACACAAAATCCCTATCAACACACAGTTCCACATAGAAACCAGGGTGGACTAACCCTTCAACAATACCACAACTCTGTCCAATACTTCAAAATTATATTGCTTTATTTCTTCAACTATGACAACAATAGAAACAAAGTACCATTTATATGCAAGAACAAAGACATAACTTTTCCAAGTTATGTTTTGGGGACAAAGCATCTTTGAAGGGAGAAGCAATGTAATAAACATAGAGCACATTTAATAATAATGATAATAATAATAATAATATTGAAAAGACACGTCTTTGAAAGAGATGTCTATTCATGCTGGTGACCATTCAATATACATTTATAAATATCACATACCACTATATCAATTTTTTTATATATATACATACATATCTGTATGAATTTCAGCTCTTTATCCTTCTTATTTTGGATATCTTCCTATAAATGAACTATTGTTTGTGAACTCAAGGAACCCCTACTGCAACAAAAACTGAATTTACTTCACCTACTTGATTTTAATATACATTTTCAAGTTATTCTCTGAATACTGAAGCAAATTACTTTTGTAGCCTACACTACTTTAAATTTGATTACATGAAACAAAAAACTGAACAAAGAACAAGATACATAAGACAATTATTTTTGGACAAAACAGTCCCCCAAAAAACCCAATGCGGGAAAACCGGTGCAGTAGCTCTAAGGGTTTTATATTATTAAGCAGTAATTCTGAATACAAATGCTAGATGCCCTTTCCAGTGACAGAGAAATACAATGGCGGAAAAACTGAGTGAGTTTTACCTCACTTCACCCAGCGGATTCCAGCTAATCCGACAGCAAAATTGGCTAACCCCAGCTACCTCTGTGTTGGCCCTGCATAGAACCTGCATCAGCCCTACAAGCTCTACATCAACTTTGCGTTCTCTTCTGCCCAATGTGTCAACCTTCCCGGTTGTTCCAACAATTCCCTAGTAGTTTTGGCTTTCTGCATGAGGACAGCAACTGCTTCTGCTCTAGCCCTTTTGGCTCTCCATCAGGCCTGTGTGGGCCCAAATTGACCCAGCGTCAATCCTTCTGGCTGTTGCGGTGCCTCCACTAGCTTCTCTCTGCCTCTCTGTCAGTACTCCCGAACTATCCCTGCCCCTCTGCTGCAACCAATCACTCAGTTCGAATTCTCAGCTTCCTAGCCCCAGAAATGGAACGCTAGATCAATTCATTCTCACGTGTGTGTTTCTAAATGAACCCCAAGCCTCCTTCTTATACTTTTCTCGTTCAGACTTCAACCGTTGAGATTATGTCTCTAATCAACTGCTAAGATTAAAACTTGACTTGATCTGCCTTCTAGATCATTCTCACACATATTTTGATTAAAATTTAATACCCATTAATACTTTAATTTTCCTAACTCTAACCCATTAAGAATATTAATTATTTTAATAAAATACAATCCGGGTGAAATTTCACCAAACAGTTTCTGGTTCTTTAGAACTCATATGCCTTAGCCTCTCCACCAATTTTCATGGCTAAAGCACATTCGATGCTACCAAAAAATAACATTGTTCATTACATGCATTTCTTCAAAAGGGAGTTGTGAACCCATAAAATAAGGGCACACACTTCAAGAAGGTTATTGAGTCTACGTACCAAGTTTAACATGGTATGCCTTAACCATACCTAGTATTACTATAAAAAAATAAAGAATTTGGACTTAGCCATAATTACAACATTAATGATGCATGATCCATGGTCATGAGTAAAAATTACAATAATTATTTTAGCAAAAAAATCTAAGATGATGGATTTTTCTTGAGCAGCTATTGCAAAAATGCGTGGAAATAGACCTAAGCAATGGTATCCTTGAGAGTATTGAATTGATAGTAGATGAACTTGAGCATAAGGGGGGCTTGGGCTATGCCAAAGTTCCCCTCAGGGGCAATGAGAATAAGGCATATAGTCATATAAAAAATTCGTCATGCCTTGAGAGAAAATAGAATCAAAATTTTCAAAAAGCAACCATGATGCTAAGTAAGTCAACATACGATAAGGAAACCCTTTTGAGGTATGATATTGAAACAAATCAAAAACAAGATCCAAGATTTATAAATAGGCCAACCCATCCTTCCCCAAAGGAAGAAAGCACCAAAGATAGAAAAAGGAACAAGCAAAGGTTAGCCTCCGCTGGCTACCGTCATACAATTCAAGACATGGCATGCTTGCAATATGAAATGGATATGACAACTAGGTGGAGGTGGGCCTCCCTTACCCTCTCCCACTCAATCAACCATAAAAAAGGGCAAGGGTGAGTTTACAAACAGCTCGACCGAACATAAAGAGGGAGAGGTGCATAGGGCAATGAGAATAAGGCATATAGTCATATAAAAAATTCGTCATGCCTTGAGAGAAAATAGAATCAAAATTTTCAAAAAGCAACCATGATGCTAAGTAAGTCAACATACGATAAGGAAACCCTTTTGAGGTATGATATTGAAACAAATCAAAAACAAGATCCAAGATTTATAAATAGGCCAACCCATCCTTCCCCAAAGGAAGAAAGCACCAAAGATAGAGAAAGGAACAAGCAAAGGTTAGCCTCCGCTGGCTACCGTCATACAGTTCAAGACATGGCATGCTTGCAATATGAAATGGATATGACAACTAGGTGGAGGTGGGCCTCCCTTACCCTCTCCCACTCAATCAACCATAAAAAAGGGCAAGGGTGAGTTTACAAACAGCTCGACCGAACATAAAGAGGGAGAGGTCACGAGCATGTACAAAGACCATTGGTAGGGTAAGGGTTAGAACACAAAACCCATCCATGGGTGAGGGAGGTTGAGAAACGTTAAGAGCCAAAACCCATTGTGGGTGATGTACAATTAGTGACTCGCTCAACATAGAAGGGGGAGGTACTATAAGAGGCAATCACCCATTGTGGGTGAGGGCTGAGGATACAAGCTGCCCGTCAGCCCCCCTAGAAGGCATATCATTGTTGTTGCTCCCAAGGAAGAGGGAAATGGGGGAAATACCTAATAGTTTCACGTGGGAAGCATTGGAGGAGTTGAGGTAGGAGCAGGCTCAAATGGAAGCTCAACAAGAGAGCATTACAAGGGAAAGAGTATTTGCAAAAATCAATATAAACTTAACTTCATCCACTCAAGGGAGTCAGTTACCTCAAGAGATTACTAAGAGGTATAACCTAAGGTTCCATGAGAGAGTCGTAGCTAATAAGACGGGAGGGGCAAAAGGGCATTTAGAACTGGATGAACATATCTCACCTACAAAACATTGGGGAGGAAGACCTTTCCCCAGAACACTACACAGCAGGCAGAAAAAGAAATAAGTAGAAGCAAATAAAAATCAATCACTGAAGCCCTGAGAGCACCAACCTCCAAAAGGGGTGCCAAATAATATGTTTGTCCATCAACTATAGGGGATTGGAGAATCCCCGGAAACAAAATTCCCTAAACAGGACAACAAATAAATACAAGCCAAATGTTCTCTTCATTCAAGAATGAATGAACAGCAAAGGAGATGCAATTGACAAAATTGAGGCTCGTTTGAAAAACTGGGATTTTGTGTCAGCTGATACCAGAGGTAGAACAGGAGACCTAGCTGGGTGGAATCAGAACTTAGGTACAGAAATCACTTTACTTTGGACACTTCAATCATTTGTATACTCACAGTAAAGGATCTGGACAGATATGTATTTTTTGCATGGAATACAGATCCTTTTCAGATCAAAGAATAGGGGTTAGGGGCTTAAGTGTTGCTATGAACAGAATGAAAGTGTGGAGAGAAGAGAACAGGCAAGATAAACTTGAAAAGTGCTTTGAGCAGCTTTTTGAAACCAAAAACTAGGTGGATATTGAGCCTCCCGTTTTGGGTCCTGCAAGGAGGAATATAAGGGTAAGGAAGCTATTGCTAAGAGGGTGGACAGATTTCTATTCTCTAAGGGTTAGCTGTTTGGAATGAGCAGTTCAGATCAGAGACCGAGATGGAGGGCACCCCAGACCATTTCCTGATATTCCTTTAAATGGAAACAGGAGGGACTCATTGTCCCCGACCCCATCCACTTTTAAATTTAACCCCTATTTGTTACAGAATGAGGAAATTCAAGACATCATAAAGTCTGAGTGGGTGCCTTATGATCAGGCATGATCAGACTCAAGGATCCTATGCTATGTAATCAATACATGAAAACCTAAAGAGTAAGGCCAAAGCAAAGTGTGGCTCAAAAACTAGAATTAAAAGAACAGTCAGGCCATTGAGAAGGTAGAGGAGAAGCAACGTACCTTGTATGAAAATCTTAAGAAGGGGGAGATTTCAGTGGAATCTAGGATTGATATGGTCAAGCAGGAGGAGGACAGAAACAAATTGCTAGCTTGGGTGGAAGTGTTTTGGAGGCAGAAAAGCCAGGAAATTTGGTTAAAAGAGGGGGATGAAAATACCAAAAATTTTCATGGTTTTGCCCTGGCAACGATATCATCCAATTCTATATGGGAAGTGTTGGACAAAAAGGGGATCAAACAAACTGGCCAGGAGGGAATCAAACAAGCAGATATGGAGCATCAAAGGACATCTAAACCAACCCAGCCAAGTGAAATATATGTGAGATCCTTAAAACTCTATCTGTATAATTCCCTAGTTTCTGATGATCAAAATAACACGCTGTAAGGCATTGCCTCAGAAGATAAGTTGGAGGAAAGTTGGAATTGGAAACTCTGTCATCCTTTCAGTCTGTCAAGGGCCTGGCCCACATTGGAGGACAATTGAATTTTTTACGACCTTTTATGATGTCATAGGCAATGATCTCCTTCTTGCTGTAAAAGAATCTACGAGGGCTGAAAAACTTAAATGTCTATGTGCCACTGAATGCAACTTTATCTAAACAGTCATAAAGTGAGAACCCTTTTTCCTTCCACTCTTGAGTCTTATTGACCTATTTCTCTCTGTAATTGCATGTAAAAAATTATATACAAAGCACTGGCAAGGAAGATAAATCATAAAATCCATCTTGTCCTAAATCACTTCACCTGCACAAATTGGCTTTTTTAGAGGGAAGGCAAATTCACGATGCCATTGAGGCAGTTCAGGAAACCCTACATACCATAACATCAAATGAGATCCCCTCTTTTAGTAGCAAAATTGATCTATCTAGAGCTTATGATAGAGTATATTGGTCATTTCTAAAGCTCCTAATGGTTCTTATGGGTTTCAACTTTCAACTCTCATACTGTTGATTGGATCAATGAATGCATGAAATTTGTTTGATATGTTGCGCTGGTGAATGGGTGCCCACTGTTGAATTTCCACGATCTTGGATCTAGGTTAGAATCTTAAAATCTCTTATGCTACCAAACCGAGAATCTCAACAAAAACCACTTTGAACAGCAGAAAATATAAAGCAGTAAATCACATATGCACAAGTATACACAATTTTTAACAAATATTGTACAATAATGTACAACCCAACCTTTGTTATATTAAACCAAATCTGAATAATACAGCAGTCTATGGTATACAAGATACAATGACAAATGTGTTGTGCAGATTCGATGTCGTATCTTGTCTTGCCGGTCCTTCGCTTCCGTACTACTCACTAGCTACCCTTAGTCCTTCAAAGAATCAAAGGACAACACATCAAGACTCCAAGAGGGATGCCACCTAACACTGTTGCACATCACTTCTGCTGCATGTACACGGGCTCATCAATCTTCTCTCTAGGTTGGCCACTTTCCGAGCTCCAATCTGACAAGCTAGCAATCACTCTAGTCCATCAAAGTGCTGCACTTGGGCACCAATCTTCAACCAACCTCAGCTCCTCTTTGTCACTTCAAGATAGCTCGTCTAGGGCTACTTTGGGTAGCCAACACACTGCCCTCCACTAGATCAATGGTACCCAATACTGCACTGTAAAATCTGCACCGATGAAGGCTTATGATCACCCAATCAAGCCTCCAAATTGGCTCCCACGGGCTAACCAACAATCTGATCCAAAACTGGTCAACTTCCTTGACCCAACACAAGGAACAAATTGTTGTTCCAAATCTGCTTTCGTTGTTGTTCTTAACTATGAATGCTTAGGGCATCCATATGTTGCAACAGCCCTTAACCTATTGATTTGGGGTAGCATCGGATGTGCTCTAGGCCTCAAATTTTGTAGGGAGGCTTGGGCACATATATTCCAAAGAACCCAGAAAGCGTTTTGGGAAATTCCACCCAGAAACAATTTTATTAAAATAATTAATATTTTTTAATGGGTCGCTAAGTCTAAACTTAGGAAATTAAAAATATTAATGGGTATTAATCTAATTGTGGGTGTAACTTCTAGAAGAAGACAAGGATCAAGCTAAAATGATCTTAGCCATTGATTAGCTTTTAATCTGGGTCGTTGAATGTCAACGAGAAGATTATTTAAGGAAGCTTGAGAGTCATTTGGAAGACACACAGAGAGATCAAGAGATCGAATTTCTGAAGTGAGAAGTTCTCAAAAGGAAATTCTGATCGAGTAGATTTCTTGCAGTTGAGGGGCAGAGATAGCATCCAGAGAGAGATTTTCTCAATCGGAGAATCATCGGCAAAGAAAGGCAGAGAGTGATCTAGCAGCTCTCATGTAGAGGCTGACGCAGGGCCACGCAGAGGCAACCCAGAGGGTGAGAGAGAGTCTGAAATTTTGCAGCAGAGGCAGCTTCAGAAGCCGGGAGCCCGGGTGTGAGACCCGGAGGCGGAGAGCAGTGACTCCAAGGAGCAAATCGATCAGTTGGCTGGGTGACGCAGTGCCTAGAGGGTATGATTCAAGGACTGCGTGAGGACTGCGCAGAGGCGATGTAGGGCCTACTAAAGGCACCTCATCCAATGAACGGATCAACGGGATTTTTCTCAGTGATTGTGTGAGGTAATCTCACAAATCTTTCTACCAGTATTTCTCTCTTTGTAACTGAATAACCCTTGAGATATTCAAAGATGTGTTCAGAATTTGCTACTGCTTAATAATAATAAACCGTCAGATCTATTGCACCGATTTTCCCGGATTGGGTTTTTTCAGGGACATTTGTCCAAAAATAACGGTGTTATTGTGTTGTATTTTCTTTCTTGCTCAGTCTCTTGTTTAAGCATATAAATTAATTAAGTGAAGGTTGCAATGTATATATTTCAATATTTGCCGTAGGAAACAGCAAATAACTTGTTCATGTAAATCTAACAAGTAGGAGAAATATCATCAATTGTTGCAGTAGGGATTCTGGTTCAGGAATTTTCACATGGTATCGGAGTTGCAAGTGAGGCAAGAAGAGCAAAGTCGGTAGATCCAGCGCTAAGCAGAAAAGGGAAATTGAAAAGCTGCAGGAGGCAACAGTTCGAAACCCCAGAGGGTTTGTGCAATTCTTAGCCGAAGGGCTAAAATTTCGAGGCAGTCTCTCTCCGAGTGAGTCGACGAAAAGAAGGTCTTCTAGATCTAGTTTTTGTCGGGACAAAGGGAGCAACACAGAAGCCTCAGTGTAAGGAGAGTTGGTGGGACGTGGATTTTTCTGCAGGTAGTTTGCTGCATAGAAAATCGTCAGAAGAAAGAGGAGAAGCACAGTTGAGGGAATTTCTTCCTCAGAGATTTCCTAGCCAAGGAATTCGAAATCTCTAGAGCTGAACAGTAGCAAGGAGCAGCAGTTTTACTAGCTCCATCGAGGAGTGTGTAGGCTAGCCCAGCAGCAGCGCAGTGGAAAAAGGAGGCTATTCGACATTTCTATTTGGCAGAAATGGCAGCCACATCTCCAGGAGGGAGGTGGGGGGATTTAGATTTGTAGTTTGAAAGAGCTACAGATGGGCAGGATCCTTGAGGAGCCCACCTCTTGGATCAATTCCTTGCTACGAGAGCCCAGATCAGAAGTAGCAAGATAGACTAGTGCCGGATGGTGCTGAGGAGTGTCGGAGAGACAGTTGCAGTGCTTAGGAGCACCAGAAACTGAACAGCACAAAGCAGAGTTGGCAACAATTCAGATGGCACAGAGCAGAGGTCAACGGCAACACAGTAGATTCAAAGGATCGGCGCAGAGACTAGCAGTAGTCAGACTTCATCATTCACATGGTGTCATACTGCACACAATTAGTTCAGTAATTTGGGATGTTTTTCCGTCGCTGATGGAGTAGCAATAGCAGTTTGCAGTGGCCGGCAGCAGCACCGATGCAAAATTTCAAAGGGAGTTGCAGTACGAATGCAATGTTGACAGTGGCAGGGTCAACAGCAGTACAGATGCAGCATTTGTGTAGTAGTTGGTGGACAGCATGTCAGACGTCGGCAGCACAAAGGACGATGCTTCAAAGTCAAAGTAGTATGTAGCAGCGTATATTACTAGAGCAAATTCCTCGCTAAGAGGGAGTGTTGATTTGGGGTAGCAACGGATGTGCTCTAGGCCTCAAATTTTGCAGCGAGGCTTGGACACATGTATTCCAAAGAACCCAGAAAGCGTTTTGAGAAATTCAACCCAGAAATAATTTTATTAAAATAATAAATATTTTTTAATGGGCCCCTACATCTAAACTTAGGAAATTAAAAATATTAATGGGTATTAATCTAATTGTGGGTGTAACTTCTAGAAGAAGACGAGGATCAAGCTAAAATGATCATAGCCATTGGTTATCTTTTAATCTGGGTCGTTGAATGTCAACGAAAAGATTATTTAAGGAAGTTTGAGGGTCATTTGGAAGACACACCAAGAGATCAAGAGATCGAATTTCTAAAGTGAGAAGTTCTTAGGAGGAAATTATGATTGAATAGATTTCTTGCAGTTGAGGGGCAAAGATAGCATCCGGAGAGAGAGATTTTCTCAGTCGAAGAATCATCAGCAGAGAGAAGCAGAGAGTGATCCAGCAGCTCTCACGCAGAGGCTGACATAGGGCCACACAGAGGGTGAGAGAGAGTCTGAAATTTTGCAGCAAAGTGAGTGTCAGAAGTTGGGAGCTGGGGTGTGAGACCGAGAGGCGGAGAGCAGTGACTCCGGTCAGCAAATCAATCACTTGGTTGGGTGACATATTGCCTAGAGGGGCTAACGCAGGGACTACGTGAGGACTGCGCAGAGGCAGCGCAGGGCTTGCCAGAGGCACCTCATCCAGTGACCGGATTAGCCAGGATTTTTCTCAATTATTGTGTGAGGTAATCTCACAAATATTTTTGCCAGTGTTTCTCTCTTTGCAATTGAATAACCCTTGAGGTATTCGAATATGTATTCAGGATTTGCTACTGCTTAATAATAATAAACCCTCAGATCTGTTACACCAATTTTCCCGCATTGGGTTTTTCTGGGGACATTTGTCCAAAAATAACTGTGTTATTCTGTTGTATTTTCTTTCTTGCTCAATCTCTTGTTTCCGCATATAAATTAATTAAGTAAAGGCTGCATTGTATGTATTTCAATATTTTCCGTTGGAAACTGCAAATAACTTGTTCATGTAAATCTAACAAGTAGGAGAAATATCATCAGTAGTTGCAATAGGGATTCCGATTTAGGAATTTTCACATAACCAAGTCACCAAACAGCGTTCAAAAACTACGACCTACCCTTGTATAAGTCCTCTGCCTCCACGCTATTGATTAGGGCTCAAACTAGCCCCCAAAACAGTCCTACGCAATGCCTTTTCTGTGGGGTTAGGGCATGCGGCCTACCACCTCTACCCACGGCCTGCTCAAACAAAGTTTCCAACCCACATATAACATTCAAAACAGCCCAGAATTCGTCTCCTTTATTGCAGCCATTCTGCTAGTTAATTTTCACTCCAAAACAGTCATAGGAGTGACCTAAATGTCCCTCCTTCCTTCATTGGAAATGCCCTAACCTGCAGCCCAATCAAACAGAGATATTCCTCCTTGAACAAGCTCCTTCTCTCTCCTTGTACGTTGCCTTATGTTGCACAAAATGGCTGCTTAAATGCCTCCTCTCCACCTATTTATACACTAAATGAAGGGCTTCGAAAACTTCATCCTAGGGGTTGTCCAGTTGTCACATGTCATTTTTACACCAAGCCGACCTTGACACTTCATGTGCAACCCCATTAAATAACTTCAAAAATTCATATCTCCATTTCTACAACTCAGAATTCGACGATTCTGAAGCTTTGGATTCTCCTTTCCGCCCTCTATCATCTCATGCCATCACATGTAGAAATGTGCTCATGGAAATGCCCAAAACACGATTTGGTGCAAAGCCCTATGCTTGGGTTCCAAGTCCACAAATGACTCTTATGGTGCTTTGCCCTCCAAAACCTGAACCCTAGGGCTTGGAGTACCTTCCAAGCTACACAAATCAACACTCCCTCTTAGCAAGAGAGGTACTTCCAAGACTAGGAAGTAACTCATTATCATCATCACTACTCGCAACACTTGCCCAACACCTAGCACTCACAATCGCAGCAACCGTGTTCTGTGAACTACGCCTTTCTCGTAAGTGTTGTTGTCACTGGAAGCATCCTGCTTCTTCTTCTTCTTCTCCTGTATTGCTTTCCAATCTTTCCATGATTCCTTCATGGCAGTTGTAGGAGCACCCATTCTCCCCACAAACCATGCGCTCTTCTTGGGCTGCAAAGTCTCCCTCTAAACCTGCAAGCTCCTTCTCGAACTTGACTCCCTCTGAGTCTCTGGAACCTGGACCTCCTTCTTGGGAATATGTACCTTCTTCTCGGGAACCTATACTTGCTCCTCTAAAGCCTACACCTGCACCTGCTTCTCGGGAACCTGCATCTGCTCCCCCTACTTCTCATGATCCATAGGCTTGCCCGTCAGCCTATATAGACCATGCTCTCTAACTCCAAGCACGATACCAGCGGAGCTAGAGCCTCTAGGCATGAGTCTTAACTTCCCATCCTAGATCAAGACCTCAAACCCTTTATTCTCGATCATCGAGACAGAAATCATGCTATATCTGAGTCCTGGTACAAATACATCCTAGACCCGCATCACTCATCTTGTCTCCATCCTGAATGGCACAACACCCGATCCTCGGATCTCCTTCTGACTCTTGTCGCCCAACACCATGTGCAACTTCGAGTCCCATTCAACTAGAGTCTCAAAAACCTCTTGTGACCCTGTCATATGTTTCGTCGCACCACTGTCCATGTACCATCCATCCTCATCAACAGTACCCTGTGAGAAATGAGAGATCATGGCAAAGTCCTCCTCCTCCAATCTCCTGGTGAGATCATCTATCTCAGCAGAGGTGGCAACACCGGCAACCTGCTTTCCTTTCTTCTTCTCGTCATCTCCCTTCTTCTTCATCGGACATCTCGACAAAAAATGACCCATCTCGCCACAGTTGAAACACTTGACTTTACTCAAGTCCTTCTTTTGCTTACCCTTCATTCGCGCTGCAAGTCCCACGTCATCATCGAAAGTCTTCTTCTTTGGATGAAGATCCTCGTCTCACAACTCTTCCTGAATGAAGTCGTCCCACAGCCTATTCCAGTCTGGCAATTTCTCTCTGGCAACAATCCCTTTGATGAAGGGCTTCCATTCCTCAGTGAACCCTTTCAAAGCAATCCTCACCATATCTCCATCTGAAATAGTCACACCGACGGCAGCAAGCTCATCTTTGACTTGAGACAATCTCGTCAAATACGAAGTCACTCCTTCACCCTTTATCATCTTGGTGGACTTCAACTTATCCTCCAATACCAATACCCAATTCTCGTTCTTATTCTGGAACAAATTCTGAAGAGTCATCCACATCTCATGTGCAGTGTTCTTCCCGGACAAATGAGGTATTAGGGAATCCTTCACACCATCAAGGATGATCAATCTTGCCCTCGTATCCAAATCTTCATATATTTCCATCTCCCTAGGGTCGGTTGGCTTCTCGATGGCTTTCTCGGCAAATTCCCAGATCCTTTTGACCTGCAATACCAACTTGATCCTTTCCTTCCATGGACTATAGTTGGACAACCCCTCCAAGTTGTCCTCATACCAGATATCAGCCTGCAACTTCGACATTGTCACCTACAATGTGACCAACTCCTTCTTAACTTGTACTTCGTTGTGTACAACTTTGATTCACTGACTTCTAAAGTAGCTCAGACACGCTCTGATACCATGTTGAATTTCCATGATCTTGGGTCTAGGTTAGAATCTTAAAATCTCTTATGCTACCAAACCAAGAATCTCAACAAGAACCACTTTGCACAGCGAAAAATATAAAGCAGTAAATCACATATGCACAAGTATACACAATTTTTAACAAATATTGTACAATAATGTACAACCCAATCTTTGTTATATTAAACGAAATCTGAATAATACAACAGTTTATGGTATACAAGATACAATGACAAACATATTGCGCAAACTCAATGTCGTATCTTGTCTTGCCAATCCTTCGCTTCCTTACTACTCACTAGCTGCCTCTTAGTCCTTCAAAGGACAACACATCGAGACTCCAGGAGGGTTGCCACCTAACATTGTTGCACGTCACTTCTGCTGCATGTACACGGGCTCATCAATCTGCTCTCTAGGTTGGCTTCTTCCCGAGCTCCAATCTGCCAGGCTAGCAGTCACTCTAGTCCATCAAAGTGTTGCACTTCAGCACCAATCTTCACCCAACCTTCAGTGCATGTTCGTCACTTCAAGATAGCTCATCTAGGGCTACTTTGGGTAGCCAACACACTGCCCTCCACCAAATCAATGGTACCCAATACTACACTGTAAGATCTGCACCGATGAAAGCTTACGATCAATCATCACCCAATCAAGCCTCCAAATTGGCTCCCACAGGCTGCCCAACAATCTGATCCAAAACTGGTCAACTTCCTTGACCCAACACAAGGCACAAATTGCTGTTCCATATCTGTTTTCGCTGCTGTTCCTAACTGTGACTGGTTAGGGCATCCATATGCTGCAACAGCCCTTAACCAAGTCACCAAACAGCCTTCAAAAACTGCGGCCTACCCTTGTATAAGTCCTCTGCCTCCACGCTGTTGATTAGGGCTCAATCTAGCCCCAAAACAGTCCCACGCAATGCCTTTTCTGTGGGATTAGGGCCTACGGCCTACCACAGGTGGCTCCCTGTACCCACGGCCTGCTGAAACAGAATTTCCAGCCCACACATAACATTCAAAACAGCCCAGAATTTGTCTCCTTTATTGTGGCCTTTCTGCTGGTTAATTGTCACTCCAAAACAGTCATAGGAGTGACCTAAACGTCCCTCCTGCCTTTGCTGGAAATGCCCTTACCTGCGGCCCAATAAAACAGAGATATTCCTCCTTGAACGAGCTCCTTCTCTCTCCTTGTACGATACTTTGTGTTACACAGATGGATGCTTAAATGCCTCCTCTCTACCTTCTATTTATACACTAAATGAAGAGCTTCTAAAACGCCATCCTAGGGGTTGTCCAGCTGTCACGTGTCATTTTTACACCAAGCTGACCTTGACACTTCATGTGCAACCCCATTAAATAACTTCAAAAATTCATATCTCCATTTATACAACTCGAAATTCGACGATTCTCGAAGCGTTGGATTCTCCTTTCCGCCCTCTATCATCTCATGCCATCACATGTAGAAATGTGCTCATGGAAATGCCCAAAACACAATTGGGTGCAAAACCCTATGCTTGGGTTCCAAGCCCACAAGTGACTCTTGTGGTGTTTTGCCCTCCAAACCCTGAACCCTAGGGGCTCGGAGTACCTTCCAAGCTACACAAATCAACACCCCCCCCCAGGGATTCTTTAAGCCACAGAGAGAACTAAGGCAGGGCTGCATTAGCGCCACTATTGTTCCTTCTGCTGGCTGAAGGTTTAAGCATGGCCCTAAAGGATTTAAGAGACAAGCAGGAAATCAGGAAAGTTCGGGATACAAGGGGTCACAGCATCACTCATCATTTTCTTGTTGAGTGACATACTGCCAATAGGGAATGGGAGCATCAAGGAAGGACTCAAGCTATATTGGTTAGCATCAGGAATGGAGATAGATATACAGAAATCAACTATAACTTGCCCTATGATGTATTAATATGATCAGTGATACGATGCAAGAGATGATTAAAAAATGTTTACCCATCTAATCAAAGGATTTTATTGACAAGATGAACTACCTAGGTTTTCCCCTCAAAGCAAGAAATTACCCATACAAGGACTGGTTATGGCTTTATGAGAAGGTGCAGATAAGTGACCATTGGTGCAACGAGTGGATATGCTTAGAAGGAGGGATGACCCAACTCAAAAGTCTCATAGAATCCATGTCTGTATTTTGGATGGCAATGATTTAAATCCTTAAGGAAATTCTGCATAAGATTATGAATGCTACCATTAGAGACCTTTGGGCAGGAAAATTCAAAAAAGGAGAAGAGGAATATACCATTAGTAAAGTGGCAGAAAATCACAAATCAGAAGTAAAAGGGAGGTTGGGGTTTAAAAGATCATCCTACCTTTGCAAGAACACTAGCAACCAAGAGGATGTTGAAGGTGTTTCCACAGAAGGCCTACAGAAGAACCTTATGATACAGGTAACAGAAGTATGTTGCCCCTCTAAGCCAGCTGGAATGGATTAGGCCCTAGGGTATCCATAAAGAAAGTAAGAAGGGGTTCCATAGCATGGAGAGCTGTGACGGATGAGTACCCAGTGACTGGGGACAAGCTGAATGGCTCATTGGGAATGGACACCAGGTTAGACTAGGAACTGATCCATGGGTTGGAAGGGAGGGGCCCCAAGGACTTACAACTGATTTACCAGCTCATCTGCACTTATAAAGTCTTTGCCATTTTGCTGATATCTATGACAGGAATAGCCCTACTGGTGAACCCCTGGATGGAAGGGAGTAGATTTATTAAACCTGGAGAGAAAAAGGGCAGCAGACTGGAATTTGTTTTCGGATCACTCAAAGAAGCTGATATTAGGTTAAAGGGTACTCCTGATATGTTTGTATGGGTGGCTATCAAGGCAGAAGGCACTTAACAGGTGAAGATGGTGTACCTCTATGCAAAAGAATCAAATGAAGATATTTGGAAATGGTCTTTCATCTTGAAACCAGAAGCCCATTAAAAACAAGAATCTGAACAATAAAATCCTCACATGGGATAACTTGCAGAGGATATAATGGCAAGGTCCCATAAAGTGTCCTCTGTGTGTGGAAATTGCTTAGTGTGTAAACCATATTTTTGTTTTTTACCATTTCGCAAAGGAGATATGGAAAGCAGTTAAAGTTTTGTCAGGTGGAAAGGGTAGTTGGGATGGAGAATCTGTGAAAGAGGCATTGAATAGATGGCCAGAGGATAGGACAGTGAAGTCAGATCACCACTCTGCCTCTTTTTGTTATATGGGTAGTTTGGATTACCAGAAATGAGGCTATCTTTCAAGATAAGGAGATGATCCTCAGGACTCATTTTCAAACTCCGCGGGGATTACATGAGCTTTGAGATGTCCAAAAGAAAGGATAAGCAAAGAAGACTAAAGCCTCCAAACATAGTTTATCCAGGCATATGGATAGTTTGATGGAGCAGCCAATGTAAATCCAAATGAGTGGGGCAGGAGAGGCACTTTATCTATCTTGGATTCATATAATCCTGTTAGAATGTGGTTTGGGAGCAGAAACTAATAATAGGAATAGAAAGAAAATAAGAAAGCAATAGAAAAGAAGATGAATGAAAATAAGAAACACAAACTTCAGCATATTATGCGCGATATGCACCTCGTTCATTGGATCATTCTAGCTGGGCGTATTGCATTATCTGCCATAAAGAGCTTCTAATGGACTCATTCTCAAAGGACTAAAGCAAAGGTTGCCACCACTCTCATGAGTGTAGTCAAAGATCAGGACATGATGTGATTCAATTTATGGGGATTCTAAGCTGGTAGTAGAGTGGATGGGCGGCACAGGGGCACAAAGGAGGTGAAAAGGTCCTTTTCAGACATCAGTGTCATTCACGTATAGAGAGAATACAATCGGGCAGCTGACCTGCTGTCAAAGCAAGCCTGTTCCAGGGCTCCAGGATGACTTTACATCAAAGTGATCCCGGAAGGTACAGAGGAATCTCTTCCCCCTAGGTCTATTGACTTGTAACTGAAGTAGAATAGGGTGGTCTCAATGACTGTTGATACAAAGTAATAAGGACGTAGATAACTACACTTTTTCGTGTGAAACTGAAAAATGACGATGAAAGTGTAGTCTTTTTTATATATAACACCTACTGGGGAGTTTTAGATTCAGTTTCTAAACGAACATGAGTTCTAACCCGAAGAAAAAGGAATACCAGCTTCTTCTCTCAGCATTGAAAGGACTAGAGACAGCTAGGGTTAACCATCCAGACAACCTAACCCGGGGGGATCCACAGAGCACTACTATACGGTGAAGGATAGATTTCGAAATTTAAACTGCCCCCGGGACGCGAAATATTGGAAATGCATTCGGGCAAAGGATTCCTTGCGAAAGGTAAATGCCTTCTTCTGGCTAGTTGCCCATAAAAAACTTCTCACAGTGAAAAACTAAAAGGAAAATGATTATACCTGAGAAAGGCCCTGCCTTCGCTGGTTCCACAGAGGTAAACGGAGGCGGCCGACGAGAGGTCTGCGACCAAAGAAGAGCAAAACGGATTCAAGGTAGCCATGGATAAGCGAATTTTCTCTCTGCAACAAGCTTGTCGTTCTCAACTGTAGCAGTGCAGCTCTACTGAAGTGATGTGGACAAAATGCTTCTTTAATCAGAACACGTCAAATGAGTATATATTTATACATAAATAATTGTCTGTATATAGAAATGAGTTGAATACAGGGCTGAATATATGGAAGCCCAGCAACTCACGGAATTCAGAATGGCCGATCGAACTTAGAAAAAGTGCACGTTCTCAAAGACCAGAGAACATTCAATTTATGGGTCAAAATCGATCCATTTAATAATTCTCCTTCCTCGAAACTCAAACCAGATTCCATGGTTAGGAGATTTATTTATTGTTTTAGGATGATATGGTTCAAAATATTTTCTATGGAAATGAGTAGAATGCAAGGTTTAATATATGGAAACCCAGCGACTCATGGGATTCAGATTGGCCCATTAAACTTCCAAAAATTGCAAGGTTTCAAAGTCCGGACCATTTTTAAGTTATGGGTCAAAATCAGTTCATTTAATAATTCTCATTCCTCGAAACTTAAACCAGATTTTCTTGGTTAGTAGAATTATTTATTGGTTTAGGTATAGGATGATATGGTTCTGTATATTTCTGATTTTTAATTAGGAAACCAGCATTCTTAATTATATATTCAGTCCTAATGGGGAGCAAGGTAGCACGTGGTGTATATAATGTGTTGAAAGATGCGTATGTTTGTGATTTTTAATTAGGAAACAAACATTCTTAAAATATTCGGTTTTGGTAGAATATATACAGTAAAATGTGAATGTGTATATTTTTTATTTTGTTTTTAAGTAAGAAATCTGATTTTTATGAAAAAGATATTTCAATATTTATAATAAATGAAATGAAAGAGATTAAAGATGGTTTATGGGACAAATTGTTTTTTCATTTGCTTGATGTATTTGGTCTTTTTTCTGTGAAGCTTCACAATAAATGTTCCCAGCTTCTTGACAAACCCCTCGCTAAATAGATTATCCCAAGAGCTAGCTGCCAGCATATTTGTATAACTTTCCTTGTTGTCTTTGAAGGCCTCACATTCTAAAATGAAATGTTTTTCTGTTTCCACTTTTTCAGAAGAACAAAAAATGCATACCCTTTCCTCCCACACTTCCTTTGGCCTTTTCTAGTGCCCTGTTTCACAATGGAGTTGATGAGAATTAGTCCTTAACTGAGCAATAAAAATTTTGGCTCTCCAAGAGATATTGGCCTCTATGTATGCTTTTGGTTGATGATTATGAGTGGGAATAAACAATTCAATATAGTAATTTTTCTTTCTTCCTAGCTCCTTATCCCAAGTACGTTTGTGGAACTTTTCCATAACAAAAGCTTTTATCTCCTTGTTGTTTATGGGACATGCGTTCAAGCAAATACTCCATTTACTAAACCATTTGTTATTTGTTGCATCCAAGTTTTTTTGCTCTTGCGCAATCTATCATTAAAGACAACCTTAGGTCATCTACCCTCTTCCATTTGCTCAATTTTTTTTAAATACCTTATGACTCGCACCATAGCAATTGCTTCAATAGGAGCAATCCCTGTTTCACTTAACAAGATATCATAAGGAATTGCACTTTTAATCTTAAATTTGTTTGTAATCGAACGCTTCTGAATTTTCTCAATTTGTCTCCACTGCATGTCGGAGGTACTGCTAGCCCACAGTTCACAACCATAGAGAATCACCGGAATCACTAGAAGCCCAAAAAGAGTTTATTAGATTAAAAATAGTTTATGGGACTTTTTCTTTTCTTTCCTTTTCTTTTTCTGAATTCAAGGTTTTTGTGATCCATAATGAATTAAGAAAATATTATTTCAGTAGAAATTACCCTGACAATGAACCACACTAGTTGGTTCGAAACACGTCGGTAAAAATTCTCTGTTGTGATGTCTACCGAAATGATATTTTATTAAGTCTATGGGACTATTAGTTCTTTGTGTTTCTCCTTTTGCAATTCAATCATTTCCTTATTCAAATTGATGATGAGTTGGCCCAACCTTCCAACAATCCCCTCACTAAAAAGAGAATGCCAAGAAATAGATGCTAACATATTCCCATAATTTTCTCTGATGTCCTTGAATGCATCACATTCCAAAATGAAATGTTTTTCCAATTCCACTGCCCCAGACATGCAAAATGTACACTCGTTCTTCCCAAGTTTCTTTAGGCCTTTTCCACCATCCTATTTCACACCGAAGTTGATGCGAGTTGGTTCTTAATTAAGTAATAAGAACATTTTCCCTCCATGGAATGCTAGCTCCAATGAACTATTTTTGTTGTAGATCACACGTAGGGTTGAATTCCTCAATGTAGTACTTCTTCTTTCTACCCAAATCTTTTCCTCAAACCCATTTACGAAACTTCTCAATAACAAAATTCTTTAGCTCCTTGTTATTTGTGGGATAGGCATTGAGGTAGATATTCTATTTTTGCATCCATGTGTAGTTTTGTTTCATCCATATTTTCTTTCTTTTACTCATGCCTTCATTGAAGATAACATTAGGCCATCTACCTACTCCCATTTGCTCAATTCTTTTTAGATATCTTATGTGTTGCACCATAGTAATTGCTTCGATGGGAGTTGCTCCTGTTTCAATCAACATTATCTCATAAGGTACCGAACTTTTTATTTTGAACTTGCTCATGATCAAGTGTTTTTGAATTTTCTCAATTTGTTTCCATTTTGAGATGGGGGTGTTGCTAGCGCACAATTCACACCCATATAGCATCACTGGACAAACTAGGATTCCAAAAAGCGCTTTAGTCATTTTCCAGTCCCATAACTCTGCCTCTCTACATCTGATTTGAAGAACATATAATGCTTTCCACCCTCCTAAAATTCTCTTATCTCTATAGTCCTCCCAATTAAGTTTGTTGTTGAAATCAATCCTGAGGTACTTGTACTCATTTACTTCTTCAAAAATGTTGCCTTCAAAGAAGAACGTATGTTGGCTCTGCTTCCTTTTATTAGAGAAAAACATTATTTTGGTCTTGCCAGTATTGACTTGCATCCCCACTGCTCTACAAAAATGTTCAAGGGCATATAGGTGCATTTGCAATCCATGGGCCAATTTAGAAATCAATACAAGATCATCAGCATGTAAAAGAAGCTTTATCACAAACTCCCCCAACCGAACACCATCTCCACCTTGCAAATTTAGTCGCTCTTTGAGTTTATCAATATACAAACCAAAAAGAGTAGGGGATAGAGGGCAACCTTACTGTGGTGAAGTAAAATTATAAGTGCGGATACGAACGAATTCGTCTAGCCCGATAATGGGTCTAGCCACAACCGATACATTCTATGGAATATTTCCTTAGGTTAGAATCAATCAAGAGGGCCTACTTCTTGGTCGCTTATCCTACTTGATGATGTCCTCGCTTGCTCGCTCCAACAATCTCTCGCTTCCTTCTTCAAGCTCCTGAAACAAATAAACAACAACAGCACACAAACATAATAATAGACAAATTGCAATTCAACCTACTTAACGAGCCAAGAGGCATTAAGACATGGATATGTAATATTACAAGACATGTAGGAAATCAATCGATAGTTGCATATATTAATATCAAAGAGAGATCACAACCATTCATCTTGATGTCGCAACCTTCCTCTGACAAGACCAGGTTCCCACATACTTCTGCTAGCATCCCATGATGGCTTCAAACAACAATAGTTTAAAGGCTCTTCCCTGTAGACTTCACTCCAAATCAAACAGATTTCTCCCTCACACAACTAGATGGCTACAACTAGTAATAGCTTGCTTGTCTAATCAAAATAGTATACTCACACTCGACCAAAACTCTAACTACAACTTTCACCCTAGTTTGTGCTTGGGATGAAGGGAGGTTTATATAGGGAATATGGATGGAAGATGGATCCTCTTCTCATGGGAGAAGGACTTATCCTTTGAGGTAGTTCCATCATTATAGGTGAAAAGAGCCCAAACTGTCATCCTCGACCCCATCCGGCCAAACCATTTACCAGACTTCCATTACGAAGCTTTTAGAGCTGGAAGCTTTGGCTCTAATTTTAAAAACTTTTCATAATAGGACCGGCGCGACTGGAACACAGCTCAGTCGCACCGATAAGCGTGGGGAATAGTGTTAATCTCTGCACATCGGCGCGGGGGAGACAAAGGTCATTAGTGCCGACCTTGTAAACTGGGCAAAACAGAAGTTTCAGGGGAAATGGTGCAAAAGGGAAATGATTTGCTCATGAAGAGGGACATAATGGGAGTTTCTCCATGAAGGAAAAGCATGTGGGGTTAGGTCCTCCAAGATCAAGGAACGAGGAGTATAGGGACAGTGACAAAATGTTGTGTAACAGATGCCCCCTAAAACGTGAACGCCGAACTGGAGTGAGGGATGAAATGCTTTATAAATCAGTGCGGGGAACCGGTATGCCGTTGGAAAACCTATAAGCAAGTACAAATACATATACATAAACTGATATCTCTATCAAATGATACATGAATCGTGGCATGGACATAGCCATTCAGAGAATGATCATGTGAATGGATCTAGGTATGGGTGCAACCATCCGTCAAAGAGGATCATAATGAAACCAAGGTATGGTTGCAACCATCCAATAATGAGAATGATCACATATGATAACTCATGGTATGGTCGCAGCCATCCATCTGAAAGAGACATGCATATCACCATAACCATGTCACACCGCTTCACAACCTAGACGTTTTGTGATCTAAGTCCAAGGTCTTGCACTCCAACACGACTCGATCAAGGTACAGATCCTAGCATGCGATTAGATGTGTTGACGTCAAACATGCTAGAAAGTCGCTTGATTACCAGTCAATGATGTAAATTGTTAACAAGTGCAAGAGAAACCACCAATAATGGCAATGGCCTTCAAGGTACTATCAACACAATTTGTGAAATTTGAATACAGGAACTAGAGTCGAACACCCATGAAATCACTCGATCGAAAGCCAATGATGTGAACTTGTCGTCGAGTGCGAAGAACTTGCCATTGAGGCATGCAAGCTCTAAGTTACTGGAAGAGAGTCTCTCAATCAACTTCCTAGATGATGAGTTGAAGTTGACGGAAAGCGACTGTGTCGAAGGAGGGCCATAATGAATCCCACATCATCAACGCGAGACAAGAGGATGCAAAATGATTTTGGATGATACAAAGAATCAAAGGTAAGTGTAATTGCAAAAGGACAACTCTTGAACATATCAGCGACACAACTGGAAGTTTGGCAGCTTTTGGATCCATGGGATTGGTGGTCATGATGACATGGCAGAGATCAAATGGAAGGCAAAAATGAATGGCCCAAACCCAGGAAGGTCAATGATACAAAGGAGGATGTCCCAACCCAACACGAAGCAAAGAGTGTCATGTTCAAGAGTGAGTTGCCGACACGACCGATAGATTTCCAAATTCCCCCCCACCATTTCTGGCAGGTACCCCAATTATTTTTTAATCGCAAGCTTGAAGGGGATAGCATATTCTTACACTGTAAGTTCATCCTTCAGATGAATCCGACCTAGTAAGTTTAACGAGCCCTAGGAAGGAGAAGCTCATGTTCGTCATGGCGACGAATCTGATGTCGTTTGATAGTTTAACGAGTCCAACAAAGGTGTAACTTAGTATCTTTTTCATGTTTAGAGAGTTTTAAAAATACACGTAAAATAAAACTCCACATGGTCCCTTTTCATAGGTTTGTGTCTCTCAAGCCCGAAAAGGTGGAAAATAATACTTGAGAGAACTACTTGACCATTTTAGTCAAGGAGTACCTTTTTCGTAAATAGTGCCTCCTAGCCCAAAAAGCGGTAAACTTATACTGGGCACACGACATTTCACATCCATTAACGAGTTCGAAACAACAAGGGCTCAGCCATCTTTTTGCTTTTAAAGGGTCAGAAAAGAGTTGAAAGCGGACCCCCATTTGTATTCTCTTTAACGAGTCAAAAGGGAAAAAAATACTCGGCAATCTTTTCATATGAGTTTAACGAGTTGAGAAAAGAGCTTAAAGGTGACTCGTCCTAGAGGAACGAGTGGTATAAAAGGTAGCAATTGGTTCCGGCAATGTTGGAACTATTAAAAACATGTAATGGTCAAGAGGCTGGCTAATAAAACCACTCATCGTTGCGGTCCCTCAGGAAAGGAAAAAAACCAAGTGAAAGCATATGATTGGCCAAAGAGATGGTGCCAATGGAATAAAACAACCAAGGCTCATCTAGCAAAAATCAGCTGATAAAAACGACAATCACGAGATGTAAATTGGGCATGGGTTCATTTTTACACAAGCTTGAACCATGGAAAAATTTTCTTGGATTTGGTTTCATGTCTATACAAGCTTAAAATGAAAAACTATGCTTGCTATAAGTTTGCATGCCCCCAACGTAATGACTCAATAGAGGTACATGCCCCCCAAGCTTCATTTCAATCAACTAGGTGGATGGAATGAAGGTTCACTTTCGAGATCTTGGAAATACTCAACTGGGATTTTACGAGATCTTAATCAAAGACTCGAGTTGGAAAAGGGAGTTGTTTCATTTTTTAACGAGGTTGATACAAGAACAAACTATCCTTAGACATCTGTCTCATTTTTTAACGAGGTAGATACAGGAAGAAACTATCCTCGAACCCTTGTTTCATTTTTTAACAAGCTTGACACAAACCAAGGAACTATGCTAATCCCTTGTTTCATTTTTTAACGAGGTTAACACAAGACCAGGAACTATCCTCATACCCTTTGTTTCATTTTTTAACGAGGTTGACACAAGACCAGGAACTATCCTCATACCCTATGTTCATGAACCATATGAGAACATGGCTCCCAAGAGGTCTTCATTAGGGGGAAGAACCACGCTTTGGGAGGAATACATGTCATTTGGTACCAAAGACGGATCGGGTTCCAATGCCCCCAGTAAATATTGTACTATACCATCTGTGTGATCATCTGCAAATGCAGAGACATAACGTGTAGCCACATAATTGACCTGTGGCGAGGAAGGTATTGCTTGCAAATAAGAGCTGATAGGGGATGATGGTTGCAAAGGAGGCGCCTGGTGACTAATGAACGACAATTGATCAAGAGTCACAATTCTCCCTTTGTGCAGAAAACAAACCACACGAAAAAGCGAAGAAACAAGAGCTCCCATGACATAAACATAGTCACATCCAAGGAGAATATTGAAATCTAAAGGACCTTGGACTACCATCATATCTATATAGATGGTCTTCCCTTCCAAAGTAATAGGGAACTTCGGAAGGACCCCCAAGGGTTAACTAGTTCCTTTGTTGAAAGCCAACATATTCTTAGTGACAGGCACAAGCTGCGGGGAGCCCAAAGCTTGCCAAGTAGTTGAAGACATGATGCTAACAGACGCACCTTCATCTAATATAGTGCCAGGTACTACCATATTATAGCGCTTGTACTCTGATCTAGAAAGGCGGATAAGATGGGAGGCGGAAAGCGGTCAATGGAACCCAATCGAAAGAGATGACAGAACTACTTGGTGGGGGTATCATATGATTGTCCCCATGTTGTACAGGAATAGGAGAAGGAATCTCCTGAACAACTAGGACGGGAGGGTCACTCTTCGATTCATGAGAATTTAAGGAGACGAGAAGAACATGAGCAGTATGATCACTACTCTCTTCTAGAATAGAGTGAGCGACTAGTAGCGGAACCAAGTCGACACTCTTTTCGACCAATGGTTGGTCGGGAACAAACACAAGAGAGTCTCGCTCAGGAAGAGCAGGATGGGAAAGAGATGAATCCAAGTCAATCTCTTTACCAACCAGGAGAGGGTTAGAAGAAAGCCTCTGATAACCAACAGGAAGTTGGGGTTGAGGAGCTGCAAGATTTTCCAAGACCTTGGAAGCTTTATCCATAAGAGGACAAAGGTGAAGAAGATGCTCTCCTTCACATAACCTACAAGGGAATCTAATCTTTCCCTTCTTCTTACCATCATTAGTTGAAGGCATAACATCGACATGATCTCCAGAGGTCGACAGGGATGGTCGGTTCAAGTTTTGAGACCATACCTCTAAGACTCTGGGAATGCTAGGACAGTCTCGAAGGAGATGGTCACCCTTACACAGCCTGCAAGGGAATTTTACCTTCCGCGAAGGATCAGAAGGTTTGTCGACAGGGGGTGCATTTGGAGTAATAGCTACATGGTTGGCCTCTCGCTTATTTGACTTCTTCTTCTTCTTAGCCTCTTGGTTACTGGATTTCAAACTTTCACCAAGCGAAGTAGAAGAGGAGGGTGAATAAATGAGGGAAGAAGGTGAGGGGTCAACCTTAGAATCATCGTGACGCAATTCGAATGAAGGAGATGGTGGGGCAGGAATTGGGACACTCGGGACCACCGAGGTCGAAAATAACCAGACAGGTAAACCAATGGTTAACCCAGGGAGGGACAACGTTGCCACATAAGGAGCACCAGCGTTTCCAAAAGAAGGAGAAGGACCAAGATTCCCATCTGAGGGGGATCCTTCACTAGTGGACTCTAGAAATGTTGCCATTGGAATCTACCCTAAAGAATCACTAAGGAAAATAACTTTAACCAGGAATATTTCATGGGTAGTTAATTTTATGACACTGAAACAAAACTTTTCCCTTTCATATTTTAAGAGTTGAGAAAAGGACGAAAGGTGACTCTAGTCACTTTCGGAATTAACGAGCTCAAAAGGACAAGTGCTCAAATGATCTTTTAAGTTTAATTAGTCAAAAATATCAAACGACTACTCAGGGTACTCTAGGCATGAAGGATTACCAGGTAACCGTGAACTGCAGAATACCTCTCGGCGAACCGAGAAGTACGGGCAGGCAATCTCCCCGAATATTGTGTCTGGTGTATCACGTTTACAAGGTGGCAGACTCGTCTTCTAACGGATAAAGGATTGTAAACCTAGTGGTGTCTCCCTTTATATACATGACGGTACAAGGAGCACAAGTCTGTACTAGCACTGTCTACTACCGAAGTGAAGGACAACTGCTAGGTTTAAAGACGCCGGAACACGTCTCTAACCTAGACCACTAAATGTGAGCGTTAAGTTTCAATGCTTCCTTAGGTTAATTCAATAAATTTTAACAGTTGATCTTGAATTAGGTTTCAATTACAAGGCCCTACCGTTGTCATCTGACAAAAGAAACTCCTACAATGCAGCTATATGAGAAAAGAGATCTTTGTCTTCGATGAAGGTTATCACTCATTGAGAGATAGAGAGCAAAAAATTAATGCAACAATCGAAGAATGAAATCTTTCACTAATAAATCTCATAAATGCACTTAATCTTCCTATAACAACATAAGAAGTTTCATTTCATTTCCAATGCTTATGATGATGCAATTCTAGCTTCTCAATAACGCTACTAATGCAATATTTTCACTTAAGTAAACTAGAATGATGTTCTCCTTTTCATAAAATGCAAAATGAATCTTTCACATAAAGCACTTTAATGAAAATTTTCACAATTCCGAACAAACAAGCATCGATCAAATCCAAAGCATGATAAAATAAACTAAAAGCAACTTCTTCCCTGAATCGAACAAACCAAACACATAAATGCTTCAATCGACAAACCAAGCAATGTAATCTATGCTTGGAAAGAGAAAAGAGACACTCGAAATAAGAGAACAAACGAGACTCTTTCACTCATTTAATTGAAAATGAAGCAAACAAAGCATCCTAGTCACCTCTGGCGGAAGAAGAGAGTCTGAGGGTCAAGACACACTAGCACTGGAATGGGAGAAATTATGATTTTTTCTTAACTCAGAGACCGACGCGACTAAACAGTACTACAACTAGCGTCGATTGGCATGACCGACACGACTGACCAGTACTACAACTAGCGTTGATGGTTGATTTACGCGATTGCTTAACTCACAACTAGCGTTGATCGAGGGATTTAAAGAAAAATAAAAAAGAACTTCACATAGGGCCAGACTTAACACATCAAAGGATGGGCTAAACCAAGCTAAATGAAGCTTGCTAGGTAGGGAGAAACACAGCCCAAAAGGGCTCACAGGGTCAAAAACACAAGAGCAGAACACACTGGCCAAGATTGGGGTCTAGCCCTAATCTTCACTTACAGGGATCGGCGCAACTATCTAACTGACAACAAGCGCCAGAGGCTGGTCAGCGCGAATGTCAGCTGATTAAACGCGATGTCCGAGGGAACTAAGGAAAAAAAATCAAAACAGGGACCAGATCTGCTACTACAAATTTTAGACTTAGGCCAGTAAGCAAGAGAAAAGAAATAGAACCAAAGGGAAAACGTGAAACTAACAAAGTTCTCATGAAATCATGAAGTCCAAAACAAACAAAAGATGGGATCTCCCTAGTGGAGTCGCCAATTTGTGGTGAAGTAAAATTATAAGTGTGGACACGAACGAATTCCTCTAGCCCGATAATGGGTCTAGCCACAACAGATACATTCTATAGAAGTTTTCCTTAGGTTAGAATCAATCAAGAGGACCTACCTCTTGGTCGCTTATCCTGCTTGATGATGTCCTTGCTTGCTCGCTCCAACAAATCTCGCTTCCTTCTTCAAGCTCTTGCAACAAGTAAACAATAATAGCACACAAACATAATAATAGACAAATTGCAATTCAACCTACTTAACGAGTCAAGAAGCATTAACACATGGATATGTAATATTACAAAACATGTAGGAAATCAATCGATGGTTGCATATATTAATATTAAAGAGAGATTACAACTATTCGTCTTGACGTCCAAGCCTTCCTCTGACAAGACTGGGTTCCCACAGACTTCTGCTAGCATCCCATGATGGCTTCAAACAACAATAGTTTAAAGGCTCTTCCCTTTAGACTTCACTCCAAACCAAAAACACTTCTCCCTCACACAACTAGATGGCTACAACTAGTAATAGCTTGCTTGTCTAATCAAAATATTATACTCGCACTTAGCCAAAACTCTAACTACAACTTTCACCCTAGTTTGTGCTTAGGATGAAGGGAGGTTTATATAGGGAATATGGATGGGAGATGGATCCTCTTCTCATGGGAGAAGGACTTATCCCTTGAGGTAGTTCCATCATTATAGGGGAAAGGAGCTCAAACTGTCATCCTCGACCCCATCCGGCCAAACCATTTACTAGACTTCCGTTACGAAGCTTCTAGAGTTGGAAGCTTCGACTCTAATTTAAAAAACTTTCCATAACAGGACCAACGTGACTAGAACACAGCTCAGTTGCACCGATCGACGTGGGGAATAATGCTAATCTTTGCACATTGGCACATGGGAGACAAAGGTCATTAGTGCTGACCTTGTAAACTAGGAAAAACATAAGTTTAAGAGGAAATGGTGCAAAAGGGAAATGATTTGCTCATGAAGAGGGACATAATGGGAGTTTCTCTATGAAGGCAAAGCATACAGGGTTCACTGTATAGGTCCTCCAAGATCAGGTTCTGTATCTATGGAGATGTCTTTAAACTCACCTTCAACTTGCAGAAAATCTTTAATTTCTTCATCATCCTGGAAGACTTGCCAACATCTTTGATTGTCTGGAACTGTAGGACGGTGCTTCACATAAATCTCAAATTTATTGCTGGAATTCATGGGAATCTTTAAGTTACTCGCTGCCTTAGCCAATGCATCAGCAACACCATTTTGTATGTGGGGCACACATGTCAAAGTATGCTCAGAAAACAGTTTCAAAATATCTAGGACAGCATTTCGATATGCTCTCATACGAGGATGCTTGGCCTGAAATTCACCTTTAACTTGCTTTATCACCAACTCGGAGTCACCATAGACTGCAATCTTCTTTGCTTTCAGCTTTCGAAGAATTTTAAGGCCAGCAATGAGAGCCTCATATTCCGCCTCATTATTTGAACAATCGAATGCTAGTTTATAAGAGCAAACTCTCACCTTGCTTGGGACTTTGTCTTGGGCAGAAAAGGGACTTCGAATCCACACACCAATACCAGCACCATCGCTGCCCACAGCACCATCGAAATCCATGGTCCAAAGACCATCTTCATCTTCCTCCAAGTGCTGAAAATGTGTTGCCTCTATTTTTTCTGCTTGCTGCCCATTAGCTTCAGCTGTTCGCTCCATGGCAGCTGGCGTTTCTTCTCTTTCCTTTTGCAAAACTTCTCGAAAATTTTCAGTAATCTCTGGTATATCTTCTGCTTGAACTAACTGACTATCTACCTCATTAAAATTATCAGCAAACAAAACAAACGATTCCAAATCTGTATGTACATAATTTACAGGATGATTTTTCGGCTTTTCTTTGCTAGTTATCATGTATTTCATCTTTTGCTCCCGATATAACTTTCTCATTTGACTGAAGACTGGAATTGTAGCATAGGAAAAATCTAGCTGAAGTGTACCTTTCAACTTAGCTCCCCAAGATCTTGAAAGCAACATACCAAACCGCGGAGGAATATCCGCCACAACCACATCCATCAAAACATTTTTAGCTGGAATTTGATCTAGGCTTACCACCAAGTCCTTGATCAAACCGATACATTTTACCCGGCTGGAATCAAATGAATACAAATCATGATATTTTCTTGTGATATCTAATCCCAGCCTTTCCATGATTGCTTTCGGCATCAAATTGTGCGAAGCACCCGAGTCAAACATAGCATTATGTAAAATATACTCGTGCAACCTCAAACTGATATAGAAGGGAGGAACATCATTTTCAGGAGACTCACCATTCAAAGCAGGCCCAAAGATTAATTCCGGCTGATCATCTTCTACATTTACCGTGTCAAGCATTGGATCAAAATTCAGCATTTTGGAGATTTGGCCCCGGTAACTACTGTTCTTCATGATGTCCGTCAAAGGAATGGACACTTTCAGCTTTGAAATTTCATTCTCCAAACTAAAAGCTAAAACTTTTTCACTTTCTTTGGCCGGAACTTCTCTTCTTTCGATTTTATCCTTCATTATGCTTGGTGGCTGATTTACCTTATCCGCTGAAGATGATTGACTTGCTGAGGGATCAATTATGTCTTTTCCTTTTGTCTGTAGGGAAGTTGAATCATTTTTTGCTGAATTATCTTTCCTTTTCTGAATGGGATTTATGGGAACAGCTCGGTTTCTTAATTGTCTCTGCTGAGCGGACAAAGCATTGAGATATCCTCTTTGGTATTCCTCTGATTCTTCCTCAAGTACTGCCTCATTTGATAAGATATAATTCTCATCCTGATGTATGATGGAATTTCTCACAAATTCTTCTTCTTCTGTAATATAGGTAGGCAGATCATCAGGAGTGAAAAAGTGATTTTCCTCTCCTATAGTATCACCTTCATCCTCGGATTCTTGGCTAACAAAATTCTGCTGAAGCGGAGGTTTTACTTGCTGCTGAACTGCTGTTTCTTGTGCCCTTGTTTCACGCTGCTTGATTCTGTATTGTGGCTGTTGTGGACCTTGGAAATTAGGATTACGAATCTGCGGTTCCGGCTTGCTGAGATGAGTATTTTCAAGCAACGTAGTTACCTTGCGAAGGAGCTGATCTGTTGTAGAAGCTTCTTCTTTGATTGTCACTCGCTTTTCAGCTTTCATCCTTGCTCTCTTATCATTCAAATTCGCTTCAACACTAACAATGATTTTCTGCATATCCTCCAAGGTAGGCGGATCTCTATCTCGCAATGAATAAGCCATCTCCGGATCAAAGCCATCCGGGAATTTGAGAAGTGCTGATTTTCTAGATGGCCTTAAATCATCTGGAATAGCATTCTAAACTGTGTTAAATCTGATAATGTAATCTTGGACCGACTCACCATGATTACATTTGAGATTGTTGTACTCAGCATTGATCTGAAGTGGATCCTTTCTGATTTCCCATCGATCTAGAAACTGCCTCTGAAGTTCTTCCAAGGTGGGTATGATTCTAGCTGCCAAACCTCTGAACCATTTTCTTACTTCTCCATCAAATGTTTGTACAAACAAACGCATAGTTACATCCTCTTCATCTATCTCATATAGATCGAAGAAAGTTGTCATTTTGTCTATATGCTGCTGAGCAGAAAAACCCTGAGGAGTGCCATCAAACATGGAAATTTTACTCTGATAATCAGCTGGCATATCATGCAGATTTTGAGGAAGAGCAAGTGGGGCAAACCGGGCAGCCATTGCTTTAGGTAGATTGGGTCTAGGAGTAGTAGGTGGAGTAAGTGTAGCTGCAGTATGAGGAGCTGTAGGAGTATGAGGAGTATTAGGAGGAGAAGTGGTATGGGATGTAGAAGGCGAACCAACTGTAGATTCAGGATAAGTAATTATAGGAGAAACAGAAATAAAAGGAGGATTGGTCTGCTCATGCGCTGTGATAGTGAATCCAATACGGACAGATATAGTTTCAACGAACTCAACAAGATTAGTAGCGTGAATATCTGACTAGAGAGATCTTAGGATGAAATTTTCAACCAATTTATTATGTCTCTCGATTTCAAGAGCAACAGCAAAATCAGGGTTGGGAACTAGAGAACCAAGTGCACTTTCAGATTTGGTTTTGAACAAGGACAACTCAAAACTCTCGTCAAAATCAATGTCTTCAAGATACTCAAAAATAGCTAGACATGAATGAGATTTGAATATGTGATTAGAATCTGAAGCCAGTTTGGATATCGAGGAACAAATAACCGATCAGCCTGTGAAAACTCTTAACTAACCATCCAAAAGTTCAGAGTTTACAAACGAACTGGGGTAAAATGCAATCAAGGTGGCTGTATTCACAAGCTCACGGAGATTGACTGAAGCAGCGTTTATCTACTTCCGCTTATGCAAAGCAAAAGCGTTTCGAAGGCTACCTGGCGTAACTACAGGCTCCGTCTAAGACTTATGAAACAAACACATCAATCCACAAACTAGTTTGTTCTCCCTAGTATGGTCGCCAATATGTTAGCGCTTGAATTTGGCCTCAGGCTGAAAAAGACAAAATCCAAGGCAACATCAAACCACTTAGCCTCGTAGCTAGCCCTACGGGGCAGGAGAGGGCTCTCTCCGGGTCTATCTCGGCAAAAGATCTTCAAAGGGCGGAGATGACCAATAAGAGCACTGATTTTAGGCTAGTAAACTGATTGAGAAGGTTTGATTTCAGATTTTTAGGGTTTTGGTGGAAAACAGGAGGAGAGCAATTTTGGGTGCGGGGATGGGACACAGCTTTTGCAGAGGTCTTTTTGGGTCAAGGTAGGAGATTGTCTTGATGCCTTTGATTTAAGTGAATGGATAGAAATGACCGGTGAGGAGCTAAAGAGAGCAAGAATCTTTTGAGAGTTCTCTTTAGACAGAGGAAAACATAGATATTAAGCAAACTTAAAGGCAGAGCATATAAATTATGAATTCTACCTTAACACTTCATTTAATGTGCAGAAAAGAAAAGTGGGAAAATGATACACATAACACACTTACAAGTACATGAGAGAAGCACACCATCAACACAAATAACCACAGGAATCCCAAAAAGTGCTGCAAAACCCTAGTCTTTCCTTTGCCAAAATTGCAGAGATACAAAGTGTAATACAATAGAAGCTTATCCCTCAAGAGTCCAACCATGAAAATGACTAAGAAAGTACATAATATAGGCAAGCTAACACACTTCCTTGCCTCTAGGGGTCGAGCTCATCATCCTAGGAGCTGTTTCAACCAATTCTAAACAAAGCACTATAATCTAGGCAGTCAAAACAACTTGCCTCTATGAGCTAGGAAACCAATTCATTCATTAAATTTTTGACTTTTTATGAATGAATCTTCTAGAAGAGATAAATAAGTGTCATGACATCATAAAATTACATAAATTACATCAAGGAGGATGAAAAATCACTCCAAAAAGTCAAAACTAGTCAAATCTGCGTTTTGCTGAGCTGTAGGTGAAAATCTGGCAAACTTCCCTGATGCGTAGCGCCCCAATCCTGAATGCGTAGCGCGCATTTGAGCCAAGTTTTGAGGCACTTCCCGGCATCCAAATGAGGCAAAAGTAGGCTTGTTGGAAAGGTCTAGATGTCTACTTTCCAGCCCAAGTGAAATTTCTCAATTTGGTGGTTATTTGCCCCTCCAAAAGTGCAATCTCCCAAGGCTGCTCCCTGTGTGTCCAAAAAGTGGCAGAAAGTCATTTTTTGCATGTTTTTTGACCTTCTGAGGGCTCAAAACCTAATGAAATGTCCTGGTAATTGCTGATCAAGTGTAATTTGTCATGAAAAATCCAAAAATGCTGATTTTTTGAGGAATGAACTTGCCCATCTTCAGGGTAGCGTGCGGCGCGCTACGCGTTGAGAGCAAAAACCTGTGTGTGGCACAAAAAAGTCAAAATTGACCAAAATTGCTCAAAATTTCCTGAAATTTGAGCTGGAAGTGCATCATTGAGCACCATGCTCCTTCAAGGTAGCCTCAGCCAAAATATGAAGGGGATCGGGCCTTTTCCTCCGTTTTAGTGCCTTGGCCAACCGTCCTTTGAGCACCTTCATTCTTGCTTTACACACATGCATTCGAGCCCAATAGTGATTCTTCATGTGTCGGAGCATGTCCTTGTCCCTGTTTGCCTTCACTATCAACCTCTCTAGATGTGTGTTCACCTGAATGAGCATAGAGTTTTGCTCCTTAGGTGTCAAATCACCGGGTCTTTTGCGAGCCAAGTTCCGGTCTTCTCGGATCCTCTGCAACTCATCAAGAGAGTGTTCATCCTCTAATTGCTTGTTGCGCTGCTCTAAATAAGTGATTGTCCAATTTGCCATCTCCAATTTTTGCTGCAACAAGTCATTTTCAGCTCTTAGCTGCTGGATGATCTCCTCTGACTCTAGGCTAGGAGAAATGATATCAAGATCAACAACATCTATGTCTGGAACACCTGATGGCCCCTCATCAATCTTGGGCTGCTTGCCTCTCTCTGGTACCTGTGTTGCTGTCGAAAGCGAGGCCCCTTCCACCTGATGTGGAGATAACACTCATTGTGCTGATGAAGAAGGCGAGACCCCTTCCACCTGATGTGGAGATAATACTCGCCGTGCAGATGCAAATAAGACCCTGTGGCCTCTCTGATATGTAACATAAGGAGGAGTGCTAACATGCTCGGGCTCGGGAATATCAAACTGATGTGAAGGCCCTCCCTCATCACGAACAACCTCAGGAGGTGGCTGTGGCACTGTGAACAAGTCACGAGAAATGAAATCCTCCCATGGAATACCCTGTTGTGCCAACTGATGCATGACCACAATCTTGATCAGTGCATAATGATAAATGCTCTTGTGTTGCTGTGCTGGGCTCTTTCTTTGCACCAAGGGAACCATCCTCTCTATATTTCGGCACATGAAAAATGGAATGTTCATCATTCGTACCCGTGTGAAATGCATCAACAAAGGATATGGTACGAATACAAATGCGAAAATATGCCCTCACAAGTGAAATAGCGAATGATGATCTTCATCATAGGTGCATACTCGTCTCTTAAGAATCTGAAGGGAAAAACACCAGTTAGGTACCTCATATATGCAAGTTTGATATATGGATCATAATGAAATCTGTCCAACGGCTGGCGCTTGCTCCATTCTTCTCCAATATTGGGTATCCCTGTTGCTTGAGCAACAATTTCAGGTGACAATGTGAAGTCCACTCCTGCAAGATTCACATGCCCATTGTGCAAATGTAAGACAAACAAGCGGGCCAATTCCTTGTGGTGTTGAATTTGGGAGATTCTTTCACAATATTCATAGCATGATAGATATCGGAAACATGACACTGCAAGTGGACAAGCTTGTAGATAAGACAAAGAGGTGGGTTCCTCCCTGACATGCTGACCACCCTTACCACCCCTGTGGTGCCTCCTTGGCACCTCTACCTCTGGTGTTGATTCACGGTCATCACTTCGCTCATAATCTGTTTCGGTTTCTGACATGGTTTTGGAGGCAAGTGGCTGAAAAATAATGCTGACTGTGCACCCAATGAACTGCTGTTTTGACTTGTTCAAATGTTGTTACCAAGGGGACAAACACACATGGGAAATGTTAGGGAAAAGGGAAAATTGAGGGGATTAGGGAAAACAAATGTGGAAGGAAATGTTAGGAAAGGAACATGGAACATATACAATCATAATTTGTAGGATTGTAATGGGAAGTAGGGTTTAGGAAATTTACATAGGATTTTAGGAATTAATAGGGTTTAGGGATTTTAATGATTTTTAGTAGGGAAATTATATGATTTGCATGGGAAATGTCAAGGAAAATGGTGAGGAAAATATGGGGAAAGAAGAATGGGAAAATAAGTAACCTTGGGCAGCAAATTTCAATGAAACCCTAACACATTTGCATTTTTAATATTTGATACAGCAAGGTAGGGTTTTACTCCATATTAGCATGGCATTTTTTGCATTTTCATTGCTCATTTATCTTAGCCAAACCAAAAATCACCATGATTAGAGGCCTACCTGAAAAGATTTGGAGAGAAAAGCAGCTTTGGTGGCTTACTGGCGATTTCCTGAGCAAGAAACCCAACGCGTAGCGCGCCCAGCCTGATGCGTAGCGCGCCTCCCAACGCGTAGCACCTGAGTTAAATTGAACTGGAAACTGCGCGCTGATGCGTAGCGTGCCCCCCAACGCATAGCACGCCTCTTCTGATGCGTAGCGCGCTGCTGCAACTGCTCAATTCGCCCAATGACCTTTGAAATCGACTTGACAACTATTCTCTTGGAGTGTTGAGAGGCAAATGAATTACCAATGAGGGATGGCATGCTTTTATAGGCTTCCTTTTAATTTTTCACTTGCCCAAAACCCACTTTGTTATGTTTGAATGTTGACATTTTTTGCTTTAATTGGCCCTGACCTTTAATTTCATTTCTTTGAAAAATTGGTTGAAATGATGATTTCTTCTGAAATTTTTTGCAGGGATAGCTTCTGGGATGCTTTGGCAAAGGAGACCAAGGCTGCACTTCGACATTTGAAGAATTTGAAATTTTGAGAATTTTTACAAAAATGAGATAATGACCTTGTTTTCAAAAACAGAGTTTTTGAGAACAAGGCAAAAATTTAGCTGTACAATGATAAGAAATGTTTAATGAAGGACATCCCTCTGGCCTACTGGTCCTTGATGACCTCTCAAGACAAAATTAGACTCAACCCTAGACCTAAAACCTAAAAACTTAAAGCAAAATGAATGACCCTTTGAGGACTTTATTTATTTGAACAAACCTGAACCAGCAGTGCCAAACAAGAGGGGAATGACGACATAAACTCCTTCCACCGAGATTATGGCATGCCTAACGGAATGCAACATGATCACACTGATGAGACACCTAACTATGAAATGCAAAGAGCTTTGATCTCTGGTGGAGGGCTACTAGACCGACTCTAACAGGACCTTTGACATGCAGTTTGGTAACAAATTTTTTTTATTTATAGTTCTCCATCTTCATTCAACTCACAAGGTGAACCTAGGTTGATCTATTGCGTTTGAGTGGTTTTACACTTTTGTTGTTTGTTTTCTTAGTTTTCCATTCTAATTTGAATTGAACTTTTCAAATGCTGGAAATAGAGATTCAAATGAGAAAATATAAAATAAATTCTAAAAATTGTGCTATCATTTCCAACAATATCTTAATTTCAAGGAACAAGTTGTCACTATTTTTTTCATTTAGAGCTTTCAACTTATTGTGCTTTAATTAATATCTGACATACCTGTATGTATTCATGAACACATCATAGCAAGGAAAGCCAATCCAAGGCATCTCTAGCGGGGAGAGAGAAATGGATAAATTTGTATGTCCATTGTTATTCTTATTCTTATGTGCTTCTCACCATAAAAAACAACGGTGGATACGGGGTGGCTATTGTAAATGTCGCACCTGTAACTCAAAGAAGCCATATTAATCCTATATTCATCGGGAATACAATAAGTCGAGTGGAAGTGGAAGTACTATTCAACCCGCTGATTTTATTTACAAAGATAAGTTGGGTGGAAGTGGAAGTATTGTTCAACCCTCTGATTTTGTTTCCAAAGAATGCATGCTTCACCAGGCGTTGACCATGGTTGATCTGAAACGACCTGAGCAAACATCATTTTGGTTCTACAATCAAATCGTCGATGCAAATGACAATTGCGTGCACTAGATGTTGGAGGGCGAGAAAAGAGTGACAACAATGACTATAGAGAAGACGAAAATAAATATTATAACCGAGAACTGAGCTTGACCTAGTCTGAAGACACCAAACGTTCTGACAACACCAGACGTGTATGACACCAACGATGTGGTAAAAAAAGATTGGACAAGCGGACAAAAATTTGGTAAAAAATTATTGGACAAGAGGACGAAATTGGAGTGTGGGGATTGGCTAGGTTGAACAGTGTTTGCCCAACCAACTCCATAAAAGGAACACCTTCGGTGTAATTAAAAATAAAAATTATGCCACCAAGTCTCATAATAGTACACATATCAAATCTCGATATTTATGAAAAATAATACACATTAAATCTCAATATTTATGAAAAAATCATTTCTAAGTAAGTGTGTCAAACTCATGTTTGATTTTTAATTAATGTGCAACTTTTGAAAATAATTTACAAAATTTGCTCAATTTTTTGAATTTGTTAACAATCACATCTTATTTTATGATTTTTTTTTTGTGGTTTAATATATATATATATATATGTGTGTGTGTGTGTGTGTGTGTGTGTGAGAGAGAGATATTTTAAATGTGAATTTACTTTATATATAGTTTCACTTTTATATATAATATTAACATATATAATCCACTTATATATATATTATGTCACTATTTAAATAAAATATTCCTATATTATAATGGGATTTTTTTAATAAAATCTCTCTTAAGCCTTACTACTAGGACTCCAATATTATTGCAACAACTACAAAAAAAATCCAACAAACACATTTGTCATTTTTTATCACTTCCCATATCAATATAAAGATCTTTTTGAAAATGCAATTTAAATTCTTCTTCTAAACTCTTGCTTCATTTGAATCCCTTCTTACATTAATACAACATCTTTAGATATATGATCAGTATTTGAGTTGAATTATATATATATATATATATATATATATATATATTGTTTTTTACATTCATAAATTGATTTTTAGTTGGAACTGATATTATAGTCTCATTTTTACATTTATTGCATATCTAATCTAATTTTTATTTTTATTTTTATTTTTTTTTTATTTTTTTTTTCGAGTGGTAAAATCGGTAACTTTTTATTTAAAAAATGAAAAGTTACACTCGCAGATGCTTGAAGCATTTCCATAAGACGCCCATTGGGCTCGAGTGCTTTCGCACCCCACGCAACGTTACAAAGCTAACGTGCAGATGAAGAAAAAGAAAGGGAGAGAAGAGAAAAATGGAGGAGGCAAGAAAAACTGAATTCGGTAGTGAGTAAAAACTCACACTTTACGTTTTTCTTCCCTTTTTCTTTTCGACCTTGCGCCACTCTCCTTGGGTGGGCTCGATCGAAGCTATGACTAACTGTGTTTCTGCTTTCTGAGATCCTGCTTCCTTATCTGAATCCGAAGTATCTGAGTGGTGGTGCCGTTTGATCCCTCCCATGCTTTGGTTCTCGTTTGCCTTCTCTGCCTGATTTGGGTGAAGTTGTGAAACCTTGTTGTCTGATGTAGTTTCCTTCTGTGTCTCCATTTCTTGGGCTACCTCAGCATTCTCTGCGAGGGTATCTTCCTCTTCTGCTTCTGATTCTTCGTCTTCTGAGTTAGGGGGGGAAAATTGCCATCCTTTCCTCTGCTTCCCTTTCTGCTTTCTTTTACTGTTTGCTTTCTTGGCTTCTGGACATGTGCTTTGCA
Source organism: Pinus tabuliformis (assembly GCA_031772625.1). Lineage (NCBI taxonomy): Eukaryota > Viridiplantae > Streptophyta > Pinopsida > Pinales > Pinaceae > Pinus > Pinus tabuliformis. The sequence continues at coordinate 207,135,433 of CM062804.1, forward strand.
GGTGTCCTGTTTGCCTGCATAGCCTGCATCTGAAAGCTGTATTTTCATAGTCTAGTGCTTGCAACCAATTTTGTTGTTTGTATATCAGCCTTATGTTGTCTGGCAGCCCTTTACTTAGATCTACTTCCACACAAATGCGTGCAAAAGTGTAGACCCTTTCATCAATCCTTTCCAGATCTGTTTTGATGTATTTCCCTATGCTGTTCCCAATTCCTTCCAAAACTTGTTCACTCCATAAGTGAAGGGGAAGTTTGTATAGACGGACCCAGACCGGCACTTTGGATACAGTCATTTTGTTTGGATCGAAATCTGGAAACCATGGAGTCATGAACAACCCCGACGTTCCCCAGAACCAAGGTCCAGTACTGATGATTGTGTCTCTGACTGCCCTGGATGCAAATCTAACTATGAAAAACCCCTTGGAGCATAAATGTATATCACATTTCATGGTCCAACTGGTGAAAATCCAGTGAAATAGATCCCATGGTTTTGGCCAAAAACTGTTGAAGCGACAGATTAGGGCCTGCGTTTCATAAGACTTAACAAAATCATCAAGCCCTGTAGAATCAAGGTTAAGGGCTGGAGTTTGCCCTAGCTGATCTACTATGTATGGCCTGGGTATATATCCACCTTGATCTGGAGAGGACCCTGAATCTGTATTACCTTGAAGAATGCTTTTGTAGGAGCACCCTCCCTTGGGTTGATGCTGAGATGCTGTCTTTTTCCCCTTGTCTCCTCCTGAGAAGCTTGGCTGTCCCTGAGGCAGAGCCCCTCCTCTCAGCCTGAGGTTTAAAACAATGGTTTTTTCTGGACTAATCTCGTAGCTTTCCAAAGTTCTACTGTCCTGGAGAGACCACCTACCACTGACCAAATGTTGGATCTGAACAGGATATCCTGTCAGTGCCCAAATTTGCTGTTTCAGCTGCATGATAGTGCTTCCTGCATGTACCCATACTATATAGGATTTCCCCTCAGGAGTTTTAATAAAAATCTGAAAACGAACGCATATCTAATCTATTAATAACTTAAAGTCTCCCAATACTTGTAAATATTTTTCTATTGTTTATTTCATAAAAATATAAAATGCTTAAAACTTAACTATTCCTTTATTAACAACATAGTTCAAACTAATATAATGTATTCATAAGAAAAAACAATGTCCCCTCCATTATGAATATTTATAGCTCTTTGGTATGCCCCTAAGTCAACATGCATTTTCATAATTAATTATGTGCTCCTTTAATATTATATCATGTTTTCTTTCAAACATTTTTACCTACCTTTAATAGCTAGCTTGATTTTATGGGCAACTTGTGTAGGAGTCATATAAGGCCTTGAAATATCAAGTTGTCAAATAATGCAAGATAAATACTTATAAGCATTTGTAGATGCATTAGTTATTTAAGAATATAGACAACAAACAAAAGCCAATTGATGTTATTTGTTGTGTAAATTTTTGTTATAAATGATTTTGATGCAAAAATAGAAATTTCATTGTTTTAACTAAACTCTTACTGAACCTTAATTTTGTGAATTCAACTATAAAATCTCACTACTTAAAAACTTTAACAATTTTATTTGTTTTAATATTTTGAAAATTTGTTTTAATATTCTAAAGTAGAAACCTAAATTCAAAAGTTGAAGAAGATCTAAACTATTATAATGTCGCTTACAAAATGGAACCTTGCAAATCATAAGTTTTAATAATTAAAAAAAAATTAAGATCTATATGTATGGGCATGAGGAGGTTTTTTTATACTGGTAAGTACTAAAAAAACAATGCTGCATAAATTTGTTTTAATATTTAAGTTGATTTAATTTTATTAATAAATAGGTTTCTAATTTTTTTTAGACAATGTAATTCCAAAAAGTTCATACAAATTATAATAGAAGTTTCAATTAATTTTATATTAAAATAATAATTTCATTAAATTAAAATTAGAAATTAGAATTTTAATAAAGTTCGTTTAATTATATTTATTAAAAAAATTAAAAAGCTAGAGTATTTAATTTGATTTATTTTCACATTTTTATATATTCTCATTTCATTAACATTATTAATTATTTTAATATTTATAATAATGACAAAAACCACATATTATTTGATAGATGCTTTTGGGTTCAACGAATTGATTATTGGCCATTCCTTTTTGGTGCATTAAATTTGGTATATTGGTATTTCTAGAAGTTAGAGACAGTGATGTCGTTTTCAAGGTCATTAACTTGTATGGGCCTTGTACAAATAAATAACCTTTATGGAATTTGATGTTGGATTTAGGGGTTCTGGATGACCCCAATTTGGTGATGGGAGGAGATCTCATTTTTACACTATTGATCCGAGATTTGTGAGGTGGAAACCCACATAAAGACCTCTTTAAGGATTTTTTAACACTTTCTTGACTCTATTTAGTTTGTGGATGTGGCTCCCCCCTAAACTTATCCCCATGTGGCAAAATGGGAGGAAAGGTGTGGAAAGGATCTCGAGGTGGTTGGATCAATTTCTAAGTCCATAATTGATAAACTCTTGCAAGTAAAGTCTTGGACAGGATCAAGTGGGGCCTATGATCATCAACCCTTCATCTAGAGGACCTAAAGGCCAAGCCACCTTCTCCTATGAATTTCAATCGTGCTTGGCTATTGGAAGTGGATTATTGTAGCCTAGTTTCTAATGTGTGGTATCATCATCATGAAGATCTAAGGACATCTTATATGCACCATTTCTATGATAATTTGTCTGATATCAAATCCTTGACAAAATCATGGGTAAAATCTTTCAACCAATGGTCTTAAGCATCCCTTAGGGACTCAAAAGCCATCATCCAAGCATATATGACCAGAATGTCAAGGGAATATTTTGAAATGAAGAATATGAAGTTTTGAAGTCTCTCATGATTTGTAGGCAAGAACTTCTAACTAAAGGAGGAAGCCTCATGGCACTTTAAAATTCGCACTCTCTATATCTAGGAAGGCGACAGTAATACCAAGTTCTTTCACAACAATGAGAATCATAAAAATAATTTAAATGCAATATGGGGGATACTTGGGCCCTAAGGAACCTTGGTGCATTTGTTCAAGTATACAACCCAAGCTGGCAAGGATCATTTCAAATCTCTTTTTAAAGAGCCAGTAGGTTGTTCCATTGTCGAAATGCTAAGAGTTTTATGTTTTTCCCCATAATTTTCACGAAGGAAACGAATGAAAAGTAGAGTCAATAGATCATCAAGGATGAACTAAAGGCCACTCTCTAGGTGATGAAAAGGTAAAGAGCCTAGGCCTTGATGGCTTGAAGGTGGAATTCTTTACAAGGTTCAATGATCTCCTCAAAGACAATCTGCTCAAAGTTGTCCATGAATCCAAAAGGACAAGTAGAATATCTCATTCCATAAACTCTACCTCTTTGGTGTTGATTCCTAAGACAAAGGAGGTCTCTTCCTCTAAGGAATTTCTTCCTATCCCTTTCTACAACATGACATATAAGATTATTTATAAGATTGTAGACAATTTCCTGAAACTGATGCTTAGTTAAATCATCTTAAAAGAACAGTTTGGATTATTTTTTTTACCATTAGATCCATGATGTCATTACTTCACTCAAGAAGCCCTTCATTACACTAAAGTACTTAAGATTCCATTTGTCCTCCTTAAGTTGAACTTGTCCAAAGTGTATGAAAAAATCAATTGGACTTTCAACATATCGGTGTTGATTTGAATGGGCTTAAACTTGGACATGGTTAATTGGATCCTTGGGTGCATTCAATTCAGTTCCTTTGTAGTGCTTATCAACAGGTTCCCCTCCACAATTTTTGAGGCATCCTAAGGACTCATACAAGGTTATCCTTTGTCCCCATTCTTCCTCTTACTCATTGTGCAATCCCTTAGTAAATTAATATTCAATGCAAAGAACAAGGGTGAATTGAGGGGTCTTTAGGTTACTCCCTTTGAAGTTCACACACACCTTCTCTTTGTTGATGATGTGACCATCTTTGATGTAGGAACTATCGAGGATTTTGAAACTATTCGGAGAATTTTAAAACTTTACTTTGTAGCTACTAGACTAGGAATCAAATAGGTCAAAATATGTGTGCTTTTCTCTTTCCCTTGAGAGGACCTTAGCGATTCTTTGGTGCAAATTCTTCCATTTCCCAAAGAAATCATTGAAGTTTACTTCAAATATATTGGATTCCATCTAAAGCCCGACTCATATTGCCTAGAGGATTGGTTGTGTCTTTATAATAAAATTGAGGCAAGAGCTTCCTTGTGGGCCAATATGTGGTTGTCCAAGGGAGGTAGGTTAGCACTAATTCGATCAATTTTTTATACAATTCTAGTAAATATCGGAATTCCGTTGCAAAAGTGCCCAAGGGTATATTGACCAAATTCAGGAAATGTTGTATTCACTCCCTATGGTTGCCAAACAAGGAAAAATCCAACACCCCCCTTGTCAAATGGTTGATAATAACTCAGCTCGGGGAGCTAGGAGGTTTGGAGCATAACGAATATTTACAAATTTAGCTCTGTTGGGTTGTGTTATATTCTTTCTATGACTAGCCCACGTAATTAACCGGGGGGTTAGGGGGGGGGGGGGCGGAGGCCCCCTTCGTTGCGCCAATTATGTAGCGGGGGGGTCATAGGGGGTTTTGAGGGGTGCAGGTAACCCCCCTCTATGGGGCCCAGGGCAGCGCCCCGAAATTTTTTGTTTTTGGACCCTATATTAGGTTAGGCGAACCTACCTATGGTTTTGTGCATGATTTTTGCACATGGTTTTGGACGCGATGGCTTTCGGTCCATGGTTTTGGATGCGATGGTTTTCAGTCCATGGTATTGGATGCTTCAACATGCATAAATATGTATTGTAGCATTGAAAGGAAAATAATGAAAAATCAAAGTGGTAGTCCCGGTTTTGGGATGCAGGGGAAAAGCTTTGTGTATATGTGTTTTATGTGTTATGCTCTCGCATTGTTTATTTTCTGTGTTTTTAGAATTCGTATGTAGGTAATTTCTATACGGGTTAAAACCTACAAGCTCTAATTTAGAAAAAGCTTATGGTGACTAGTTTTGAACTCAACACTCTAGGGAAGAGTCACAAGGTCCAAATACCTTAGAGATATGCAAGTAAAAGATTGGTTTTGACAGCCTGTACAAAATTCCTTCATCATCTACAAATATTTAGTTGAAACGTTTCCCTAGGCAGGGAAATGAATTATATGGTGTATTTGTAATTTTGAAAAAAAGGTTGAATGGGAGAGAATCCTTGGGAAAGATATGGCCCAGAGTATAGGTTGTCTACCAATCTGGTCGACTAGATTCATGAGCAAGAAATCTTTAGTTTTATGGATTTAAATCCAACCTTCAAGCTCCCTTTGGCTTGGCAAAACTAGAAATTGGTTGAGGACCTATGTCTAGTGGGGGAGTTCATGGAAGAATAGTACAAATCCATTCGGTTATTTATCTCCTCCCGTATCTATCTTAGAGAAGATCTAACACATGAACTAGCTTGGAAAAAATGTCCCCAAATTGATATATACAAAGTTAAGCTAGGCTATAAATTTATGACGGAACCCTTTGAGGAAGAATTTGTCCATTGGAGGTGATCTATAATATGGAAATGGCACATGCTTATGAAGTCCAAAATCATTTTGTGGCTTTCATTGAGCAATAAGCTATTTACGTGGGACAATGATATGAAGTAGGGTTGGTAAGGGCCTAGTTGATATGTGTTATGCCATAATAATGGCAACTCCTTTTTTAATTTGTATTCCAAATTTAAATGGATCCTCCCTAGCAGGAAATTAAACTCAAAATATTCCGAGAACAGATATAATCTCATTCACTACATCTAAGAATCGATCATGGATGCTTCAGCCTTAACTTATGTTTCTTTTCCATGTCACTTTGTAAATGTGTTATGGTGGGCATGGAATGTAAATTTTTTAGAATTTGTTCATCCTTGAAGCAATGGTTGCATGTCTTGTTCTCAAGATGTCAGAGGAGCATAAATGTGAACCCAAAGAAACAAAATCTTGAATTTTGAGTTATGTCAGCTATTGATTATGAAACCAAGTGGTGCTTCTTCAATGGAGCTAGTTAAGGGCATCCACCTTACTGAGTTGCTAAATTTGTCTTATATTGTAATTTCTTGCATAGGTTATCATTTGTTACGCCCTAGGTTTAGGTTCCAACATAAAGGCCAAGTTGGCAACCCTTTTTTCTTTACTCCACATGACCTCCTTTTGAGATGTTCGCAAGATTTAAGGTTTTTGGTGACTCAAAAGTTATGATTAACTAGGAAAAAAGGGAAAACAATCCCAAATCTTTAAATTATCGACAAATTCTTATTGAAATTAGACAATATATGTTCTTAATGGTACATATTTCATTCTCCCACATTTTGAGAGATCTCAATCAAACTATGGATCAATTATCAAAGCAAACCCTAGAATATATTGGTTGCTAATTAAAGTACAAGGAACTTCAAGAAGCCTAGTATATGACTTTTCTTTTTTTGATGTTGTTGCTCAATTTTAATGATTTTGTTTTTCTTGAAATATATTTATTAATTCCAGAATGTAAATCACAAGGTTGAAATGGTTATTTTCTTGGTTATGTTGTCTTGTAACAACTTTACTTTTGATGCTAGTATATTTTGGGTGTGTGTGGTAATGAACATGTAAGGGCATCAACTAGATTCTTCAGTCAATTGGAATTTGTATGTAATAAGACTGGAAATGTTGTGGTAAGTACAACTATGTAATGACCTTAATTTTGGGAGTGTTCTCGCATGTACAAGTTTGCAACGACCTTAATTTTGGAGTCCTTAAGGTGTAACATCCCCTGGTTGATTTTCCATGTAAATAAAATAAAACCAAGGTCATGGAACACGTATTCCAAGTTGAATGGTGGGGAAACATTATAGTGGGCATCACTTATGGTTTATTAATGGCTATGGAAATTGAAAAGGCAAAGAGGATATATATATATATTTGTTCTCTCCTTCCACACACTTACAACATTCTTGGAGCATCCTAACATTCACTTGGACTTGGAAAAAGCAAGCAAAGGACAAGCAAAGAATTGGTGGGTACCAGAAAAGAAGATTGGATCAACAACTACAGTAGGAGTACATTACAAATAACATGTTGCATGTATGATTTCCTTGTTGAGATTTGGATGTGTGATACATGCATGTGGTTCTTTGGTTATTTGATGTCATTGGCATGGAGATTTGCTTGGATTAATAGTGGTGATCCAGGGGATCAGTAAAGTGCTCAAAATTCAAAGTGTTCAAAAGTGTTCAAAACCTGCACCAGAGCATAGATCTCAACGACTTGAATCTAACGCAACTTGAGTCTCTCAAAACTAATATTGTATGATGTCGATATCGTGTTTTGATCGCTTTCCCAAACATGCAAAAAAGAAATTGCAGGTTGGATGCAGGATTGTTGATTGGGCAGTCTATACGCTGACTGGGTAGGGTGACTATACATGTTGACTAGGTTACGTGGACCAATGATAGGCTGCCACTTGTCCTCTCCGAATTGGTTCAAATTTAGTTTATTTTTTATTGGTTGAATGTGTTTTGAGATGGACCAATGGGGGAATGACACATGGACCAATCATGGGTTACCACGTGGCACCTCAGGGATACATTAAATTTTTGTATGGTCAAACTACCATTGGACGTATTCAAACGCATAACCAATCAAGCAACAATGCAGCGCCTTACCACCAGGGCACGTGGTAGTCCTTATAATGTATAGTGGTGAAATTATTTTTAACATGTATGCACAATTGTATTGAGGGACAAGGTTGGGGCTAAGCCTTGGCCCCCGGTCACCCTATGCCCACGAGACCGCAGGAGGGCTAGGGCCTAGCCCCAGCCCACGATTCTGGCAGCAGCAGTACCAACCACCAGACCACAACCGTAATCCGGAGCGTGCAACAGATGTGAGGGGAGGAACTTGGGGACCAGCCTTAGATCACATGACATTCCATGTAACCACATGCCAACATGGAGTGCTAAATGGTTTGGGGGTGGATTTTTAGCTCCATCCCTAGGTTTCAAGCCTCAACCATGGAACCACGATGAAGGCTACGAGGAGGGGTCAACCCCTAGGTGCCCGGAAATAGGGCCAACCATAAGTCACATGGCCCTTATATGACCACATACTCCAGCCAAAGGCGCGTGCATGGAATAAGGCATCAACCTTGAATTTCATGGGTTTTAACTTTCATGGGGTTAGTTGGGGGTCAACTGACAGGGGCGGGCGGTTAGCCCCAACCCTTGAGCATATGGCCCCCATACAACCTAAATTTTCAGAAATCGAGGGTGAGTGGAAATTTAAACCATCTGAAAAATTGCATCATTGGGCGGGATTGTAGGCAGAATTTCTGCGTCGGTTCCAGTTTTTTGGCGTTGAGGCAGGTTTGGTGCGAATTGGAGGACAATTAGCAGAAGAAACTTGGAGAGAGCATAATTTCTTTTGTTTTTGCCAAATTGAGCCCAACAAGAGCCTAACTAGGTGTTTTTGACAGTTCTGAAGCCATTGGAGACATAATATTTACATTATGAGCACTGTAAATCCATGTAAACACAAATTTGAGCACTTAATGAAAGAGGCCCAACATTGGAAGCTAGACCAGGAGATGTAGCCCAAGAGAGGGGTGAACTCCTTTATCATTTTTGTTGTTATGTGTTTATGATATGGTATTTTGTCTCTGTTTATGCTGTTAACTAAGTTTTAAAATCCATTATTTTATGTGTTTTTTAAAGTGATCCATTGCCTACAACACATAAGAATTTTACTTGCAAATTTTTACATCACCTTCAAGTTTTACATTTACAAATCAGTTTGGTATCAGAGCTCAAGGTTATTGTGAAGGTTTGATTTTGTTTGTAAGTGTTTTCTGATGCTTACAAGGTTGAAGCTTAAAAGAGGAGAAGGAGAATTTGTGGAGCCAAGATCTCAAATTGTTTCAAGGAGAACACTCACACCTCAAGCTTCAATAGTCATGGCACATGAAGAAGGCCTTGAATGGATGTCTGATGATGAAAGAAATTTCAGAAAAGCTTTCTTTGAGATGTTCAAAATGGTAATGGTTCTTTATGAAGAGAGGAATTCAAGGTTGAGGGAGAGAGTTCAAAACCTACAAAGGGAAATAGAGGAAAAGGAGACAAGCCTCTAAAAGGGAATGGAGCAAATGATGACAAGCCACCACCTTCACCTCCATCCTCATCTTCTTCCACTTCTTCTACCCTTTCACAAAGCCTCCTAATTCTCCAAAAGGGCATGGTAAAACTCCTTTGTTAAAGCTTGACATTATGTTTGAATTGCCTATATATGGTGGAGAGGTAAATGCTGAGAAATTAGATAATTGGATTCGTCAGATTGAAGTGTATTACGGGATACAAAGAATCAAGGATGATGAGATCAAAATTCAACTTGCTTCTCTTAGGTTGGAAGGTGCAACACTTATTTGGTGGGAGGCCAAAACTCAAGAGGACATGAAGAAACATGGTAAGGTTTATCCTCTTTGAATGATTTTGTTGTTGTAATAAGAAGGCACTTTTATCCATTAGCATACATGCAAAAAGCTATCATGTATTGGCAAAACATCAGGCAAGCTAAGGTTCAAAATGCGCAAATCTATACTCAATAATTTAAGAAAAGAGCTTTGATTTTGGGTATAGATTTTCCCTCCCAAGATACTCTATTGAAATTAATTGGAGGGTTTCATAGTTATTTGAGAGACACAATTCTCATGTTTAACCTACAAAATCAGAGGAATTTTGTGTACAAGCAACTCATTTAGAAGCAAGAGGGAAGAATGCTTTTAAAGAAACTAGTGAGAAGTCATTCAAGTCCGGAGAAAAATGAAAAGGGAAGTTCAAAGGCAAGGATAAAAATAATGCTTCAGTAAAGAAAGAAGGAGAAAAACTCACATTTAAACATTGTTCTAAAGAAGGCCATGATGAAGACCATTGTTGGAAACTTCATCGTGAAATGAGACCCAAAAAGTTTAATATTAAGGAGAAAGAAAATACTTTTGCAACTACACAACAAGATCTAGGATCTGATTCCGGAGATGAAACAAAAATATTAGCCATGGGATTGAAAGGTAAGGATTCTATTGCAAGAACTAGCTCTTCGAGTAAATCCCATTGAAACTCAAAATGAAAGAGAAATAATAGTGATTTTCCACATTAGAGCCATCACAAAACATAACAAAGTAGATAATTTGTTTCATAGTGGTTGACAAGCAAACCTCATTTTAGAAGACATTGTCAAGAAACTAAATATGTAAACCATTCCTCGTCCTAAACCTTATCCTTTGGGTTGGGATGTGACAATGCCAAGTTGCAAGTGACAAGAAAATGCATACTTAGATTTTCCATCACTATAAATGTCATTGATGAGGTAGAACTTGATGTGGTACCACTTGACATTTGTGGGAATGTTTTGGGAAGCCCATACTTATATGACAAGAAAGCCATCTTTCATTACCATGAGAACAAGTATCACTTGTTTAAAGATGGGATTGAGTACATTGTTAGAGCACATAGCAAGAAGTTGAATTTATCACTTGTGAATGCTGGACAAATGAAGAGGTTTGTAAATTCTAGTCATAATTTTGATTTATTGATGATTAAACATAAAGATGTCGATGAATTTGAAGCCTTCCAAGAATGTGATACAACATTAAAATTTGATTTAGTTAAAGTTGTTAACATATGTGATAAGATGTTTTAGGAATCTAATGTGTTGCCTCTAAAAAGAGGAAAACAACATGAATTTCATTTGCAGTAGGATGATTCACTTTTGAAGATTGGTTTGAACAAGATGCCAATGTTAGAGAATGCAGGAATCAAGAAGCAGATGCAAGAGCTACTTGACAAAGGGAGCATTAGTTCTAATACATCTTCTTGTTTGTATCCTAGTGTTTGGGATTTGAAGAATGATGGTGCATGGAAATGGTGAACACATTTGGTAAAGAGTTAAGCCAAAAACAAGGCTAGACATGATAAGCTTCATGTTGACCATAAATTTTAGGTTGGAGATGAAGTAAAGCTTTGCATCAACAAAGAAAAACTTTGAGGTGAAAAGAACTTGAAATTGGGTTAGCCTCCTTTAATTGAAAGCATAGGAGAGATTGTCCAAATTTCTTTAACATAAGTTTTCTCTTCTAAATATCTTGAAGAGTTGCAACAAGATACTATCCGTGACAGAGAAACATGAACTTCAAGAAGAAGGAATGTGAAGCATCTTCATATGGGTTCAAAGGTACAAAACCAGGAAAAACCAAATGGATTGAAAAGGGAAGGGTGAGGGAACTGTACCCTCATTTTTTTATTGACTGAAAATAGTCTTTTGGAGGTCCAAAAGCTTCCAGTTGGGAGAAGCGATCTAGGGGATCAGAAAAGTGCTCAAAATTCAAAGTGTTCAAAAGTGCTCAAAACCTATACCAGAGCGTAGATCTCGATGACCTGAATCTAATGCAACTTGAATAGCTGAAAACCGATATTGTATGCTCCCGATATCATGTACTGATCGTTTTCCCAAACAAGGAAAAAAAATTGCAGGTTGGATGTAGGACTTATGACTGGGTAGGGTGACTAGGCATATTGACTGGGTTTCGTGGACCAATGATAGGCTGCTACTTTTCTTCTCCGAACTGGTTCAAATTTTGTTGATTTTTTATTGGTTGAATGTGTTTTGAGTTGGTACAATGGGGGAATGCCACATGGTCCAATTATGGGCTTCTACGTGGTACCCTAGGGGTACATTAAAATTTTGTACGGCCAAACTACCACTGGACGGATTCGAACGCATGACCGATCAAGAAACAACGCAGTGCCTTACTACTAGGGCACCTGGTAGTTTTTATAATGTATAATGGTGAAATTCTATTTAATGTGTATGCACAATTGTATTGGGGGACGGGGTCGGGGCTAAGCCCTAGTCCTTGGTAACCCCACGCCCACAAGACCGCAAGTAGGGGAGCTGAGGGCTAGGGCATAACCCGGACCCATGGTTTCGACTCCAGCAATACCAACCATCGGACTATAACCATAATCCTAATTGTGCAACATATGTGAGGGGCGAAACTTGGGGACCAATCCCGAATCACATGACATTCCTTGTAATGACATGCTAGTGCAGAGTGTTAAGTGGTTTGGGGGCGTAGTTTTAGACCCAACCCCAGGTTTTGGTCCTCGACCATGGAACCATGGCGAAGGTTACGAGGAGGGGCCAACCCCTAGGCACCTGGAAAGGGGGCCAACTCCATGCCACATGGCCCTTATATGACTGCATACTCTAGCCAAAGGCATGCACGTGGAATAAGGAATCAAACTCGGGTTTCATGGGGTTTAATGCGAGCAAGTTCTAGTTAGTTGGGGACCGTCTGACGAGGTGGGCGGTTAACCGCAACCCCTAGGCACGTTGCCCACGTGGCCCCCATACGACCTAAATTTTCAAAAATCAGGGGTGAGTGGACATTTAAACCGTCTGACAAATCGCACCATAGAACGGGGTTGTCGGCAGAATTTCTGCGTCGGTTCCGGGTTTTGGGCACTAAGCCAGGTTTGGTGCGAATTGTAGGACAATTAGCAGAAGAAACTTAGAGAGAGCATAACTTCTTCAGTTTTTTGCCAAATTGAGCCCAACAAGAGCCCAGCTAGGGGTTTTTGATAGTTTTGAAGCCATTGGATACATAATATTTACATTCTGAGCACTGTAAATCCATGTAAACACAAGTTTGACCACTCAATGAAACAGTCCCAGCATTGGAAGCTAGACCAAGAGATGTAGCCCATGAGAGGGGTGAACTCCTTTATCATTTTTGTTGTTATGTGTTTTTGATATGGTATTTTGTCTTTGTTTATGTTGTTAACTAAGTTTTAAAATCCATTATTTTATGTGTTTTGCAAAGTGATCCATTGCCTACAACACATAATAATTTTACTTGCAAATTTTTACATCACCTTCAAGTTTCACAATTACAGATCAAGTGGTTTCAGCCTTGCCTTGCCATTTCTTGGATTGTCATGATGTAGTGGGTTCTCTATCTACATTTTATATTGGTTCTCGAGTTTCCTAGTGGTTGTGGGTTTAGCTAGAATCTCTGAAGCCCTGGAACAACTTGGGTTCCCTAAATGCTATGGGTTCATATGAGATATCTTTGGAGCCCTGTAACAGTTAGGTTCCCTAGAGGGTGTGGGTTGAGATAGGAGTTCTTGAGGCCTGGTCAACTTGGGAAGAGACCAATCTAGTTTGGTATTAGTGATTTTTGGACCGTTTAAGTGAAATCAGTTTGGTTAAGGGTTGAGGTGGTTTGGCCTTTAGATGAATTGGTTGGTTCTATTTTGGTTTAACCCATACGATCCCACATTCATGGTTAGAATATGGCGTGGGGGTGACTGGATGAAAGAGATTTTTTGGTTCATCCAATCTATGGTCAGGTGGTACGTGGAAGTCTGTGACTTGGCTGGCTTTTGCATATGTTAATATGAGATATTTTCCTATTGTGACCTATTAGAACTTGTATTGATCATTGTGTTGTTTTTATGGTTGATTGTCATGGATTATATTATGGTTATATGCTTGGTTAGACGATGTGCTCTTACTATGGATCTCATTCATGATTTTATGAGTTCTTGAATGATTGATGAATGCATGGGCTAACAAGTGTCATTGCAACTAGATTGAGAGGGCATTGATCCTTCTTTATGATTCTCTGATGAAGTTAAGACGATCATCATTCGATATGCATTCATGACCTGTAGCTTCTATGTTTATTACATGTTTGACGAAATGTTTATCATGAGACTAACATGTTTTGAGCAAGACCTAGCTTGATTTTTTATTGCACATACTTGTTATCATCAGTGATTGCATTCTGGAAAGTTATGGGCACTTTTGGGCAGTTCCCTGAAGTCTAGCCTTAAAAAAGTGGCACAGATCTCACGATTGCATGCACAAAATTAGAGAAATTTGGTTATAACCGCATGCAGGAAGGCTTATGGGTGCAGTTGGAACCTCAGAAGTGCATGCACAGTGTGTTATGGGTGCGGTTGGGGTGTCAAGCTTGTGAAAATGAGTTCTAACTCAGGGATTGATCACCAGAGGTGGTTGTCAAGCTGCTGAGTAATCTAGTGTCCCTGAGGGGTGGTAGTACGTGTTCTTGTTGTAGGCCCCACTTCCATAACTAGAACTTGGAGGTCGGGTCATGTAATACTAGCACTCAACTCATGTTTATACTAGAGAGCTTATAAAATTGGGTAAATATGGGAGGATGCATTACAGGGTGGTACCAGAGCAAGTTTTATTCCTCTAGTACCAGTGTTTCAAATTGGTATCAGAACGAGGTTGCAATATTGGACCTCGAGGTAGATGTGATTGTTTTGCATGCATGCTAGTCATTTATGTGTTTCCTATGCATGCATTGTTATTGTTGTGGTTATGGTTATCATGTAGGTAGTTAGAATTACAATTTTGTGTTAACGTGCATATGTTGGTATGTTGATGTCTATATGTGTGTGTGTATGTGTGTACGCGTGCTAATCTAAATTGATTTGTGCATATATGATAGCCTCCCCTGAGATACACTAAAGTATGATTTTGATTATGTCTTCTATTTGGTTATCTGACATGATATGATTGCAGGAAGTAGAAGATCAGAGATGAAGAACATAACAGTGGATTACAATTCACTTGACTCCCCTTACAGGCTTGATGTGAATTCTATGGAATGGGAAGTGTTAATTGGGCAACGAGGAGAAGAGTATTTTCATGATCTAGTAGATACACTATGTTAGAAGGCAGAGATCAGAAGTTGCAAGGAACATAATAATAGGTTGATTGAGGCATAATAAAGACATGCAAGAGCTCAAGAAAAGTAAGCGGATGTTAATTCAGTGATTCTTCAAAGCCTTTCATATTTGCAGAAATAGGGACAGTTGAGGATCAATCATGGACATGCGGAAATGACTAATGGGGAATAAGGTAATAGGTCTCAAACAGGATACAGGTTGGACATAGATGATACAATCAGAGGTGGAATATCCTTGGATACACCTAAGAGGAAGGTTAGTACTTATGGATTCTATTATAGCTTCAGTTCCAGGAGATATCATCACCATCACCGCTAGCATCCGTAGAGGAGGAGTGAGAAGGGATATTTTCCATAGGAGTTAAGGAAAGCCAAGCCTCCTACTATTGATGGAGAAATGAAGAAATCAAAAGATGCAAAAGCATGGCTACTTGGGATGAATAAGTTTTTCAGATTGCATTATTACTTAGAGAACATGAAAGCCAAGATCACTACATTCAGTCTCAAAGGGAAATCTAACATCTGGTGGGAAGATGTGAAGCATTTCAGAAGCGTTAGAGAAGAAGAGCTAATTTGGGATGACTTTGAGAGACTTATCAAGAAGAAGTACCTATTTGAAAGATATTATGATGACAGGGCTAAGGAATTCTATGGGTTTAAGATGGTTTCTATGATAGAGGATGAGTACATTAGTAGATTTCTGGAGCTATTGAGGTATGTGCCTTATCTTAAGGATGAGAAAGAAAAGATTCAAAGGTTCATCAGTGGGTTGCGAGTAGCATTCAAAGACCAGATTGAGTTTGATGAGCTCCGGTCACTAGAGGAAGCCATTAGAAAGCTTAAGAATTGTTATGAGTAGTCAAATCACAAGCCTTAATTTAAGCGGGATTGGAAATGAAATGAGAAGACTAAAGGGAAATGGCTTCATAAGTTAGGATGCAGGTGATAAGGAAGATGTAGCTCCTTATAAGAAGTTAAATGTAGTTGAGAGAGGACATGGGTCTCGACCCTGAGGAGCATAATAATGGCAATGGCAGAAAGCCTTTGAGGTGTTGGACTTTCGCAGGAGTGAGTGCCCATCGCACCATGCCGGTAGGCCTTAGATTTATAATGCTCAAGAGGCACAAAAAATTGGAGATGTTGGTCAAAGTATTCCTTAGATTTATGAAACAGTGGATAACAAGCAACCGGATCATTATGCATCCATTATTGAGATGGAAGGTAAGCTTTGTGATCAAGTTGTTTCTATTTTGATTGATCCTATATCGAATTATAGTTATATCAATCATGGCTTGGTGGATAAGTGATTTTTGAATAAAGAAGTGCATACAAAATCTTAGTTGGTGTAGTTGGCTACAAGCACCAAGAGAAGAGTTCATCATTGGGTGAGATATTTTTCATTTGAGCTTAATGGTATGCCTATGTTAGCACATCTAAATGTGCTTCCTTTGGGTTCGTATGGTATGATTTTGGGTATGGATTGGTTATTCATTCATAGGACCAAGGTATATTTCTATGACAAAGCTATTGAGTTCCTAGATGATGATGGGGAAAAGAGAATATTGAAGAAGCCTCCATCAGTGAGAATGGTTACAACTATACAAGTAAAGCACAACTGCAGGAAAATATGTTTATTATTTGCAGTGCATATTTCCAATGACAAAGGGAAGGATGTTGAGGATGAGGAATTCCTAAATAGGTATCCTATTTTGCAGCAGTTTCATGATGTGTTTCTTGCAGAGATTCCAAAGTTACCACCTCATAGGGAAGTGAAATTTTTTATTGAGTTGATGCCATGAGTAGCACCCACATCTAAGGCACCATACAAAATGAGCACTCTGAAGTTGGTGGAACTGAAGTTTCATGTTAAAGAAATGCTCGATAAGGGATACATAATGTCAAGTGTATCGCCTTGAGGTGCACCAATATTGTTTTTAAGGAAGAAGGATGGTACTCTCAGATTGTGCATTGATTACACGCAGTTGAATAAGGTGACCATCAAGAAAAGGTATCTATTGTTGTGGATTGATGACTAGTTTGATCAGCTTAAGGGAGTACACGATTGCATTATGTACAAGGTATGGACATTATGAGTTCGTGGTGGTTTCTTGTGGTCTTACTAATGCTCTAGCCACCTTCATGTGTTTAATGAACAATGTGTTGTGTCCTTATCTGGACAAGTTTGTAATAGTCTTTGTTACTGATATATTGGTATATTCCAAGAATGAGGAAGAGCATGCAAAGCATCTAGCAGCAGTGTTGAGATTGTTGAGAGAGCATCGACTGTGTGCCAAGCTTAGCAAGTGCAGTTTCTTTTAGTCTCATATTCATTACTTGGGACATGTTGTTTCCAAGGAATGGATAACAGTTGACCTGGAAAAGATTAAAGCTATCATGGAGTGGCCAACTCCTAGGAATGTGGATGAGGTTAGATCATTCATGGGACTAACAGGTTATTATAGGAGGTTCACTAGGAACTTCTCAAAGATTGGCTATCATATTACATATTTGCAAAGGAAAGGGAATAAGTTTAACGGAATCAGGAGTATGCAACCAATTTTGATAAGTTGAAGCATTTGCTTACAGATACTTTAGTTTTGAAGATTGCATATCCTGATAAGGAGTTTGTGGTTTGTATAGATGCATGTAAGGGAGGACTTGGTGGAGTCCTGATGCAGGAAGGGTAGGTAGTTTTCTATGAATCAAGTAAGTTGAATGAGGATGAGAATAACTATGTGACTCATGACCTTGAATTGGAAACTATCATTCATAAATTGAAGATATGGCAATATTATCTCCTTGGCAGAAGGTTTGTTATGATGAGTGATCATAGTGGGATGAGGTACTTGTTTGACCAACCTAATATTAATTTCAAGAAAGCTAGATGGTTAGCTACCCTCAACGAATTTTACTTTGAGACCAGGTACATTAAGGGAAAGGAGAACATAGTTGCAGATGCTCTCAATAAGAGAGTGCAGGTGAACCATATTTTAGCTATGAACTTTTATGGGACATATTTACAAGAATGGATCTTACATGCAGGGCAAAATGATGGGAGGTACCAACAGTTGAAGCAAAGGTTGCAACAACTGGGTGAAGGTTATAGGGATGAGGAATATCACCTCACAATAGATGGCTTGGTCAAATTCAGGAACATGATTTATGCTCCAGATAACGGTGAGCTCAAGAAGCTTATCTTGAGGGAGTTTCACATCAAGTCATATCAAGGCCACCCAGGATACTATAAGACTTTGACAATTGTTAAGAAGTTATGTTATTAGTTGAACTTGAAGAAAGAGGTGGTTGAGCTTGTTGCAAGATGTTTGGACTGGGTCAAAGTAGAATGTAAACATCCAGTTGGTTTATTGTAGCCTATTCTGATTCTAGAATGGAATTGGGAGGTCATTTCCAT
This sequence comes from Pinus tabuliformis, assembly GCA_031772625.1. NCBI lineage: Eukaryota > Viridiplantae > Streptophyta > Pinopsida > Pinales > Pinaceae > Pinus > Pinus tabuliformis. Next base: position 207,153,674 of record CM062804.1, read on the forward strand.
GGACTTCATTACAGGATTGTCGAGGACGTCGAAGCAACATCATTCCATCATGGTTATGGTTGATAGGTTGAGCAATGTAGCTCACTTCATTACAGTGAATTCTATGAATTCATCTAGTGAGATAGCTTAGTTCTTCATCATGGAGATAGTGAGGTTGCATGGTGTCCCAAGAAGAATATATCAGATAGAGATTCCAAGTTTACTTATAGGATTTGGAAGGAGTTGTTTCTAAGCTCAGGGACAAAGTTAACTTTCAGTACAACTTATCATTCGCATGTAGATGGAAAAATATAGAGGGTTAACAAGATTCTTAAGGATATGTTGAGGATGTATGTCATGCATCAATAGAGGAAGTGGGAGGAGTATCTTCCACTAGTAGAGTTTGCATATAATAATGGGTATCATGAATCATTGAACATGAGTCCATTTGAGGCTCTTTATGGGTAAAGTTGTAATACTCCTATCAGCTGGAGTGATCCAGTGAACATGATGTTGATTGGACTGGATATGTTGGGTGAGATGGAGAAAGAGATGCAGGTTATTAGAAGGAAGTTAGAGGCAACATAGAATAGGTATAAGAGTTATGAAGATAAACATAGAGCATTCAAGGAGTTTTGGGTTGGGAAGCATGTGTATTTGCGCATCAAGCCCAAGAGGAGCTCCATGAGGATTGGGCCATGTGCTAAGCTGACACCTCGTTATTGTGGGCCTTTTGAGATTCTTTAGAGGATTGGACCAGTGGCCTACCGACTTGCACTGTCGCCAACAATGAAAGTCCATGATGTTTTCCATGTTTCATTACTTAAGAGATATGTAGAGGATGCTGATCATGTGATTGATTGGGCTATATTATAGGTGGAACTAAAGGGAGAGTTACAGCCATAGCCACAGTGCATTTTGTAGTGGAAATAACTCATGCTTCAGAACCAACAATAGAGCAGGTTAAAGTGTAGTGGAAGCACTTTGGGCTCGATGAGGCTACATGGGGGATGGTTGATCATATGTGGGATTTGTATCCTTCCTTATTTGCTAGTTGGGAAAATGTGTTTGGGTTATGTGTTTTGGTTTATATATATGCATACGTGTATTGTAAATATTGCAATGATTTGTGTTATAAAACTTCAATAAGCAGTATGTTATAAATACTTCATTGGGTTGTGTTATAAATCTCCAATATGCAGTATCGTGGTTATGTTTTCAGTAGTTTGGTATATTGTCAATATTGCATCGAGTTGTGTTTATAAAGCTACATAAGCAATATGTTTTATTGGTCATAAGTGTCATAGAACACTGAGGACAATGTTCCCCCAAGGGAGGGGTTTGTAACAACCCTTAGTTGATTTTCCATGTAAATAAAATAAAACTAAGGTCATGGGAGATGTATTCGAAGCTGAATGGTGGGAAAACATTATAGTGTGCGTCACTTGTGGTTTTTTAATGGCTATGGAAATTGGCAAAGGCAAAGAGGCCATAAATGACAAATAATTTTTGGGTGTGTGTTATATTCTTCCCATGACTAGCCCTAGTAGTGAAGCTAGGGGGTTAGAGGGGGGTTTTCGCACATGGTTTTGGGCATGATGGTTTTCTACCCATGGTATTTTGTAGATCTGGTCAAGGGAACCTGCAGTTATGTTCTAATACAAGGTTAATGGATTGGGGTTTATGGATGCTTCAACATGTATATATATGCATTGTAACATTGAAATGAATATAACTATACCTGTTTTATGTTTTATGCTCTCACCATTGTTTTTTTTTTTTTTCGTTTTTAGAATTCGTATGCGGGTAATTTCTGTATGGGGTTAAAACCTACAATAATTAAGGAAGCAAAGGAAAATAGGAGAAAAGGAAGATGAAGAGACACAAATATGCATGCAAGGGAAATTACAGAGAAAATGAAGGAAAAGGAAAGCAAGAGTCTAGACATCAATGATAAAAAGGCACCAGAGAAATAATTCACATTTTTTTGTTAGTTTAGTTTTGGTTCTCTCCTTCCACACTCTCATACACTCTTACACACTTAGAGCATTCTTTGAGCATCCTAACATTCACTTGGACTTGGAGAAAGAAAGCAAAGGGAAAGCAAGGAATTGGTGGGCAACGAAAAAAATTAAATAAAATAAATAAATAAATTGGATCAGTAGCTACAGGAGGAGTACATTGCAGGTAACAAGTTGCATGTATGATTTCCTTGCTAAGATTTGGATGCATGATACATGCATGTGGTTCTCTGGTTATTTGTTGTCATTAACATGGATATTTTCCTGGATTAACATTGGTTTCATCCTTGCCTTGCCGTTTCCTGGATAGCCATGATGTAATGGGTTCTTTATCTAGATTTTTGATTGGTTCTCAAGTTCCCCAGTGGTTGTGGCTTGGGATAGAATCTATAGAGCCCTGGGACAACTTGGGTTCCCTGGAGGTTGTGGGTTCATATGGGGAAATATTAGGATCCGTGTAACAACTTCAATTACTTGGAGGTTGTGGGTTGAGATAAGAGTCCCTGGAGCCCTAGACAAGTTGGAAAGAGATCAATCTGGTTTGGTATCAGTGATTTTTGGATTGTTTAGGTGAAATCATTGTGGTTGAGGTGGTTTGGCATCTGGAAGTCTTGGTTGGTTCTATTTTGGTTTAACCCATATGATCCCACTTTCATGCTTGGAATATAGCGTAGGGGTGATTGGATGAAAGAGAGAATTTGGTTCAGCCAATCTATGGCCAGGTGGGACGTGGAAGTCCCTCACTTAGTTAGATTTTGCATATGTTAATATGAAATATTTTCCTGTTGTGACCTATGAGCAATTATATTGATCATTTTGTTGATTTTATTCTAGTTATACGCTGGTTATATGCTTGGTTCGATGATGTGCTCTTACTATGGACCTTGTTCATGATTTGATGAGTTATTGAATGATTGATGAATGCATGGGCTAACAAGTGTCATTGTAGCTAGTTTGAGAGGGATTTAAGCCTTATTTATGATTCTTTGATGTAATTAAGACGATCATGATTAAATATGCATTCATCACCTGTAGCTTCTATGTTTATCACATGTTTGACGACATGTTTACTATGAGACTAGCATGTTTTGAGCAAGACCTATCTTGATTTTTTATTGCACAAACTTGTTATCATTAGTAATTTCATTATGGAAGGTTCTGGGTTCTTTTGGACAGTGGCTTGAAGGCTAGCCCTGAAAAAGTGGCACAGATCTCGCCACTGCATGCACAAAACTTGAGAAATTTGGTTATAACTGCATGCAAGAAGGCTTATGGGTGTTGTTGGAGCCTCATAATTGCATGCACAATGTGTTATGATTGTGGTTGGGGTGTCAAGCTTGTTAAAACGAATTCCAACTCAGGGATTGATCACCAAATGTGGTTGTCAAGCTGCTAAGTGATCTAGTGTCCTTGAGGGGTGGTAGTATGTGTTCCTGTTGCAGGCCCCACTTCCATAACTAGAACTTGGAGGTCGGGTCATGTTATAGTAGCACTCAACTCATAAACACCTTGGAGATCTTTTAAACGCTCATGTTTACCCTATTTTTTGGTACCCTTAAGAATTGTTACATGAATATTTTCTTTTAGAAAAATAGATGATTTATTCTTGGGGAGAAACCACATATTCATACTTTAAATGATATATTTATTTTCAAAGTTAAAATATTTTATTATAAAAATTACAATAAATATCATATATATTTGCTTATATCTCAATTTTTATGGTTTTATATCCATTCAAATTTATATTTGAGAATTAAATATGATTATGTTTGTTTTCAATTACTTTATTATAATAAAATTGTCATTACAACTCTATATGTTATGTTATATCATTAATTATTATTTTATAAGTTTAGGTTAACTTATCAACATTTTTTTAACTAAAGCAATAAATTGTATTATAAAAATTTGTGGTTGGCTAATAGAAAGTGTTAGATTTTCATGCACCTAAAACCCAATATTCTGTTCCCAACAATTAATCACTGAATGAATACACGACCATATTCCTAACACATAAAATATTTAGCAGAAGAAAAAACTCAATCCAAATCACATACACATAAACAAATTTCTTCCCAATCAATAGTTCTTCATTAATAAATTAATTAGGAAACTTACTTGGGCTCTCATACCAGGGATAATGACCCATTTGAGCAAACACAAAACTAATCACTAGCTTCACTACAACCTCTCGGACCCAACACGCACCCACTGAGAATCCTCTCTCAATCTTGTGTTGTTATTGTGTCACATCTCCTCACCTTAGCCTTACCTTTATAACTTTACATTGATTCAAAACCCTAATCATAACCCTAACCATAATATTAAGGTGACAGACGGTTGAGATTAGCTCTTGCCTCACTTTAGTCGATGACTAAGATTAAAGCTTAACACTAAAGTAATAATTTACTTTATCTAAGTTTTATTTTAGCTCAATAACCCAACATATAATTATGTGTTTTTCCTAAGTTTAACCTAGGCTAAGTTACATCATTAAATAATCTAGGGTGATATGTGGGCAACTTTTGCACGCTTGGAGCCAGAGAAGGACTAGGTCATTTTCTCCACTTTACTTGTAGCTAACTTAAATAAAGGAATTATGTTCTATTTCTGATATTAAATGTGTTTATGCATCTATTTATATTGTAATTCGTTTATGAATCTTACATTGATGCGTAATTGTTCATTCATTTATATGATTTAAAGTTAATATCATGAACATGCTTTATGTTTCTACTTTTGTATATGTTTCATTTGAATAATTTTCATCTTTCGAAGATCAAGAGAAGTTGAGGGTTTGCACCCTGCGGGATCTACTCAAACATAGGACTCTCGGGTAAGGACACTTTCACAGTTCAATAGAATAAGCATTTAGGTTGATTGCTTGAGCATTTCTTGTTGTGGTTTGCCCCCCGCTCTGTTGGGGTTCTCAACCCAAGACCCTAGGGTGGTCTCACTAGCAACACTGCCCGAGCTACAAACTTTAACACTCCCTCTTAGTAAGTGAGGTACTTCTGGAAGAACCTCCTCCTTTTGGACCTGTCTCCAAGACCACTGCAATATCTGTAGTTGCTCCATCTGATAATGATGTTGAGAAACCAAGTGTGTTAAAGATTAACACTCTAATTTCTCTTCTTGATAGTTACTTGTGAATATTATATGTCTTCTTTATTTCTTCTTATATCTTCTTCATCAAGCAATTATACAAATGTTCAATCTTTCAAGAATATAGACATCACAAAGAGACAAGAGACGCCAAAATTAGGCTACTAGCCAGGGAAAAACCCATAAGGGGAAAACCCAACAATCCTTCTCTTATATAATCATATCAAAGTGAGATATCCAAGACCAAGACCAAACTACCACCAAGAGACCAAGTCCAAACCCTCCTCCAAGTCACCTCTAATGTTAAAGTCAATGTTGTTCAAACTTGTTCCAAACTAGTCAAACTTAAGAATTTCAGACCTGCAACTAGAGACGAATTTTGTCTTGCAAGCACTTCAGAAATTCAGTCTCTTTCATAGATTTTTCATTCCACACATGCGACCTTCTTTAAAGTCAAACTTCAGTCAAATGAGGGAATATTCTTATTTGTTTCTTCATCCTCTTCTCACTCCTTTGACTTGTCTTTCTCCTCTTCTTCGCTAGGTTTAGATGTGTTACTTGTTGTATTTTTTATAAGCTCCCAAATAAGTCAAACTTGTCCTTTATATATAACTATCCAAGAGGGCCGAATATGTTTTTATTTGAGGTCTAGGCAGACTTTTCCAAGGAGGGTCGACTTGGTCATCTTATGGACTTTTCGACTCAACATAAAAAAATAAAAATAAAAATCTTTTCAAATGTCCAAATGGGACATAACTTAAATACATTTTCTTTTGAATCATAATAAATTATTTTTCACTCTCTTTGACTCTTTAAGCATGAAGAACATGCTTTGACAAAATATAATGAATATAAATATAACAAATACATCAATGATAAATTTACATTATGAAGACCGACTCTAGTTACAACTTCAACAACTTAAGCATGTCCTGCTACTTGATCTAATACCTAAGCTAAGAAACTATCACATCCAACCATCCCACTCCTAAGCATCTAACAATGTCATATCATCCCAACTAAGTCTCCCGACAATACTTGAAGAATCACTACGTTCTTGTATCTAATATCCCCTCAGATATACCCACATATTGTCCCAACAACCTATATGACTGCTCCTGTTTGATGCCCAACACTGCAACTGCATACAAGGTTGCTTCCTCTAAATATAGAAGCACCTGTCCATCTTGAAAAAAACTCTATATCCATCATCCTCCAAGGCTGACACTAAGAGCATGTGTACCATCAACCTTGGAACAAACAACATCCCTGTCACCTTTAGAAATCATCATGAATCTAGTTGGAATCTAACACATCCAACCTCCTTCACTGCATACATGGTACTAGTCCCACTAAACACACTACAGTCTGAGCTTGCGTATGAAATACTATAAAATATTGACCTCATCGCTGTCATGTGGTTGGGATCTCTATTTTTCACTAGCCATAACCCATTGTCCTCGTACACATTAGTACTACTGTCAGAAACAGAGGCAACTAGAGAAAATTCCTTCTCAAATTTCTTCGTAAAGTCATCAATCTCAATTGATGTTGATGAACCCACCTTATCCTCCTCCTCCTCCTTCTTGTATGGACATTGGATTTGATAATGACCAGCCTTCTGACATGCAAAGCACTTCACTTTGCTTACATCCTTAAATGGAAGTAGATCCCCCACTTCCCTTTACTTTACCTTTGCCCTTTACAACAAGAGAAAAATTATCCTCGTCATCTTTTCCATCACGTTGGCCTATAATTTAAGAACATCTCCTTGTCTCTTCCTATTCAAAGTCGTCTTACGATCTATCCCAACTGGAAAGATTTTCCCATGCGACGATCCCATCCATAAAGGCATCCCATTTAAGAGGAAAGCCACTCAAGGATGATCTGACCAATTCTTCATTATTAATAGTTTCCCCCACTTCTACCAATTCATCTCTAATACGAGTGATCCTGGTTATGTATGATGCAATCATGTTAGTTTCATACATCTTGGTGTTTCTCAATTTCTCCTTCAACACCATCTTCCTGTTTTGATTTGTAATATGTTACAACTTGGTTAAAGATGCCCACATCTCATAGGCATACTTATTCTTCATCACATTAGGTAGAACATGGTCTCTAATGGAGTTCAAGATTATTCTCTTGGCCTTCACGTTCATATTAATAAACTCATCCAATTGAGTAGGATTTGTGGGAATTTGGATGACCTTCTCCATGATGTTCGACAACTCCTGCTCCTCAAATAGAAAAATAATATTATCCTTCCATGGGCTAAAATTTCCTGTCCCATCCAACCAATCCTCATAACATAGCACAACAGTCATCCTGTCAAACTGACTATCAATTAACTTTTCACCTCCTACACACTTCCCAGGCCCATTGCTCGAGCCTACTGCCAACTACTTGAAATTGCTACCAAACACCCCTGTCAAACTATCTCTATGCAATCCTTGTTTCCTTACACTACATACTGATCTTAACCAATATCCTCCTAGTAGTTGGACCGAGGCTACAACGGTCTATGCTCTATAATGCCCTTGGTAGCACGAATTGCAATCTTTGCATGACCAATCTCCTTCCCAACATTTACACGACCACACTTTTCCCTCAAAGATTGTGACCACCACAACCATCATCTTTCCGTTATGCGAATGGTTGACCTAAGTGGTACATATCTACTTGCATGCAGGGCTTCTTTGTCATGGTTGTTGTTATGTTATCCTTGTCGACTAACGCTGTGAATTTTTTGTGTCCATGTTAGTCGACTTCTACTCACAACGGCTAGGTGGTGTGGACTGGTGGTTGTTGGCCACCACAACTCCACCTTGCCTTCCTCCTTTTAGGGTTGGGTAGGCTACTCCAACGTCTAATTCTCTATCGGCTGGGACTATTTGGCACCACTACAACACAACTAAAACCCTCCTTTATGTTGTTTTGTTGGTCGATTGTAGCCTTTACCCATCAACTCCGCCCACGTCACAATGTTGGCCCTATGATGTTGCTTTTTATTCATTCGTCCTTACTACCCTACCAACAATCTACCAATTATCATTGTCATGGATCCCTTTCACTCGACCCCTGGTCCCCATCTTGTTCATTGTCGAAAGTGACTCCTACAAAAAATCACGATATTGTCTTTGTTTGTCAGCTTAAGTCCTCGGGGCTCTTTCGGACGCCTCTGCAAATTTATTGTGCTGCTAGTGGTGCTCAACTTCGACGACTGGTCACTGTCCCTCATGCTAGTGTGATGTTGTTGTTGTTGGTTGGCTAGTTGTTGGATGCCTGGTGATGACTGCCCCCTAAAGCAACTGCCATAATTGGCCGCTCGACCGAAAGTTGGTTGGCCTGACTGTCGGCCACCACACAACACCTTCACACATTTTTATTTTATTTTTACTTTTTTTTTGTAATAGGATTTTTGTTTTACATTTTATTTTCTTTGCTAAAAAAAAATTCCCATTAAAAAAAACAAAATCTTCTCAGCCCCTTTAAAAAAAATTCTCTCCACCTCAACAAAAAAGTCTAGTTCGTATGATACTGGCTAACCTGAATTTGGTGATCTGACACAGACCTGACACCTATAATTCTGAGATCGATTTAGAGTTCGTGCTATGATATCATGTTATATTTTCCCAAACCCCAAACCTGATATTTAGTTCCCAACAATTAATCACTAATTGAATACAGGACCAGATTCATAACACATAAAATATTTAGCGGAAAGCAAAAACTTGATCTGAATCAGATACACATAAACATATTTATGCCCAATCAACAATTCTTCATTAGTAAATTAATCATGAAACTTACTTGGGATCCCATACTAGGGATAATGGCCTGATTGAGAAAATATAAAACTGATCACTAGCCTCACTGCAATCTCTTGGACCCAACACATGCTCACTGAGAAGCCTCTCTCAGTACTGTGCTACTATTGTGTCCCATCTCCTCACCTTAACCTTACCCATATAACTTTACATTGAGCCAAAACCCTAATCCTAATCCCAAAGTCATGGACAACCTAGATTAGATCTTGTCTCACTTGATATTTACAGCTAAGATTAAAGCTTAATCACTAAAGTAAATAATTTACTTTATCTAAGTTTTATTTTAGCTCAATAAGACAATAAATAATTATGTGCTTTTTCTTAAGTTTAACTTAGGCTAAGTTACATCAACAAATAATCTAAGGTGATAAGTGGGTGACTTTTTGCACACCTAGACACACGGCTTGTGTAGAAATACCTTCCTGAGCTATAAACTTCAACAACAAGTACATCAAATACAATTATGTAAATTTTTGGCTAATTGATATAAGACACGGATAATAACTTTTACCCAACAATAAATTTCTTCCTGCCAACTATAACTTATGACTAAAGTAAAATTGTGAGAATGATTTCAGAAAAATCACATAGAGAATCATTTGTCGACGCGTTTCGAACCAACTAGTGTGGTTCATCGTCAGGACAAGTTGAGGAACGCGTCGATAAATGATTCTCTATGTGATTTTGCTGAAATCATTCTCACAATCAAAGTATGGATCACAGAAGTCTAAACTCTTTAATAAAGTAAAATTCTGGAAAGTGAACACTTTCTAGTATACTCCCAAAACTTTAAAAACCTTATACTCCATACAATTCACTTTTTATAAGAGAGGATCAAATGGTACTGGGAATTATTCCATATCTGCTTCTCAACATAGTTTCTGGCAAGCAAGACGATTTTTGCAAGGGATGTTGACATGTGGCACAAACCAATTACAATGCAATATGTTTGAAATAAAAGAAAAATATCATGAGTGAAGGTTATGGGATGGGAAAAAAGTGCCTTGTCCATTAATAATTATTTCTCCAAGTGTTAACAAGGTTTATTTATTGGCCATGACATCTGAATCTTAATTATTAGACTAGATAATATGAAAGCATTTTGAACAGGAAAAATTGGCTCACAAACTTCTAATTCTCTTTATCACATGGCATAGTTTGTTGTCCCATGGAAGATAATTAGCAACAATATATTGCATGATCAACTGAGATTCTCCCAACACCAATAAGGACATTATATCGACTCTTTGCTAAAGAAAGTCTCTATAGGAGAGCATAGATTATTAGACAGTGAACCTAGACCCTAATCATAGTCCAATTCTTTGTCTCTTTTAGGCCAAAAGATCCCCTTTCGCTAGACTTGCCACCCCTTCAAAATTTGAAGAATGACTTTCGGGTGGGATTTGATCATGCAACCACACATTCAACCACTACCTCAAGGTGCCCCCATAGTTTCAAGGTTAGGCTCTCTTTGGAATTGAATCTTACCCAACGGTGAAAAACTCCATGCTTTCCACCAATGGATCCAACTCATTGGGCATGTTAACTTATCAACTTTATTCAAGGATAATCATATATTTGAAATGATTTGTTAGTAATTTGTAACAGAGTGAAATTTCACTTGTATCAAATGCCTTTAAATCTTGAGGTTTTTTTTTTTTTTTTTATGTGTTTCATGGACCCCGAAGATCGATGATCGCTACATCCATGGAATATTTGTACCAGGTAGATCCAACTAAAGGGATAACTTGTTTTCAGCTCAACCACGGAGCCTGACCTTGAGAGTGTTGAGAGAATTGAACCCGTGACCTCTCAATAACAAAGGTTCTTTAATGACGAGGACTCAACAAATTGAGCTAACCCTCGGGGCTAGCCTTTAAATCTCGAGTTATTAATATATTTATTTACATTTGAAAAAGATAAATTTTAATTAATTATTATTTTTTAAATATTTTTAAAAATTAATATTGATGTTGGCTCCTCAATCCCTCATAAATATGGTGGTCCAATATTTGGATTTGTCTAACCTATCCCCAAGTGTCAGATCCTTTAAAATACCATGCAATCAATATTGTGGATCAACTTCATCTCTTTAGCGCCCTTGAGTGTTTCCCTTTTCTCTTTTCCACAACCACAAACAATGCACAATCATGCACAAACCCTGAGATATCTATAGCCCCTCAGAACAAAGGCTTAATTCAAAACCGACATAAGATCATGGGCTTAGAACCGCAAGATTAAGTTTAAGGGTGCTAAGCCTTTCACGCTTTGTTTGTCAATGTTTCCACGTTATAGGCAAATTGTGCTCAAACATCAAAGTTTAATTCTCAACACTTACCTCATTTTCAATTTGATGTGACCAAGGCTAGTGACCAATGCCTACTCAAAACCATACTTGTATCTAGGGTATAAAAAAATCCGAAAGGCCTTAACGTTACCAATGGTCAAGTTGCTCCGATATGGATATCCACCTAACACTGCTCTCTAATTTAGATGGATCCACATGATCCGATGATATAACACTGAGTCAAGGCTAGATATTCTTTGAAGGCTAGATGTAACTTGCCCCTTCGCGTATCCAAATAACTCTTCCAATGGATATAACTTTGGGTATACTCTGATCTAATCATTTGGAGATTTAGATTGATTTGGGATACAACACTTCATCATGGTTTGATGTCTTATGGGGATCAACTGTGGTTCGAGGATTCGATGATCTGACTACTTTAGATGACTTTACGCTCGAGCAACTGTTGGATGCCCACAATCGAGATGAGGTTGTATCCAGAATCCTAACTTGACGAGCATTTGTTGATAGGAAATTATTTGTCACAAGTCTCTGTTAGTCGACTGAACATCGCAAATTTTGCAGAGTTTTCATTCGATACATGAAATCTTGACTTCAAAGAACTCTGCCCAACGTCTGAACTCTGAATTGGCTCTAGTCTAGAACCTCAACTGGTTAAGCCCCCACTGTGTTTATCTACTTTCTAGGATTTTGCAGAACCCCACATTTTGTAACAAAATTCTCTTAATCAAATGAACTAAAGAGAAATCGATCTAGTCTAATACTTGACAATTTCTCAAACTCAATGGACACAAAAAACATCATTCAACCTGAGATACACCATGATCAACTGAGAATTGATATAAAATAACCAATTGCTCCATCACAAAATATAGATATCCATTAAAATTAGCCACATATAATATTTCTATACATTTGGAACGATATACATTATTTGGCCCATTATTGCCTCTCAGCTACCCAGCCTTCTTGGATTACTTAATCCACTCTACCTCTCTATTTATTGTCTCCTATTCTTTTATTCTTCTGTATCAATTATATATAATAAAGATGATTTGCTAAGATCTACTAAAAGTGAATCAAATCATCCATGAAATGAAAATATCTAATCTAAGGTTAAATATTCTAACACCCTCAACCACTCTCCTCAAATAATATATTACATGTCCATGACGAATTAATCCTCTATTTATCTAATTAATACATATTTTATTTAGGAAACCAAATTCCTACTTTTAATTACATTAAATTAAAGGAATCCACTCCCTTTAATAAATGTGATAAGACCTCTTAAGTCTTGTTAAAAAATACTCTTGCATTAAATATTGTTTTAACATAATTATAATATTAAAAAGTTAATTCCCTTATACTCATTGTTAAAGTTATTCTAATAAAATTATATATTTCTTTTATTTTATTTTTATTTATTTTTTATATAAATTAACAAATAGCGTAATTTAAACTTTAAAATATTATATTAAGTTATTTACTAAAAATTATTTTTTTAGCAATAAATATTTATCTTATTAATATTTTTTTAAATGAACATTGATGCGATAATATTGTTTTTATACTTTCTTATTATCCATGCCGCGAGGCTAGTATAATGCAATGGGCAAATGGTTAACTTTGTATTAATTCAATCAAACATGTAATATATTTTTTAACATACTAAAGTGTAACTTTATCAAGTCATTTTTCTATTTTCTGCAAATTATTTTATTCACATTAAGTCATTTGCTATCAATTTGCACATTTAATTGGCCAATGCCTTGATTAACGAAGCCAAAAGTACAAGAGTTGCATCACCACTGTGGTCTTGAGTTGATAGTAGGGTACGAGGGTTATTGTTTCAGTACTTCATGAATTCTCTAGTTAGATAAAATATTTGTTTTGATTGGTAGATGTTTAATTCTTTCGTTGCATAACTAGGACCAAACTCCACAATTGATAAGAACATATTCTTAATTCATACAGAGAATGGAACCAGAACATTTATGTCAGATACAATCTTTGAGATTCACATGCATTTGGTGTTCTCTAACTTTTCTAAGATCCAGAGAAAATGTATTCATAGCATTAAATCCGTGTATGATATACTGTCATGGTCCTCTTCCACAAATGACAGCGACATGTAGTATGAAAATGAGAAAAGGTCATTTTAACTCGACATATATGATTAGTGGAGGGTCAATTAAAAAGTCATTTTCGCTTTCAAATGATTTCAATCAACACTCAAACTACGATTACGTTAAAAAACACAAAAATATTCACATTAATGATTAAGATTCGTTTAGAAAACATGAGATATTTACATCAGTTCTAACGATGGGAAAAAGACCTGACATGGAAACTAAAATTATGAAAAATAAATGGAAGACAAAGACAATATATGAACAAAACATTGTTTCATAGCATTTATTTCTATCCCATCTTTTTAAATTACAATTAATTGTATGTTGTTGAATTTAGGTTTTTGTGATCCATATTGAGTTTATAAAGAAGAGTTTTTGGAGAAAATCACATAGTAATTCATTTGTCAACACGTTTTGAACCAACAAGTGTGGTTCATCGTCAGGACAAGTTGAAGAACCAGATCATGGCTGCATGTTAAATAGAGAGAGCAGATCATTCAATGGCTATATTTGACTAGGAAATGATTACATTGGACCAGGTAACTGGACTGGACCAAGAGAAAGGGATAGGGAAAATTAATTAGTTAATTAATTAATAAGTTATTTTGTAACCGTTCATCAATGACTAGACCTTATATTATTATTATTATATGAAATAATAAGAGAAATTAATAAATTTTTATTAAATGGATACCTAATTAGTTAGATAAATATTTGACTTGATACTAAATTTAAGGATTAATATAGTTGTTTCCAATCACTTTGTTAACTCCCTTATTAATTCAAATTTATTTATATTCTTAAGGTATAACGGGTTAATTAGTTTCTATAAAGTTAATTCCATAATAAAAACTTATATTATTATAAAAAATTTTATTAAACAGATAACCTAATATATGACTAAAATTCTATATGGAATCTAACTATATTAAATATGTAGCCAAAAACCACTTGGAAAATAAATTAAAGTTATTAAAGAATTAGGAGAAAATATAGTTGTTTCCAATTAGTTTGTTAATTTCATTATCAATTTCATTTATTCATATTTAAAGGAAAAACGAGATAATTCGTTTCTATGTTTATAATACCTTCATCCTTGTTTAGGTTATATATATATATATATACATACATTATGGTAATAATTTGAGGCGTAAAAGTTTTTAGTACCTATCAAAACATCTTATTACTAATATTAGTCTAGAAGAAATGAAAGTGAACAACAATAATAAACTAAAATACTGAATAAAAAATCAAAGAGCAGAGAGGGAATAAAAGGGAAAACAAACGACCAGAAGACGAGGGGGAAAAACAGAGAAGACCACACTAAGAAGAGCAACAAAAAGGGGAGAGGGTGGCGGGCGCCGCTAGGATGAAAGGGCAGGGATCCAACAAATGCTAATTTTCCAGCCGTCATCTCTATTGAGATTGCTTGGCCTTTTTTCCAATTTCTAAGGCCTCCCTAAACTTTCGGTGATGAAAAGGTGCAATCTTGGCAATAACACTAGCCTCCTCAATACATATGTGATGCTTAGGCTTTTCCGCATGTTATGTCAGGGTGGAAGACCAGGTCCTCCCATATTTTATGTCTGCCGAGTGCTCATGAATCCTTTGATTAATAGAGTGCCTAGTCTCACCAACATAGGTGGTCCCACAGGAACAAGTAATAACATAGAAACCTTTCATGTCCTTAGGGTCAACAGGGTCTTTTACCGATCTGAGGGAGCTACAGATGGTGTTAAGGGATCTAAAGGTTGAGGGAACATTATGCTTCCTAAGGATTCTCACAATCTTATCAGTGGTCCCCTAGATGAAAGGGAGATGAACCCTTGAGACTCAATTTTTAGGGTCTTTCTTAACCTTGGGACCTTTGCTGGCTTTAAGGAAAGCTTTCAGACCCTGGTGCCTACTATAACCATTTTTAACAAAAATGTTAAGGAGATGGGATTTCTCTCTATCAATATTATTTTCATCAGATATTCTTAGCGCACGAGTCGCTAGTGTGTTGAGAACACCCAAATTTTGAGCAGGGAAATGATGGGAGCTGGCATGAAGTACAGGCGCTGGCATGAGTTAACAAACTGATTATAAACAACTATATTAATCCTTAAATTTAGTATTAAGTCAAATATTTATCTAACTAATTAGGTATCCATTTAATAAAAAATTATTAATTCCTCTTATTATCTCATATAATAATAATAATATAAGGTCTAGTCATTGATGAACAATTACAAAAATAACTTATTAATTAATTAACTAATTAATTTTCCCTGTCCCTTTCTCTTGGTCCATTCCAATTACCCAGTCCAATATAGCCGTTTCCTGGTCAAATATAGCCGGTGAATGATCTGCTCTCTCTATTTAACCTACAACCATGATCTAGTT
Source organism: Pinus tabuliformis (assembly GCA_031772625.1). NCBI lineage: Eukaryota > Viridiplantae > Streptophyta > Pinopsida > Pinales > Pinaceae > Pinus > Pinus tabuliformis. Next base: position 207,169,440 of record CM062804.1, read on the forward strand.
CTTCAACTTGTCATGACGATGAACCACACTTGTTGGTTCGAAACACGTCAACAAATAAATTATGATGTGATTTTATCTGAAAACTCTTCTCTATAGGCTTTAATTTTTCTAGGGTCTACCTTAACACCTTCATGAGATACAATATGACCCAGATATTCCACCTCTTGTACTCCAAAGAAACATTTGGAGCTTTTTGCATATAATTGTTTCTCCTCCAATAGTTTGAGCACCCTATCAACATGTTGAACATGATCCTTCCTAGAATTGTTGTAGATTAGTATATCATAAAAAAATACTAACACAAATTTTCTAAGGAAGGGTTTGAAAATGGAATTCATCAAACCTTGAAATGTAAAAGGTGCATTGGTAAGGCCAAAAGGCATGAGAAAAAATTCATAATGATCCTCATGAGTTCTAAATGTTGTTTTCGGAATGTCTTCAATCTTCATTATGATTTGATGATATCATGAACAAATATCCAACTTGGTGAAGTAAATTAATCCATGCAATTCATCCAATAATTCATCAATGACAGGAATGGGAAATTTATCTTTAATAGTGAGCTTGTTGATCTCCCTATAATCCGGACACATGCGCCATGATCCATCCTTCTTGTGCACCAATACTACTAGAGTCGAGAAAGAACTTTGACTAGGTTGAATTATACTAGCCTCTAGCATTTCAACAACCATACGTTCAATTTCACTCTTTTGAGCATAGGGATATCTGTAAGGCCTAATGTTTGGAGGAACACTTCCTGGAATCAAATGAATAGCATGATCATGATCACGAATAGGTGGGAGGCCTTTGGGAGTCTCAAATACCTTGGAATGATTGTCCAAGACTTTTTGGAGATCTGGACAAATGGATGATTTCGATGTGGGAACCTCTAGCGAACATAATTTTGCAATTACGCCTTGTTGTTCCTTCTTTAGAAGCTTTGTAGAAGCTTTGTCATTCAATTAGAGCTGATTATCTTTCCCGGTTTCCCTGCGATACCCCTTAATTCAAATTTCTTTCCTTTCGAACAAAATTTCATGAAAATTTCTTGAACATTAAAAGCTATTGTACCCAAGGATTGTAGCCATTGGACTCCTAGTACAACATCAACACCACCCATTGGAATGGAAAGAATTGGGCTATTCAATACATATTATCCCATGGATAGCTTGATATTATGGAACTTTCCAGAGCAATTTATGGTTCCTCCACTTGCAACCATCACTTGAAACTCTGGTGATGGATATAGGAAGCAATTCAATTCCTTGGCTACCTTACAACGAATAAAATTACGGGTACTCCCCGAATCAATTAACACTACTACCTTTTTCTTCTTGATATGTCCTTCTATCTTGATAGTTTGAGGAGTGGTAATTCCAGCCAATGCATTACAAGATATAGTTGGATTCATTTCTTCTTTCTCTAGGGTTTGTTATCATCTTCTTTTGATGTTTCTTGTTCCTTTTCTTCCCCCTCTTCACAATCTATGTAAAATAATTTATTCTCAACACACTTATGACCTTTAGTGTATTTTCTATCACAAAAGTAACAAAGCGCTTTTGCTCTTTTTTCTTCCAATTGTTGTGGTGTCAACCTTGTAGGTTGTGGAAGCATATGGGCAACAACACTTCCATCTTTATTGTTGTGAGTGGTAGGCTTCCTAGTTGCCATAATTTTGCTTTCCATTTTTCTTGCCAACCTAAATGCCTTCTCTAATGAATTAGGTTCCCAAAGGCGAACTTCATGTTGGATGTTATCCTTTGAAGGCCTTATGAACACATCAATCTTATGTTGAAAAGTGTGCAACAAGAAATGATTGTTGAGAATGCAACAAGATGATGGAGCTTAGTGGAAAGGAGTCGCCTTCACTAAGTGGGCCCGCAAGCAAATTATGGTGCAAGTTCTATTTTTGATCCCAGCAGGGATGATCACAGTGTGGGTGATCACAGTATGAGTGATCACAGTGTGGGTGACCACAGTGTGGGTGACCACAGTGTGAGTGATCATAGTGTGAGTGATCAAAGTCTATTTTTAGACTGGCTGTCAAAAATAGAAAAGTCAAATATTATTGTCTCATAATAATATTTGGACTATAAACTTGATCTTATTCTCTTGGAGCACTTCAGGATGAGCTACGGATGTGGTACATGCAGATCCCAGAGGGAAATACATGGTTTCCTATGGGATGACTAATATTTTCATGCAGGACTTCAGTTAGAACTCAAGTGAGTTGAGTTTAGTGGACTGGAGGTGCAGTTGATGGAGTTGTGTTCAGTTTAGCTTTGTTAAACTGGTTGTATTTAGTCTAACTGGCAAATAGACTAGAGATGAGTTGGGTGAATTAGTTATTAATTAATTCACAAGTTATTAACTCATAATGCAACTATAGAATACATCAGTTAACTCAGTTGCATGTCAGTGCATGTTCAGTTTAGCAGGGACAGGTGTTAGAGGATCAGATTGCTATTAGTTGTGACTATAGCTGTGCATGATGATTTGCACAATCAGAGGGATTGAGTATGCCAATGAATTGGCCAATATCAAGAATTGTAGCCTGTGCTCACGTCCAACAGAGTGTGAGTGATTATTTGCAGGTCAAATACGAGTTTGGTAAGCCATTCTCATCAATTCTTGAGCAGGTATTGAGCTGTGGAGGCAGGCAAGCAGCGGGGGAGATTTGGAGATCAAATCTGAGCTGTATTGTGTGTAACAGGTGGAGCTGGTACTGGATTTCTTGTGATAAGCATTGTACTTTGTAATGTTACATGATTCAATCAATATAATATACAGATAGTGTGGGGTTTTTTAGCGAGATGCTTTCCCCGGGATACATACTGTGTTAATGAGTTTGATTGATGCTTCTATGTGTGCCTGTGAATGTTTCTGCTTTTGTAAATTGATGATCAACATAGAGGAGGTTATGTATTATGCATGTTCCGCTTATAAGTGTATAATCAGGACAATCTCTGTGAATATGTGTCATATTATTCAAAATTTCTACATGGTATCGGAGCTAGATGATTTGCAGAAAAATTTTCTACATGGATCAGAGCTGCTTGATTTGTAGAAGAGATTTTTACAAGATATCAAGCAAGGATTGATCATCAGATCTATTATTCAGAAAGTGTTTACATTTTATTTCTTCAGGCAGAGTCTGTAATCGGGCCAGGTAGCCTCTAGATTCATCCTTCTTTTGGAAGGTGAGATATCCGGTGAATGCCCATACAGTTGATCTCTGTACAAGAAATAATTTGTTCTCACGAATTTTAGATCAGAAGCAGTTGAGTTTTGAGCTGGTGGAATTTGAATTTAATTCCAAAGCAAGAGCAAAATTCAGAAACATTCAATGTGAGAATGGAGATAGTATGCCCCAGTATCTCACGAAGTTCACCCAATGCCGGGATGAATTGGGAAGTGTGGGGGTGACTGTCGGATGAGGATGGTGAGTCTAGCACTCTTTGACCTTCCTAAGAGTTGAAATAGCTACCAGGACTCGGTGAATGGAAGGGAGAAACTTCCAGAATGGGAGAAACTTTGGTCGGATCTTGTGCAGGAGGAGATTAGACGGAGCACCAGAGACGGTTCTTCATCCATGCAGGATGAGGAGAACTGTGCCTTAGCGAGTAAGGTGAAGAAGGGGAAGGAGAAGGGTTCTCTTTCCGAATCCAGTTCTTCCAGTGGTGGGAAGAAGGTTGACAAATTGAAAGTGCGATGCTTTCGTTGTCATGAGGAGGGTTCACGGGTCAAGAACCTGTATGCTCTTGAGGTTCAAGATGCATGCAAAGCCTTGAGCAGCGAGGCAATTGATGGAGACTTGGTGGTTGAGAGGGAAGGTATGTTACCTTTCAACATGCAGAGCCAGAAGAAGTCTCAGACGATTGTGGAGGAGCCACAATTGGTGCAGCAGCTTCAGGAGGTTGTGGAGCAGCCACAACAAGGGAAGCTGAGAGGAGATCGAGTAGAGACATCTACTCATGCAGAGACCTCCAATAGGGGGAAACTTCGAGCCAAGTGGGCTGAGGGATCGCATGCAGCCATACCTCCAGGTAGGAGGTGGGGTGATGTGGATTGATTGTCCCAAGGAGGAGGGGCAAGATCCTTGAGGTACCCAACCTCTTGGATGAGACCTTGCTACCGGAGCCCAGATGTGTAGTAGCAGGAACTGATTGATTGGGTAGAGACAGATGCAGATGGAGCGACAGAGAGAGCGACAATGCAGGGAATCCTAGGACAGCGCATAGCTAGCAGGTTGCAGCAATGCGAGAGGCACAAGTGTTTTGCACAGTGCTAGGTGGCACAGAGAGGTGTGCAATGGTGCGAGATGCATGGAGATGTTGCAGTAGCGCAGATGTCAGAGAGGGAGAACTTGTTAGCAGCAGGTAGAGCTTCAGCATCAGAGGGTGTTTCTAGCCCAACAGGGAGGTCAGTTGGGAGGTGCAGTGCTGATGCAATGTTGGGAGATAGAACTAGCAGCAGCACAGATGCAGTCAGAGATCAAAGTGATAGAGGCTAGAGCAGTCAGATACTAAAGAGCACAGAGATGCAGAGTTTTCAGTCGACAGAGGCAATAACAGTCAGAGACTTTGATGACAGAGCAAGTGGACCGGCCAGATGTGTTGCATGGAGAACATTCCAGAGTTACAGGATTGGGTTTGAGAGGAAGCCTTTCTTGTTGAGAGGGAGTGTTGAAAAGTGTGCAACAAGAAATGCTTGTTGAGAATGCAACAAGATGATGGAGCTTAGTGGAAAGGAGTCGCCTTCACTAAGTGGGCCCGCAGGCAAATTATGGCGCAAGTTCTATTTTTGATCCCAGCAGGGATGATCACAGTGTGGGTGATCACAGTATGAGTGATCACAATGTGGGTGACCACAGTGTGGGTGACCACAGTGTGAGTGATCACATTGTGAGTGATCAAAGTCTATTTTTAGACTGGCTGTCAAAAATAGAAAAGTCAAATATTATTGTCTCATAATAATATTTGGACTATAAACTTGATCTTATTCTCTTGGAGCACTTCAGGATGAGCTACGGATGTGGTACATGCAGATCCCAGAGGGAAATACGTGGTTACCTATGGGATGACTAATATTTGCATGCAGGACTTCAATTAGAACTCAAGTGAGTTGAGTTTAGTGGACTGGAGGTGCAGTTGATGGAGTTGTGTTCAGTTTAGCTTTGTTAAACTGGTTGTATTTAGTCTAACTGGCAAATAGACTAGAGATGAGTTGGGTGAAAAAGTTATTAATTAATTCACAAGTTATTAACTCATAATGCAACTATAGAATACATCAGTTAACTCAGTTGCATGTCAGTGCATGTTCAGTTCAGTAGGGACAGGTGTTAGAGGATCAGATTGCTATCAGTTGTGACTATAGCTGTGCATGATGATTTGCACAATCAGAGGGATTGAGTATGCCAATGAATTGGCCAATATCAAGAATTGTAGCCTGTGCTCACGTCCAACAAAGTGTGAGTGATTATTTGCAGGTCAAATATGAGTTTGCTAAGCCATTCTCATCAATTCTTGAGCAGGTATTGAGCTGTGGAGGCAAGCAAGCAGCGAGGGAGATTTGGAGATCAAATCTGAGCTGTATTGTGTGTAACAGGTGGAGCTAGTACTGGATTGCTTGTGATAAGCATTGTACTTTGTAATGTTACATGATTCAATCAATATAATATACAGATAGTGTGGGGTTTTTTAGCGAGATGCTTTCCCCAGGATACATACTGTGTTAATGAGTTTGATTGATGCTTCTATGTGTGCCTGTGAATGTTTCTGCTTCTGTAAATTGATGATCAACGTAGAGGAGGTTATGTATTATGCATGTTCCGCTTATAAGTGTATAATTAGGATAACTCTGTGAATATGTGTCATATTATTCAAAATTTCTACATCCTATGCTCCTCTGAAATATATTTTACCCTTATATCTAATTTTTGGAAGTCCTCAATGTGCTCCATCATTGAACCCTTTTGTTTGAGATTTATCAATTGGCTAAAAAAGGTGTTGCTTTTTGTATCCTCATAATGTGCTATCATTTCTTCCTTAAAAATTGCCCAAGTGAAAATTTGTTTACGATAGCAAAGCCATCGATACCATACAAACTGATTGGTTCCAAATATAAAGTTGCAATGCATACCTTTTGTGCGTTTTGCACATTATGCAGATCTAAATATTGCTCCATCTGTAGTATCCATGTTATGTGATCCTTGCCATCAAAATTCCTCATATCGATCTTTGGAACATTGTGGGTCTTCAATCCAATGTTAGAGTCTATGAAATCATGATTAACATTTCTTTTATTCTCATCATGAGTTTCATTTACTACCCTTTCACCATTAGTAAACATTTCTTGTAGCAACTTTGTCAAATCTGTCTTCAAATCATCCATTTTGCCCTCCATCTTAGCTTCCATGTCATTCATCTTAGCTTCCACGACATTCATCTTAGCTTCCATGCCTTTCTTTAAACCATCCATCTTATCTTCCATGCCATCCATCTTAGCTTCCACACATTTCTTTAAACCATCCATCTTAGCTTCTGTTACTTTTTGTGAGAGTGAATTTTGTTGCACTTGGTCTTGTAATTTTGATATATCATGTTGCATTTCTTCCTCTTATTCATGAGTCATGCTAGATATTTCAGGTTGCTTACTAGGTGTTTCCATTTTCTTTCTTCGGGGCATCAATTAATGATAATTATGCTTCACTATGCCCTTTGAATTCCTTCAAACTAATTTTTCAAACCAAACTTATGCAAAATTTTTAAAAAACTACACACCTTTTTTCACTTTGTAGGAGCTTGATATTGAATATGATGTATCTCTGAAATTTCGGATCTCCAAGGTCTGAAATTACGAAATGTGGTAGCCCTCTAAGTCCTCTTTCCAATGCCACCAGTCTGATCGAAATTGGATTCTCCAAGAAAGAGTTATGCCCAATCTCCCAAGATGACCTGATTATACACTTTTTCAGTAGAGCAAACTTGTACGAAGTGACACGTGTCACTGTTTCAAACTTCAAACCTGAAAATGATGCACATGAAACTACAGTCTGTTTTTTTTTTGTAACTTCTTACGAAATTTCAATCTGATACTTAGAGATCAAGCTATGACAAGTTTCCCAAGGTCACTTGTTTGGGATGTAATTCGGGAGCATGAAAAAACCCTAACTTCCTTAGATCATATATCCGAAAATATAGTGAGACAAGATCTGAAATTCGAACCCAAGGATCATCATGATTTAGGCTCAAATGGGTTTATTTTTAGCTTCTGAAACGTCATAGAAATTTTTTTATAGCGAAAATTCCACGATGACTTGTTTAGAGTAGCAAAACCCTAGAATCCAAAGCTTTGATACCAAATGTTATGAACTAGCTTCACAAAAAGATAGAAAAGATAGATCAATGACTTCAAAATCAACCTCTTTGATGGGGAAACCTCCTTTACATTAAAAAAATGAACAATTCTTGGATGATACAAATGAATAAACCTACTTTCTATAAATAGGAGTCTAAGAGGTCACAATATAATCAAATCCGACATAACAATAATAATATAAGGGCACAACAATAACAATAGTGGGCTTCTATGGGGGCACACTAATAAAAATATGGGAACAATATGGGCACAATAATAACAATAAGGGCAACAATGACAATAGTAATGCGGGAATCACTAGTATTATAGGGACCTAACATAGACTCAGGTGACGAAATGAAGATTGCAACTCTTGGGATTGTAGTAGATGGACCCATCAACTTGGGTTCTGACTCAGGCAATGAGACAAATATTTTAACAGATGTTGTACCAAAAATGAAAAGGGAACCAAATGCGACATGGCTCCAAGAACTTGAAGAAATCAACCAAAGCATTCAGGCGGAGGATGCCGAAGTAAGGAGGCTTCTACAAGAAGCAGAGAAGGAGAAACAAAGGTTGCAACATCAGTTACAAGCCAAGGAGGAGGACTTGGAAAAGTTGCAGCATAATAAGCCTAAGGTAAAAAGTGATTCTTCAATTTCATGTACTTTTTATGATGATGACTTCATTTCTTTTGAGAAACATACTACAGGAATTGGATCAAAATTGTTGAAGAAATTGGGCTATCAAGGAAAGGGCCTCGACATTAATGGCCAAGGAATTGTGAATCCCATCAAAGTGGAGGAATTTCCTCGTTATGCAAGACTTGGATATGCCAAGAAAGAGGACAGGGAATGCTCCAAGACAACCAGTGACCAACAAATGACGAATGATGAAAGCACTTCATCACATTCCAGTGATAGTGAGCATTCCATGGGTGCTCATTAGAGGCACACTAGGAATAAGCATTCCAGAACGATCCAAAATTTTTGGAGGAGAAATAATTATTGTAGTCACTGGAACGAGGTTGAACACCAGAGAGCCACATGTCAGATACTCCATGTCTAAAAAGCACCATTAAAGAAGCCAGATGTCGAAGATGTTCAACAAATGAATCTACCACTTTCATGGCGGTCCACTTTATTGAGTAAGAGCTGGTTTTTCTAGATATAGTAGCTTGTCACAACCACATTTTGTAAATCATGTGTTGCAAGTAATTGTAAAAGTGATGATGTGTTTTCTTTCACTTATTAAAGCAATGATGATGTTTTTGGCCTTTTGTTGATAGCTGGGGTATTGGTTACTATTATAATGTAAACTTGACCAAAGAGTGTGTGTTATAAACTCTTGGAAAGTATGGGGTTGTTTGAGTCATGTGTGGTTTTGTATGTGATTGCAAATAATGTACTAGATTTGCATGCAATGCAAATGTTGAAAGTGTGGCTTGACGAAGACACAGACAGTGTGCAGGAGGTTTTCATGCTTTTGGAGGACCAAAATATCCTCAGTGGGGAGGAATGATCTAGGAAGATCTAGAAATAGAAGTGTCCTTGAAATAGCTCAAAAATCAAATTCACCAAATGGAAGTGAAACTAAGACTAGATCGTAGTACTTATTACCCTGATTCCAACAGTGTGAATGACACTCAAATCCAAATTCGTATGCTCAAGTTATAGTTGGTCAAAGTTCTGGTCAAACTTGGCAAGTGGCAGTCTTAAAGAGACAATAAATTGGCAAAATCTCGGCGCACAGAATCTAATCACTGGAATGGGCGAATTTGTTGCCTACTTAATTTTTCCAGTGACCCTTATTTTTCAGTGAGAAAAATCGAACTACCTAGTTTAAAAAATTATAAAAAAATATTAAAAAATGGGTGGCGGGCTTCCACCCCCGACACCCCAACAACAATATAGATATTATATATAGTTCATGGGTGGGTGGGCCGCCCCCGATGGATCCGCCCAACCCCTACCAGAGTCACATATTATATATCAAAACAATACAAAGGGCTACACCCAACGACTATATGCCATTTGTTAACACCATCGGGGTCGGCGGAGCTTGAACCCACCCGGCTGGCATGGCCGACCAGCCTCCTAGGCAGCCCCCAACCAAATACATTCAAAAAAATTAACGCGACATAACCATATACGATTGTTGGTTGGGCAGGGGTTGGAACTGCTGACCTCCCCCATCAACTTAAGCCTTGTTGCGAACAGGCCAAATGACCCACATTAAAATTAATGTCACCAATATTTATTTAAACCACTCAAATGCATTTGGATGGCGGTGGGGGGGGGGGGGGGGGGGGACTGGTGGTGGAGGAGCAGAGTGAAACCTTGAGCGGCCAAGAGGGTTGGGAACCTGAGCCAGGGAATCTCTTGGATGCTAAAAAGATTCCCTTGAGGGCCAGAGGTGCCAATGTCAGATTTTGACTAGTTTATAGTCAATTTTGCACGTTTTCGTGGCAGAAATCCAACCATGCAGTCTGTTTCTCTAGCCAAGATCTCCATTTTCATGTAATCATCCAAATTTGAGGTATAAGGGTCATTTTTTTTGTAAAGTTCCTTGTAATTGATTTCTTTGATGCCAGTTAATGAAATAAGGCCTCCCCACTTTTGAGAAGGGTTTGGAGACATAGCCCACATTGGGTGAACTCCATAATCAAATCATTGTGCCTTTGATATCATGGTTGCTTTATGATTTCCCCTTCTTTTCGATGTGTTTAAGTTACTTAGTTATGTATGCTCTTTTATATGCAATTATGAATGCATCCTTGATGTTAAAAGATCTAGATCAGTAAGTTACATAACCATTAACAACCATTGTTGTAGCATATCAACATAAAATTTCTGATGTAACCCTCATTAATTCCATGATTCTTTTAAGTCAGTTAGTTAATCACATTCTTGATAGTATAAACATTACATAATGCAAGGAATCAACATCATAAAAATGGCACAATAGACAACCACATCTTTAGACACTAATATACCCTGGAAACCCTGTAGGGTGGAAACCAACAAACATTTAATTTTTATTAAATGCTTGTCAGGGTGTTCACCCCTCACTCAATGGATGTAAGGGAGTCCATCCCTTGACCATTGTCATAAAATATTACAAATAATTATCATCTTAAATACAACATAACTGGCTATAAACTATTACATTCATCATGATATCATTTACCCACATATCCTTGAACAAATGTCTTTGTGACTTGATTGTTTCCATCAGTGGGTTATCTTGCTATTTATATTCCTTCAGTTTGGATGGACCACTAGCTCACTGCTTGTCATAATGTTAATCATAATCCATCTTTCGCATACATCACAATCTTTTCCTACAACAACTGCTTGTCAAAAAACTTTAATATCATGATTAGATAAAATGTAAACCAATAACAAATCCTTATCAAGGATGCTTCAAACATCCTTTTTTCTCCCACTTAAAAGTACAAAATTCACAAGCATGCCTATGCTCATGATTATGACAAAAGTCTATCCATCGAGATCACACATGCATAAAATAAGATGTATAAAATTACGTTTTACATCTATCGATAAGAACATGATAATATTTAATGAATCACTACCTCTTCGCAATAAGAAGAGGGGAAACCTTTCCAAGAGACATACACCACAAGTATGATTATTTCCTTCACATAAAAGCACATCCCTTTTCAAGAGATACCCACACAACTAACCATACTTTATGCATATTCTTGTCCATACAAACTAGTTAATATCTATGTAAACACATAATTTTTCCAGAAGAAACTAACCAATAGCTATTATGTATACAAACCCATATTATTTCTCAAGAAATTAATACAATAGCTATTATTTCTTCCCATGTAAACACTTCTTCTTTTCCAATAACATTAACACTATAGGTAATCCTTTATGTAAACAACACACATTCTTATCCAAGAACTTAATGCAATGGAGCATGCCATTACATATAACTCAATAGTTGTTCTTTTATACGTGCAAAACTTATTTCATTTTCAACAAACTATAAAAATCAACTATTCTTCTAGTACATATAAGCACAAAACTAATTTAATAGCCATTCATTTTATGCACGCAACTACGCACACTTTTTCTAGAAAGAAACTATCTTAATGACTATTGTTTCTATGTATATAAAACATACATTTTCTTTAAGAAAACTAGTAAAGTACTAATTATCTATGTGCATAGAAGCACACGTTCCTTTCAAGAAACTAAAAATAATCATATATTCTTACAAGAGAATCTAGCTTAGTAGCTATTTGTATCATGCATGAAATACATTTTTTTTTCACAAGAAAGTGAACAAAATAACTATTATCACAATGCATTTAAGCATATATTCCTTTTCAAGAAACTATTAAAAAAATCACATATTATATTCAAAGAATACCTCGCTACTTTTCATACAATATCCTTAAGAACTTTACATGGTTTCTCTATCTTTTTATGTGCAAGGATCTCATGCATCCTTTCTCAAGAGGATATCGTGGATACTTAGCAAGAATCTCATGTAATTTCTTCCAAGAAAATGACAAAGCTACTTAGCTTTTAACACACAAGATTAACATGTAATCTTTATAAGAGAAATGTCAGGTTTACTTAACTTTATTGTGCAAGAATCTCGCGTAATTTCTCTCAAGAAAATGACTAATCTACTTAGCTTTTAACACACAAAATTCACATGTAATGTTGTAAAAGAAATGAAAGGTTTACTTGGATTTTATGTGCAAGACACCCCTTTTGTTTTTGCCTCCATCTTCCATCCTTCATATTCACAATTGTATTCTTTCTCTTGTTTCTATGTCAAACACCAAATATATTTCTTGTGAGACTCTCTCTTCCAGGCATACTAACTAGTCGAACAACAAACCAATGTAGATGAACAAACCTTCTCCAATCTATGCCAATCAAGTGGCATGCTTCCACAACAGTGCATTGTGTTTCATGCAATTTTCGAGTGGAAAGACATAATATTTATCTTTCAACTGCAAGAGAAGTTTCCAGTTTTGATTTTATCTGCCGAGCCTCCTTCAAAACTATCCATAAACATCGTATTTCTAACTAGACACACCAAGAAAAATTTCATTTGATCCATCAAGAAAACAAAACATCACTGCCATCATAGCTTAAATTGTGTTCATTGCTGCATATGAAAATCTTGCTTTGGTTTTGTATTTTAGTAGTCGTAATGCATGCCCTCCCTCTTTAGGTAATGGTGCCAAAGGTTCCCTCTCCCAAAACCCTTACCATATGTGATATATTTCTTGGTTTGATTTTCAATTTGTTTCCAACTAATCAAAATGATTTTGATGGCCAACCATTTTTTTTAGATGTTACACATGGTAATTAAATAATAAATGGAAGCAGTTACAAGGATATTACATGGGAAAAACCCCCTCCTACCAAAATTAAGAAATTGGATCTCTGAAATCAATGGGTGGTACTTCAGGAGTGGCCTCCAGTGGCAATGGTTTTGAGGAATCCTCGATGATAGGGGCATATTGGAAAGCGAGGTTGAAAGGTAGGTGTTTAACGAAGGTGGCCACAAATCCAAAGGTGGTGACCCCCAATAATAGGCTGGAAAAATCTCAACAATTCATGAAATACTAGGCATTGATTTGCAAATTCCTATGCATTTGGCCATGTTATAGTGGCTACAACCATCCTCCAAAATTTTTCCTTAGCTTCATTTTGGATCCTCCCTACCAACCATCCTCAGCACCATGTCTTGCATTGACAGGTACTTATGCTTTAGTTGAGTTTCTATGGCTTATTAGCTTGTGTTTGCTAGCTTGTTTTCCTTTCACCCGCAAGCTTACATCCTGTGACTTTGTTTTCAGCTGGCTATTTTGCTCACTTGGAAAATTGCACAAAACTGGAGGGAAACCAGGCTTTCTCTCCAGAATTACGCAAAGCATCAAGGCAGCTTGTTGCTCTCCAGAAATACGAACAACAAGTTGACTGCCTTCACTTAAAAGTTGCGCAGAGCAGTCCATCACTGGGATTTCTCTCAGAATATGTGCGGTTCTGGCTGGTAGCCTTGGCTTCAATCCAGAAATTGCACAGAGCTTGAGAGGCAGTCAAAGCCACTCAACCAATAAACTGCTCAAAAGTCATCCAGAGGCTTGCATTCCGATGCATGTGCTCCCAAGATGATAGGTTCCCTCTAGGACTGAGCAATCTTGCTTTGCATGCATGGGTTGCTTTTTTCCAAAAAAGCAAAAAAGCAAAAAACAAAAAGCATCCCTAGATTTTAGGGATCCATTTTTAGCAGCTGGAGGTTACATGCAAAAGCCGTTTTTGAGACCTCCTGCCAAGTGTCGCTTTTTCCTAGATTTGTGGCATGCGCGTCATAAGCCTCAATCTTGTCAAAACTATTTATTCGATGCTTCATAGCTCATTCTTCACTACGATTTTGGAGTTTTGGCATTCCATATTGCATCTAGAAATCTTCGGCAAGCTCAACTCAACTTTTTCTCGGTAAGTCCGCTTTTCATGTCTTTTGTTGCTTTTCTGTTGCTTTTTGTATTTAAGTTTGTGTGAGTCTTGTTTTCTTGGTTTCATTGAATACTTGATTTCGTTTTAATGTATGTTATGTTGTAGAAGCATTGTTTCAAGTTTTCCATTACATCTCCTTGTTGTCGCATGAATGAAACTATTTCTGCACTGACAGTCGCCATCACGACCACTCGCTTCACACTGTTACATGTCAATTTGTTGCCATGACACTTGATCAGTTTATGGATATTTTTTCCATCCGTGAGCATGTTGAAACCATCTCCCTTAGAAGTCAAACAACTCAATATATGTTGAAGTACATGAGAAATTTGGGTCAAATAGCTCTCGCACCTTGTTAAGTTCCACCTACATTGGTTTCTCTAGAGTTTCCTGCGCATGCACTGAAATTGACTCTGAGAACAACACAGAGCTGCGCTCTGTCTGCATCTATAAACTCACACAGGTGAATTCTAGAAAGTAAAAATAAAAAGTACATTCTAGAAACATAGTTGGTCGAATATTTCCAAACTAAAAGCTTTTAGGTGGTGACTATTCGAACTATAACCCTCATAAGATGCATCTCCATCCCATTTCTCAAGGTAACCCCATCCCTCATTAAAGGAGGTTCATCCTCTTCTTAGGAATCTTAAACTTCCTCCTATTTGATATATAAAAGGACTAGAGGGTTGAGGGATGAAGGAGGTCAAAATTCAGAGAATACAAACTTATGATGTTAATTTGAGATTGAAGAGCTTGTCATCTGAGGAGGAGATTGAAGGCATTTGGGAGGTACCTCACGACATCAAGGCGAATGTCGTAAGGCTCCTATTATCTTCTGATTAATACAAATGAACAATTTCTCCCATTTATTTTGTCTTTTGTGGATGATGAATGGTTTGCAATTATTTATTATATTTATTAAGACAAATTCAATCCCTAATTTCCTTGATCATTAGGCTAAGTTGTTTGGATTATTATATCACATGTGATTTTGATCCTTTTATGGTTTATGTTTGTAGGTCCTATCAAGCATTGAAGAGTTGCATCAAGTCACAACCAAGGATATTCATCAGGCATTTCGTGAAACCGGTAAGAGGTCTATCCATTAGCTATACTGCTTATAATTCGAACAAGTTCAACTTAGGGAAAGAGTCAGTTCATTTGTCATGATTGTTTCTAGTTTCCATTTAGGATCTAGGGAGATCTCTCTTGTCCGCAAGAGGGATTGTTCGATGTAACAAACTGGCGACTCTGCTGGGGAACGTCTCTGTTCTCGTCTTTTTCCTTAGCCTTGCTTCTGATTTTTCTGATTTATCCAGACCTCGGTGTTCATAAATTAATGGCCTTTTAGATTTGATTGGTTGATTCTCAATTTTTATTTTTTTTATTTTTTCTTTAGGTTTTCCTCCCTGCGTTGTTTCTGTTTGTACACAGAGCACAGTTTTGCGCTCTTTTTTCTGTAGAAACTGAGTGCATGCGCTTTGTTTTCTACTGGAAACTCGCGCAGACCTTGAAATTTTTTGATAATTTCGTGCTAGCTTCAACCCAGACCTGAATTTGTCTTTCTGAAAGTGTCATTCTATTTGTTTGGATTGCGTGTTGTCTCTTCTGAACTCAATTGATTGCTTTGTAGATGATTTTTTGAATATTAGGTCTTCTTGAAAGAATACCTTAAGGTTTTTCCTAGTTGATTTGCTGAGTGATCAAAACAAGTTTGAATGCCTTTTTGTAAGTGATATTATTATTTTGTTTTGTCAAATACACTGGTTAAGCCTTAAATATTGCTTATTTGTAGTCAAAATCACTTTGAATTGCAAATTAGGGTTTCTGAAGACCTTGTGCTTTTGTGAAAGAATCATGGTTATTTTTTCTTGATAAAAGGAGTTGTTGCTTTCATCTTGGGAAAATTTTCATGATTGCACTGTTATTGTCATTGAATCAAAGCATTCATAGGAGAATATGTCTTTTCTCCAACCTTCTTGATTGATTTCTGTATGCTTGAAAGTTTTGAGTGATTAGAAGAAAAGAGTGTTTTAGTTTATTTTGATAATTAGGGAAATATGGAAATTATTTTGTTGACTACATTTTCATTACAAAATAGTGAAATTGATTGCTTTGAGAAAATTGGAAAAATTGTGAGTTGTTGCATTTTATATCTTAAAAATCAAAGAAAACTCTTTCTTTTCTGTAAATAGAATTTCATCGAAATTGAAAGTTGCTTTTTCATTTTAGAGTGCATTAAGATTTCGAGTCATATCACAACATCATAAGTTTCACCTTCATCACCCATTGAGTAAAAGAACAACTTAATAATACAACGTTAATTAAAATTCGCCTAGTATTTTATATTTTTTAGGGCTGTGTTCACCTATAGTAGCTTAAGTGTATGGGTTTGGAATAGGGAAGGAAGTAAACTTTCCAAAGCTATAAACGAACAATAGAATCTTTTTTTTTTTTTTTTTTTTTTACAGGAACGGTTATGATGCTTTGTATTAATCTTGGGCAGAATGCCAAAATCTGATTACATTTTGAGCTTCTTTGTCCTGCTGCATTTCTTTGCTAAGGATGTAGCTGAAGCTTACAATTTTCTTCCTTGGATAGACCCCCACTGAGTTAATTTCAGAGATTTTCCCCCACTTGAAAATACAAACAAATTGATTTAGTAACAGACAGTAGAACATGGCAGCAATTTATTTATGGAATGGGCTCCCATGATTCTTCATCCTCTTTCAGCTTGATCCCAGCAGAGAGAAGGACAACTTTATTGGCTTCAATGTCCGCCTTTTTATTATGAATTCTCAACACGTGATAGTACTTCAAGTCCTGGAAGCTGTTTTCCATACCTTTGATCCTGGTAATCAACCTTGCTAGATTGAGGTCCTGTACTGGGGTGTTGGTAACCATTGCATTTATAATGACTTGAGAGTCACCTATGACAATTGCTTCATTTATGTCCAGTTCTTTGAGGATCTTGAGTCCTTGGAAGAGGGCCAAGGCCTCAGCTTGAATGCTGGTAGTGTAATCTAGTCCCCAGGTTTAGGAGTGAATTTTTTCCCGGATTGATTTAGGACAACACCTCCTGCACCAGCTTTGCCCGGATTTCCCTTTGCTGCTCCATCAAAGAAAAGGAAGTGCCTTGCCTGCGATTTAAGCCACTCTTGAAAGTCATTCTCGGGTTTTCTTATTTGCCATTCTTTGAAAATGAGGGCTTTTTTGACTGCTGGCTGAAATTGGAGTTCTAGCGTTGATCCCCATGCTATATCCTGCTGTCTGAGGTTGGTGTCATCTTTTATATCAATCAGGCTTTCCTTTATGTGGCTTTTTATCTTGGTTTCCAGGACTTTGTGACTCTGTTTTGTGTTTCTAAATATTCTTTTGTTGCGCTCTATCCGTAACTGCAAACAAATGATTTTTGGGAGGACAACCCATGTTGCCTTGATAATCAGATTTTTAGGGGGAGGACCTGGGAATCTGTTTGACCATTCAGAGAAAAGATTAGAAGTGGAGCAAGGGACAGTGAAATTTGGGTCCAGATCATGAGTAAAATAGGACCAGATCTGCCTGGAGAAACTGCATTCTAGCATTAGGTGGATTGCTGTCTCAACGCTTTCATTACACAGAGGACACATGGAAGGGCCGTGGAAGCCTTTTTTCTGCAGGTTATCATAAGTTAATATTTTCCCGTGACAGAAGACCCAGGCAAAGAAATCGACCTTGGGCCATGAGGGCTGGTGCCAAACGCCTTGCCATGGAGCTGGATTCGGAGGGACGTGAGGTTTCTCGTTCAATTTGGCATACCCCTGTGCGACTGCATAACCTTTGGCTTTTGGCCCCCAACCCATCTCGTCTCTCTTCCTCGATTGCGTGGGAGCCAATCCTTGGAGGGCGTCTAACAGCGTGATCCACTCAGAGTTCAGGTTGTCCGGCACATTTAATCCCTTCCAGCCTGCCCAAATCGAATTATTCCAACATGAAATATCCCACAGAGATTTCATTCCTTCTCTATCCATCCAATAGTGCAGCGAGTTAATGGAGGCTCTAGCTTCTATTGGCTCTTTGTTCATGATTCTGTCCAGCCAAATATTGATTTTTTTACCGTTGCCTGGTATCCAGTAGGAGTGGGCGATGATTAGAGATGCGGCTCTGTCATAAATTTTGAGGAATGTCGAATTAGGCAGGTGAATCACATTTTTTAAGCATCTGGATCTTGAACCTCTGAAATATTTTTTCCAGAGCACCTTTTGAGCCCAGCCAGGATTGGGGGCGATGATCCTCCACATGATTTTTGCAGCCATTGCTACATTTTGTTGATGAAGATTCTTAAAATTTAGGCCACCTTCCCACAACGGCTTGGAGATGATATCCCAGCTGACAAGAGGGATCTTTTTTTCATTTTGTTTCCCTCCCTTCCAAAAAAACCTCCTTACGTATTCCTCCATTTTGTTTAGTATGGATGCCGAAGCGAGGAGACCTGCAAATTGGAATAGGGGCAAGCTGTTGAGAACAGATTTTATTAAGACTGTTTTGCCTGCAGCATTCAGCCAGGAATATCCCCAGGCTTGAATCTTTGCCTTGAACTTTTCTAACTGTGGAAGCTAATCTTTGCTGGTTGGTCTCTTTTGAGATATTGGGAGGCCCAGGTATTTAAAGGACGACCAGGAGGAGGAAGATTCGAAGCCCAAACATCTGGATAAGGCAGAAAGCAGTCTAGGCAAAGTGTTCCAACTGAAAATATGGCATTTGCTCTTGTTAACAACACTGCCTGAAGCTTCACTAAATTCATCTAGGACCTCTTTAAACTTTGTGGCAGAGGGAACAAAAGCGGGACCTAACAGCAATGTGCCATCTGCAAATAAAGCATGATTGATATTTTTGGTTCCTCTTGCAATGCGCAGACCATTAATTTCTTGTTCCTGTAACTTTTTATCTAGCAGGAAGCTGAGGGCTGAGGCCTGGATGACAAAGAGCAGGGGGGATAGAGGGCACCCCTGCCTGAGTCCTCTCGAGGCTTTAAAGAAGTCTGTGGCTCTTCCATTAACAAGAGGAGCTATCCATGGCTCCGAGATGCAAGCCCGGATCCAATTAATGAAGTTTGTTCCAAAACCTAGCTTACACATAACATTCAAAAGGAAGCTATGATTGACTCGATCAAAAGCATTTGCTAAATCAAGTTTGATCACCATACCTTTCTCTTTTCGGAGTAGACTTGAGTGTATTGCTTCCTGGACCAGTAGAAAGTTGTCCACGATCTACCTTCCATGGATGAAGCCGCCTTTATTCTCTAGAATTATTTTGGGGAGGATAAACTTCAATCTGTTTGCAATTACTTTGGTGATCAATTTGTACCCTGTATTACATAGAGAAATTGGCCGAAATCTGTTGAAGTTATTGGCACCTTTTTCTTTAGGTATGAGTGCTAAAAACGTAGAATTGGTACTACCTCCGATGTTTTGAATATTTTGGGATTTTTGTACCATTTTGAGAAGATCTTTTTCAATAATCGGCCAGCACGTTTGGAGGAATCTAGCAGAGAAACCATTCGGCCTAGGGGCCTTGTCCGGATCCATGTCGAAGAGCGCCTTTTTCACCTCATCTTTAGTGACTTTGGCCTCCAGAGATTCATTAATTCGCTGAGAAATTACAGAGGGTATATTAACTAACAACTCCGGATAGTGACTTGGGTCCTTGTCTTCACTATATAGATTCTGGAAATGAGTAAACGCAGCTCTCTTTATATGCTCAAAATCCTTATGGATATCTCCCTCCTCTTTAATTTCTGAGATAGTATTGAAACATTTCCTTGCCTGGGCTTGTTTATGAAAATAAGCAGTGTTCCTATCCCCTGCTTTGAGCCAGAGGTTCCGAGATTTCATTCTCCAATACTCTTCTTCAGCTAAACAGGCCTTGTGATATTGCTGTTGTAAATGGGTTTCTTGTTCTAATGAGTCCTTTGTAAGCATTGCGTTTTCCATACCATTATGGTGAGAAACAAGAGCTGCTTTAATGGTTTTCCTTATTGTGGCTGGGTTGGACAGCGTTTTGGCCCATCTTTTTAGGGCTCTTTTCACCCTTCTGAGTTTTTCCTCTCAAA
This sequence comes from Pinus tabuliformis, assembly GCA_031772625.1. Classification (NCBI taxonomy): domain Eukaryota; kingdom Viridiplantae; phylum Streptophyta; class Pinopsida; order Pinales; family Pinaceae; genus Pinus; species Pinus tabuliformis. Next base: position 207,189,405 of record CM062804.1, read on the forward strand.
TATAGAATGGCGATCCTTTGACTGGATGGTTCCAACATTCCTTGACTGTTTGCATGAAATCATTCTCCTTTACCCAAAGAGGGCTGAACCTAAATGGGATGGGGCCCAGATCATGATGAGCTAACAGGTCTAACTTTATGGGTTTATGATCAGAGATGTTGTTGGCAAGAATATACATTCTAGGCTTTAATCATAGCAGCAGAAAGGAACTTTGAATGATAAACCTATCTAACCTGGCAGCAATGTGGCTAGGGCCCACTCTTTTATTAGACCAAGAGTACTTACCTGAAGAGGGTTTGATGTCTAGCAAATCCCAGTCTTGCACTATGTCCTCCACCCATTCTCTAGCCGGATCTCTAACTATGCTGCCTCCCCTTTTTCTGATGGGTGTAGGGTAAGATTGAGATCGCCAGCAATTATTATGTTTTCCAGGTTTGTCAAATCTTCTTGCTGTCTTAGAGAGTCCCAATAGTCTTTTTTTCCCCAACATTGACTGGAGAGTAAACGTTGAAGAGGCAGAACGTTTGCTTAGTATCCAGGTTCTGCATTTTCAGCATCAACCAATGGGTATTCCTGGCCTCGAATAGAACTGTAAATTTATTGGCATTCCAAAGAGTACCTATTCCTCCTGAGGCGCCTCGGGCGGAGATTGCTCTTGCTTCGCTTTTATTCTAGACTTTCTTGCTTGTTTGAAGGAAGGCTATGTCTTCCCGCTTTGTCTCCTGGATGAGACGTAGATCTGGGGTTTCTGTCCTGATTAGACTTCTGATATCTTCTTCTTTAATTTTTCTCCCCATCCCTTTGTAGTTCCAGGAGATGACCTTCATTATTTATGCTTCAGGTGGGCTCCCTTGGAGCCTTGGCGCAGATTTTTCAATATCTTTGGCTTTGAAACGAACAATAGAATCTTGATTTAGGGAGAGAAAATACAATTATTTCCATTTTGCTCTAGCAAGCTCTTCTTATACATGATTTAAGCATGAGGCCATATCGACTCTGGTGAAGTGATCTTACCCACTTCATTCACCTAGATACAATGATTTTCACGTCTTACAATGGTACCGAAAGGTACTTGGGGTCAATTGAAAGTAAACCTCCAACTGATCGTGTGGAGGAGCCTTCAAGGGGATTGAGCTTGTTGCTCTGCCCTTACATGTACGTCTGATCTACAACTGTCCCCATAGGTAGAATTGTTGTATTTGGTGAACATAGTGACTATAATCCTAGGGCTCTACCTAAGGTGACGACAGAGGGAAGGTCCTGCTGTACCTAGAATAGACGTTGGCTAGATGCACTTGGACTCTCTGGAGGGTAATCTTTGCTCGAGATGGTTTATAGCATAGTTACTTGCACGAGACCATTTCATTAAGTAGGTTGTCAGGGTAACTGGTTCCAAACAATCATTTTCTATAAAACTTTTCACCTTGATCTCTTCGATGTTGGATTTCATCACCAACTAGTAAATATTGATCTCTGTGGAGAGTAAGTTTGTATGGTTTGAGCTCCTAGATTTTTTAGCGCGTGTTACTTTTTGTGTTGTTTTTATTTTTATTTTTTAGAGACTTTAGGTGTAATTTAGATATTGTGTGATTAATCAATTGAAATTTTTTCATTGTGGCAGAACTACCAAGATAATCACGTAGGATACTCGAGGACCCCCCTGAGTATACACTAAGTCAATTAGAAAAGATTAAAGTAGAAAAATATAAATCATCTGAAACTAAAACTGCAGCAGAAACTGAATTTGATCAAACTCAGAATTTAACATCACACTCAGTAGCAATTGATTTACAAATTATTGAACTCATTCAAACTAAATCAGATACTGGAGAAACTTCCGATAAAAACCTGTTTCCGAACCAGATATTGATGAACCCGAGTCTGATATTTCTGAGCCTGAAATTCATACATCTGCTACAACACATATTCTAGATCCTCCACTTTCACCGCATGTGAAACTTATCATTACTAATAGTCTCCCTCTTGGTCTCATTGCCATTGAAGAACTTGTTTCGGACGAAGAGGAAGAACCTATAGTTTCTACCAGTGAACCTGCAGATATCTCAGAACTTTTGTTTCGATCTCTTCACCCTGACCCTTGGTATTTTACACCCTTGAACTTTTTAGGGAAAGGGATTTCGCGTTACACAACTCCTTATTCTACCATACCCAGTTTTGACTGGTCCATAATGATTCCTAGAAGTGCTGTGTCAGATACATCAATGTTTTCCACTTCTCGAAGTCCACATTGTACAGTGGTTTTTTACCATCTGGATATCACTCTCTCTTAAGAGCTTATTCAGGAGCTTCTTCCTCGAACTCATCTTCAAACATGTCAAATGGTGTAATTAACCCTACTAATGAAGGTTTGGAATTTTAACAAGTCATTAATATGATTTCTGGTAATGTTGGTAATCCACAAGCTAACCCAATAGGTGATTATTATCCTCCTAGGGGGAAACCATCATAACCTCCGCCCGAAGGACAACCTTTTGGTGGACCTTACCCTGCAACTAGGGGGAAACCCCCTGTCAGAAACTACTTTAATTGTATTCAAATGCCTCAAACTAGTATTTTTCATCTTGTTATGCCTCAACTCGCCATTGGAATGCCTTACCCTGGATTGAATACAATATGGAACCCTTCTCAACAATTGATTCCTATTGCTTCTCAAGTGCCTTCATATCAACCTAGCCGACCTCTTGGACAACCTATGCAGTTAATGCCTTTTCAAGGTATATCTTTTCAAGTCCAACCAACCGTCTAGGCTAAGCCATCGGCACTTGTCCAACAATCGCTTTGTCAACCCACCTCGGGTACTCCTCAAACTGTGGGGCAGTCTGCCATGCCAAAAACTATTCAGAACCCAGGTTTAGGATCGCCTCAAACTCCCATTCCAGGAGTATCGTAGATAACTGTCCCGCTTACATCGCATGTCACTATGCAACCCCATGTTCAATCTCTACCTCAGGCATCTAGTGTTCAATCCATTCCTATGTTTCCTTCAGCACCTCAAATACCTATTTTTCAGCCTAGCATCCCATATATGCAAGTACCTTTTCAAGGGCTACCTTTCCAAGGTTTACCCCAAAGTTAATTTGTTCAAGCTACACCTTTTCAAACTCAATTTCTCCAAGGTCAACCCTTCCAAGGACATTTTGTTCAAGGTCAAATGGGTCGGAGTCTCCCCTTCCAGAATCAACCGTACCCAGGTCATACGTTTCAACAACCTATTCAACTGCAATACGGTATGGCTCATCTTGGATACCCAGGAGGTATGTAGATTCCAACTTCTCAAGTTATCCAAGGTTATCCTAGATATCCTCCTCCCGGTATGGGACTCGTCCCTCAGGGTTATCAATATCCATCATAGGACCCTAATCACCAGTTGCCCTTCATTGCAACTTTAGATTTGCGTGACCTTTCTCAGTTAACTAATGATCCACTTCTTTATTTACCCTATTGGCCGACTGTTCAAACTAATTTTCCTAGTGATATTCCTAAGTTCAAAGGTAAGTTGGGTGAAGATCCGTCCAACCATGTCATGACATACCATCTTTGGTGCGCGTCCAACTCATTAAACGACGATTCTATTAGATTACGACTTTTTCAGCAAACCTTGACCGGTTTGGCAGCCAAATGGTATGTATAATTTCCACACGCTTCTTTCAACATGTTTAATACCTTTGCTACAACCTTTTAAACCCATTTTCACTTACCCGTTCAGTATGAAAATGGAACTAAACTTTTGACTTCTTTGAAGCAGTCAACATCAACCCATATCTTAGATCACATTCACGAATGGAGGTGAAGATGTCACCCGGTTAAAGTTTACATTCTAGACTAGATTTTGGTCAAATGGTTCATAAAATCTATTTTACTAGTAATAACTGAAGATGTGGCCAAAGGGGGTGTTGTAACTGAAGAGCAGGTAATTGCCGACGCTCAATATCTCGATCTTTTTTATACTCAGTCTATTACTTTGTATGAAAAGATCCCAGATTTACCTCGATCTGCTCTAAATAATCCACCTCTTCCACGATCACATGTCGTAGATTGCATGATTGATTCTATGAGCCATAAATCTAAGAACAAAAAGAAAAATTCTAAGAATGTTCAGGTTTCAGCTCTATATGGTTCACCTGATGAAGATCCTTCTCCCGGAATTACTTCCGAAATCAACACCGTAGATTCATCTACTGGAAAGGGTAAACCATATGGAAATAAGAAAAAGGGAAAAGGAAAAACTAAACAAGACAACCACTCTAAGGAGAAATCAACCAAGAACAAACTGTCTAACGAAAAGAGGAAGCCTCGCTATCCTTGCTTAATTTCTGAAGAAGATCATTATACTAAGGAGTGCCCTCATCAGGCTGAAGTTTCCAAATTCCTCAAAAGTTCACCCACACCTGCTGTTTTGAAGGATCCTTGTCCTCCACAAGACAGTAAAATGGTCTCTCACGACCAATCCTGCTCATCCCCATCGATAGATATCATGATGATGTCTTCCAAAGTTATGGTAGAAATGAGATCCAAAGATTACATGTCAAAGAGTCCTATTGAAAATGGAGATGACTCCAGTTCACTTGGTCAAACTTCCACGTCTACTCCTCCTCCTTCTGAACCATTACATATTGAAAAACCGAATCCTGGTATGATAATTCATCTGCCTCCTAAGGGTATGATTCGTAAGTTAGCCTTTAATCCTCATGTGGGCTGCCCAAAATTATAACATCGTCAAAGATCTGGCTATGTCACCTTTGGCCATGTCTACCCTTGAAGTGGTGCAAGCTTGTCCAGCACAAAGGAAGTTATTATTATCATCCATAGGAGTTGTAGATCCTCAAGACTCCCATTTGATTATTTTCGACCTCGAAAATCATGTCCCGTGTCTCTCACATGAATTGGATTTCCAAATACCAGTTCACGTCAAAACTCGACGCGTTTTTCAAACAATGATTGATGAAGGAGCATTGACATGTATTATGTCCATTGCCTATTGGAAAGCTTTGGGTTCTCCAACAATCAATCAATCTCCCACAACTTTGAAAGTGTTCAATGGAAGAGGTTTTAGTCCGTATGGACTTTTAAATGATTTTCCAATCGAGTTAGAGGGGAAAATAATAGCAATAGACATTGAGGTTGTTGATGCTCAACTTGACTATAACGTTTTGCTTGGTCGGAGCTAGACTTATACCATGGCGGAAGTAGTCTCGTCATATTTTAGGATGATTATGTTTCTTCACAAAGGAAGAATTGTGAAAGTAGATCAATTGCCCTACTATACCTTTCCAACGACAGTATCCCGTTTGTTGGAAAATCCACCACTCCATATGAGGAAGTTGGTGTTGGCCTGCTTAAAGGCTCATCTTTGATGGGAACTTTCGCGTTCCCTACACCCATTCTTCTTCATAATGAAGTATAGATTAACATGATTACATCAAGTACTTTCGAAATGGGAGATCCATGGAAAGTACTGTTAGAATTAGAAATGATCTTATATGGCGATGAAATACCTCGTAGTCCTTTCGAGTTAGCCTATGAGGCCATTCAATCTTTTTCCAACCCATCAAAATCTAATGATGATCAAATGAATACGATCATTGATGAATATTCTCATTTGTCATACTTGGAACCAATCTCTATGTCTGATCCTTTTAAAAAAGTTTTTTTTAATTGATGAAGGGATTATGGAAGTTATGACCTTGGATGAAATGTCGTGAAATGATAGTCATCATCGTTTAACTTTCTTACCATCCTTTGATAAAATTTAGAATAATTTCTCATCATTATTTTCATCTCAAACCCTTAGCGATCCTTAAAATCCTATATCTACCCTTTCTTCGATTTCTAAACAGAAGTTAGGGAACATATCGGCAATGATACCTATCGATATCTCAGTGAAACCTGGAATAATTGAAAATATTCATATAGGAGCTTCGTGTTCGTTAGAAGAGATTTTGAACTTACAAAGCCCTCTTTCAGGAATTCGTGATATTTTTGCCTGGCCCTACGAAGAGATGCCAATAATCAACCCTAGCATTTTTGTACATGAAATAAAAAATTATTCGGATGCTAAGCCAGTTAGACAACGATTATGTCCTATACATCCGTGAAAAGCTACTACTATCAAAACTGAGGTTGAGAAATTTTTGAAAGCAGGATTTATTTACCCTATTCCTTTAACCGATTGGGTATCAAATATTGTGCCTGTTAATAAAAAGCAAGGAACTATTTGAGTGTGTGTTGATTACCGATATATCAATAAAGCTTGTCCCAAGGACAATCATCCAACTTCGTATATCAAACAAATTGTCGACGACTATGCCAGAAATGAATTTTTTTCCTTTATGGATGGATTTTATGGCTACAATTAGATAAACATACTCCCTATCAATCAATATAAAACCACATTTATATGCCCATGGGGAGATTTTGCTTATCACAAACTCCCATTTGGCCTAAAAAAAGTTGGCGTAGCTTTTCAACGAGCAATGTCTTATGCATTCAACAATATCAAGCATATTGTTCAACCTTATTTAGATGACCTCTCGACTCATTCCATGAAACGACAGGATCACCCATTGCACTTAAAAGTGATTTTCATTAGGTGTAGGCATTACAATATTCACTTGAATCCGCACAAATGTGCCTTTTGTGTACAATCCAGTCGACTTCTAGGTTTCATTGTTTCAAAGGAAGGCATTCATGTCGATCCCTCAAGGTAGAGGAAATTTTGAATTTTCCTGCTCCTTCTAGCCTTACTCAACTCCAAAGTTTGCAAGGGAAGGCAAACTTTTTGCATAGATTCATCCACAATTATGCTGAACTAACACAGGGTTTTACTCAACTGTTGAAAAAGGGTATTCCATTTTTCTGGGATGAGCTTGCTGATAAATCTTTTGATGCATTAAAGCATGCACTGACTAATGTGCCTTTACTGCATCCACCCGATTATCATCGAGACTACTTTCTGTACATAGTTGCATCTGATGCCACTATAGGCATTGTGTTAGTCGAAGAGGATGATTCTAGCAGTGAACATGTGATTTACTATTTGAGTAGGAATCTCTCTAAAACCGAGATTAAATACGTACATGTGGAGAAGCTAGTCTTGGTAGCTGTACAAGCTATTCAACGATTCCGTCACTATATACTTCTCCGAAAAACCACTGTTATTTCAGATTGCAACCCCATGATGTACATTCTTACAAAACAATTGCTAGGGGGAAAATACTCGAAGTGGATAGTCATTCTACAAGAGTTTGATTTGGAATTTGAAAAGTCCAAACCAAATAAATCCTTGGTTTTCGCTGAACTATTGTGTGACTTTCCCCATACTAATATAGAAACTGTAGTAGAAGATTCTTTTGCTGACGAATCTCTCTTTCTTATTAGTACGTTAGATATGTGGTATGGAGACATCATTATATATCTCCAAACACAAAATTTTAGGCTTGAGTTATCCAAAACTGATCGTCGGTGAATCCGATACCAATCCCAACAATACAACATTATTGGTGACACTCTTTATTGTTGTGGTGCCGATTCTGTATCCTAACATTGTTTAACTTTTCAAGAATCCGAAAAAACTTTAAATGACTGCCACTCTGGATCATGTGGCGGTCACATGTCTGGGTATGCTACTTCCCAAAATATATTACGTGCTGGCTATTTTTGGCCGTCAATATTTAAAGATTGCATCACTAAAGTCCAAAAATGCCATAATTTCCAAATTTATGATCGCAAAATGCGAGCACCTCCCACTCCTCTTCACCCTACCACAGTTGTCGGTCCTTTTGCCAAATGGGGCATCGACTTCGTCACTTGTAACCCTCACTCGACCGGGGGGCATGGATATATTATTCTTGAATTCAATTACTTTACAAAATGGGTCGAGGCGATGCCTACATATAGAGAGGATGGCAAAACTGCATGTATTTTCATTTTCAATCATGTGATTGCTCGGTTCGACCTTCCACAAGCTATTGTTACAGACCACAGTAGCCATATTCGTAACTTTATGATGGTTGAACTACCCACACAACTCAGCCTCTTTCATGATAGATCTACTCTGTATTATCCACAAGCTAAAGGCCAGGTTGAAGCTGTCAATAAAGTTTCAACCAATATGATTAAACAGATAGTTGGTATGCATAAAGGACACTGGCACTCTATGCTCTTTTCAAAATTGTGGGCTTACCACACTACGGTTAAAACATCGACCGATTTTACCCCTTTCCAACTTGTTTATGGTTTGGAAGCTGTATTACCTATTGAATGTGAAATTCCATCTCTTAAATTAGCTATCGAATTATTACCTGTTATCTCTGCAAACGAAGAAAGTTTTGTACATATAGCCCATCTAGATGAAAATCACCGTCATGCCATATTGGCTAGCGAAGTTCACTAGAAACGTGTCAAAGGCCAATACGATCAAAACATTAATCCTCGTACATATTCAGAAGGTGACCTAGTCTTGGTATATGATCAAGCTCATGACAAGCTAGGTGTAGGGAAATTCTAGCCCATGTGGCATGTCCCTTACATCATAAAATGCGTATTAGATAAAGATGCCTATGAGCTGGTTGATTATGATGGTGTTCATTTGGGAAAGCCCAGAAATGGTCTTTACCTAAAGAAATATTTTTCATAAACATCTGGTGAATATTTGTACATTATTTACCATTTTTAGATATGTGTGATAAATTAATGTTTTCACTACTTCTCTTGCTTATCTCGTTTTTACACTTGATTTTCATATGTCGATGTTTTCTCCAAATTACATTGGCTTTGCTGATGGTGCTAGTCGTAGTAATCATAATTTATCTTCCGCAGCCTGGGTTATCTATTCACCCAGTGAGGAGCTAGTCTTTATTCACGGAATATGTCTCGGTCAAACAACAAACAATATAACGGAATATAGTGCAGTCATTGAGCTATTAGTTGATGCCATTACAATTGGTATCTGGCGTTTGATCGTTAGGTCAGATTCGTAGCTCGTAGTATTACATTTAAACGGTGTCTATTCAGTAAGGAGTCCAACCATGTTAAGGTTATTTTTACGAGTCCATCTCTTGGAAAGGCAATTTGATTATATCGAATATCAACACATCCTGAGATATTTAAACACATTGACAAATGCATTGGAATATCACGTGTTAAATAAACATTTGCAATATTTGTAAATTAAAAACAATATTCATTCATACATTGATCAAGATAATCATAGGTAAAAATTAGGATATTTTTCATTAAAATAGAGTTTGGTTGTGTGTACAAAATATGTCATCCCTGTGGCCTTTTATTTTTCGAATATGCTGACACCAAAAAAGTAAAAAATGGTACTGGAAACTAGAACAACTAAGCCTGATGATGCTCATGATAACACACGATAGCATGAGAAACTCGACGCAACAAATGTCTAAGAGGCCCTTGAACCCCAACTACGTGCCTCTGATAGGCGCGTGGAATGTCATCGACTCGAATCTTTGGGATGTTGGCAGTCAACCTCTCAAGGTTGTGCTCCAACTCTGTCAGGATGTCATTTTCCTTTTGGTTCGTTGCCACAACCACCATAGACTGCTCACCTCGTCTATCGTACTGTCTCATCCCGACTGGTCGGGTTGGACCCACATCTACACATGCATTTCAAATAATTACACTCTGAAGACAAAAACACTTAAAAATTGGAAAATTTTGAAAATATGTCAAAATGAGATATTCTTACCTAGATCACCCCACTGAGATTTGATTGGGATATCAGGATGACCTCTGTAATCCATCCAGACATATAGAAAGTCCTCGATCGGAACAATCTGCCGGCTCAGCCAGTCAAATAACTCTACCGTATACCTCACTACAAGCCCATCACTGCCATGGATTGCCATCAGTGTAACCCATCTCATCAAGTGTGGATCCCTCGAACCCCCGTCATTTGCCAGAATATTCTGTGGCCGAAGAATAGGAACCCTCTCTAGGGAAAAAGCAACTAGAATGGCACCATAACCAAAAATTTTTAGTTTACCATTCTTGCACCTAGTCAACTGGCCCTTCATATTTACCATTACTGCCTTGCACAAGTTGTACATCGTGGAATCCCAACATTCCACAACCGTCTGCATCTGTGCCCGTGTTGCTAAATGAAGGGAAGCACTTTGAAAATAGTGAAATCCATGGTCCTCAAGGGTAAAAGTTCGATGTTTTGAATGTCAATCCGTCCATATTTGGGTGGTGCACCCCTACAAAAGCATTGTAGGTATCCATTAGTAGTATCTCCCCCTGCTCTCGATCCAAATAGTGAAAGATCGACTCCCTGATGAGACAACTTAGTTAGGAAATAGAGGTCATCGTCATCAATGGCGATGCGATGATCAACAATCATAAAACATTGTTCCTGGACATTCTAGGTCCTCAACAACCACGTCATCAGATCTACCTGGGCTTTCATCCCAGGGATTAGCCAGTATTTCAGGAGGCCACAAGTCCTGAGAGCTTGCAAAGTGGCTGGATCCGCCAAAGCATCCAAATCATTGGCTTCATGCTCTCTTTCCCTCCACTCCATTTTCGAGTAATCAAATGACCTGAAATGACCATTTTAATGCAGTTCGAAGCATTTTTGAAACTCATTTCATGTTTTTTGGGCTTCACAATTTGTTTTAAAAATAGCCCATGATGCTTGTGCGATCGCCCTTTTATGGACAGGGTGCAGCTGCGGGCCCGATTGAATGAAACCCGTGCAGGGCTGAGGGTGCATTTTTGGACAAATATTTGTCCCAAAAAACTAAATTAAAGCTTAAAATGGAAAAATAAATGGAGAGAAAGCTAAGTTATGAAGATCTCTTCTACCTGGAGGAAAGGGTGTGCGATTTCGTCCACCGGTTGGCTCAGAGTCAGTCTTGGAAGTTTCACGGTAAAAACCCCTCTCTCTACTCTGAACCAGTGAAAATGCAAATGGTAAAAATAAATTACTTTTTCCCACTTTTCTAAGTTTTTTAAGATTAAAAAATATTATTTTTTTAGTTTTTTAATCTTTTTGAGAGGGAAGACACCCTTTGGAGGAGTTATGATGTGTTATTGAGTTTAAATGTGCAAGATTGTTTATGGAGTCGAGATAAATCATTTTTGACATTTTTGCAGACTTTTATTGCTTTTTATGCTCTTTAAAAATTACGAAAATCGAAAATCGCGGAGTCTTCTTTTAATCCCTTTTTAGACTTTTTCAAAACAAAAATATTGCCAAGTACTTTCTTGTTCGAAATCGTAAAAGTAAATGAACAACCGTCCACTTAATATAAGTTTACCCCTTTTATGGAATGAGCTAGGACTGTTTACGAAAAAAGCATACATTGATCAAACATGGTCAATAGAGTTCTCTCTTGTATTATTTTATCCTTTTTCGGACCCGAGAGACTAAACTGACGAAAAAGAACTTGATGGAGTCTACTTATGTTTTTCTTATGACTATGTAAAAGTGAAAAACATCGAGCTTTACTTTCTTTGTGCTTGTTAAAATTTTATAGTTAAAGAGTTGAATGAGTTTTCTTTTTGTGTCTTTTTCAAACTCTTAAATGAAAACGACATCAAGTTACCCCTTTACTAGACTCGTGAAAAATTAAACATCATAGGACTCATTAAGTATGACGAGACCAAACCATTCCTTCTTAGGGTTAATTAAAAATACTTCAATGGACTCATCCAAAGGATGATCTTACAGTCCAAGCATATGTTATCCTCCTCAAGCTTGTAAAAAATAAAGAGGTACTTGCCAGTAATGGTGGGGGGAAATTGGGGAAGATGTCCATTTTAAATCATCAGTCAAAAGGTAGCATGTTGCTCTTTAACACGACACTCCGTTACATTCATGTCCGAGTTGGGAAATCCATTTACCTTACAGTTAATCAAACCTCATTTAAAATCTTCATGGTTTTGGGTATTATCGTTGAGTCAAATGCTGCCAAATCATTATAGTGTCATTATGTGTTCAAGAGAAGTTCCACTTTGGTTTAAATCCCTTTGCAAAATCTTTGCCCTCATTTGCGTCGACCATCCTTGAGTCAGTCCTTCCAAACTTTTGTCAAAACTTGATATCATGTTTCGTGTTGTAGGCTTTCCTGCGACAGATGGCTTCCTACAGACTTTAACTCATTATCTAGGAAGTTGATTTAGAAACCTTCAATACCTTGAAGCCTGCATGCCTTAATGGCAGGTTTTTCGCTTTCGACAACATGTTCTCATCATTGGCCTTCGATCGAACAATTCTATGAGTGTTCGACTTCAGATCACATATTCGCACTTCATAGATTGTATTAGGAGTACCTTGAGAACCATTGTCATTATTGGTGGTTTCTCTCATGCTTATTAACGGTTCACATCATTGACTAGTAATCAAGTGGTTTCTGCCATGTTCGACTTCGAGACATTCACTCACATGGTTAGAATTGTACTGTGGATCGAGAGATGGAGATCAAGACCCTGGATCTAGTTTCATCAATCCAGGTTGCGAGGAGATTTTATATTCATGATTATGTAGACATATGGTTGTGTCCATGCTGTGTCTACCATCTATATGATCTTAGTTTTTCCATGCTTGTTCATTGAGTTCGCTTTACTCTGAGTATGGGAATGCCTACCTCAAAGATGATTTTTGATATATATTTTTCATTGTGTTCCCTTGAATGTTCCTTGCAGGTTTTTGACCATTGCCTCTGATCTGATCCTTAGAATGATAAAGCGCTTCAATATTTTAAACTTATTTTCTAAACTTCACACTTTAGGGGGCAATCTGTTAGACGTTAATTTGTCTCCATGAAACTTGATTAGTTTATGGATATTTTTACCATCCATGAACATGTTGAAACCAACTCCCTTAGAAGTCAAACAACTCAATATATGTTGAAGTACATGAGAAATTTGGGTCAAATATCTCTCACACCTTGTTAAGTTCCACCTACGCCAATTTCTCTAGAGTTTCCCGCACATGTGCTGAAATTGACTCTGAGAACAGCGCAGAGTTGCGCTCTGTCTATAACTATAAACCTGCACAGGTGAATTCTAGAAAGTAAAAATAAAAAGTACATTCTACAAACATAGTTGGTCGAATATTTCCCAACTAAAAGCTTCCAGGTGGTGACTATTCAAACTGTAACCCTCATAAGATGCATCTCCATCCAATTTCTCAAGGTAACCCCATCCCTCATTAAAGGAGGTTCATCCTCTTCTTAGGAATCTTAAACTTCCTCCTCTTTGATATATAAAAGGACTAGAGGGTTGAGGGATGAAGGAGGTCAAAATTCAGAGAATACAAAGTTATGATGTTAATTTGAGATTGAAGAGCTTGTCACCTGAGGAGGAGATTGAAGGCATTTGGGAGGTACCTCGCGACATCAAGGCGAATGTCGTAAGGCTCCTATTATCTTCTGATTAATACAAATGAACAATTTCTCCCATTGATTTTGTCTTTTGTGGATGATGAATGGTTTGCAATTATTTATTATATTTATTAAGACAAATTCAATCCCTAATTTCCTTGATCATTAGGCTAATTTGTTTGGATTATTATATCACATGTGCTTTTGATCCTTTTATGGTTTATGTTTGTAGGTCCTATCAAGCATTGAAGAGCTGCATTAAGTCACAACCAGGCATCTTCATCAGGCATTTCGTGAAATTAGTAAGAGGTCTATCCATTGGCTATATTACTTATAATTCGAACAAGTTCAACTTAGGGAAAGAGTCAGTTCATTTGTCATGATTATTTCTAGTTTCCATTTAGGATCTAGGGTGATCGCTCTTATCCGCAAGAGAGATTGTCCAGTGTAACACACACACTTAGTTGTTTTTCCCGTTTTACTGAATCCTGCACTCATTGATTGCATGCATCTTCATTCACTCATGTCTCCACCTAGTTTGACACATGCAACCAATGCTAATTGTTTTCAGTCACCCGTCGGCGGGTTTGAGCTGCCTTGGCTTGAACCTTGCCTTGCTCGGCTTGCACTGTGCATTTATGGGATGGAAGGCCTTGCCTTGATCCTAAGAATTGTGCATATCTTGCCTCACACTTGACTTCTAGGCTTGCTTTGCGTAATTCTGAGAGGTAGTGCCTCAGTTGGCCCCCGGAATTGTGCAATGCAATTTTCCCAAGTTCCAATCATGCTAACTGAAACTGCGCATTGCATAGTTTCAAGATGCGCAGTTTCATTCCTGAGTAAGCCAACATGAACTGTGCTCTACGTAGTTTCAGTAGTTAGTGAACTCACTAACAGTCTGGACTGTGTTCTGCGTAGTTCTGGAAGCTAGTCTCCCAGCCTCCCAGTGAAAAGTGTGCAAATTTTCCAGTTAGTCGCCCAGGTGTGTTGCATGTCAGTGCTCAAGTTGCTTTTGGTTTTCAACTGATAGTTTACTTTCCATGAGTGTTGCTTTGTCTCCAGGTATCACAGGTGTTCAACAATCTCTTAGCAATACAGGTACAATGGATTCCAAGAGAAGGGTCAAAGGCCACCTTTAGGAGTGCAACTGGAGATGTGGTCGAGAAAATGGCTATGAGCTTGCCCATCTATGAAGACACTAAGTTGTTCATAAACAAGAAGATCAAGATGAAATGGCAGGACATCAACGACATATTTTCAGGGACCTTTGAGGAGAATCTAGAGGACCGTAGAGTCTATGTCAACATACATAAGTCTGGCTTATACGAGATTGAATGCAGGTATCCCACGTTTCCATGTGCAAACATGATCCACTGGATTGCCTCACGTACTGATCCAGAGACAATGGTGTTGAGCAATGTCAGTGGAACAAAACTTTCTGCCTTCAAGGCACATGACTTCCAGGAGATGTATCACTTGCTGTAGCTGGTAGTCACAATGGATGCACTCTTCACCAGGCTCAACAACAGTGCAAACTCAAGATACATCCTAAAGAGTTTGGTGAAAGAGCCGTCTAAGTTTAAGATAACACCCAACCAGGTTTACAAGACAAGGATACTCCGGAAGGCTTATCATCTCTTGTCCATCTTCGCATGCTGCTTATATGGCCACGAGAGTACTAAGACCTTCCCACAGAGTTGGTTGATTATGTTGGATCAGTTGGCGAACGAAGGAAGACCTTTCAAGTAGGCCGACATGTTGGCTCTCCAACTGAGGGGACAAGTAACAAAATCTGAACATTCGCCCAAGGGTTAACAAGCAAATCTTTTCATGTCTGCTTACATACTAGATGCAATCTATGCCCGTAAGCAGTTCCCTAGCTTAGGTTGGGCATGGACACCTTTAGAAACCTCTTTGCACACTTATTGCAGGTCATTCTTCGAATGCAGCTTTCGTGGAGTTATAATACAACTATCAGACCACTTCTGATCTGTATGATGAAGATCTTAGATTATTATTAAGGTATTACAGACTCATGTGCATGGATTTTCCTATATCACTTAGCATAATGGATCGATAATATTGTGAATAATATGGACAATGAGTAGTTAGAGAAACATAATAGACATACACACATAACACAACAAAATAATCAAGGAGTTCACCCAAAACTCCTCGGCTACGTCTCCTAGTCTAGCCTTCAGTGGTGACCTCTCTATTATGTCTTCAAGAGCAGAGTTTTACAAAAGTGAGCTCAATTTGAGTCTCAACACAACAGATACAAAACAATAGGAGTTTACTTCAATCCCTCAAGCCTCTTTGAGTACACAGACTCTCCCTCTCGCTTTCTGTCTCTGTCTTCTCTCTGTCTCAACACTGCCTTTTTTCTGTCTCTGTCATTCAGTGGCTTTTAAGCCAATTGACACTTGTCTGTTCATTTTCCCCTTCGGCTCTTTGCCTCCCAGCCTCTGTCCGCTCAAATCCCCTCTGAGCGTTAAACAATCATTGTTGAATGTATTTAGGGATGGTGGCCACCTGTTTTGTAACGGAAGGGACCATCAGCGCATTAGAAATCCCAAAACAGTCGTTCTCTGTTTACACAGAGAAATACACAGCAACACTGTAAAAATCCGCCAAAACACCTTTTTTCAGACTTGAAATATTATTAACTCTGCCCTAAAATCCATCGAGTCCACCTTTGTATCGCTATCGCAAGTCGCTTGGTCGCGGGTTCCTTTGTATTTGGGTTTATTATGAAAAATCCCAAATACAAAGAAAATCCTGACAAAATGGCTTCATTCCGGACTTCAAATATTTTAATATCGCATTCATAACCCTTTCGG
Organism: Pinus tabuliformis; assembly: GCA_031772625.1. NCBI lineage: Eukaryota > Viridiplantae > Streptophyta > Pinopsida > Pinales > Pinaceae > Pinus > Pinus tabuliformis. Next base: position 207,205,618 of record CM062804.1, read on the forward strand.
GTTTGGCCATATCGCAAGTCGCATATTTCTTTTGGCTTCCGATCACCAATTGCGCTGATCGACCTTATCGGCTATTGACGCATCGCATGGTCGCTGGCCTCTTGGCATCACCCCTTTATAATGCTGCGATGCGATATTGCGATATCGCAATCGCATATCGCTGATCCTTCGGGCCGCGGTTAAGTCCTTATATATATATATATATATATATATATATATATATATATATTAGCGATGCGATATTGCGGTTGAACCTGGACCGTTGATCTGCGCGCTTGATCGACGGTCCTCGTTTAATCGCGCTAATCGTTGTCGCACTTCCCATAAATCCTCCTCCGATAAACTCCGCCTGCCACCGCCAATTGCGATATGCCGATCAAATCTGGACTATTGATCGGCCAGATCCGACGACTCATGTGCAAAGTTGTTCAGGCCTCTGATAGACTCTGTTTTTGGCCATTTTTCATGTTTTTTCTCTCCTGATAGTGTAATCCACCTTTTGTGAAGGTTTTTCCTTCGCAATAGTTTTTGATCTTGAAGACTTAGAGGGTTTTTTTGGATCCCTTTTGGATCACGCCTTCCCACTGAAAAATCTTTTGGACCACCAAAAGTTGGTTTTTAAGCATCGATCAAGTGAGGATACAACTTCCTCATTTGTCCAATTTCTATCCATCGCGCACTGCTTGGTTTTGAACCTTTGAGTCTGATTCTGAGGTACTCAACATCCCCTTTGCGCGTAGTTCTCATCTTCCTGTCAAGAACTGTGTCTTCCTGCAACTCATTGAGATATTCAGGCAACAGATCATCAATATAAGGCATCTAACTTTGCTATTCGGGATCTTCAATCAATGAAGGTTCAAACAGTCTCAAGTTTTCTGCATCAACGATTGAATATATATGCATGTAAGCTGGAAAATCAAGGCAAAAAGTGTTTTCACCAATTTTCTCAAGTATCTTGAAAGGTCCATACCTTATTGGCTTCAACTTCTTACCTTCACCCTACATTCTGTCTTTGCTAATGTACAACTAGACTTGATCACCAACTTGGAAGCTATGCTCAATTTGATGCTTGTCATGCCTTGCCTTGTACTTGGCCTGGCTTCTTTCTAGCTCTTCCTGCACTGCCTCATGAATTTCTGGGATCTGTTCAATGAACTTCGTTGCTTTGTCGACATCACTGTGTCCATCGACTTCTATGTGTTTTCCAAAGATAAAATCCAAGGGAGACTTTGGTGTAAAACCAAGACAAGTCTCAAAAGGAGATCTCTAAGTAGAAGAGTGCTTTGCACTATTCTTAGCATGTTTCACATAACACAAATGTTCATCCTAAAGCTTGGGATGCTTGCTGTAATAGCCCCTGAGCAACTAGATCACTGTCCTGTTGACTACCTCTGTTTGTGGATGAAATGCTATGCTTTTCTTCAATTTGGTGTCCATAAGTTCCCACAGACTTGACCAAAACTTCCCAAAAAATCGGGAATCTCGATCAGATACAATGGAAATGGGTAACCCAAAACGAACCCATACACGCTGAAAGAACAACTTTGTTGTTTGTTCAGCTGTAACCTGCTTGTTACAAGGTATCAAAATACACATTTTGCTGAACCTATCCACAATAACATATAAATAATCATGATCTTTTCTAGATTTTGGAAACCCCCCAACAAAGTCCATGGAAACACTTTCCCAAGGACGAGAAGGAACTGGAAGTGGAGTGTACAAGCCTAATTTTCTATTACTAGGCTTGCTTGTAGCACACATAGTACACCCTTTAACATATCTAGAAACTGTTTCATGCATTCTTGGCCAATAACAGAACCTTTGCAATTTTGCAACTGTTTTACTTACACAAAAATGACCTGATATAAGAGAAGTATGTGCTTCTTGGATTATGTTAACTCTTTCAGTTTGTGGAATGCATAACTTTCCCAAATGATACAAGAGTTGGTCCTTAACATAATAATCCAATTTTTCTACTTTTTGGCCATGACTTAAGGTTGCATATACATCTTTAAAATCTACATCTTGAGCATATTGTTCAATGTAGCTTTCATGCATTACTGATTTATGCTTAAGTATAGTAGATGCATTTATGATTGGTCTGGATAACATATCTGCAACCTTATTGTGTATGCCCTTCTTATATCTGATGACAAGATGAAATTGCTGTAGAAAACCCATCCACCTATAGTGTCTTGATCGCTGCAATTTAGTTTGTGAGTGAAAATATTGAAGTGGTTGATGATTTGTATGGATAATTGTTTCTTTGACCATTAGGTAATGTTTCCACTTTTTCACACTCTGTACTAATGCATACAATTCTTTATCATATCTGGGATAATTAACTACTGCAGAATTATATGTCTCAGAATGATAGCATATGAGTTTACCGTGTTGCATCAACACTGCGACCATGGCATAGTCACTGGCATCTGTTTCAATCTCAAATGGACGTTGAAGATCTGGCAGTGCTAGTACTGGTGCTGTACTATTTTTTTCTTTTAAGGTGTTGAAGGCTTTTTGTTGTTTGCCTCCCCACTGAAACACCTTGTTCAATCCTGTTAGAGCATGTAAGGGAGCTACAATCAGGAAAAGTTAGCAATAAAATTTCTCCAATATTGTGTTGCTCCTAGGAAACTTCTAACTTCTGTAGCAGATTTGGGTTTAGGCCAGTTCAAAATGACTTCGACCTTAGATGGATCTATCTTCAATTCACCACCCCCTATAATATGAACCAAATAATTAAGATGTTTTGCCAAATTCACATTTTGATAACTTTACATAGAGGTTTTCTCTTTTCAAAACATCTAAAGTTTGCTTTACATGCTTTAAATGTTCTTCCCATGTTTTACTGAAAACAAGAATGTCATCTAAATATACAATTACAAAATCATCAATAAAAGGCCTGAGTACATCGTTCATAACTCTCACGAAAGTGGCAGGAGCATTAGTTAAGCAAAAAGGCATAACCAGCCATTCATACAGCCCTTACTTTCTCTTGAAAGTAGTATTCAGTGCATCTTGTTCTGCAACTCTGACCTGATGATAGCCACTATGCAAGTCTAACTTGGAAAAGTAAACTGCTTCTTTCAAATGATCTAATAGATAATCAATGCGACGAAGAGGATAACGATTCTTGATCGTTATTTTATTCAGTGCTCTGTAATCAGTGCACATCCTCCACGAACCATCTTTATTTCTCACCAGTACGATTGGATACCCACATGGTGATGTGCTTGGTCTTATGAACCCTTTATCGAGCAGTTCCTATACCTGCTTCTTGATCTCTACATTCTCTAAAGCGGATAACTTGTACATTCTAATGTTAGGCAATGGAGCATCTTGCTGCAAATGAATATCATGTACTATTTCCCTTTTGGGTGGCAGACCTTTAGGTTCTTGAAATAGGATATCATATTCTGAAACAACTTTAACTAAATCAGTTTTCTGTTCAGCATCACAACCTTCAAATACATTGGTTTTATCAAGGGTCTTTTCCTTTACAACCATTAGTAAAAATTGCTTGCATGAATTGACAATTCTTTTCATTTGCCCGGAGTTTATGAGAGAATAGTTATTTTTGAGTTTATGAGCTCTTACAATATATTCTATTCCATCTTTAGTAAGTTGATACTTATTTTCAGCTCTATAGAAAATGGCTTTTCTATCATACAAGTAAGGACTTCCTAAAACAATACCACATATATCCAAGGGAACTGTATCTAACTCAACCTCATCTACAAATGTTGACCCAATAGCAAACCTAAGTTTACATTGTCTAGTCACTTGTAGCTTTGCTTTATCACATACCCAACCTAATGGATATGGCTTCTTGTGAGGTGTTGTTAATAATCCCAACTTCTTTACAGTTGCTTCAGAAATCAAGTTTACTTGTGATCCACTATCAAATAAAGTATCAATCTTCTGGTGCTTGGAAATAACTCCAATATGAAAAAGCTCATGTCTTTTCCTCTCATTATCTTCATTATCAACAGATTGTGCAGAATTACTTGTAGATGCTTCAGAATTTTTTCCTTTTATACCTGTGGATGTGACCGTTGTTTCATCACCTGAGTTTGACCCCAAGTCTTTCTGAATAGCAGCAGCAGTCTTCTTCTTCTTACCACCGAACTTCTTAGGCTTCAGCTCCGGATGCAAAGACCATCAATGTCCATCATCATGTCCATCCTTCTTGCAGTGAGTGCATGAAGGTTTTTCCTTTTGTACAACGTTTGTCTTCCTCTCCTTCCATTTCAGCTTCTTGTTTTCCTTGTTCTTGCTTGCAGAGGGTTTTGATGATCCCCCAATCTCTGGGTTCACATTCTTGCCTCTAGCTTCTAGATGTGTAGCATGAACTAATACATCATCTAGGCTAGTGGGATTAAACATGAGAATGGTGTGCTTAAAATAGCTATGCAGACCACCTATATACTTTAACAAAGTTTCAGGTGAGTCTAGAGAAATGCCTAGAGTTAAAGCTCTTTTTCTAAATTCCTAGGTATAACTTTGTACATTTTGGCCCTTTATTTGGTGAAGAGTTTGCCAACTCATCATTGCTTGCTGCATATAAGCTAGAGGACATAATTTTTTTTTGATGGTAGAAACAAATTCATTCCAGGTAGAAAGAATTTTACCATGTTTCTTCAAATCAACTTGTGTCTTGCCTTCCCACCACACTAGTACAGTTCCTCCAAGGCGAAGGCTAGCCAGCTGAATTTTTCTCCTTTCTAAATCAATGTTCTGCACCTTGCAATATATATCAATCTGTCTAATCGAGTTATCTAGATTTTCTGCACTTAATTCTCCATCATAAATTGACAAATCGAACTTTACATCTAATTTAATCAAAGAAGTTTTCTTCTTTTTCTTTTTAGGGTTAGTTTTATGTGAAGAAGACGATGAGGATGGTGATGATGGAGTAGATGGTGGAGAATGCCTCTCTTCTTTTCCTTTGCCTTCTGGATGGGCAACTAGAAGAGGTTCCTTTGTTCCTTCATCTGGTTGAGGTGCTGAAGTGATTTCACCTCGACCTTTCTTAAATTTGGATATATCTCTTCCACCATGGCTCACATGGCCATAAAACTTTCCATGAATTGGGCTTCTGATTCTCGTGGAGTTTCTTCTACCATTCTCCTCTGAGAATAGACTCTCCCAATCTCTAGATTAGCCTCAACAAATTCTCCTTCTCCTAGTTTGATCTTTGACCTAGTTAGCATTCAAAAATCCAGCACAATCTTGTCTATCCTTAACAATACCAAAAACCAAAAGCTCTGATACCACTTGATTTGTATGATGAAGATCTTAGATTATTATTAAGGTATTATAGACTCATGTGCATGGATTTTCCTATATCACTTAGTGCAATGGATCAATAATATTGCGAATAATATAGAAAATGAGCAGTTAGAGAAACACAATAGACATACACACATAACACAACAAAATAATCAAGGAGTTCGCTAAAACTCCTTGGCTACATCTCCTGGTCCAGCCTTCAGTGGTGACCTCTCTATTATGTCTTCAAGAGCAGAGTTTTACAAAAGTGAGCTCAATTTGAGTCTCAAAATAACAGATACAAAACAACAGGAGTTTACTTGAATCCCTTAAGCCTCTATGAGTACACAGACTCTCCCTCTCGCTTTCTGTCTCTGTCTTCTCTCTGTTCGTTATGAAACCAGCTCACAAAAAGATAGAAAAGATAGATCAACGCCTTAGAATTTAGCCTCTTCGAGGGGGCAACCTCCTTTACATTACACAAATGAATGATTATTTGATGATACAAATGACAAGACCTCCTTTCTATATATAAGAGTCTAAGGAGTCATAATATAATCAGAGCCGACATAACAATAATAATGTAAGGGCACAATAATAACAATAGTGGGCTTCTATGGGGCACAATAGTAACAATATGGGGATTACATGGGTACAACAATATAATAAGGGGGTTGTACTAATAAAAATAAGGGGTTACACTAGTAGTATAGGGGCCTAACATGCCCCTCTCCCTCAAAAGGTGTTGTCCTCAATGCTTGAGTAGTTCTTGATGGTTCTGTAGAATATTCTTGTCCTCTCATGTGGAATCTTCAGCGGGTAAGTTCTTCCACTTGATGAGATACTCTGAAATTGATTGATTTCATAGATGTCAGGTTCTTGTTTCTATGACTGCTCTAGGTTCCAATATGATTTTTCCTTCCTCTTCAAGTTCTGGCAATATTGTTTGAATTGGGATCTTCTGCAACTTTTGAATGAGTGGCCACACTTCTTCGTCCTTCTTCCATTCATCCCTTGCTTTGCTTATCCAATCTGGTTGGATAATAGAAATAGCACAAAACAATTATTCCACATACTCATCCTTTCTTGAGAGTGCATCTGCAACAAAATTTTGCTTCCCTTTTCTATAGATGATGTCAAACTCATAACCCAATATATTTGTGACCCATTTTTTTTGTTCTTCTATAGATAATATTTGTTCTAAAAAGTATTTTAGACTATCATGATCCATTTTTACCTTGAAGTGTCTTCCCATTGGTTAAGGTCGCCATTTCTTAAGTGCATGTAGTATTGCCAACATTTCCTTCTCATAAATAGCTTGCTTGAGATGTAGCTGTAAAAATACCCAATCACCTACATCAAAACATTTTTCACTGCGATGTTGATCTACCAGTTGTTTCATTCGATTCTGAACCAAAGTGGCATTATCCTTTAAAAGCTGGAGAACTTGTTGTTGATGCTCAATGTGTTCTTTCACTGCTTGAACTTTTTTCTTCTTGATATGTCCTTCTTGCTTTAGGGTTTGAGGAGTGGTAATTTCTTCCAATGCTTTACAAGATATGGTCAGATTCATTTCTTGTTGCTTGATGTGATCTTTCACTTCTTGAACATTTTTCTTCTTGATATGTCCTTCTATCTTGATAATTTGAGGAGTGGTAATTCTGGCCAATGCATTACAAGATATGGTTGGATTCATTTCTTCTTTCTCGATGTGATCTTTCACTTCTTGAACCTTTTTCTTCTTGACATGTCCTTCTATCTTGAGAGTTTGAGGAGTGGTAATTCTTGCCAATGCTTTACAAGATATGGTTGGATTCATTTCTTCTTTCTCTGGGGTTGGTTGCTGGTGTATATACTCTTCTTTTGATGTTTCTTGATCCTTTTCTTCCTCCTCTTCATAATCTATGTAAAATAATTTCTTCTCAGCACACTTATGACATTTAGTGCATTTGCTATCACAATTGTAACAAAGCCGTTTTTCTCTTTTTCCTTCCAATTGTTGTGGTGTCACCCTTGTAGGTTGTGGAAGGCTAGGAGAAGAAAAACTTCCATAATTATAGTCATGAGTGGTTGGATTCCTTGTTTCCATAATTTCGCTTTCAATTTTTCTTGCCCATTTGAATGCCTTCTCAAATGAATCAGGTTCCCAAAGACGAAGCTCATGTTGAATGTTATCCTTTAAAGTACCTATGAAGACATCAATCCTTTGCTTCTCTGGAATATCATTTACCTTATATTCAATTTTTGAAAGTCCTCAATGTGTTCTTCCATTGAAGACTTTTGTTTGAGATTTATCAATTGGCTAAACAAGGTGTTTCTCTTTGTATCCTCAAAATGTGCTATCATTTCCTCCGTGAAAATTGACCACGTAACAAGAGGTTTACGAGAACAAAGCCATTTATACCATAAAAATTGATCCAGTTCTAAATATAAAGATGCAGTACATACCTTTTGTAACAGTGGTACACCATGTAGATCAAAATATTTCTCCATCTGTAGTATCCAATTTACAGGATCCTTGCCATGAAACTTCCTCGTCTCGCTTTTTCTTGATTTTAGGAGCTCGATCTTGAAATGACTGTAACTCTGTAATTTCATATCTTCTAGTTTTGAAATCATGATTTGTAGTAGCCCTCTGTGTCCTCTTTCCAATGCCACCGATATGATCCAAATTGGATTCTCTAAGGAAGAGTTATGCGAAATCTCCCACAGTGACCTGATTATAGACTATTTTAGTAGAGTGAACTTGTACGACGTGCCACGTGTTCCTGTTTCGGCCTTTGGCTCTAAAAAATATATACGAGAGCCTACAGTCTATCCTCTTTCTGTACCTTCTTATGAAAATTCAATCTGATGCTTAGAGAGAAAGTTATGACGATTTTCCCTAGGTCACCTGTTTGGAATGTAATTCAGGAGTTTGCAAAAAGACCAACTTCCTCAGATCATATCTCCGCAAATATAGCGCGAAAAGCTCTGAAATTCGGACCCGAAGTTCAGTGCGATTTCGTCTCAAATGGGTTTTTTTTTCTTCGCTTCTGAAACGTTGTAGAAAAAAGTTATAGAAAAGATAGAAAAGATAGAAAAGATAGATCAACACCTTAGAATTCAGCCTCTTAGAGGGGGCAACCTCCTTTATATTACACAAATGAATGATTCTTTGATGATACAAATGACAAGACCTCCTTTCTATATATATGAGTCTAAGGAGTCATAATATAATCAGAGCCGACATAACAATAATAATGTAAGGGCACAATAATAACAATAGTTGGCTTCTATGGGGCACAATAGTAACAATATGGGGAGTACATGGGTACAACAATATAATAAGGGGGTTGTACTAATAACAATAAGGGGTTACACTAGTAGTATAGGGGCCTAACACTGTCTCAGCATTGCCTTTTTTCTGTCTCTGTCATACAGTGGCTTTTAAGCCAATCGGCACTTGTCTGTTCGTTTCCCCCTTCGGCTCTCTGGCTCCCGGCCTTTGTTCGCTCAAATCCCCTCTAAGCATTAAACAATCATTGTTGAACATATTTAGGGATGCTGGCCACATGTTTTGTAATGGAAGGGACCATCGGCGCATTAGAAATCCCAAAACAGTCGTTCTATGTTTACACAGAGAAATACACAACAACACTGTAAAAATTTGCCAAAATGCCTTTTTCTGGACTTGAAATATTATTCACTCTGCCCTAAAATCCATCGGGTTTGCCTTTGTATCACTATCGCAAGTCGCTCGGTTGCGACTTCCTTTTTATTTAGGTGTATTATGAAAAATCCCAAATACAAAGAAAATCCCGACAAAATGGCGTTATTCCAGACTTCAAATATTTTAGTATCGCATTCATAACCCTTTCGGGTCTGGCCATATCGCAAGTCGCATATTTCTTTTGGCTTTCGATCGTCGATTGCACCGATCAACCTTATCGGCTATCAACACATCGCATGGTCGCTGGCCTCTTGGCATCACCCCTTTATAACGCTGTGATGTGATATTGCGATATCGCAATTACATATCGCCGATCCTTCGGGCCGCAGTTAAGTCCTTATATATATATATATATATATATATATATATATATATATATATATATATATATATATATATATATATATATATATATATATATATATATATATTAGCTATGTATATTGCGGTTGAACTTGGACCATTGATTTGTGCGCTTGATTGACGGTCCTCGTTTAATCGCGCTGATCGCTATCGCACTTCCCATAAAGCTGCCTCTGATAGACTCTGCCTGCTACCACCGATTGCGATATGCCGATCAGATCTGGACTGTTGATCGGCCAGATATGACGGCTCTTGCGCAAAGTTGTTCAAGCCTTCGATAGACTCTGTTTTTGGCCATTTTTCATATTTTTTGTCTCCCGATAGTGTAATCCACCTTTTGTGAAGGTTTTTCCTTCGCGATAGTTTTTGATCTTGAAGACTTAGAGGGTTTTTTGGATCCCTTTTGGATCAACTTCATCACCCGAACGTATAGGATGATCTTTGAGCAGGATACACCTTGCATGTCACAGTAAACAATGGAGCCATTGGTTAGCATAACAGATTGGTATGCCTCACCCCTAGGCACCTTCATCTGGATGTATAGTGTGGAGAAGGCTCCGCATGTCTTACCAAAGTTTTCCATGGATAAGTTGGTCATGCAAGAGGTTTCATACCACATCTCAATAGGGTTGTCAGCAAGACTGCATAGGAAGAAGAAGGCACCTTGTCCTGCTTTTCCTTTGTAGATCGGGTTGTATGAGATCCAGAATCTCAAGCATGCTAAGGCTGAAATAGAGAAATTTAAGAGATTCACCTTTGACACCAGAAGTTTTGATCCATATGACCGACATCGCTTAGTTGAAGACCATTGTGTGAGAGTGTATCATCCTTGGATCCACAGGGCGTGTCATTGGCCTGAGGAAGACCCATGGAGATATTGCTATAACTTCTCAAGGCTCAATGAACCAGTCAGAGTGACTGTAGAATGGTTGAAACGCAGAAGGCATCGACATCTCAGAGAGTCAACATCATGGATAGCTTTATAAAGTTCTGTGCACACTTATTACAAGTTCTCCTAATGCAGATTCAGTGGAGATAGAATACAACTATCAGATCACTTCGTCACCCCATTGTACAAGATGATCTTTGAGTAGGATCTACCTTATATGTCACAGGCAACAATGGAGGCATTGGTTAACATAGCAGATTGGTATGCCTCACCCCTTGGCACCTTCATCCAGATGTACAATGCGGAGAAGGCTCTGCATGTTTTACCGAAGTTTTCCATGGATAAGTTGGTCATGCAAGAGGTTGCATACCACATCTCAATAGGGTTGTCAACAAGACTGCATAGGAAGAAGAAGGCACCTTGGCCCGCTCTTCCTTTGTGGATCAGGTTGTATGAGATCCAGAATCTCAAGCATGCTGATGCCAAAACAGAGGAATTCAAGAGATTCACCTTCATCACCAGAAGTTTTATTTCCTGTATTCAGGCTTCTATGATCCATAATGAATTAAGCAAAGTATTTTGGTAGAAATCACATAAGAGAAATTTTTGGCCGATGCGTTTCGAACCAACGCGTTTCGAAAATTTTTCTCTTATGTAATTTCTACTGAAAGACTTTGCTTAAACCAGAAGTTTTAATCCATATGACCCAGATCGCTTAGTAGAAGACCACTGTGTGAGATTATATCATCCTTGGATCCACAGGGTGTGTCATTGGCCTGAGGAAGACTGATGGAGATATTTCTATAACTTCTTAAGGCTCAATGAATTGGTTAGAATGGTTGTAAAATGGTTAGCAATGTAGAAGGCAGTGACATCTCAGAGAGCAAAAACATCAATAGGAGCAAAGGGAAACAGAGTTGCGCTTGACAAAGGCAAGAGGAAGGTTGCTAACATCGCAAAGGCGAAGCAAAGTTGCAGGTTCAAAGCATATCCACTTGTGTTAAGAGTAACTTTGGAGATTGAGGCAAAGAGGCGACAACACGATTGAAGGATTGCGTAAAGACAAAGGGAGAAGCAAAAGCTGGAGGAGGCAGAAAAGGAGTTGCAGGAACAACTTAGGGAAGAACAAGAGCTGCACCGAAGAGAGAAGGAAGCACAATAGGAACAAGAACAATAGGAGGTGCAACATGCACTCATTAATGAAACTGCACCCATATAGGTTATTGATTCATCCAAAAAACTGACACATAATAGAAAGGGTGAGTATTCGCAGGAGCAAGACTTTGCTAAAGAGATTGAATAGATGTTGGAATAGATGGACACGAATGTGGTTCAGCCAGAGTTATATCAGGACATTGACCTCATGCCTAAGAACCAAGACGTAACTCCACCAGCTTCGCTAGATTCGGGAGTAGAGCAAGTCCCAAGCGATCAAGGAGACACTGAAATCCTTGAGGACAACACGGAAGCGGATATGCACAACATATCCTTCAACGAGTCACAACATAGAGTTGTGCAATCACGCAGAGTGCCACTCCGAAATTCCACATATCTCCTACACAGTTTGAAGAATGAGTGATCATGTCTAATGTGCGCATACATCCAACTGCATTTCTCGATGCTACCAAGGCATATGTCGAAGCCACCAACTAAAGTGTTAGATTCTTGATAGCTGAGAACGAGCGCATGGCTAAGGAGATATAATCAACCAAGTAGGGAGAAGAGAAATTTACAACATCCACTAGAGGAGAGTTGAGGAAGCGATATTTGATGAAGTATCGCCTCTCGAGACAATCATGCAGAAGCTTAACTTTAGGTTTTTCACCGTGCATAAGTCAGTTGTCCATCTTAACGGTTGGCAATAACGCTGTGCTAGGAGAGAACACATATTGTCATACATACACACTGTTGTCGATCACATGTAGATATGGACAATGAGGAGTAAAGGAGCCCCATTTCACTTGCCAAAGATGATGAAGCCAAAGGTAGTGGAGTTGAAGGCACATATCCGAAGTCAGATATGGAACTATGAGGAAATCCCACAGCTCATCACCAACTTATAGGCTTCACATGCATGAGTGTTTATGAGCATGGATGTCATTGTGCGCATGCATGCGATCCCATCCATTGACACACTCACCGAAGTAGAATACTTGTGGCTATCAGGTGGATGGAATGAAGGTTCATTTATGAGATCAAGTGAAAGACTCGATTGGGATTTTACGATATCTAATCAAAGACTCGAATTGGAACTTTTCTCTAGGGGACCTTGTTTCATTTTTTAATGAGCTTGACACAAGATAAGGAACTTTGCTTAGATTCCTTGTTTCATTTTTTAACGAGCTTGACACAAGACAAGGAACTATGCTTATCTTTTTTATTTCATTTTTAACGAGTTTGACACAAGACAAGGAACTATCCTCATATTCCTTGATCATGACCCATAAGAGGTCATGAATTTCAAGAGGTTCTCATCAGATGGGAGAAAAATGCACTAGAAGGGATACGTAGCAAGGAATCCATTAGAGAGATATGGTTCCAATTCCCCCAGTACATAATGCACAACATCACGAAATTGATCGTCATTTGATGTAAGCGTGGAACGGGTTGCCACATTATTTAACTGTGGCGAGGAAGATACCATTGGGACAAAAGGACCATTTAGGGACTGGAAGCCATATTTGGATTAGGAAATTAAAGCTGGTCAACGGTGACAATTTTGCCTTCATGTGGGAAACACATCACTTGAAAGAGTGTTGAAACAATAGCTCCCATGTCATAAACATAGTCGTGCCCAAGAAGTAAATTGTAATCTAAAGGGTCTGGGACTACCATCACATTGAGATAAACAATTTTTCCTCCCATAGTAATAGGAAACTGAGGAAGGATCCCTAATGGTTGACTGGTTCCTCTATTAAAAGCCAACAGATTTTGGGTAACAAGCACAAGTGGCGGTAAACCAAGCGCTTTCCAAGCAGTGGAGGAAAGGATACTCACAGATGCACCTTCATCTATAATGGTGCCAGGTACAATCATATTACAAACTTGTACTATGATTTGGAGAGGCACATAAGAAGGAAGACGACATCTTGCTAGTCGATTCCAATCAAAGGAAGTGACCAGAATACTTGGAGGGGGTACTATAAGAACAGGAGAATTACCCCCTTGAGTTACGGGAATGGGAGGATTTTCCTCCTGTCTTGATGGAACATGAGGGTTGCCTCCAAGCTCATTGGAATATGAAGAAACGAAAAGAACCTAAGTGGTATCATACTTGCTCTCTATGGGAAAGGTATGATTAACTGAAGGTGAAATCGGGTCAACTGTTTCCTCGACCTGTGATTGGTCAGGTATAGACTCATGGGATTCACATTCAGAGAGAGTGGATTTGACCGACGGTTGATTTGGGTCAGTCAATTCATCAAGTAGTGAAGGATTAAGGGAGAGTCTCCTGTAACTTGATGGAAGTCACTGCAGAGAAGAAATACGGTTATCCAACACTTTTTTGGCTTCATCGAGATAGGGACAAAGGTGAATGGGGTGATTCCCTTCACATAACCTACAGGGAAACTTAACTTTACCCTTCTTTTCATGAACTTTACTACCACTAGTTGATGGTGTGTCACCAGCATGATCTCCAGAAGTTGATGGCACAGGATGATGTGAATGAGAAGACCATTCTTTTAAGATCTAAGGAATACCAGAACAATTTCGAAGAAGATGGTTTTCCGTACAAAGTTTGCAAGGATATCGAAGTTTGTGCAGCTTATCAGATGATTTCTCGTCAGAAGTTGTATTCGAAGCAATGGTTGCTTGGTTACCCCCCTGCTGAATTTTCTTCTTCTTCTTCTTCTTCCCTTTCTTTTCTTCTTATCCATCTGGTTAGTAGTGTCAATACTTTCACTAGGCGAAGAGGAATAAGGGGAGGAAGAAACAACCAACAAAGAAGGTAAAGGGTCAACTTTAAGATCAACTGAAGGCTGATTTTGTCTAGTTGTAGGAATATTCAATTGCGGGGCCAAGGAGGTTGAGAACAACCATACTGACAAGCCAATGGTAAGTCTCGGAAAGGACAATGTATCCATATAAGGAGCACTAATATTTTCGAAAGGAGGAAAAGGACTAGGATTCCCATCAAAAGCAATTCCTTGATCGGTGGACTCTGGAGTTGTTGCCATATGTCTCAACCTAAGATCAACTAAGGAGTGACATGGAGGATGCTATCTGTGGTCAATTAATTTTATTTTAATCAAAATAACATAACAAAACAAAAAAAGGATAATCTAGGCAAAATGATTACTAAGTAACTGTGAACTGCAATATACTGCCTTAGTAAACCAAGGACTTAACATACGTGCAGGCAATCTCCCTGAATACTGTGTTCGGTGTATCATAATGTACAAGGTGGCTGACTCGGTTACCTATGGATGTATAGCAACCTAATGTAGTCCTTACATATATACGCTAAAGTACGTGGAGGCCCAATCCGTTTTAGCGATGTCTAATGAAAAACCGCATATTGAGAGCATTCGTTTATACTTTTTCGTACTATAACACCACATTATATACCTGAAGGTACGTGGACGCGCTACGATATACTTAAGTACGTCGAATGAGGTATCACACTCGGAATGTATCGCAGACAATTAATGACATCTGCTATGTTTTACGACGCCGGAATAGTCCTCTAGCCTAAAACCTCTAAATGTTATTCGTTAGGTGACAATGCTCCATTAGGTTAATTGGGATAACTTTTAAGTTGATCTTGATTAAGAGTTTGTCTTTTAGGTTCTCCGCGTGATGTCTTTGAAATTCCTAGAATGCAAATATAATGAGAAACATTATTTTCATTTGATTTGTACAATGAAAATCTTAACTACAAGGGATAGAGCAATCATAATGTTTAATAAAAAAGCAAAGAGCACATCTAATGCAATTTCCCTAAACTATTCCTATAAGCACACAAAAACCTCTAATTGCATAATGTAAGTTTTTCTTTTCAATTCCCTTAATGTTGAGATGAACAAAAGGAAACTAATGCACATACAATCAATCAATCTTTTTGCAAGAAACAAAGACTTTACGACAATTCCTTTTCGAAAGAAATGAAGACTTTACGACACTTCCTTTTTAGAAAATATTAATCAACTATAAGCTAACTTTGACAATGAATTGATAATGATAAAGAAATCATTTAAGAAACACTAAACAATCAAGGCCAAAGTAGGGCTAGGAAGAGAAATACAACTTGATTTCAGAACCACAAGAATCATTGATCTTTCAGCAAACAACAAGAGAAGCAACTTTGGAAAAATCAGACCAAAGGTGGGTTTTTAGCCTAAAAGGAATCAGCACAGGACAAAGAGGGAGACAGTGGGCTGAAATGCACTGTCTCTAAGGTAGGGGCTGCTCTGCAGTGCACTGTATCAAGACAAACACTGCGCTGGTGGTAGAAAGTCAATTCAAGAGACATTCAAGCACAATTTTTGACTAAAAACAGTTCAAAAAGACTGAAATAAGATCAATAAAGCTAAGCAAACTCTGCTAGGGTGTAATATGATGAGGGTAAGCCACCAAGAATGATAGTCCTTCCCCAGCGGAGTCACCAATTTGTTACATGGAATTTGCATCTACAGATAAACAGATCTTCCCTAGGTGGGTGACTACACCTAGAACAACAAAATGAAAGTAGTTTAACCTCTTCTTATAAAAGATAGATGAGATGGAGGAACTTACTTGTTGCCTTTCGCTTCCTAAATCTCTTTTGAATCACTCTTATCTCTCCCACTTGGACTAAATCCGCTCAAAAGGTACCTGTATCAAGAGAAATAGAAACAAGAAACGATCAAAGCATACATGAAATATCGACTATAAAACAATGGAGATTGAAGACATTGAAACACATAATCATCACAGATATGAACAATCTTATGAGAAACATAATAAGCTCTTTATTAATGTAGAAGGAAGAGTATCACCCAATACAGTTCAATCCTATGCCACTCCTCCAACGTCAGTTCAACCCTCGCCACATCAAAAGCTTAACACTCCAGCAGCATAACATTGCTTAACATAAACTCAATCCTCAAACCAACAGAATTTCCTTACAAACTTAAAATTCTAGCCCCTTGATCACTATGATGAGTGCTTAATTTATAGGAAATGGAGGTGGTTTTCTCATAAATGAGGGTATTGAATGGCTTTCCAATCTTGGAGTTAGTTTCCATGGAGCAAGGGATGAGAGGATAGGAGGTTAATGGATCCTTAGCCTATCCAATTTTGAGCTCATAGGAGGAGATAAGAGATGGGAACCTTCTAGAGTCATCTAGAATGAAGGAATATTCCCAGAACCCTATGCAAATTTCGCTCAATCTCACCCAGTGCAGGCTAAAGAGGGCCTAAGTGCACTGCAGTGCAAGCCACAGTGGGCCTACCTGCTTTGCAGCACACTGTCTCAAGGCTTGGGCTGCGCTGGTGTCCCAAGGAGGCATTTCAGGAAGGCTTCAGGCCATGAAACTTTCATAGAAGGAGGCATTCAATGAGTTGACTTCTCTAGGGCATGTAACAACTGAATTAGGGTTTGATGAGCCCTAATAGTACTGATCTGAATGTCGGGAGTGATGTGCCCAAATAGACCTGTAACACCTATGTTGTCATTTACGGTGAGTATGACTGGGAATTTGAACATCAAAACGTGGTGAAGGATGACTCCCTTCTGTCTGCGCCTCCTCCGATTTTTCCTGACATATTTGGTGATTTTGTTATCTCTGATTTTCCTTGTGTAAATCCATACATAGATGCGTCTACTTCCGATCATTCACAGAATGCACCCGATGTCATTCCGTCATTTGACAACGAAGATGACAAATTATTCATGAAAAATCCACTTGATTTTTCATCTACTTTTTCCGGAAACGCAACGGATGACCATTCTTGCTTCTCATCTACCCCTCTATTTGATTGAACAGATCATGAGGATTCCGATGAACTTATTGATTTTTTTAATCGTAGCTGCCATGATATATTTACTCCTGTGTTCGATCACATGTTGACCTTTCAAAGACACCTGTTTATGATGATCTATTTGTGGATGAAGTCGAAACCCAACAGGCTGTCAAGGCAATTCAACCCATTCTGATGGTTATGTCAAGCCCTCGCTATCCTGAGGTTAGTTTCACTTCTAATCAGGAAATTTTTGAACTACCCAAGGCTCCTCATCACTCATCTGTATGCAGTGAAGATCAATCCAATACATAGATTTCACTTCCTCCACCTGAATCACATGACCCCATCGCTCATGCATTGAAGGAATCATACACAACAAGCACACTTGCAAGACGCAAGTTATCTCTAATTCTCCTGTCACAGTCAAGAGAGTGCATATGTTTATCATTTTCACGCAGTGTATCACAACACCATGGTAAGTCCATAGAGTGCTTGTCTTGCGCTTTCACTCTTTTCTTTTCTGTGGATGCATTTAAACTCAGAATGTGTTGGTCTTCATTATCATATCTTTCATGTTTTCTAGTTCGCTTGACTATGCTTCTTGCGAACCATGCCTTCATCAACATGGGTCAACCAATGTGCCGGTGGTTGCATTGGAAATATCACTTCACGTGAATAGACCCATGCAACGTTAGCTTAGGAGTAGGAGTAGTGTTTTCTTTATGTCTTGTTTGCTCGCATGCATGTTTGATTTCTTTATTTGTTTGTTTTTTTGCTTGCTTTCCTACTTTGCTTACTCACTTTTCTTATGCATTTACTTATGCTATTTTCTTTATTGTTTTGTTTGTTGTTTGCGTCCATAGGTTAGTTTCGCATGAAACCGTGTGCGAATTTTGAAGCAAGCAAGGTAAATTATAAGAGGACTTGTGCAACTACCAACACTTGGTTATCTGTTGTCCTCTCTCTTTATGCAGAACTTGTTATCTTTATTCAGTGATACGCCAATGGAAAATACATCTTGTTTGAAGTGAATCCTGGTGAAAAGACAACACTTGCGCTCTAACTAGTCCTACCTACTCTAGTCGGTCGTTTTGGGTTAACCCTTGTCATCTTAGTCAAGTAGAGTAAGGTGAGGGGGAAAACATTAACAGGTATGTCAGAGGCATATATAACATACGTCTTTGAAGGAACAACCTCTTCTTCTCTCAATAAGTTAGGATCCCTCTTCCACCTCTGAAATAAATTAGTGCCTATGCACAGTTCTATGAAAAATGAAAAATGAAAATATGAAAAATTAAAAAAATGAATAAGGCGAAAGAAGGGAAAGGCGTCCTCCACAAAGAGGTGATGCAAGAAACTCTGCCGGGGTACTGACCAAGCTCGCTGGCAGCGGAGCGATGCTTGTGTTCCTACGTGACTCCGTTGGGGTACTGTCCAGGCCTGTTGGCAGTGGAGCAACACCAAAGATGAAACTTAAACTTTGACAGTCATATTACTTGTGCACCAATATACCCCTCATCCCTAATCAAAACAACTAAGTTGACTTGTGTTGGAATGTGTGTTGACCAATCAAGAGCATGGCAGGTGCTACATCTTTCACTTAAGCTAGTGTGGAAACCACAATGATCAAAGAATCGAACAATACTTCCAAAGGAGTTAGACTTGCTTTTCATGAAACAAGGTCCATTCAGAGAGCTGGAGTTCTACCAGTGTGTAGCCAATGTTGTAGTGGCTAAAACCATTCTGAAATTTTTTTCCTTAGCTTTGTTTTGGAGCCTCCCGACCAACCATCCTCAACACCATGTCTTGCACTAACATGTACTTATGCTTGACTTGAGTTTATCTGGCTTATTAGCTTGTGTTTTCTAGCTTGTTTTCCATTCACCTGCAAGCTGACATCATGACTTGGTTTTCAACTGGATGTTATGCTCACTTGGAAAATTGCATAGAAATGGAGGGAAACCAACCTTACTCTCAAGAATTGCGCAGAGCATCAAGGCAACCTGTTTCTCTCCAGAAATGCACACAGTAAGCAGACTTCCTTTCCTTGAAAATTGCGCAGAGCAACCCATCACTGGGCTTGCTCTTAGAATTTGCGTAGTTCTGGCTAGAAGCCTTGGCTTCAGTCTAGAAATTGCACAAAGCTTGAGGGGAAGCTAGAGTCACTCAGCCCAGAAACTGCGCAGAAGTCATCCAGAGGATTGTAGTTCATTGCATGTGCTCCCAAGATGAATGGTTCCCTCCAAGACTGAGCAATCTTGCTTTGCATGCATGGGTTGATTTTTCCTGAAAAAGAAAAAAAAAAAAATAAAAAGAAAAAATCATCTCCATATTTTAGCGATCCATTTTTAGCAGCTGGAGGTTACATATAAAATTCATTTTAGAGACCTCCCGCCAGGTGTCTCTTTTCCCTAGATTTGTGGCATGTGCACCATAAGCCTCAATCTTGTCAAAAATATTTATTCGACACTTTAGAGGTCATTCTTCACTATGATCTTGGAGCTTTGGTATTCCCCATCGCATCTAGGAACGTTCAGCACACTTAGCTCAACTTTTTCTGGGTAAGTCTGCTTTTCATGTCTTTTGCTGCTTTTCTGTCACTTTTTGCATTTAGGTTTGTGTGAGTGTTGTTTGCTTGGTTTCATTGAAGACTTTCTACCGTTGTAACACATGTTAGCTTGTAGAAGCAATGTTTCAAGTTTTCGATTGCATCTCCTTGCTGTTGCATGCATGACACTATTTCAACACTAACAGTTGCTGTTGTGGTGACTCGCTTCACACACAGTTATTTTTCCCATTTTACTGAATCCTACACTCACTGATTTCATGCATATTCGTTCACTCATGTTTGCATGCAGTTTCGCATATGCAGTTAGTCGTTACTGTTTTCAGTCACCTGTCAGTGGGTATGAGCTGCCTTGGCCCAGACCTTTGTTTACCCAGCTTGCACTGTGCATTTCTGGGATGGAAGGCCTTTCCTTACTCCTAGGAATTGCGTAGATCTTGCCTCACACTGTCCTCCTAGGCTTGCTCTGTGCAATTCTGAGAGGTAATGCCTCAGTTGGCCCCCATAATTGCTTAATGAAATTTTCCTAGGTTGTAGTCATGCTAACTGAAACTGCGCATTGCACAGTTTCAGTCCTCAGTAGGCCAAGATGGATTGTGCTCTACGAAGTTTCAGTAGTCAATCAACTCACTAACAGTCCATACTATGTTCTTCACAGTTTTGGCAACTAGACTCCCAACATCCCAGTGAAAATTGTGCAAATATTCTAGTTAGTCACCCAGGTGTGTTGCATGTCAGTCCTCAAGTTTCTTTTGGTTTTCAACTGATAGTTTGCTTGCCATGAGTGTTGCTCTGTCTCCAGGTATCACAGGTGTTAAACAGTCTCTCAGCAGTGCATGTACAATGGCTTCCAAGAGAGTAGAGTCAAAGGACACCATTGGGAGTGCAACTAGAGATGTGGTCGAGCAAATGTCTATGAGATTGCCCATCTATGAAGACACTAAGATGTTCATAGACAAGGATATCAAGATGAAATGGCAGGACATCAATGACATCTTTTCAGGCACCTTTGAGGAGAACCTGGAGGACCGCAAAGACTATGTCAACATACACAAGTATGGCTTATACCGGATTGGATGCAGGTATCCCACGTTTCCATGCGCATACAAGATCCATTGAATTGACTTGCATACTGATCCATAGACAATGTTGTTGAGCAGTGTCAGTGGAATAGAACTTTCTACCTTCAGGGAACATGAATTCTAAGAGATGTATCACTTGCTGCAGCTGGTAGTCACAATGGATGCACCCTTCACCAGGGCCAACAACGGTGCAAACTCAAGAGACATCGTAAAGAGATGGGTGAAAGATCCATCTAAGTTCAGGACAACACCCAACCAGGTTTACATGATAAGGATAATGCGGAAGGATTATCAACTCTTGTTCATCCTTGCATGCCGCTTATATGGCCAAGAGAGCACCAAGACCTTCCCGCAGACATGTTGGCTCTCCAAATGAAGGGACAAGTAACAAAAGCCCGACATCTGCCCAAGGATCAACAAGAATAACTTTTCATGTCCACTTACATAATGGATGAAATCTGTGCTCGTCAACAGTTCCCTGGCTTGGGTTGGTCATGGACACCTTCAAAAACCTCTGTGCACACTTATTGCAAGTTGTTCTCTGAATGCAACTTCTGTGGAGTTTTAATACAACTATCAGACCACTTCATCACCCTAGTGTATAGGATGATATTTGAGCAGGATCCGCCTTGCATGTCACAAGAAACAATGTAGGCATTGGTTAACATAACATATTGATATGCCTCACCCCTTGGCACCTTCATTTGGATGTACAGCGCGGAGAAGGCTCCACATTTTTTGTTTTAGAAGTTTTCCATGGATAAGCTGGTCATGCAAGAGGTTTCATACCACATCTCAACAGGTTTGTCAGCAAGACTGCATAGGAAGTGTAGGTTTTAAACCGGTATAGAAATTACATGCATACTAATTCTTAAAAAAGATAATAAACAATGGCAACAACATAACACATAAAACAAATATACATAGAGATTTTCCCCTGGATCCCAAAACCGGGACTACCAGATTGATTTTTCATTATGTTGCTTTCAATGTTACAATACATATATATACATGTCGAAGCATCCATAAACCTCAATCCATTAACCCTGGATTAGAACATAAACATATTTCCCTCTACCGGATATACAAAATACCATGGACCGAAAACCATCGTGCTCAAAACCATGTGCAAAATCCATGCACAAAACCATAGGTAGGTCTGCCCACTTAATATAGGGTCCAAAAAAAATTCCTTGGGCCGCTGCCTCAGACCCCGTAGAGGGGGGCTACCGTCCCCTCAAGCCTCTTGACAAGGGGGGCTGCCGCCCCCCTGTGACCCCCCCGCTGCCCCCGACACAATGAAGGGGAGGTTCTGCCCCCCCTTTAGCCCCCCCGTTTCACTACTGGGGCTAGTCGTGGAAAGAATATAATGCAACCCAACATTCTCCCACCTGTTGTTTTCTTTCCACAGGGGGACATAAGATATCTTAGTCATTGATCCAACTCCTGCAACGCCCATTGTTTCTCTACACCAAAATTACTTCTCAGTGCTCATAGACTTTGTCAATTCATCTGCAATATTATTCAAAGTGTCCACCTTTACCAGTAACACCTTCTTGTCTTCTACCATATCCCTCACAAAGTGATACTAAACATCTATGTGCTTTGTTTTTGAATGAGAAGCAGGGTTCTTTGCTAAGAAAATTGCACTTTTCCTATCACAGTCTATCCTTATAGCTCATTCAACTAACCCCATACTTTGACACAATCTCTGCAACCAAACTACTTCCTTGCTTGCATGAGTGCCTACCATGTATTCTGCCTCTGTAGTTGACAGTGCCATTATAGATTGTCTCTTACTCATCCAATTGACTGCACCTCCAAATAGGTTAAACACATACCCACTTGTAGATATTATTTGATCCAGATCTCTAGCCCAGTCTGCATCAACAAAGCCACGGATGTTCAATCCTGGACTTCCTTGGTAGCACAAACATAATCACTAGTGCCACACAAATACCTGAAAACCCGCTTCACTGTTGTCCAATGCTCCTTCCCTGGTTTTGACATAAACCTGCTCAATACTTCCACTGCATGTGGAATGTATGATCTAGTACAAACCATTTCATACATCAGACTACCAACTGCACTTGCATATGGAACACGGGACATGTCCTCTTCCTCTTCTTGTGTCTTGGGACACTGTTCAACAGATAACTTTACACCTACAGGAACAAGAACCTTCACCGATTTACTATCCTGCATATTAAACCTCTGTAGTATTGTCTCGACATACTTCCTTTGGTTTAACTAGAGCTTCCTCTTTGCCCGATCTCATTTAATTTCCATGCCCAAAATATAGTTTGTAGCACAAAAATCTTTCATGTTGAATTTGGAGGACAATTTGGTCTTCAAATCTTGGATAATTTCTTTGTCATTTCCAACCATAAACATATCATCCACATAAAAGACTAAATAAATAACACGGTCACCAATAAATTTAAAATACACACAACGAACTTCTTTGCTTCTAGTGAAGCCAAGTCCTCATATAAATGTGTCAAATTTATGATACCACATCCTTGGCTACTGTTTTAACCCATACAAATAATTTTTGAACTTGCATACTAGTTCTTTCTTACCCTTCACTGCAAAGCCTTTAGGTTTCTTCATGTAGATCTCCTCTTCTAGATCCCCTTGAAGAAATGTTGTCATTAGATCCATCTGTTCTACCTCAAAATCAAAAGCAACAACAACAGATAAAAGTAATATAATAGAAGCTACCTTGGCAACAGGGGAAAAAATATCACCAAAATCAATTCCTAGCACCTAGGAATAACCTTTTGCTACCAACCGAGGTTTATATTTCTCCACCTTTCCTTCGCAATTCGTCTTCTTCTTGAACACACATTTGCTACCAATGGGTTTCCTTCCAGCCGGCAACTCCACCAGATCCCAAGCCTCAATTTTGTGTTAAGATGCCATTTCATCAACTATGGCCTCTTTCCAGAGTTTGCCATCCTCTGAGTCTACTACTTCCTTCACAGTTCTGGGATCATCATTAGTAATAGATAAAGCAAAATTTGAAGAAAATCACATGGACTATACCTTTCTTGCTGCCTTTTTTCTCGAACTGATCTTCTCACAACTAGAGTTTGTGGCTCTTCATCTTTTGATTCCTCTTCTGCTGTAGAGTCTGATTCTTCCTCCTTTAGCTCAAAATCTATCTTCTCAGGCTCCTTTGGTAGGAATTCATGTTTAATAACATCTTTAACCTCTCTAAACACCACATCTCGGCTATACACAACCTTCCTTGTTACTGGGTTCCAAAGCTTATAACCTTTTAAACCATCCTTATACCCAATAAAGGTGCACTATTTAGATTTACTATCCAACTTTGTTCTTTTCTCCTTTGGAACATATACATATGCATCACATCCAAATACCCTCAGATGTGAAAGAGAGGGTTTCTTACCAGTCCATACCTCTTGTGGAGTCTCATCTTCCAACAATGATGAAGGTGATTTGTTGACCAGGTAACATGGAGTTTCCACCTTCTCTGCCTAGAATTCTTGTTCTAACCCGACAACATTGAGAATGCTTCTTGCCCTTTCCATCAATGTGATATTGTTCATTCTTTCTGTAACTCCATTTTGCTCAGGTGTGTATGGTGTAGTCTTCTACTGTGCTCTACTACACTTCTTAGAGAATTCTTCAAATTCCTTCTTGCAAAACTCTCCACCATTATTTGTCCTTAACACCTTTATCTTCTTCTCTGTCTGGTTTTCCACCAGAGCATTAAATTATTTAAATCTGTCAAAGACTTCAGAATTCTTCTTGAGGAAATATATCCATGTATTCCTTGAGAAGTCATCTATAAATAATACATAGCACACATACTTACCCAATGATGGAATTGACACAGGTCCAAACACATCACTGTGCACAAGCTCTAATATCTGTTTTTCCCTCTTACCACCAGAGGGGAAACTCATCCGATTCTGCTTCCCATGTACACAATTTTCACAGAAATCAAAATCTAGAGAGCTATTAGACATACCTTCTACCATACCTTTACCATGAAGTATTTGAATGCCCTTCTCTCCAATATGTCAAAGACTTTGATGCCATAGCATGGTATTTTCTCCATAGACCACTAGATTTTCTACTCCACTTTTAGGAACCCCATAAATTTTGCACCCATCAATAACAGTGCTACTTTGCAGCTTGTACAGAGTTCTAATACGAACTCCCCGCATAAATACTAGTGCTCCTCGAACCATCTTGGATGTATCTTTCTCGAACACTATTTTTGCACCTGCATCATCTAGATTGCTTACAGAGATAAGATTTTTGGCCAATGTAGGAATACTCAGAACACCCAAAAGTGTTCTAATCCTTCCACCTTGCAACTTCAACTTGACTTTTCCACGATCAATGGTTCTAGCCTTCGTGTCATCCCCTAAGAAGACATCACCACCATCATAGTTCTCATACTCGCAGAACCACTCCCTATGGGGAGTGAAGTGAAAGGATGCACCCGAGTCAATCAACCATGCCTCATGATCTACATGTGTACTTGAGGAAGAAGCCAAGTACACATCCCCACCTTCATCTGAGGTGGTTTTCGCATCTGCAGAAGATGCATCATTAGATCCCTTTCCTTTCTCAGGAGCTTTTTGTAGTGCCCTTCCGTTCTGCATTTCCAACACACCTTTACAGCTTTTCCTGGAGATTTAGATCTCCCTCTAGATTTATATCTCCCACTCGAGGGCTTATTTTTGTTTATGTTCTGGGACTGTCCTCGTATAGACAAAGCATCACCATTCTCGCTCTCCATATTTTTCCGTCTCATCTCCTCCGTCAACAAGGATGAGACTATTTCATTAAACTGCAAGGCAATTGCATTACTGCCTATTGCAACAACCAGACTATCCCACGAATCTAGTAGAGAACACAACAAACTGATGCACTTATCTTCATCTGAAATTTTAATATCAACAGATAATAACTAGCTTACCACAGTATTAAATACGTTCAGATTCTTTGTCACCGAGTCTCCATATTTCATCCTTAGGTTATACAAATTTTTCCGTAGGAACAGTTTATTCACTAGAGACTTAGATTGGTACAAAGTCCCTAACTTCTCCCACAAAGCCTTCATCGTAGCTTCCCGTGATACATTCAACAATACTAAATCTGGGACACACAATCGTATTGTGCTCTTTGCCTTCCGATCCAACTTCTTCCATTCTTCATCAGACACTGCCATCGGTTTAGTACCTGAATCTACTGTGATCCACTGATCTTTATCCACCAACAGATCCTCCATCTTGAGTTTCCACAACTCAAAGCTTGGACCATTAAATTTCTTGATCTCTATCTTTCCATTGCTCGCCATCTTCTTTCACCACAAGAATCAATCCCGCAGATCTCCCACTAAACAAGGTTTACCACGGGCCCGAGTGAAACCCCTTAGTAGCAAAGGCGTCCGCTTGAAGCCAAAACAACTCTGATATCGAATGTATGCTTTAACCACGTACAAAAATTACCTGCATATGAATTCTAAAAACATAAAATAAACAATGGCAAGAGCATAACACATAAAATAAATATACACAAAGATTTTTCCCTAGATCCCAAAACCGAGACTACCATATTTATTTTTCAGTATGTTCCTTTCAATGTTACAATACATATATATACATGTCAAAGCATCCATAAGCCTCAATCTATTAACCCTAGATTAGAACATAACCATAGTTCCCTTGACTGGATCTACAAAATACCATGGACTGAAAACCATCGCGCCCAAAACCATGTATGAAATCCATGCACAAAACCATAGGTAGGTCCGCCCACCTAATATAGAGTTGAAAAAAATTCTGTGGGCCGCTACCCCAGACCCCATAAAGGGGGGCTACCGCCCCCCTCAAAACCCCCAACAGGGGGGGTTACCGCCCCCCTATGACCCCCCCAATGTCCCTGGCGCAACAAGGGGAGGCTCTGCCCCCCACCAGCCTCCCTAATTCACTACTGGGGCTAGTCGTGGAAAGAATATAACGCAACCTAACATTCTCCCACCTATTGTTGTGTTTCCACAAGGGGCCATAGGAGAGCTTAGTCATTGATCCAACCCTGCAACGCCCATTATTTCTCTACACCAACTTGTCTTCTACCATATCCCTCACAAAGTGATGCTGAACATCAATGTGCATTTTCTTTGAATGATAAGCAGGGTTCTTTGCCAAGAAAATTGCACTTTGCCTGTCACAGTGTATCCTTATAACTCACTATACTAACCCCATACTTGAACACAATCTTTGCAACCAAAATGCTTCCTTGCTTGCATTAGTGGCTGCCATGTATTCTGCCTCTATAGTTGACGGTGCCACTACAGATTGTCTCTTACTCATCCAACTGACTGCACCTCCAAATAGGTTAAACACATACCCACTTGTAGATCTTCTCTGATCCAGATCTCCAACCCAGTCTGCATCAACAAAGCCATGGATGTCCAAAACTCTGTCCAATCCTGGTCTTCCTTGGTAGCACAAACCATAATCACTAGTGCCACACAAATACATGAAAACCCGCTTCACTGCTATCCAATGCTCCTTCCTTGGTTTTGACATAAACATGCTCAATACAGACATTGCATGTGCAATGTCTGGTCTAGTACAGACCATTGCATACATCATATTACCGACTGCACTTGCATATGGAACAGGGGACACGTTCTCTTCCTCTTCTTGTGTCTTGGGACACAGTTCAACAGATAACTTTACACCTACAGGAATAAGAACCTTCACCAGTTTACTATCCTACATATTAAACCTCTGTAGTATTGTCTTGACATACTTCCTCTGGTTTAACCATAGCTTCCTCTTTGCTCGATCTCATTTAATTTCCATGCCAAAATATAGTTTGCAGCACCAAGATCTTTCATTTCGAATTTGGAGGACAAATTGGTCTTCAAATCGTGGATAATTTCTTTGTCATTTCCAACCAGCAACATATCATCCACATACAAGACCAGATAAATAACACGACCACCAATTAATTTAAAATACACACAGTGATCCGCTTTGCTTATGGTGAAGCCAAGTCCCCGTATAAATGTGTGAAATTTCTGATACCACATCCTTGGTGGCTGTTTTAACCCATACAAAAACTTTTTTAACTTGCATACCAGTTCTTTCTTACCCTTCACTGCAAAGCCTTTAGGTTTCTTCAGGTAGATCTCCTCTTCCAGATCCTTGTGAAGAAATGTTGCCTTCACATCCATTTGTTCTACCTCAAAATCAAAAGCAACAGAAACAGATCAAAGTAATCTAATAGAAGCTACCTTGGAAACATGAGAAAAAATATCATCAAAATCAATTCCCGATACCTGGGAATAACTGTTTGCTACAACCAAGCTTTATGTTTCTCCACCTTTCCTTCTACATTCGTCTTCTTCTTGAACACCCATTTGCTGCCAATGGCTTTCCTTCCAGCCGACAACTCCACTAGATCCCAAGCCTCATTTTTGTGTAAAGATTCCATTTCATCAACCATGGCCTCTTTCTGGAGTTTTCCATCCTTTGAATCTACTGCTTCCTTCACAATTCTGGGATCATCATCATTAATAGATAAAGAAAAATTTGAATAGAAATCACATGGACTATACCTTTCTGGCTGCCTTTTTTCTTGAACTGATCTTCTCACAACCGGAGTTTGTGGCTCTTCATCTTCTGATTCCTCTTCTGCTGTAGAGTCTGATTCTTTATCCTTTAGCTCAAACTCTATCTTCTCAGGTTCCTTTGGTAGGAATTCATGTTTAATAACATCTTTCACCTCTCTAAACACCACATCTCGGCTGTACACAACCTTCATTGTCACTGGATTCCAAAGCTTATAACCTTTTAAACCATCCTTATACCCAATAAAGGTGCACTTTTCAGATTTACTATCCAACTTTGTTCTTTTCTACATTGGAACATGTACATATGCATCACATCCAAATACCCTCAGAGGTGAAAGAGAGGGTTTCTTACGAGTCCATAACTCTTGTTGAGTCTTATCCTCCAACGCTGATGAAGGTGATCTGTTGACCAGGTAACATGCAGTCTCCACCGCCTCTACCCATAATTCTTGTCCTAATCTGACAACACGGAGCATGCTTCTTTCCCTTTCCATCAACGTCTTGTCCATTCTTTCTGCAACTCCATTTTTCTCAGGTGTGTATGGAGTACTCTTCTGCCGTGCTATACCACACTTCTTACAAAATTCTTCAAATTCCTTCTTGCAAAACTCTCCACTGTTATCTGTCCTGAAAACCTTTATCTTCTTTTCTGTCTGGTTTTCCACCAGAGCCTTAAATTCTTTAAACCTATCAAAGAATTCATATTTCTTCTTGAGGAAATATTTCCATGTATTCCTTGAGAAGTCATCTATAAATGATACATATCACACAGACTTACCCAGTGATGGAACCGACACAAGTCCAAACACATCACTGTGCACAAGCTCTAATATTTGTTTCACCCTCTTACCACCAGAGGGGAAACTCACCTGATTCTGCTTCCCATATACACAATTTTCATAGAAATCAAAATCTAGAGAGCTATTAGAAGGCCCTTTTCTCCAATATGTCCAAGACTTTGATGCCATAGCATGGTATTTTCTCCAGAGGCCACTAGATTTTCTACTCCACTTTCAGGAACCACAGAACTGTTGCACCCATCAATAACAATGCAACCTTGCAGCTTGTACAGAGTTCCAATCTGAACTCCCCACATCAATACCAGTGCTCCCTGGACCATCTTGCAGATATCTTTCTCGAACATTATTTTTACACCTGCATCATCCAGATTGCTTACAAAGATCAGATTTTTGGCCAATGCAGGAATATGTAGAACACCCAAAATTGTTCTAATCCTTCCACCTTGCAACTTCAACTTGAATTTTCTACGACCAATGATTCCAGCCTTCCTTTCATCCCCTAAGAAGACATCACCACCATCATATTTCTCATACTCACAGAACCACTCCCTATGGGGAGTGAAGTGAAAGGATGCACTTGAGTCAATCAACCATGCCTCATGATCTACATGTGTACTTGAGGAAGAAGCTAAGTCGATCTTGAGTTTTCACAACTCAAAACTCTGACCATTAAATTTTTCGATCTCTATCTTTCCATTGCTCACCATCTTCTTTCACCACAAGAATCGATCCCGCAGATCTCCCACTGAACAGGGTCTACCACAACGCCAAGCGAAACCCCTCAGTAGAAAAGGCGTCCCCTTGAAGCCAAAACAAATTTGATACCAAATGTATGTTTTAACCCTGTATAGAAATTACTCGCATACGAATTCTAAAAACAGAGAATAAACAATGGTAAGAGCATAACACATAAAACAAATATACATAGAGATTTTCCCCTGGATCCCTAAATCGGGACTACCATATTGATTTTTCATTATGTTCCTTTAAATGTTACAATAAATATATATACATGCCGAAGAATCCATAAACCCCAGTCCATTAACCCTGGATTAGAACATAACCGTAGTTCCCTTGACCGGATCTACAAAATACCATTGATTGAAAACCATCGTTCCGAAAACCATGTGCAAAATCCATGCAAAAAACCATAGGTAAGTCCACCCACGTAATATAGGGTCCAATTTTTTTTTTCCTAGGGCGTTGCCCCGAACCCTGTATAAGTGGGCTACCACCCCCCCGTGACCCCCCGCTACACCCAACGCAACGAAGGGGATGATCTGCCCCTCCTCTAGCCCTGCGGTTTCACTACTGGGGATAGTCGTGGAAAGAATATAACACAACCCAACATAAAGAAGATTGGACCTTAGCCCACTCTTCCTTTGTGGATCGATTTGTATGAGATCTAGAATCTCAAGCATGTTGAGGCCGAAACAGAGGAATTCAAGACCTTCGGCACCAGAAGTTTTAATCCATATGAACCACATCGCTTAGTAGAAGACCACTGTGTGAGAGTGTATCATCCTTGGATCCATGGGGCGTGTCATTGGTTCGCGGAAGACCCATGGAGATATTTCTATAACTTCTCAAGGTTTAATGAACTGGTCGGAATGACTGTAGAATGGTTAGCAACGCAAAAGCCAGCGACATCTCAGAAAGCGATAACATCAGCAACAACAGAGGGCGAAAAACCTGCGCTTGAAAAAGGCAAGAGGAAGTTTGCTGACAACGCAAAGGCAGAGAAAAGCTGTAAGTTCAAAGAAGATCCACTTGTGTTAAGAGAAACTTTAGAGATTGAGGAAAAGAGGCAACAACACGACTGAAGGATTGCACAAAGATAGAGGGAGAAGTAGAAGCTAGAGGAGGCAATAAAGGAGTTGCAAGAGTTGAAGCAACAAACCAGGGTAGAATAAGAGCTGTGTAGTAGAGAGAAGGAAGCACAACATGAACATGAACAATAGGAGGCACAACATGCACTCATTAATAAAACTGTGCCCATACATGTTATTGATTCATTTGAGCAGCTTACACATAACATACAAGGTGAGCAGTTGCAGTTGCATGACTTTACTAAGGAGATTGAATAGATGTTGGAACAGATGGACATTGATGTGGTTCAACCAGAGTTAGATCAGGACATTGACATGATGCCTAAGAACTAAGAGGTCACTCCATCAGCTTCACCAGAACTGGGAGTAGAGCAAGTCCCAAGCGATCAAGGAGACATTGAAATCCTTGAGGACAATCCAGAAGCGGATATGCACAACATATCCTTTAATGAGTCACAACACAGAGTTGTGTAGTCATTCAAAGTGCCCACTCTAAATGTCCATGTATCTCCTGCATAGTTTGAAGAAGGAGTGATCATGTGCGATGTGTGTAGACATCTAGTTGCATTGGCTAATGCTACCAAGGCATATGCCGAAGCCACCAACTCAAGTATTAGATTCTTGATAGCTGAGAATGAGCGCATGGCTAATGAGCTACAAGTGGCCAAGAAAGGAGAAGAGAAAGCTAAAATATCCGCTAGAGTAGAGTTGAGGAAAGCGATACTTGATGAAGTATTGTCTCTTGAGACAGTGATGCAGACGTTGTACTTTAGGTTCGTCACCATGCATAAGTCAGTTGTCTATCTTAATGGTTGGCAACAACGCTGTGCTACGAGAGCACACATCTTGTTAGACATACACACTGCTGTTAATCACATGTAGATATGGACAATGAGGTACAAAGGAGCCCCATTGCACTTGCCAAATATGATGAAGCCAAATGCAGTGGATTTGAATGCACACATCCAGAGTGAGATTCAGGACTACGAGGAACTCGCGTAGCTCATCACCAAATTACAGGATTCATATGCATGATTTTTCAGGAGCATGGATGTCATTGTGTGCATGCATGTGATCCCATCCATTAGCACACTCACTGAGGCGAAAGCAAAGAACCAAGTCCGAATGTTTCTGGACATGTACTTCGATCAGTTGATGCGCATAGCCACCAACACAGACTTGCAGATGAGCGCAAACACTATGCATCAATATGTCACTGGTACGACCAGACTCAAGACCATGATGTGCATGATATATAACGAGTTGGATAGAGGTGCCAAATCAATGTACCTGGATGCAACATACACAAGAGTTTGCTTTCAGAAGGATGTCACCATAAAGTACGTGGACACCATAAGAGACTACCAAGCTTGGCATCAGTTCGCCACTGTTGATCATCGAAAGGATGTCAAAGAGTTAATCTTCCCACAATTGTTTGAGTCTTAGTGATGTCTTGCATGGCTTACTCAAGCCCATTTTTGTCTCACATGGGTACATGTGCAGATTGTATTGTAAACATGTTGTAAAGTGAAAGACCAAGTGTCAATAGTAGAATGTAACAATCATGTGTAAGTTGAAGAGTCATGAGGGTAGTTGAAGAGTCACAAAGGGGAATGTCAAGGGTCACCCCACCCTTTTCTATTTATAAAACCTCATAACTCATTGTACGAGATTTTGGGAGCCAAGATTCCTATAGGTATAACTTAGAGAAAGCTTGGAGTGTATTGTAACGAGACTTGGCTTCTCCACAGTGCAGAGGTAGTACATCTCTTTTGAGGAGCAGGCAGAAGTGACTGTAATGTTTCGCTATCAGGGCTAGTGGTTGTCATGGTTGTATGTATGATTGGATCTTTAACTCTTTTCATATAACATAGCCAACACGTTTCATGCATATATTGTTATTGTAGTTTGACTATCTTGGTTACTCTATTGATGTATGTACAGGTAATTTACACATGTATGTATGGACTATTCTGTATGTTTTTGTATGAATATTATCAAAACATGTTGCTGGTATAACCCATCACTTTGGATCCTCAGCTATCCTGATTTCCATCTTGCGATTTCTTTTAGCTTGTGTGTTCCCTTTCAAGCTGCGTGTTATCACAAGCTTCTAAGGGGCGCTCTCCTTTCCCCTTCCGTGTGTTAGATCCTTTCGTGCACCTTCCTTGACTTGCTATATGGTCACACACTTGCTACCAACAAGGACATCTTACTTACCTATGCGCGCAACCGCATTCAAGGCGATACCGTACTACCCACTGCTGGGAATCCTACTCCAAACGGTTTGGGGTCTAGTTGGGATTTATTACTGTGGATATCCCCTGACATGTTGATGGGTCCAACACCATTAATAAGCCATGAGAATAGGAGATTGTTAAATGGACCTAGGTAAAATGGTGTCCTAAGGGTGTGGTGGAGTTGACGTTAAGAGCCAAGGGTTTTTTCACAATAATTTTTTAGGATCATGAAGACCGTAAAAAGGGTGTTCGAGAATGGTCCGTATTTCATGAATAATGCTAGGAGTATGTGTTTTTAAGCAGAATTTTATAACCCCATAGAAGGATAAATTTCAAGCTGCATTGGTATGGGTAAGTTTTTTTTTCCCTCATAGAGGATTTTTGGGAACTAGATATATTGGAGGCCATAGGGAATGCAATAGGAACATTTGTGAAGGTCTCCAAGATTACTAATTGACAAAGGAATGCATCCTACACTCAGATCTATGTTTATATGAACATATCCAAGCCTTTATTAGAATTGGTGTATATGGAATACCATGATGACACCTGGGTGCAACCTATTAATTATGAACACGTTCTATTTAAATTCCAGAGATGCCATGAATATGATCATTTTATTCGAGATTTCCCATTAAATGTGACATGAAATCAACAAGCTAAAGCACAAGGATCACGTGATGGATTTCAGTAGGTTAATACCCAGAGAGGAAAATCGAGCAAGAATTTCACACCATAAACAACCCTTAAGGAGATAATGGACTAGAGAGGGCCGTCACTCGGCAATAACAAATTTTCCACTCTAGAGGAGCCACTTTTGAAAGGAGATATTGGAAAATCGAATGAGACACTAATAGAGAATCCCATAGATGTGGAGATCATGGAAAATAAGCAACATGAATGACCAACCCCCAAGAGGAAAACCTCAGAGGATATGGAAGATAAAGGGACCTCAAGGAGATACTAATTAAGAATACCAAGAACCTAAAAGCATAGGATAGATAGGATAATCTCAGTATTGATGAAAAGGTAATGTTGGATTTCTTGAGAACCTGGGTGAATGTGAATGCATAGGATATCTCGTTGGAATAGATGCAAAATTTTTACCAATTATATGGACACTAGCGCTAGGCCTATTCAATCTCAGAAGGACAATGACTATTAATTACCAATGGAAAAGAGGGTCCGTTGTATCGACAAACCCTCTTTGAGAAGGGTAAGAAAGGGCATAAGTCTACCAAGTAACTCAGAGAAATTGGCAATATATATTGAACTCGGGACAAATGGATATAATCATGAAGTTCTTCCATCATCACACCTCTAATTCTCAATGAAGTTGGTATCTTGAAAAAATAGAAAATTAAATAGTAAAGGGAAGCAACAATATCTCAATATTAGAATCAAGAAGGAAAAAGCAAAGATGCTTAGTTTACAAGACACAAAAATTTTAGGCATAAGGTTATAGAATATTCTAGATAGATTCTGGAGAGGTAGTACCTCGATGGCTTTAGATTATCAGGTAAGTGCAGGGGGGTTAGCGGTGGTTTGGGACCCTCGGTGTGTTATCTTCTTGGATTGGGTGGAAAACCCTAATATCTTATCAAGTTGTTTATGCCATGTGGGCACATGGGAGGTGATTAGTTTAATGGTTGTATATGGGCCTATAGTTCTAGGATAGAAGGGGAATTTCTCCATAATTTAAGAAGAATCAAGACTGTACATCAACATTAGAGCTGGATTGTTGGTAGTGATTTCAATTTGATTAGAAGCTTGAAGGAGAAGAAATGAAGAGTCAGAAGATTGGAGCAGGTGTCAACCCTATTTCATGAGCTAATCCAAGACCTAAAGCTAGTGGATGTGGAGACTGTTAATGGAGTGTACACCTGGAACAACCACATAGGAGGGAGGCATCAAGTGGCCAACATAATAGGTTGATAACTGCTCTCTGAGGATATGATTGGGCATAACATTTTCTTTGAAGTGTCTACTCTTCCAAGTTTGGGTTTTGATTACTGGCTCAATCAATTATAAATAGACCTAAAATGGCCCCTAAAAATAGACCATTTTTCTTTGAGAGCTTCTGGCTTAAGGAGCTAGAATTTTTGGATAAATTAGAGAGATCATGGTAGGATATAGATGAGAAAGGAGGAAGTAGAATGCATATATTCCAAACCAAGCTTAAAATGTTGAAGTAGAAGATCAAGATCTGGAACCCAACAAAATTCATAAATATTCATATTGAGAATAGGAAATTGGAGACAAGGATGGAGGAAATACAAAAAAGGATCATTATTGAGGTTCATTCGAAATCTTTAATAACAAAGGAAGGCCAAATCATCCACCATATAGAGAACTGACGAAAGCAGGAGGAGACTTTATAGAGACAAAATTCTCAGGTCCAATGGTTAAAGGAGGAGGAGTGCAACACTAAGTTTTTCCACAAGGTGATGATAAAACACATACATCATAATTGAATCATGTATCTAACCTCAAGGGAGGGTCAATGATTGATTGAGCAAGAAGGCAAAGATGATGAGATGAGAGCATACTATTAGGACTTGTTGATAGAAGGAGATCATGACAGAAGGAAGGAAATCAACAAAGTTACTAGCCATATCCCACCTATGATCACTCCAGAGCAAAAAAAATCTCTAATTCGAGATATATCCATGGAGGAGATGGAATAAGTCCTCAAAGAAATGCTAAATAATAAGGCCCTGTAACCAGATGACTTCACCGTGGATTTCTTTAAGGCATGTTGGCACTTATTAGGTACTGAGATCCATGCTTTGGTGGAGGAATCATGACAAAAACAATAGGTATGGTATGGGTTAAACACTACCTTCCTTACTTTGATTCCTAAGTCCAATAATTCCAATGACCCTAGTGTATTCTGCCCTATAACGCTATGTAATGTTATTTATAAGAGGAGTGAAACACTAAGTTTTTCCACAAGGTGATGATCAAACACTGACATCATAATTGAATCATGTTTCTAACCTCAATGGAGGGCCAATGATTGATTGAGAATGAAGACATATAGGATGAGATGAGAGCATACTATTAGGACCTGTTGATAGAAGGAGATCATGATAGAACACAGTCAATCAACAAAGTTACTAGCCATATCCCACGTCTGATCACTCCGGAGCAAAACTAATCTCTAATGCAGGATATCTCTGTGGAGGAGATGGAAGAAGTCCTCCAAGCAATTATATTAATAAGGCCTTGTAACCATATGACTTCACCATGGATTTATTTAAGGCATGTTGGCAATTCTTAGGTACTGAGATCCATGCTTTGGTGGAGGAATCATGACAACAACAACAAGTATGGTATGGGTTAAACACTACCTTCCTTAATTTGATTCCTAAGTTCAATAATTCTAGTGATCCTAGTGGATTCCGCCCTATAACACTATGTAATGTTATTTATAAGATCAATTAGTTAGCCATAGTTTGTAGATAAAACCACCTTCTGAAGTACATCATAGGCCTTGAACAAACAAGGTTTGTGGAGGGGAGACAGATTCTCGACATGATAGTCACAACTCATGAAATGATCCACTCATTGAGGCAAAATAGATCCACGAGTATGATAATTAAATTGGATTTATCCAAGGCTTACGCCTAGTTCAACTAGAATTTTTTTCTTGAGATCCTTGGAAGCCTTTGGATTTTCCAGACCCTATATTAGGTGGATTTGATCATTAATTTCAACACCATTTTTCTCTATTCTCTTAAATGGGTCTCCTTCATCTACATTTAGGGCCACATGTGGATTAAGATAGGGAAATCCATCATCACCATTCTTGTTAATTATGGAAAAAAAGGATTGGGGTGATACATAAGGGCAATAGTTATGCAAGGCAACTCAAAGGTCTTAGGATGTTGGGGAATGGTTTGCTGATCACCAACCAATAATTTGCGGATGACATTATGCTTTTTGACGAACCCACTGTGCAAAAAGTAAGAGTGTTGGACACTATCCTTTCAAACTTTCAAGATTCCTCAGGTATTCTAATCAACATAGATAAATCCAATATGTTTTTATTTAATACAAGAACGCTTGTCCAAAATATTTTGGTGAGAACTCTAGGATTCCATATTGGAGTCATACGAGCTAAGTACTTAGAGGTTTCTTTGGTTACAAATCCATTGTGGAAGGTCTGCTAGAAATAAATAATGGGTAAAGTTTCCAAATGCTTAGAGAACTTGAAATTCTGGTCTTTGAATATCACTAGAAGAGTACTCTCATGAATTCGATTCTCTAGGAACTCCCCTTATATCAGATGTCTATTTTACTAGCTCCTAAAGAGGTGTTAAAAAATATGGTTTCAAATTTTTGATGGCTTTTATGGGAGAGTTTGTAGGTAAGGAGAAAATGGGATTTAGTGTCATGGGAGAAGGTATGCTTACCCAAATGGAAGGGAGGATTGGGGCTCAGTGATCTAGGTGGATGCCTAATGGCCCAAAAATCAAATTTCTCATATTGCAGTGAAACCAAGATCAAATCAAAGAGCTTCTCGCAAGCTTTCCAACATCGCAAACGACGCCTCAATCCGAGCTCGTATACAAAAGTTATGGCTAATCAAAGTTTTTGGTCAAAATTCAATGAGTCAAAGTCAAGTAGGGATGACATCAACAATTTGTACTATTGACATTAGAATGATGTATGCAAGATGATGTGGCAGCCTGAGGGCATGCTATGTGCCACCTGTTTTTGGCACTTTTGGATTTCCAAATGGACTAGTAGAAAAGTGCCACATGCCACCTAAAGCACGCCACATGGCACCACCATGGTATCCACGTGGCACCAACATACAATATTGTCAACACTAATGTGGCAG
This sequence comes from Pinus tabuliformis, assembly GCA_031772625.1. Lineage (NCBI taxonomy): Eukaryota > Viridiplantae > Streptophyta > Pinopsida > Pinales > Pinaceae > Pinus > Pinus tabuliformis. Next base: position 207,243,794 of record CM062804.1, read on the forward strand.
CCTAGTCAACTAGGTGGGACTCACAGAGCTGACATAGTAGTGTTGAGCGAGGTGACGTGGCAGAGTTGATCGAGTTGGTGATTGGCTCTGACATGGCAACACGTGGGCCAATGGAACGGTGCCACGTGGCCCAACAAATGGGGTCATGTGGCACCTAGTTGGCAACCACATAGGCCCAGACACCCATAGGGACATGGCACAACGAGGTTGGAGTGGTCGCGTCATATTGTCGAACAGTTAGACCTAAATTGTCAAATGGTTATATATTTAAACCATATTTGTTTTAACATATGATTTGTTTTGTTTGGTATAAAATGGGGTCCGCAGGTTGAATCCATGACCCATCTGACACCAATGTTCTATTTTTATCACAAAAATCGAACCATCTCGTTGTTTTAATATCTATGTTTTTGTGTTCCCAAAGGTTTGCATTGAAGAGTTTTTGGAGTCCCGCATGGAGAATTTTTAATTGGCGTCTTAGGCTAAGTATCACAACCCATAATTAGGAGATTCACGAAAGAATCTTTGATTTATTTAGTTGATCAATATGTAAACAAATAGTATTTTTTTAAGAATGGAAGATCAACTAAATTTTGGGAAATTTTGATACATTTCTTCTCAAAGCACCTAATCTCGTTTATCTTATCCCTTCCATGCAGGGATAAGATTAATGTTTTTGTGCTTTCATAGGTTTGCATTGAAGAGTTTTTGGAGTCTTGCATGGAGAACTTTTTTAATCGACGTTTCAGGTTAAGTATCACAACCCATCATCAAGAGATTCACGGAAGAATTTTGGATTTATTTAGCTAATCAATATGTAAATAAATAGTATTTTTTTAAGAATGTAAGATCAACTAAATATTGGGACATTTTGATACGTTTCTTCTCAAAGCATCTAATCTCATTCAACTTATCCCTTCCATGCAGGGATAAGATTAATGTTTTTGTGTTTTCACAGGTTTGCATTGAAGTGTTTTTGGAGTCTTGCGTGGATAATTTTTTTTTTTTTTATCGACGTTTCAGGCTAAGTATCGCATCCCATTATTAGGAGATTAACGAAATAATCTTGGATTTATTTAGCTGAACAATATGTAATTAAATAATATTGTTTTAAGGATGTAAGATCAACTAAATATTGGGAAATTTTAAAATGTTTCTTCTCAAAGCACTTAATCTCATTTAGCTTATCCCTTCCATGTAGGGATAAGATTAATGTTTTTGTGTTCCCACATGTTTGCATTGAAGAGTTTTTGAAGTCTCACGTGCTGAATTTATTAATCAATGTTTTGGGTTGAGTATCACAACCCATTATCAGGAGATTTAAAGAAGAATCTTGGATTTATTAAGTTGATCAATATGCAAATAAATAGTATCTTTTTAAGAATGTAAGATTAGCTAAATAATGGGAAATTTTGATAAGTTTCTCTCAAAGCACCTAATCTCATTTAGCTTATCCCTTCCATACAGGGATAAGATTAATATTTTTATGTTCTCACATGTTTGCATTGAATAGTTTTTGGTCTTGCGTGGTGAATTTATTAATTGACGATTTGGGCTAAGTATCACAACCCATTATCAGGAGATTCATGGAAGAATCTTGGATTTATTAAGTTGATCAATATGTAAATAAATAGTATCTTTTTAAGAATGTAAGATTAGCTAAATATTGGGAAATTTTGACATGTTTCTTCTCAAAGCACCTAATCTCATTTAGCTTATCCCTTCCATGCAGGGATAATATTAATGTTTTTGTGCTCTCACATGTTTGCATTGAAGAGTTTATGGAGTCCTCTATGGAGAATTTTTAATTGATGTTTCGGGCTAAGTATCATAGCCCATTGTCAGGAGAATCACAAAAGAATCTTGGATTTATTTAACGTAAATAAATAATATTTTTTTAAGAATGTAATATCAATGAAATATTGGGAAATTTTGATACGTTTCTTCTCAAAGCACCTAATCTCATTACGCTTATCCCTTCCATGCAGGGATAAGATTAATGTTTTTATGTTCTCATAGGTTTGCATTGAAGAGTTATTGGAATCCTGCGTGGAGAATTTTTGTAATATTGGCTTTGAAATATATATTTAAACTCACCTCTATGCATAGTTTGGGGCAATGGGCGGAGACGTAAGCGTGGAGGAGGCTGAAACTATGATATACAAAACTCAGTTGCTGTAACCCTAGGCACCCAGAACCAGGATTCAGGGTTCCAAGAGGAGGAATATTCTAGTAATATTATTATGCAAAATCTAAGGAATCTAAAAGATTCCCCGAGGGGCCAGAATTGACAGTGTCAGAATGGGGTCAATTTTATACTAATTTTAACTAGAATTTCACAAGGATCGCAATGGTGCGGTCAATTTTTGGATTTGAGGAGTAAATATCAGGGGTTAAGGAAAAAACTCACATTCTTCATTAATTGTTGGGCACAAAGTTCGAGACAATAATGCACCTTTCAGAAGTAGGTCATGTTTATAGTCAAAAGTATTAGGAGAATGAGAGGGACCTGATGGTGTTATGATTTCTATGTTTTGGTAGTGGAACTTCAAGTCACTCCCATAAATGGAGGTATAATGATGTATTTTTATATGTACTCATTTTATTTTTGCTAAGATGAATGAAGTGGTCTCCCCACTATTGAAGTGGGGCTAGGAGATGTAGTCTAGGTTGGACGAACTTTGTTGTCAAACATTATGTGCATTGTATTTATGGTATCATTTATGTTGCTTCTTATTTAAGTATTAACACATATAGTTTTTACATGCTCTTTTTTTCAATTCTTAAAACAACACCGAAGAAAAGATCTTGGATAATGCTAGAACTCCGTTGTTAAACATTATGCGCATTGACTTTATGGTATCATTTATGTTGCTTCTTCTTTAAGTATTAACACATATAGTTTTTACATGCTCTTTCATGCAATTATTAAAACAACACCGAAGAAAATATCCTAGATAATGTTGGTATCAGAGGAATATCAGATCACTCAGAGATCCAAAGATAGTGAATAGAGTCATGGGGGGGGGGGGGAATTATGGTGATGCTGGTTACAAGGAGGCTCTGAGTTTTGGAACAAGATCTAAAATAGAAGTATGGAGGAGGGAGAATTTAGGAGATGATCATTTGCTCAGAAGTGTTCCCCATAGGGTCCCCTATCTGGAAATTGGATAAGGATAATAGGCCATTGGTCCACAATTACACATTTTGGGAGGTCCACAATGGGAGGACTACCAAATTGTGGGAAGATTCCTGGCAGCAATTACCTTTGTTAAACCAAGAAGTCAAGTTAGGGAAAATTATGGGCTATACCTTATCTTAGGGGGCGAAGGTAGTAGAATAATTCTAGAAAGAATTACAGACCTAGGACCATAGGCGCAAATGGAAATACAGTAGCAATTGGCCAAGAGAAGGCATGAACCCGAATTGGCCTGCCATGTCACAACAATTACAAAAGAGATGCATACCTATAGCAGAAGATGAAGATAAACTATGGTGGGGTTTCAAGCCATTTGGTTATTTCAATATAAAGGGAGTATGTGGTATATTAGCAAGGTTTGTTGAGTTACCTCAAGAAAAACTATGGCGAAAGATCTTGACAGGTCAATTGTGGCATAAGGTTGTTCATTTATTCTAGCTTATTGGTAGAAACCAATTATTAACTGTTATGCAATGAACTCATAGAAAAGACAGATTAATGAATTAAAAATTATCCTCTTCGAGGGGGAAACCTCCTTTACATTACATAAATGAATAATTCTTAGATGAGACAAATGAAAAGACCTCCTTTGTATATACAGGAGTCTAAGGGGTCACAATATAATCAGAGCCTACATAACAATAATAATGTAAGGGCAAAACAATAACATTAGTCGACTTCTATGGGGCACGATAATAAAAATATGGGGGATACATAGGCACAACAATAACAATAAGGGGGCCACACTAATAATAAAAAAATAAGGGGCTACACTAGGATTATAGGGACCTAACATGCCTCTCTTCGTCAAAAAAGTATTGTCCTCAACGCTTGAGTAGTTCTGGGTGCTTCTGTATAAAATTCTCATCCTGCCATGTGGAATCTTCAGCATGTAATTTCTTCCACTTAATGAGATACTCTGAAATTAATCACTTTCATCGTTGTCAGGTTCTTATTTCCGTGACTTCTTTAGGCTCAAATATGATTTTTCCTTCTTTATCAAGTTCTAGCAACACTTTTTGAACTAGATGCTTGTAACTGATAACCTTATTTAAGCATGAAACATGGAAAACTCGGTGTACTTGGGAAGATGGAGACATCTCCAAAACCTTGTAAGGACCGTAGTACTTGGGTGATAATTTATTATCCTTCTTATATTGCTTGAGAGACATTTGTTTGTATGGTTGTAGCTGTAAGAATACCCAGTCACTTACATCAAAACTTGTTACACTGTGATGCTGATCTTCTTGTTGTGTCATTCGATTCTGCGCCTGAATGAGGTTATCCTTTAAGAGTTGGAGAACTTGTTGTTGATGCTTGATGTGATCTTCCACTCCTTGAACCTTATAATTTTCTCTTAAAGTTGATGTGATGAATGGTGGATGATATCCATAAAGTGCCATAAATGGGGTCATTTTTGATGCGGTAGGGAAGGAAGTGAAATACTACCATTCAACTAGAGGTAAACACTTGACCCATTGTGTTTGTTTATCAGATATAAAGCAACGAAGATATCCTTCCAAACATTTGTTCACTATCTAAGTTTTCCCATCAAATTGAGGATGATAAGATGAGCTATGAGCTAATTGAGTACCAAGAGAAGAAAATAATTTTGTCCAAAAATTTTCTAGTGAAAATGGGATCTTTGTCACTTACTATGATCTTTGGGTTTTCATGAAGATTTTTGAATTACTGGTTTTAAAAGGATGAGATAATGCACAAAAGTGTGCACACTTGGTAAGTCTATTGACTACCACCATGATCACACTCTTTCCTTTAGACTTGGGTAAACCTGTGATAAAATCCATTAAGACCTCCTCCCAACATTGACTTGGAATGGCTAAAGGTTGTAACAAACCTTGGGTCTTAATTGTATCAACTTTATTTTGTTGGAAAACCAAAAATTTTGCCACAAACTTCTGAATATTGATTTAAGACCATCCCAAAAAGGTTCCTTCTTGACCCTATGGTAAGTTTTTTAAAATCCTGAGTGCCCTCTTAAGAGGGAGGTGTGCAATTCCAAAATAATCTTTTGTTTGAGTTTGGAATTCTTAAAAATATATAAGTGATCTTTGTACCATAATGAATCATTTTTCTAGCTAAATGTATCAGCTGTACTGGGGTCTTGCTGCAACTTCTGAATGGGTGTCCACACTTCTTCATCATTCTTCCGTTCATCCTTTGATTCGGTTATCCAATCTAGTTGGATAATAGAAATGGCACAATGCAGTGCTTCCACATCCTCATCCTTTCTTGAGAGTGCATCTACAACAACTTTTTGCTTCCCTTTTTTCGAGATGATTTCAAAGTCATAACCCAAAATCTTTGTGACCCATTTTTGCTGCTCTTCTAAAGATAATATTTCTTCCAAAAAGTATTTAAGACTATCATGATCTGTTTTTATCTTGAAGTGTATTCCCATGAGGTAAGGTCGCCATTGATTTCCTTTGATTGGACAACTTTCAAAAGCAATGGGTCTTCCTTCTTGCATTAAAACAACACTAATTCCATTTCGGAGGCATCAGATTCCACAATAAAGTTTTTTGTGAAGTGAATGGGAAATACATGCTTAATATTGCTCTTGTTGAGCTCCCTGTAATCCAAACACATATGCCATGATCCATCCTTGTTGTGCACCAATAATACTAGAGTAGAGAAAGAACTTTGACTAGGTTGAATTATACCTACCTCTAGCATTATTCCAACCATATGTTCAATTTCACTCTTTTGGACATAAGGATATTTGTAAGGCATGATATTTGGAAAAACAATTCCTACAATCAAATGAATAGTATGATCATGATCATGAATAGGTGGTAGGCCTTTGGGAGTCTCAAACACCCTGGAACGATTGTCAAGAATTTTTTGGAGATCTGGAGAAATAGATGATTTCGATGTTTGAACCTCTAGTAGGCATAATTGTGAAATTACTCCATTTTGTTCTTTATTCAGAAGCTTTTTCATGCCATTAGAGCTGATTATATTTCCTGGTTTCCCTGCGATACCCCTTAATTCAATTTCCCTTCCTTCCCAAAATTTTTTCAAAAAAAGCTCTTGAAAATTTAAATCTACCATCCCCAAATATTATAACCATTGGACTCCTAGTACAAATCAACACCACCCATTGGAATGGAAAGCATTGGACTATCCAATACATATTCCCCCATGGTTGGCTTGATATTATGGCACTTTCCCAAGAAATTTATATTTCGTCCATTTGCAACCATCACTTGACACTTTGGTGCTGGATATAGGAAACAATTCAATTCCTTGGCTATATTACAATGAATAAAATTATGGGTACTACCCGAATCAAGTAGCACTATTACCTTTTTCTTCTTGATATATAGTTCTATCTTGAGAGTTTGAGGAGAGGTAATTCCTACCAATGAATGAAAAGATATGGCCATATTCATTTATTCTTTCTCTGGGGTTGGTTCCTGGTGTATGTCCTCCTCTTTTGACATTTCTTGTCCCTTTTCTTCCTCCTCTTCACAATCTATGTAGAATAATTTATTCTCAGCACACTTATGACCTTTAGTGTATTTTCTATCACAATTGTAATGAATCAATTTTTCTCTTTTTTCCTCCAATTTTTGTGGTTTAAAGCTTGTAGGTTATGGAAGACTAGGAGAAACAACACTTCCATCTTTATTGTTGTGAGTGGTAGACTTCCTTGTTGCCATAAATTTTCTTTCAACTTTTCTTGCCACCCTGAATGCCTTCTCCAATGAATCAGGTTCCCAAATGTGAACATCATGTTGGATATTATCTTTTAAAGTCCTTATGAAGACATCAATCCTATACTCCTATATAATATCGATTACCCTAATAATCAAATTTTAGAAGTCTTCAATGTGCTCTGCCATTGAACCCTTTTGTTTGAGATTTATCAATTGGCTAAAAAAGGTGTTTCTCTTTGTATCTTCATAATGTGCTATCATTTCCTCCATAAAAATTCACCAGGTGACAAGTGGTTCACAAGATCAAAGCCATATATACTATATAGACTGATTGGGTTCTAAATATAAAGATGCAATACGTACCTTTTGTGAGGGTTGCACATCCTGTAGATCAAAATATTGCTCTATCTGTAGCATCCATGTTACTGGATCCTTGACATCAAATATCCTCATATCTATCTTTGGAATGTCATGGTTCTTAAACCCCACATTTGATTCTCTAAAATCATAATTCACATTCCTTTTGTCCTCATCATGATTTTCATGGATTACCTTGTCACGACCAGGAATCCTTTCTTGCAACAACTTTGTTAAACCTTCCAACTTGACATTCATCACATCCATGTCTACTTTAAAAACCTCCATGTTTCCTTGTATACCATCCATTTCCCCTTTTAATCCATCAATGTCCCCTTTTAGTTCATCTTTGGTTGCTCTTTGTGAGAGCGAAATTTGTTGCACTTGGTCTCGTAATTTTGATATATCATGCTGCAATTATTCCTCTTCATGTGTCATAGTAGAGCTTTCTGTGGGCGTAAGTGGTGTAGAATTATTTTGTTTGGGAGGGATTTTAGAACCAAATATTTATATCTATGTTTCAATATTCCCTTTGAATCACTTCAAACTAATGCTGGAAACAAAAGTCATGCAAAATTAAAAAATAAACACCTTTTTCTTACTTTTTAGGAGCTCGATATTGAAATTGTTGTATCTATGTAATTTTGGATATCTAAGGTATGAGATTTCATCATGTGGTATCCCTCCGAGTCTTCTTTCCAACCCCACAATTCAGATCGATATTTGATTCTTCAATAAAGAATTATTCTTGATCTCCCACAATGTATTGATTATAGACTAGTTCGGTAGAGCGAAATTTTACGGTGTGCCATGTGTCACTATTTCAACCTTCGGTCCTAAAAATGATAAAAAATAAACTAGATTCCATTCTATTTCAAGCATTTTTTATAAAATTCAAATCCGATTCTCAAAGAGAAAGTTATGCTTATTTTCCCTAGGTCACCTATTTGAAATTAAATTTTGGAGCCTGCAAAAACCCTAACTTCCTCAAATCATATATCCGAAAAGATAGCGAACCAAGTTCTGAAATTTTTACTTGAAGTTCACCAAAATTTTGGCTCCATGTGGTTTCAGCTTCTAAAGCCTCCTATAAATAAAATTATAGCGAAAATTCCACGATGGTATGGTTGAAGAAGCGAAACGCTAGAATCCAAAGTCTAATACCAAATGTTATGTAACCAACTCATAGAAAAGATAGATCAACGACTTATAAATTATCCTCTTCAAGGGGGAAATCCTTAAAATTAAATAAATGAACAATTCTTGGATGATACAAATGACAACCTCCTTTGTATGTATAGGAGTCTAAGGGGTTACAATATAATAAGAGCCTACATAACAATAATAATGTAATGGCACAACAATAACAATAGTGGGATTCTATGAGGCACAACAATCGCAATATGGGTGCTACATGGGCACAAAAATAACAATAATGGAGCTACATTAACAATAACAATAAGGGGTTACACAAGTATTAGCAGGGTTTGCTGAGTTACCTGAAGAAAAACTGCGGCAAAAGATCTAGTCAAGCCAACTGTGGCCTAAGGTTGTTCATTTATTCTGGCTTACTGGTAGAAACCAATTATTAACCTAGGATCGCCTACAAAGGAAAGGTTTCTTGGGACCATCTTTTTGCCCCATTTGTAAGCCCCAGGAAGAAACTATGGAACATTAGTTAAACAATTGTGGTGTAACATAAGAACTATGGAAGCTAATCCATGATTTATTTAGTTATTTGGATTACCCCCCCCATAGCTTAGTAGAGACCATTAACTCTTGGAGAAACTCCTTATTCAAAATACTGATTCTTAACTCTGTGTGGATGCTAGTCCCAGGTTTTATGCTATTGAATATGTGGAAAGAGAGGAACATAATTATCTTCAAATATCACCATACTTTAGTTTCGACCATCTGACAATGATCCTTCGAAAATGTCAAGGATTTTTTTTATCAGAGACATGGACTTAGAGGATCGGAAGGTGAATGGAGAAGAGATAATAATTCTACAAGAAATAGATATTTCTCAAGCAATGCAAGGACATCCAACAATGTCCAAAATTAGGACTTCAGGGTTGACCACATCAGAATTCATAGCACCACCAGAGGGTTTCATAATATGGAATTTTGTTGGGGCCTCTAGGGGAAACCTTGGACTGCCAACATATGGGGGCAGTCTTTGTGATCATGAAGGTAATCCAGTTGGGACTTTTTCCAGACTATGTGGGAATAATGCAAATAATTTGGTTAAATTTATAGCTCTAGAAAGAGGACTTAATCTGACTAATAATTGGGTATCAATCGCCTCCAAATCATAGGGTACCCGTTACCGGTGATAAGGGTGGCACAAAAGTTGATTAATGGCTCTTCAGCCTCCAAATTCACACAAATATGACGGCTCAATCTCTTAGTAAATAGAATTCAAGACCCACTCAATGAATTTCCTTATGTTATCAAATCTCATTCTTTGCTATCATGAAACAAAATTGTAGAAAAACTAGCCAATTGGGTCCTCAATGAGCTTCACTAATATTTAGGCATCAAATGGGCCCACACTATTCTTCCTGAGGATCTGGAGCACTTGGTGACACTCTTTGAGAGGGTTAAAAAGTCCTCGATGGGAGTGCAGATAGGTGAATACAATATGTGTGGATCGCTTGGGAGGATGCATTTGTCCGGGAAGAATTGTCTAGAAGGAAGGTGAAAGGTTGGGAAGAATTGTCTAGGAGTTGGGGTGGTGGGAGTGTTGTCACTTACTGAAAAATGTGTTTCCAGCTGCCCAAAGTGTAAATGCGCAGAGACGCTTGTATTCATCTTCCAAGATGCAGGAGGACTCAAAGCCTGCATCAGACCCTCTCAATTGGATAGTTCTCTAAATAATCTTTTCAACGACATATGGAAGTCAAAAAATGGACTCCTGGATCAAAAGATATGGTCTGCTGAAGTTTCAAGGATTAAAGCCTGAGGAAGGAAAGAATATCGACAATCGCATATAGGAGGTCCAGAATATCAATGATCGTAACATCAGAGCATTAGGCATATCAACAATCACAACATCAAAGCATCAGACATATCAATGTATCGCATATTGAAGGTCCCACATATTGGAGCATAAACACATCAGGCCTATCGGCAAACGGAGAATCAGAACTTCTTCAGGTGATAACCTTTAAAAAGTTGGGATATGGGTGAAGTGCTGACTGCTGGGAATGCCAATAAAGGATTAACAAGGGATTTCATCGCAAAAACAAAGATGGGCAGGCTCCTTTATCTCTCCTCTAGTAGGACATGGGGCAGCATAATATTACCTCTGATAATGACGCGTGCCGACATATGAATGGTTTCGATAAGCTACAGTGGCATATGACGTTAGCATGATGTGATGATATGGAAGGACACGTGGCAATTAGTTTTGGCATTTTGAGGGGGACTAAGGGGAGAAATCCGGGTGACACATGTCACCTCTCATAAGGTGCCACGTGGAATGATGACATCATATCGGAGGTCGCATATCAGAGGTTGAGGATGTCGGCACTTTAAAAAATTGATACTTGAAAAAGTTCGATAAGGGGGCTCCGATATTGAGTTAGCACCACAGTCGCAAGGACTCAAAGAACCAAAGGCACGGAGACGAGGTTTATCACCAAGAGCTATCGTCATATCATAGAATTAGAATATCGCAACTCCAAAGTTATTTCCCGATTGGAAAACTCTGATGAGAGGGGCTCTGATATTTGGCTAGCACATGGTCAAGAGGAACTTAAAGAACCTCGAGCACTAAGCACTTAACAAAGGAAGAATGACCCGTGGGCAGGAACAAAATGCCGTAGCGCCTTAAGGCTAAGCCTTCAGTCACCGCACCCAGTCCCATGGAGGAAAATAGAAAGGGGCTAAACAAAAGGGGCCAAGGACATCAAAAATTTGTTTTCGTAATGTCTTTAAGAATAAAAGTCCTAATGAGTAAAAGCTTTGATATAACACTATTGCAATAATACAGGACATATTGGACTCTGATTGTGTAATGCAAAGATTTATGAGATGGATGAGTAAAAAACTGTGATTCTACGGCACCGCTGGGGCCATCACAACTTATTGCGCCCAGCTCTAGAAAGTGGGAAATTCAAGTTGTTAAGGGGAAAGCGATAGGCGAACTGGTTGAATAACTAAAGAGGAACATTGTGGCAGAGATGTGGCCTGATAAGAGACCATCATAGGAATGGCAGGGAGATATTTTCCTCAACCATCATTCAATTTTCCTTATTTATTTCATTATGTAATTTCAAAATTTTAAAGAAAGGAATCAAATCCTTTGTAATGATTTGGGTAACATACCTTCGCATACCAAGGCAACTAGTCAATCATACAGCTGGAGCTCGAATAAGATATTTTGTAACTTCTTTCAAAGCCCCCCCTCTCCTTATAAAAAGAGGGAAGAAACACTAAACAAAGGTTCCAAAATTTTGCACCCAAGAGGCCTGAATTCGGTGGTTCCACTTTGGTTCAATTTGCTTGTTCATGAGGTCCTTGGGCTGATACAATTTCTTAATGTAATGGACTGGTGATTTGGACTCCATCTTCAAGGATTAATGAAACTGTTTTGTTGATTCCAATAAGAGAAATGCACAATATGTTTCCCTTTGTTTATCACTTCATGTATGTCTTTCCTCCTATGAAATAATGTAATGAAGTTGTTGGTATCACTCTCCTTATGGTTGTATGTTTGCTGCTAAGTAGTAAAAAGTACCTGTGTTAACTACATATTTACTTGTGTTATTTAATAGCCTATAGTACCTGTATGTGCACAAATTTACTTATTGTTGTTTGGTGACAAATGTATTCATGAGGCATAGAGTTTGAGACCTTAATTCACGCTCCACTCTTTCTGCATTTTCATCTCCTCACTCTTCCATATTTTTGCTAGATATTGTTGCTTAGGATTCTGTGTTCTGTCCAACCCTCTGCATCAATTCCCCTCCTTTCCTTCCTCTTGTTCATATATAGTACAACAAGAATGCTACGCTGCCTATTGTTGTATGTCAGCCATTAGAACTAAGACATTTCTCTTTGAGATTAGCCATATTTAAGCCCTGAGTATTTAGATCTATGTGTTTTCTTGAGTTTACCTTGATGAAGGACTATTGAACCAAGCTATGCATTATCTTTTTCTATATTACGTGACATATGGACTGCAACAGAAAGCCTTTAGATAATATTCAAAAGCACTCCTCTTGGATGCCATAGGCACTGGTCTCCTATCAACCCAGAGGCTGTCTCTAGGAGGCTTCTATATCTTCAGAAGCAATTGTGCAATAGGAAACATAAAAATCTACAACATCTTTCTTACGCCATTGCTGCAGGAATGAATTAGAATATTTTTCCTGGGGTACGACGATTTTTACATTCCCTCTGTCAGGTGAGCAAGGGAAGTGTGGGTTAAAGATCCCTCACCTTAGTGAATCCATTGTTTGAATCTTATTGTAAACACCCTTTCGACTCCACTATATATATCCTTATTTGGTCATCCCTAATTTCAAGAGGCCTGATACTCGCTCTGATGCTAAACAACAAAAAACTTCCCCTACATTTGAACTTGAGATCACTCACCTAAAGGGGTTTTCAAAATGGTCATTCTTGCATTCTTGGGCAACAAATTTGCCCCACTATATTTTTCTTCTGTTACTGGTTATCCCCATCATGTCCCTTTAGTTCATGAATGGTATACCTATTTGCCTAGTTTTAGTGGAAACACAGATAGAAGGTCAGACCAACACCTCAAGGATTTTCATGAATACATGGAACAACTGGGAATTGTTTTTGAAGATGTGAAAATGAAACTGTTCATGTATTATTTATAGGGAGATGCTACACTTTGGTACAAAACAATACCTCGTAGCAACATAACTTCATTAAAGAGATTTCACATAGAATTTAATCATTTTTGCAAAAGATTATATCCACTGGATGCCCTATTTGAAGATTTTTGTGCACATTTTAATGTTGAAAATATTTATGAGGTTAATGATTCTACTGAAGATATTTGTGGGGCTCCACACCAAGAAGATATCTACTCGCATCAAGAAGCATCAAGCAAAAATCAAATAAGGGAAGAAGGAGACATCATCAAGCTACAAACAAACCTTCATAAATATTATTTTGTCAAATTTGATGATTCCCCTTCTTATGATTCATATGACTCCAATGGCATGTTGAGTAATGCAGGAATACAACAATCCTAGTCATGGAAAGCTGCACAAAATTAGGAGGCCCACCGGGAGGTTAACAAAGAGGCTCCAATTTACGATCCACATCCTTCAAATGGAGAACAAGTTCAAGAAGCTGATAGTAAAATTGATAAAGATTCTCCGATCTATGATTCAGAGGAGGATGAGATTGTTGTAGACTCTCAAAGAGATCTACTTAAAAAGAAATGGGGAGAATATTACCAACAACAACTCATTCGAGAGGAGCCCATAGTTGACGAGCCGAGCAATGTCGGTGGTTGCCTGTTGCAGAAAGATTCCTGCTGGGAAACAGTTCAAGAGAGGGAGATAACCATAAACTTATCTCATCAATTCTATGATCTAGTAGATGACTATATGACATCTTTCATTGGTTAGCAACCAATACCAATTATGGGGTATGTATTAAATGTTTTACCTCAAGATTTAAAATGGTACATGCCTGTTTTAGTTGTTGAATTTCAAGAGAATAATGGCATAAGGTCTAGTACTCAGATGTTGGGCTGGTATCATTGGAAGGTTGACCTCACTTGGGTGAATTGAGCCCTATGCATAAATAGGAGTTGTATATAAATAAGCTCACTATGTGAGTGTTTAATTTCTAGTTTTTAGAGTTTGTAGTTTTTCATTTCAGTTTTATGAGGAAAGGACTCCCAGAAAATAAAGTTCCATGGAGATTTTCTGGTTTTATAGGTTCAATATATTTTTGACTCCATGCCCAATGGTGAAGGCTACTAGTCTGCAGGTTCTCAGCACCTTGCTAGCAAGGCACTGTCCCTAATTGGAGCCAATGTTGTCACTTACTACAAAATGTGTTTCCAGTTTTCCAAAGTGTAAATGCGAAGATAAGCCTGCAGTCATATTTCAAGTCACAAGAGGATTCAAAGCCTACATCAGGCCCTCTCCATTTGATAGCGCTCTAAACAAGCTTTCCAACCACATGTGGAAGTCCCAAAATGGACTCCTGGATCAAAAGATACGGTTTGCTGAAGTTTCAAGGATTAAAGCCTCAAGAAGGAAAGAATATCAATGATCGCATATCGGAGGTCTAGAATATTGATGATCGCAACATCAGAGCATTAGGCATATTAGAAATTGCAACATCAGAGCATCAGGCTTATTAGCACATCACATATCGGAAGTCCTTCATATCGGAGCATCGACACATCAAGCATATCAACGATGGGATAATCAAAACTTTTTCAGGTGATAGCCTTTAAAAAGTTGCGATATGGGTGAAGTGCGGATAGTGTTAAAAACTGTCAGGAATGCCAATAAAGGATTAACAAGGTATTTCCTTGCAAAACTAAATATGGGTGGGCTCTTTTCTCTCTCCTATAGCAGGACATGTGGCAGCCTAGTACTGGACCCGATAATGACACGTGGCGAAATATGATTGGTTTCGATAGGCTATAGTGGCATTTGACGTCAGGATGATGTGGCAGTACAAAAGGACATGTGGCAGTTAGTTTTTGTGTTTTGAGGGGCCTAAGGGGAAAAATATGGGTGACACATGTCACCACTCATAAGGTTCCATGTGGAATGATGATGTCATATCAGAGGTCGTATATTGGAGGTTGAGGATGTCGACTCTTTACAATAGTTAATACTTGAAAAAGTTCTGATAAGGAGGCTTCGATATTGTGCTGGCATCATGGTCACAAGGACTCAAAGAACCAGAGGCGCGGAGCCAGGGCCGAGCACCAAGAGCTATCATCATATCAAAGAATTCAAATATCACAACTCCAAAGTCATTTCCCCGATTGGAAACCTCTAATGGGAGGGGCTCCAATATTTGGCTAGCGCATGGTCAGGAGGAACTTAAAGAACCTTAGGCACTAATCACTTAACAAAGTAAGAACAACCACCAGGCAGGAACAAAATGCCCTATCGCCTTAAGGCTAAGCCTCCAGTCACCGCACCCAGTCCCATGGAGGAAAATAGAAAGGGGCTAAACAAAAGGGGCCAAGGACATCAAAACTCTGTTTTCGTAGTCTTTAAGACTAAAAGTCCCGATGAGTAAAAGTTCTAATATGAAACTATTGCAATAATACAACACATATTGGGTTACGATAGTGTAATACAAAGAGTTATGAGATAGATGAGTTAGCAATTGTGATTCCAAGACATCATTAAGGCCACCACAATTGATTTCTCCAAGCTCTAGAAATTGGGAAATTCAAGTTGTTAAGGGGAAACCGACAGGCGAACCAGCTGAATAACTAAAGAAGAACATTATGGTAGAGATGTGGCTTGATCAAAGGTCATCACATAAATGGAAGGGAGATATTTTCCTCAACCATCATTCAATTTTCCTTATTTCTTTTATTCTGTAATTTCTGTATTTTAAAGAAAGGAATCAAATCCTTTGTAATGATTTGGGCAGTAGACCTTCGCAAGCCGAGAAAACTAGTTGATCAGATAGCTGGAGTTCGGCTGAGATATTTTGTGACTGATTTCAACGCTCCCCCTCTCCTTATAAAAAGAGGGAAGAAACACTTAACAAAGGTTCTGAAATTCTATACCCAAGAGGCATGAATTCTGTGGTTCCCCTTTGGTTCGATTTGCTTGTTCATGAGGTCCTTGGGCTGATACAATTGCTAAATGT
This sequence comes from Pinus tabuliformis, assembly GCA_031772625.1. Lineage (NCBI taxonomy): Eukaryota > Viridiplantae > Streptophyta > Pinopsida > Pinales > Pinaceae > Pinus > Pinus tabuliformis. The sequence continues at coordinate 207,259,880 of CM062804.1, forward strand.
AATGGACTGGTGATTTGGACTCCAGCTTCAAGGATTAATGAAACTATTTTGTTGATTCCAATAAGAGAAATGCATAATATGTTTCTCCTTTGTTTATCACTTCATGTATGTCTTTCCTCCTATGAAATAATGTAATGAAGTTGTTGGTATCACTCTCCTTATAGTTGTGTGTTTGTTGCTAAGTAGTAAAAAGTACCTATGTTAACTACAAATTTACTTGTGTTATTTAATAGCCTATAGTACCTGTATGTGCACAACTTTACTTATTGTTGTTTGGTGACAAATGTATTCATGAGGCATATAGTTTGAGACCTTAATTCACGCTCCACTTTTTCTACATTTTCATCTCCTTACTCTTCCATATTTTTGCTAGATATTGTTGCTTAGGATTCTGTGTTCTTTCCAACCCTCTGTATCAATTCCCCTCCTTTCCTTCCTCTCGTTCATCTATAGTACAACAATAATGCTAAGATTCCTATTGTTGTATGTCAACCACCATAACTAGGACATTTCTCTTTGAGATTAGCCATATTTACCCCCTGAGTATTTACATCTATGTGTTTGCTTGAGTTTACCTTGATGAAGGACTATTGAACCAAGCTCTGAATTAACTTTTTCCAAATTACGTGACTTATGGAGTGCAACATAAATCCTTTATGTAATACTCAAAATCACTCCTCTTGGATTCTCTAGGCATTGGTCTCATATCAACCCAAAGGCTGTCTAAAGGAGGCTTCTATATCTTCTGAAGCAATTGTGTGACGAGATAAAAAAATCTACAACAGGGAGTTCGTAAAAAATCTGTAGTAGAGGGTGGTACCTCTACCAGCCTATTCTACGCTTTCTTTTTTGGCTAGATAGTGACGAATTTTAGGTGTGTGCGTGGAGAGGATGAGTGTGTGGGCCAAGGCTTGTTGACAAGATTTGTGTGGGACCATGGCATTGGGATTAATTCACAACCATGCCATCACTCCAACGTGGCTAGGTTGAAGTGGAACAAGGAAGATTCAAGTCGACACAATGGTGGGAGGCTTGTGGATGTAACTGTATAATAATTTATTTACACTGGTTCTTTGTTTTTGGTTTCGTAGTTATATCTCCTAGACATTCTTGTTCTTTATCCATACCAAGTCTGGTAGCGGAAGGGACTTCTTTCATCGTTGGTTTTGACTGGACAAACTTAAAACCCTATGGGGAGAAAGGTCTGGTTAGGGTTGTATCTAGAGGAGAAACAATTTGGGGGAAGCAAAGGCTGGCTGGGAAGCCTATGATACTTTTGTCCCTGTTCTCATCTTTCGGGGAAAATTCAAATCAAGGGAGTAGTCTCGAGAATCCTGTAGATCAATGAGGGCACTTGTGGGCATACTTTAATTCAGAGAAATTTGATGAGGGCTTTGAAAGTTTGGGGGAGGGGTGGGGGTTGATTATGATGTAAGTCTTGTACCCTGGGGGTTGGTTGCTTCTTGGTTGAGTGGTTCTGTGGTTTAGGGGTTGCATGCTAGTACAAGTGTTTGGATTTCAGAAGGGGCCCAAAGCCATCCCAGTGGTGGTTCTTGAAGGCGGCTCGCCGATCCCTCATTATGTATTGTTAGCATGGTCGCCCTCGATGTGGTGTGGGTCCTCAGGGATAGGTAGAGGGTCACCGATTGGAGAACAAATATATGGGGGAAGAATTAGACCCTAATCTGATCCCGTCCGTGAGTAGTGTGGAACTTACTTCCCCTTTTGAAACATTAGCTAATAGACTCCAACATATCACATTGCTTCTAGATGATGGGAGTGTGATTATCAATTTTATGACAAATTACATAGGAACCAGTGACACATGCAGGACAAGTTGGCCACCTTGCAACATGGCTAAAGGTGCTTGTACGAGAAAAATGGATCGAATGGAGGGAAGACTAGCTCATATGGCAAAGCATGTCCACTGTGTCTTTAGCCCTCTGCCATCCCTAGGTCCTTACCACCCAACTCCAGTTCACTTGTATGATCTGGGATGACCTTATCATGTATTTTGGTTCTTGGAACCTTTTGGCTAGTTTGGGAAATCAATTCTTGTTTTTCTAGTTTGGATATGCTTGTAATATTTTGGTTTTGATTTCATATTCTCACTAACAAATCTGGTAGAAGTGAGGTTGGAAGAATTTTGATATCCAAAACTCTCTGATGTAATATCATTTTGAATTAATAGAACCTCTCTACTTACAAAAAAAAACCTATATAGTTCACATACGCTAGATATCAATGACTACTACGTCCATGAAATATTTGTACTAGGCAGATCCACCTGAAGCACTTCTTGTCGGCTCAACCACAGATGACCTTGAGAATCTCGAGAGAATTGAACTTGTGATCTCTCAATAACAAAGGTACTTTATCAATGGGGACTTAACCAATTGAGCTAACCCTTTGGGCTAAACTTTAAATATACCTTACTACCATCGCTATTGCGCCTAGAGGCGCTCTACAACCTAGTATGGGGTGGATGTAAAGTGTAAATGTTAACATTTAACATTTAACATTTAACATTAGTGTAAACATTTAAATACTGACTCAATAAATAATAAAAAGTCAGAAGTAATAAAAATAATAAAATTCAATTTGTTATATTGTAATTATGTTTTGTAGGGTTAACCCCTCCAACTCATGTTAGGAATTATGCTCTAGAAAAATTGCATAAATATTTATAAGTTACATTGGTCAATGCTAAATCAATAATGGTTGATAGACTAATGGTCCTTTAGTCTTTTTTCGCAGTAACTAATAAATTGTGATGTGAAGTGGATAAGTAAATTGCTTGCTCAAGCTAAATAACTTGCATAAATTTTGGTGGGTAGTAACCACTAGTACTTCTACACATTTACAATTTTAATCCTACATAAGCATTGAAAAATAAATAAATAATAGTTGGAAGTAACTCCTCTAAGTGTATTTTTTACATCATATCCCTATCCATTTTTTATGCAAAGACTTGCTTAAATTATGGTGGGAATTAATTGATGATATATATGTTATTTACTTGAGTATAAACTATTTTTAGATATTTTATTTTTGGATGGTTTTCTTACAAAGCTTAGGAATAAAAAATCATTACACAAATATCTAAAAATCATTATATTGTGCAAAAGATGCTTCAATTTATGTTCCAATCAAATGTTTGATTTTTCTTTTTAATAATGTTGAAAAATAAATATTTATTTTTCAAAGTTTAACATTATAATTTTCATTTATCAATGCTAAACTAATAGTGATCAATAGACAAAAATACAAATCCATTGTTACAGTCCCACCTTGGTAAGGACTAATAATGATTAGATAACCATATTTAAATTTAATTAATAAGCATATAAGAACTTAATACTTACAATATAACTGGGTTTTTAACCATATATATCCACCCCCACTTTACCATGGATATTATTAACTTGTAAATAGGTTTTGCTACAATACCATGGGAAAATACCATGGATTATCAATACTACATGCTAAAAAACATAACTCATTTCACAATAAAAAATTTAAAATGTGAAATTGATCCGAACTTATGCAGGAATACAACAAAATACATATATACACATAAACACAAAGATGCAATAGAAATAAAACTTCGTTTCACTAATATCAAAGAACTGAAATATGCTTACATACAGAAATGGAAATAAACTAGCTCGGGTGATGGTAGCTTATCTCTATGAAGAGATGTGGCAGCTACATGCCTCTGAAGTGTGTTACAATGAGGCTTAAGGGCCTTTTTATTATTGAACAAACAAGGGAAAACCATAAACAACCCAAACCCTAACCCCATGAGATGGAACACCAAGAGTTTGTGGGTCCCGTTGGGGTTAGTTGGGCAACCAACTTCCCAGGGTGGTAACTTGGTCATATTATCTCTGTTTGGTGCATATGATAACTTGTTTGAAAGATATCTCCGATACTATAGGATTTGAAGTAGAACCAAATCCATGGTTATGAGCTTGCAACAAACCTAAAAAAATCTGTTTAGGGGGTCAAAACTGTTCCAGAAGTTCAAGACACGAAAAATTGCTAAAAATAGTAAATGCTGCTATAAACAAGGAAATTGATGAAACTAACTAGAGTTCTAGGTGGAATAGGTGGGTGGCCACCAATATACACATGTACTAGTCCTCCCTCCTTAGGAAAGAATGGTCCCCATGCATGCAGAGCCTCCATGAGGTGAGGAAAGTTTTGTTGAACCTGGTCCCTAGTGAACCACTTGCCCCGGTGAATGATTTGGCCCGCTTTGACAACTCGATATAGCTAGATCCTCTATTGGCAAGTGTTCTTAATCTACGTGTCCATGATCTGATCATTTGTGGCTTGTTCCATGCATTATGGGTTTAAATTCGTTGGTGTAAGTTGTTCTACAATGTTGGATGTGTCCAATAATGATGGAAAATATGACCAAAGGCGGTCCACATTGAATACTAGGTGCAAGCCAAGGAACGGTGGAATGTTGAGCTTGAAGGCATTGTCCCATACAACCTTGGTGATGGTGTATGGCCCCTATCAGAGTGGGAAAATCTTGCGGTGGGGCCCATTGAGGCATTCCTTCTATAGATGTAGCCAAACTTTGTCGCCCACCTGGAACTTGTGTGGCACCCGATGTTGATCATGTCACTACTTGTACTTAGCATTGGCTGTGTCCAATATGTCATGGACCTGCTGGAGAATGTGCTGAATGAATCTATTAGCCCTGTCAGATTCAGATTGGACATGAGCCGGATCTACCTGAGTAGCTGCAAATGGTATGGCCACATCAATGGGACATAGTGGTTGGAATCCCAATCCCACCTGGAAGAGGCTATGACAAATTGAGCTATGGAGCACTTTGTTGTAGCCATGCTAGACATAAGGGAGGATTTCATTCCATGTGTGTGGAATATTTGAGTTGTACATGCGCAAAATGTGTATGATCATCCTGTTGACAACCCCTGTTTGGCCATCAGTTTAGGGGTGGAAAGCCATGGACATAGTGAGCTTGGTATCCAACATCGATCAAAGACTTGATGAAAATTTACTTAGGAACCTACTGTCCCGATATGAGATAATGGACTCTGGGACCCCAAAGTGTACCCACACTCATTCAAAGAAGAGCTTAGCAACGATTTCTGCTGTGATACTCTTCTTACAGGCCGCCAGAATGGCCATCTTAGAGAATCTGTCGACGACCACGAAAGCAAAGTCATTTCCATGCTTAGTAGAAGGAAGGCCCAACATGTAATCCATGGAGATGGATTACCAAGGTTGACTAATAGTAGGTATAGGAGTATATATGCATTGCTTCTTGATGGTTGGTTTGGCAATGACACATGTAGTGGAGGATTTTATGTACTTCCCAACATCCCGTCGAAGGTTCGACCAATAAAATTCTTCTGTAGCACTGCCATTGTTTTCTCTACCCCTAAATGTCCAGTGGTCTGACTATAGTGCGGCTCCCAAATCATCTTGGCACACTCGCTTGAAGGAACACATAGGTGTCCCAGGTGGCATAAAAATGCATCATGGTAGTGAAAATTTAGAACTTTCTTTCCTTCTAGAAGCGTTTGGTATGTGTTGTCGAATTTCGGATCACTCTTTTAAAGATCTGGACACCCCATAGTCTCGCGCCCACAAAAGTTGAGCATAGTGGTCAGCGCCATGACCGACAGTCGGTTGAGGCAATCTGTAACATTTTTGGTGTTGCCCTTCTTGTACTTAATGTTCAAATGGAACTATTGTAGGTATGTGGACCATTTCTGATGGCGTTCGTTCTACAACTTCCCCTATGTTTGTATGAACTACAAGGGTCGGTGGTATGTGTGGATGACCGTTTCCTTCCCCAGAATGTAATGCTTCCATTGTTGGCAAGCCTGCACATTGGAGTACATATCTTTGTCATAGGTGGGATACTTTTAGACTATTTTTGAAAGTGTCTCACTTTGATATGCCATTAGATGCCCCTGCTTGGTAAGAACAACACGAATAACATAATCAAAGGCATATGTCTCGATCTCAAATGGTTGTTGTAGGTCTGGTAATGTGAGCACTAGTGCATAGAAGAGGTGATGCTTCAACTCAACAAACACCTTCTGCTGGGATTCAGACCAAAATATATTTTCTTTCACTCCTCCCTTGGTGAGTTGACTCAAAGGCCAAATGATATGAGAGAACCGAAGCATGGACCTATGATAGAAGTTGGCAAGACCCAGAAAAATGCAAAGGTCTGTTAGAGTGGTTGGGGTTGGCCAATCATGAATAACTTGTAGCTTGGATGGGTCCACATACACACCTCGTTCATCAATTATGTATCCCGTATATTGAACCTGGGTCATACCAAAAGTGAATTTCTCCAAATTGGCACATAACTTGTGTTGTCACAGGGGTTGGAGGATCTGTTGAATATGGTGGAGGTTCTCTTCCTAGCTCTGGCTGAAGATCAAAATGTCATCCAAAGACACCATCATGAGTGAGTTGGTGAAGAATCAGAAGATGTCGTCCATCAACCTCATGAAGGTTGCAGGGGCATTCGTCAACCCGAAAGGCATGGACAACCATTCGAAAAGGCCCTCCTTGGATTTGAAGGTATTCTTCCACACATCAGAGGATTCGATCAGTACCTGGTGATAACCAGTCTTCAAGTCAATCTTGCTGAAATATTTGGCCTCCTTGAGCTGGTCCAGAAGGTCATCGATGTGTGGGATTGGATGCCTATTCTAGATAATGATCTTGTTCAATGCCTGATAATCAATACAGAGTCTCCAAGTCCTGTCCTTCTTCTGTACCAACATGATTGGGCTCCCACAAGGTGGTAAAATTAGCTTGATGTGCCCTTTCTGCAACAGCTCCTGAATCTGCATCTTGATTTCATCGTTCTCCAGAATAGAGCGTCGATAGATCGATCCATTGGGTAGCGGCATGCCCAAGGTTAGATCAATGGAGTGCTTGACCTGACATTGTAGAGGTACCCTTATGGGTGAGGTGAAGATGTCCTTGTACTCCTCCACAACCTTGTCCATTTGTTGCTTCTGTGCGGAGGAGCTTGTATGAAGGTCATAGCCACAATATTCTTCTTGCCCTGAGGGTGAATCATAAGGAAAACAAATTTCCTGGTTTGGGAAATGATCTTACTGCATTGTTTTGTAGTGATAAAATAAATGGTGGTAGGCATTGTTACCTTTGGTATCCTGTACAACTTATTTCCCAAAGTAATAATAACAGTGCGAGGCCGAGACTCATACAAAGCATGTCACTTCCACAAGTACAGTTGGCCTAATAATACATCACAAACTTCAAGAGGAGCAACATCACACAATACCTCATCTATGAAGGGCTTGATGCTATAAGGAAGGTAACACTGTTGGTTGACGCAAAGATCTCTCCCTTGGTGAAGCCACCCGATGGTGTATGACTGCAGGGGTGGTGTGGTCGGTAGGTCCAACCACTTCATGAGCTCTACTGAAATGATGTTCTTTTGGCTCCCGCTGTCGACAATGAAATGCAGTGGATAACCCTTCACCCAGATCTGTGAGTGGAAGAGCCGCTCCCCTCCTTTGCATCTTCGGGCTCATCCTTCTAGATCTTGGTGGTGGAAATAGTGGCACTAGGCTCCACATCGATAATATGCTTCCTTTTGTCATTCCCCTTATCAGTTTTTGACTCAAAGTCAAAACATGCATCTAATTCATAAGCCTTCAGCTTGGCCACCAATGACTGCTTGACTTGACACTCACTTTTGTTGTGAATGGGGCTCTTATGGAACTCGCACCATTTCCCTATGTCCTTCTTTGTCTTCATGGTGTTGTTCTTTGATTGCGACTTTGGCAGGTTATCCTGGGTCGCCATGCCTTGGATTTTTCCTTTGTTCTATGGTTGGGAGTGCCTTTCCCTTACTTCAGATTCATAGATCCAAAGTCTCACTTCTTTTATTTAAATTTATGCTTGATCTTAAAACATATCGATAGGCGATGCCAAGTGATGAGATGTCCAGGAACTCCATCTCATCCCAGATGTACTTGTGTAGATAGCTGTGGTACTTGAGTACCAAATTCTACTCAGAATCCTTGATACCCAACATTGTGCAAAGGGTATGGAAAAAATTTGTGAACTTCGACACATCTTGGTCCCTTCTTTGCCTTAGCGTGGTCCAATTTATGTATTTATCTTCATAGCTATTGACAAGGTAATATTGTTCCTTGATGGAATATCAGAAAGAATTCCAAGTGGGTGTGGCTGAAAACAATGAGGATTCCCTCTCATCCTTTTGTTCATAGTAGGTTTCCCACCAGTTCTTGACATGTGGGGTGACTTTGAGGAGTGCAAAAGTAATCTTTTCCAGATTGGAAAAGTCACGAACTAAAAAATATCCTTCCAATAAATTTAACCATCTATCTACAACGTCTGCATCTATCTAGCCTTCAAATATGGGAATGTCAAAGTTAACTTGTACCTTAAAAGGAGTGGCACCTCCAGAGTGGTTGCTAGATGAAGATGAGTTGCATGTGGGTAGCCGCCGAAGGATCTGAGCAAAGTTATCCACCATCATGTTCCTTTGTTGATTGAGGGCTTCCTCAAGTGATATTTTGAAAGGATCTCCTACCCCCTCGTCTTTCTTTTCTTCCGCCATGAGAGGGTGTCAAGGTTTGCGAGGCTAGTCTTGTAAAGGTTCAACCAGTTCGAGCCCTAACTCCTTATACCCTGACCTTGTTGGGGACATGCAAAGAAAAACAGAGAAAGAGAAGACCACTCTGATACCACTGATCCAGAATTATGCAGGAACACAACAAAATACAAATATACACATAAACATAGATATGCAACAAAAATAAAACTTTGTTTCATTAATATCAAAGAACTGAAATATGCTTACATACAGAAATGGAAATAAACTAGCTCGAGCGATGGTAGCTTATCTCTGAGAAGAGATGTGGTGGCTACATGCCTCTGAACTGTGTTACAATGAGGCTCAAGGGCCTTTTTATTATTGAACAACAAGGGAAAACCCTAAATAACCAAAACTCTAACCCGAGGAGAGGGAACACCAAGAGTTTGAGGGCCCCGTTAGGGTTAGAGTGGCAACCAAATTCCTGGGGTCATAACTTGGTTATGTTATCTCCGTTTGGTGTGTACGACACCTCATTGGAAATATCTCTCCGAGTACTACAATATTTTCCATAGGCCCTTGCCATTGGCTATGGGCCTTGTTGCGGACCTAAAAAAAACGCCGCTTAGGGGGTCAAAATTGCTCCGGAAGTTTAGGACTACTAAAAATAGCAAATGTTGCTATAAAAAAGGAAACTGATGAAATCGACTGGAGATCTAGATGGTATAAGTGGGTGGACACCAATATCCACTTGGATCAGAAATATTTTAGATATTACAGATAACATTGATTACATAGAGTGAAAATTCTCCATCATATGGATGGAGGGGGGAGAGAGGAGAGAGGGAAGGAGATAATGATAGAGCTAGAGGATGGAGAGAGAGAGAGTGATGAGGATGTGAGAGACATAGGCAGGTGTACGAGAGAGGGAGAGAGATGAATGAAGAAGGAGAGGAGGGGAGGGAGAAGAGAGAGGGAGGGAGAGAGAGAGATAGAGTTGGAGGGGGAGAGAGAGGGAGGGGGAGAGAGAGGGAGGGAAGAAGAAAGACATAGAGAGATAGAGGTAGAGAGAGAGGGAGTGACAAGGGAGAGATGTAGAGAGAGGGAGAGAGGATATGAGGGAAGATAGAGACAAGGAGAGGAGAGATAGATAGAGACATAGAGATGGAGGGGGGAGAGAGAGAAAGATATAGAGAGGGAGATAGAGATGGGTGGAGAGATAGAGGGAGGTGGGAGAGAAAGGTAGATAGAGTGTACTTCAGAGAGAGGAGAGAGGGAGGGGGAGAGAGAGAGGGGGGAAGAACAAAGACATAGAAATATAAAGGTGGAGAGAGAGAGGGAGTGACAAGGGAGAGATGGAGGAGAGTGAGTGAGAGAGGAGAGGAGGGAAGAGAGAGAGAAGGATAGGAGAGAAAAAGGGAGAGAAGGGAAAGAGAGAAAGGGAGACATGAAGATGGAGGGGGGAGAGAAGGGGAGAGAGAGAAAGATACAAAGGGAGACACGAAGATGGAGGGGGGAGAGAAAGAGGGAGAGAGAAAGAGATAGGGATGGAGATAGTGATAGAGTTGGAGGGCAAAGAGACAGAGAGAGTGATGGGGGGAGAGACAGAGGGAGGTGGGAAAAAAGGGAGAGAGAGGAAGGAAAAGGGAGATGACTTGAGAGAGAGAAGGAGAGATGAAGGAAGAGAGAAATGGAGTTGTAGGGGGAGAGAGAGGGAGGGAAGAAGAAATACATAGAGAGAGAAAGGTGGATAGAGAGATAGAAATTGATAAGGGAGAGATGAAGAGAGAGTGGGGGAGAGAGTAGAGTGGGAGGGGAGGGAGAGAGAGAGAGAGAGAGACGGGTCCAACCTAGATATTGTATATGTGTATATAAAAACTAGCCTAGATCCATCTTTACCCTGGATCTATAAGTGCCGAGAGGGATCACATCTCTTTTCACTTTAAAAGATGTTTGTATCTCAAGAGGTATCCCTCTTTACGGTGGATAGATTGAGGGTTAAGATGGATCTAGGCTAGTTATAGTTTAGAACATATTTTATCAAAATTATAATATCAATGTTTATCAAAATATATAATTAAATTCTAGATTCAATTCGTATTGGAATTACTTAAGAATATGAAGAGTATATTTACCTTTTACTTAGTGGAGGAAGACTGTTTATCTTACTTTTAAGGAATTACTTATTTTTTTTGTTTTGTTTGTTGGGTTATTAACGTGGCTTGAGTATTCGTGACCCAGGAGCATCTAGGCCATCAATATTACCCAAGCCTAGGCCACACCAGCTCTTAATATGAGTGGATTTTTGTCCACAAAATTTAGAACTGATGACCTTTACACCATAAAGTGCCTTAACAAAATACTTATTAATATTTACTCTATAAGTGAACAAATTAACATAAATTATTACAAATATTAGTAATTTATAAATAAAATAAATTTTATTTATTTAAAATATTAAAATAATTTATAGCTAAATATTATTATAAAAATCTCAAAATCCTTTTTTTTTAAGGAAAGCACTATATAATTTTTATAATTATGAAATATTTATGTAACACCCCCAAAATGAATGAAATTACTGAGGTTACTAAGTGGATATTTACCATTTGTTACTTTAAAGTTTTATTATAGCATGGTGTTAAATATTAAGTAATTGAGGCTGGAAGGAAAAGATGTTGGAAATAACACAGGGGGGGGGGTGAATCAGTATTATTAAATCAATATAACTTTTTCATTTCCATATTAAGATTCATATACGCTACTTCAGTTAAGGCAAACCGCGTGTATACGCAACTATGTGTAGTGCAACACGCATATATCCAGTAAACTTATGATTCAGTTAGTTGATCCTTAATGAGTGCATCAGAACATTATTAGCCATATGAACAGTAAACAGGAGCACTAAAACAGAACAGATCATCACACACAAGAAGCACACATGAACACCATGATATAAGTTGGAAACCCAATGTGGGTGAAAACCACGTGCTACAAGTCGTCTCTATATTCTTTTAATAAGAAACTTCTTTTTACAATATTTCTGTACTGGTGCAGTCTTATACTAGTAAACAGGCTTCTACCCGTAGAAGGCTACAACCTTCTCTCATTCTCCAGATTCTCCTGGAAGGGAGCTGCAACCCCCTTATCTCTTGTACTAGCCGATCCCTTTACTAGTACGTAGGTGTCGGCTTACTGAATGCTCCAACCTTCACTTGTTTTCAAGTTGCTACTGGAAGGGAGCTACCACCCCCTTAGCTTTTGTACTAGCTGATGTACTAGTACGTAGGTGCTGACCTATAGAAGGCTACAACCTTCTCTTTCTTCCTCCAGGTACCACGTTTCATAAATTTTCAGACTGGATACTCATGGAACACATCATCATAATCTGAAGGCCATGTTTCATCCAACTTTCATACTGGACCCATCAAAAAAATTGAAGCACAAAATTAATCATCACAGTAATACACCCATCAACTACACCTGCATCATCAATCTCTGAATCACCCAATGCTGAAACATTGAAACCCTGTCAACAACACAGTCACCAGAACACAGAACAGACAACAGAACTTTGCAACAATAACCAGATCCAACTGCAACTTCAATTATCATATCTCATAATGTATACGCTACTATGAAGAACCAAACCTGTGTACATACGCGCTTTCACCAAATCCAACCCGCGTACAGATCTGCAAATATTTACTCATAACTTTGCGGCTATTTCAGATATCAATCATACCCAGATAATAACATTCATACAATAAAACATGTGTCAATAATTTAGATCTAGTCTATCCATAATCAAACCATATAATGATAAACATTCCAAGCCTTACGATCTCGATCCATCCTTAGATCTTGTTCTCCATCAACCGTTGAGATTCCTCCTTAGCTTAGATCAAGCCATGCATCATGAACCCATAACCTGCATACTGGATCTCATACTTCATCAGATATTCAAGACTTTCTCCATGCCTTTGCCTAATGATCTTCTTCTCCTTTTATATTCTTAGGCCTTACTCAATACCATGGTCCAAAACCATTGAGAACCAATACTAGGGACCCAATACCTGGGTTCAACACTTCAGACGCAATACCAAGGACCAAAACCATAGGTCTAAATACCACAGACCCAAAAATAAGCTTTCCCACATGTACCCACTCTTCCGTGCATGAAAGTTCGTGCATACGTGACTTTTGATCAGCAATCCCGCGTGTATACGCGCCTTTGTATATAGTGAACCTGTGTGTATAACCTGCGTGTATACCCTACTTGGTATATAGCGAACCTGCGTATATACACGACTTGGTACATAGTGAACCTACGTATAACCTGCATATGTACGCGACTTGGTATATAGTGAACCTGCGTATATACTCTTCTTTCTTCATTATTTATAGTCTGATCATCAATTCTTTGCTACTGACCTGCTGCACTATGATCTATCATCTGTGTGAGTTGCCATCAAGGACAACACTTGTATCATAATGCCAACAATCTCCCCCTTTGGACTTGATGGCAAAGCTAACTTGCCATACTAAGAACTATTAACTTAATGACTTGTCATTGTACATTACATCTGAGCTAATTCCTTTGAGTTGCCCTGCATCCCATGTGTTCTGTCACATCTAATCTCTCTTCTGTAGATTAATCTAGTTATGTATAAGTGAGATGTTCTGCTACAAGTGGGTTGCCATCAAGTACAACACATGCATCATAATGCCAACAATCTCCCCCTTTGGACTTGATGGCAACAACCATACCAAGTCACTCTACCCCTTTGACATCAAGGGCAAAGGGCGAACCAAGATATTCTCTTCCTTGATATGCATTTCGCTGTCCATACTCCCCCTGAGTACCTGCTGATTGAGCTCCCCCTTTGTATATGCCAAGATGTACCAATCTGTCCATGCTCTCTCTGAGTACATGCTGAAATCTCTACTCTGCTGAAGAGTGTTGTTCATGCTCCCCTTGACTGTAAGCAAGGTCTGCAAAAAGATGTTCTACAAGAAGAACATGACTCTATCATAAATGACCTTCCTATCACCAAAGAATGAAACATATATCCATCTCCCAACCAAGTGGGGATATACCAATATTGACTCATACACCCACCCAAGTGGGGATACCAATTGTTTATACATGATTGAAATATTACATCATCTTTCCCATGCATAGTGGGGTACGAATTACATCATATGACCAAAAGGGATTCATCAAATGACTACAATAGATAGAGACAAACTATTACATCATGAGTCTTGATATGACCTTTACATGACATTTATAACAGAGACCAAACATCTAAATAAGACCATGTATGATTTTTTTTTTTTTTTTTTTTTTAATTAATGGAAAAACCTGTGAGCAAATTATGAAACCGACGTTTCGGACTAGCTAGGTGAGTCCATCATCAGGGTAATGAGATCTGAATTTTGAGAAGAGAGAGTCGAGAAAATTAAGAAGCTATTAATAGAAGAATAGAAAAATATCTTTTTTAGCTTATGATGTCGGCTTGATTGATTTACATTTAATAATTAATTAATTAAATAATTCTTAATCTATTTAAATAATTTTTTATTTTTATATTTTTTTTTTTTTTTTTTTTCTTTCTTTATTTTTTTTTTCATTATTATTTTCATTATTATTTTTTAATTAATTTATTTTTATTATTAATTTTTAACTAATTATTTTATTATTCTTTATTAAATTAAATTAATAAAAGAATTTTATTTAAAAGACAAATGTATAAATATTTTATTATGTTATCTAAAATTGAGAGATATGTTATATATTAATTAATTAATTTTTAATTTTAATTTAATTATTTTTTATCATTTTTGGGATTCAACTGCGTTAAGTAAGTCATTCAAACGTATGACCATTTCCATGAGAGGTAGTCGTAACTGACTAATTTCTCATGATTTTTGAATAGTTCACTTAGCACTCATTGCATCGGGTGATGCTCACAGGGGTGAAGAAGTGGGATTGAAACTAGTGAAATGTGGAGAACGAATCACATAGCATCAATCATCACTTCCGGGGCTTGCACCCGGTAACCAGGACTTCCCAGGAGGTCACCCATCCCAGAACTCCTCTGGCTCCAAGGAGTTCTGGGATGGGTGACCTCCTGGGAAGTCCTGGTTACCGGGTGCAAGCCCCGGAAGTGATGATTGATGCTATGTGATTCGTTCTCCACATTTCACTAGTTTCAATCCCACTTCTTCACCCCTGTGAGCATCACCCGATGCAATGAGTGCTAAGTGAACTATTCAAAAATCATGAGAAATTAGTCAGTTACGACTACCTCTCATGGAAATGGTCATACGTTTGAATGACTTACTTAACGCAGTTGAATCCCAAAAATGATATCTAATATAATGCACTGCGTAAATCCCCCATACTTTAATTATTTTTATTTTTTTATTTTTAATTTCAAAATTAAATTGAATTAAAAATAAATTTCATTTAAAAAACTTATATATAAATATTTTTATGTTATTAAAATTATGTGATATGTTATATATTAATTAATTAATTAATTTTTAATTAATATGATTTTATTAATTAAATAATTAATTATTATTATTATTATTATTATTTTTTAGATTTCACAATTAAATTAAGTTAATAAATAAATTTTTTGAAAGACTTATATATGAATATTTTTTTTATTTAAAATTATGTGATATGCTATATATTAATTAATTAATTTAAATATTCTTTTAAATTGAATTAAATTAATAAATAATTTTATTTAAAATACTTATATATAAATATTTTTTGTTGAATAAAAATCATGTGATAGGCTATGTATTAATTAATTAATTAATTTTCAATTAATTTATTTTTATTTTTATTATACTTTATATATTCTTTATTTATTATATTTAATTTTTTAAATTTCAAAATTAAATTAAATTAAATTAAATTAATTTATTTATTTAATTAATGAAATAAATTATGAATTGATAAATACAGTCATAAGGGCGAATTAGATTAGTTTAACCTTTTTTCATTTTATTTATTAAGGGTTTCCAGGTACTACTTAGCTTAAGACCATCATCCCTATTCATATTGTTGGAAGATTTCTCAATTTCTATTGCCTCTTTAATTCTTCTTTTTAAATAATGGTCTTCTTTATGGATTAATTGAGATTGTTCCATACATATATAGTGAGAAGAGGAACATGCGTGCTCTGCAAGACCTGATTTATCTGACCTATTTCTGGTGATATCATTAATGTGTTCTTTTAATCTTACTCCAAAGGATCTCCCTGTTTCCCCTATATAAACTTTACCACAAGAACAGGGAATCGAATAAACTCCTTTTTGATTTTTTGGGTCTATTGTGTCTTTAGCAGACTCAAGCATGTTTTTTATGGTGTTAGGGGGCGTGAAAGCAACCATAATATTATGCTTAGCGAGAACTCTGGCAATTTTATCAGTGATTCCTTTAATATAGGGTAAGGAGATTCTAGGGTTTTCAAGAGATTTTCTTTTTTGTTTATTGGTTATGGAATCTTTAATTATTTTATGGATAGTGTGATTTTGATAGCCATTATTTAAAAAGACTTCATGGAGATGGACAAGTTCTGCTTCTAAATGTTCCGGGTCAGAGATTCTGGAGGCTCTGGTGGTTAGGGTTTTGATGACACCAACTTTCTGTTTTGGATGGTGGTGGGAGTTTGCATGAAGATACCTGTCAGTGTGTGTCTGCTTTCTGAAGACCTGGTGGCTAAGTTTGCCATTTTTCTTGGTAAGGAGGACATCTAAGAAGGGGAGCTGGTTGTCTTGTTCAATCTCAATGGTGAATTTTATGTGTTTGGGGAGGCTATTTAAATGAGATAAAAATTCCTTCAGCTTATCCAAACCATGGCTCCATTTAGCAAAAATGTCATCTACAAGTCGTTTCCATTCTTCAGGGGTAAAGGGGAAAGATCTGAGGGCCATTTTCTCAAAGTGTTCCATGTAGAGATTGGCAATTAATGGTGATAATGGAGAACCCATTGCAACACCATGAGTTTGCTCATAAATTTTTCCCTTAAAACTGAAGTATGAAGATTTAAGGCAAATGCTTATAAGTTCCACTGTTTCAAGGTCTGTAATTTTCTTCAAGACTTCTAATGCTTCATCTACTGGAATCATAGTGTAGAGAGACACCACGTCAAAGCTAACCATTAGGTCCTTGTCATTAAATTCTAGGTTTTTGATCCATTCTATGAAGGAAGCAGAATCTTTGATGTAAGAGGGAGTGTTACCGGATAAAGGTCTAAGTTTGCTTGCTAGATATTTAGCTAACCAGTAAGTGGGAGATCCTATAGTGTTTACTATAGGTCTTAATGGAATACCAGATTTATGGATTTTAGGCACTCCATAAATTCTAGGGATAATGGCATTGTTAGGAATTAATCTTTTCTTAATGGAGGCATCAAGAGAGGAGTTTTTAATTTTCTCACTTACTTGGCGAAGAATTTTGCTGCTAGGGTCTTTGTTCAAAACTCTATAACAACCACTATTGTTTAAGTGTTCTTCCATTTTATGCTCATAATCAGTCCTATTCATGATAACCGTGGCATTACCTTTGTCGGCTTTTAAGATTATAATGTTTTTGTTATTCTTGATTTTTTTTAGGGCTATGGCTTCTTCTTTGGATATGTTGCGCGGGGGAGGCCTGGCATTTCTGAGAATTCTGGAAACATCTTGTCTAATTTCCTCCGCTGTATTTTGGTCATTGTTTTTTATAATGACTTCAATGTTACTTATGATATCTGATATAGGAATTTTGGCTGGGGATACTGCAAAATTTAAACCTTTTTCAAGGAGCAGTTTTAAGTTATCATCTAACACTAGCTGAGAAAGATTGACTACTATAGATTTATTGCTAAGATAGTTGAGCGAGTTTGAGGAGTTCTTGTTAAGACTGCAGGCAGCAACCTGAGAAGCAACGCTATTTTGCTGAGTTGAGCTAATAGAAAGGGCGCTGGAATTATTACAGGCAGCTACATTTGTAGCTGTCCCAAGAGACTCCTTTAATTCTTTGATAAGCACTTGTTCAGGCTTTCGCTGCGCGGAAAGCATCTGTCAACAAAATAATTCACATGATATCATATGTGAAAAACACCATAGCCATCTCATCAAGATTTGCATGATCCAAGTATCATCACTTTGGGAACATCTGCATCAATCAACATGTGTAAGTATCAACCTATCATCATATAGGTAAGAACTCATCATCATTAGGTCTCAAACAATGCAACTTTGAGTAATCATTCATGTATCCAGCACTATGTATCTTGATCTCAAGATCATTTGTCAAGACTTCTTGATATCATCAATAGCAACAATCCTCATCCACATGAGCGCGAAGAACTATAGGAATCATGCATCATAACTGTATTATATGATCTTTATGCATATGACGACAACAACATAATAGTGACTTGACATCAAGTAATGAAGATGTGTCTTCAAGCTTTGTACTTCTCCTTATCCTTATGAAGATCACCATATAAGCACCATATATGCATCATCAGAGAATCAACCACAAGTCTGATCTGAACACCAACTATGTAACCCCAAAGAATCATATGAGTTTTTTTCATGGATAACTCGTAATCATATCATAGCAAGATATATCATTTAGCCATATAAGCATCATTACCAAGGACTACTAGCCATAATGCCAACAATGCATTATTAAAAGCATATGCTCCCCCTGAACCTGTGCCATCTGTTCACTGTCAGATCTGATCATGCATATATCAGCAAGAAGTATCAAGGCATCATCATCATTAATTTAGGATCAAAACACTTTAAAACATCTTACAAGTGTCAAGACATTTCCACACATCATTAGCATATTGTAACCATTATCAAACAGAGCAAATAATGGACTGAATCATATCAGACCCTTTTTCTGAGCCTGTCCCTACTGCTTTTCCTCAAACTAACATATACGCGACTATGTAGTAACTAAATCGCGTATATACGCGACTTCCCTTTATGAAACTTGCGTATGAGATTTAGGACACTGAAGTTTTACACTTTTAGCTCCCTCTGAGTCTGTTATGTCTATATATTGTGATGTGCCACATCTTTCTGTCTGTACTTCCTTCTTCTTCCATATCTTCAAGTGTGATGATGTTTTCTCCTTTTGGTATGATGCCCGTACTTTGTTCCTGCAATCCTTAGCTATATGTCCAAGCTTGTTACATGCGTAACATCTCACATGTTTCATATTCCTTCTGTAGCAATCAACATCTCTGTGACAAAACATATTGCAAGAAAAACAATATCCCTTAAAGTACCTGGAACGTGATGGTCTTTCTGTGTGATGGTCTTGAACCATTCTTCTTCTGCATCTGGCTGCAACATGTCCAAGATTATGACATACATAACATTCAACATTATTCATCGGAGGAGTAAAAGATTTTCTTTGAAGAATTTCTTTCCTTGGCTGTTGATGGGGTAGTCCTCTCATCTCCTTGTTGATTATTTTAGATTTCTCATTAGAATTCCTTGCCTCTCTTTGTGAGCTAGATTCATCTTCAACAGATTCATAAAAACCAAGGCCAGTTTTGATAGCAGGAGACCTTTTACTACTAATAATATCATCCAAGATCTTAGTACTATCTTGAAATCGTAAGAGCTTATCCTTTTCTTCTAAGTTATCTTTTAGAATATTTACCTCAATCTGATGTTGCTCCTCCTTTTCATGATACTGCTTCTTCATTTTTTCTTCAGCTTTTCTTCCTTCTTCCAACTGATGTCTTAGTTCAAGAACTTCGTTTTCTTGTTTTTCAAGAGCTTGGAGTAGTTCTTTATTCTGCTTATTTGATTCTTCAAGATCTTCTTTTAGCGAGAGAATCGTAGCTTCAAGACTTTCATAGTAACTGGATCTTTCTCTGAGTTTCTTGATTGTTGTGCTCCTTTCATTTACTTCATTTCTTAATGATGTCACTTCATCCTGCAACTTTTGACATTGATCTTCCTTTTCCTTGAATAGCTTCCTTACCTTGTTTCCTTCCTCTAGTTGAGATTTTAGTTTGGTAACTTCTTCTTTGGAGATACATTCCCTTTTGTGCAATAGATCTTGTTGATCTCTAATTTTTTCTGTAAGCCTTTTAAATTCTGCCTCTATTTGATATCTTTCTTTCTCACCCATAAGAGAAAATTCAGTTGTTTCACTATCACTTTCATCATCTTCAAATGGATAGATAAGTGTATCACCAGAGGATAACAAATTCATACCTGATAGTTCATCTTCATTATGAAGTGATTCTGAATCTGAAGTGCTTCTCCCACATATTCCCCAATCGATTCTCCCACTGTCATAGTTCTTCTGAGATGTATTCTTCTTCTTAGACCCTTTCTTCTTAAGCTTCTTTCCCATTGTTTTAAGGATCTCCTTCAAGCGATCAAGCTTCTACCAAAGGACCTGCTTTGATACCAATTGTTGGAAATAATACTGGGGGGGGGGGGGGGTGAATTAGTATTATTAAATCAATATAACTTTTTCATTTCGATATTAAGATTCATATACGCTACTTTAGTTAAGGAAAACCACGTGTATACACAACTGTGTGTAGTGCAACAAGCGTATATCCAGTAAACTTATGATTTAGTTAGTTGATCCTTAATGAGTGCATCAGAACATTATTAGCCATATGAACAATAAACAGGAGCACTAAAACAGAACAGATCATCACACACAAGAAGCACACATGAGCACCATGATATAAGGTGGAAAACCAATGTTGGTGAAAACCACCTGCTGCAAGTCGTCTCTATCTTCTTTTAATAAGAAACTTCTTTTTACAATATTTCTGTACTGGTGCAGTCTTATACCAGTACACAGGCTTCTACCTGTAGAAGGCTACAACCTTCTCTAATTCTCCAACTTCTCCTGGAAGGGAGCTGCAACCCCCTTAGCTCTTTTACTAGCCAATCCTTTTACTAGTACGTAGGTGCCGGCCTACTGAATGCTCCAAGCTTCACTCATTTTCCAGCTTCTATTGGAAGGGAGCTACCACCCCCTTAGCTTTTGTACTAGCTGATGCACTAGTACGTAGGTGCCGACCTATAGAAGGCTACAACCTTCTCTTTCTTCCTCCAGGTACCATGTTTCATAAATTCCCAGATTGGATACTCATGGAACACATCATCATAATCTGAAGGCCACGTTTCATCCAAGTTTCATACTGGACCCATCAACAACATTGAAGCACAAAATTAATCATCACAGCAATACACCCATCAACTACACCTGCATCATCAATCTCTAAATCACCCAATACTGAAACACTGAAACCCTGTCAACAACATAGTCACCAGAACACAGAACAGACAACAGAACTTTGCAACAATAACCAGATCCAACTGGAACTTCAATTATCATATCTCATAATGTATACGCTACTATGAAGAACCAAACCCGTGTACATACGCGCTTTCACCAAAGCCAACCCGCATACAGATCTGCAAATATTTACTCATAACTTTGTGGCTATTTCAGACATCAGTCATACCCAGATAATAACATTCATACAATAAAACATGCGTCAATAATTTAGATCTAGTCTATCCATAATCAAACCATATGATGATAAACATTCCAAGCCTTACGATCTCGATCCATCCTTAGATCTTGTTCTCCATCAACCGTTGAGATTCCTCCTTAGCTTAGATCAAGACATGCACCATGAACCCATAACCTGCATATTGGATCTCATACTACATTAGATATTCAAGACTTTCTCCATGCCTTTGCTTAATGATCTTCTTCTCCTTTTATAATCTTAGGCCTTACTCAATACCATGGTCCAAAACCATTAAGAACCAATACTAGGGACCCAATACTTGGGTTCAACACTTCGGACGCAATACCAAGGACCAAAACCATAGGTCTAAATACCACGGACCCAAAAATAATCTTTCCCACATGTACACACTCTTCCTTGAATGAAAGTGCGTGCATACGCATATGCGACTTTTGATTAGTAATCCCGCGTGTATACGTGCCTTTGTATCTAGTGAACCTGTGTGTATAACCTGCCTATATACCCTACTTGGTATATAGTGAACTTGTGTATATATGCAACTTGGTACATAGTGAACCTGCGTATAACCTGCATATGTACGTGACTTGGTATATAGTGAACCTGCGTATATACTCTTCTTTCTTCATTCTTTGTAGTCTGATCATAAATTATTTGCTACTGACCTCCTGCACTATGATCTGTCATCTGTATGAGTTGCCATCAAGGACAACACTTGTATCATAATGCCAACAATCTCCCCCTTTGGACTTGATGGCAAAGATAACTTGCCATGCTAAGAACTGTTAACTTAATGAGTTGTCATTGTACATTACATCTGAGCTGATTCCTTTGAGCTGCCCTGCATCCCATGTGTTCTGTCACATCTGATCTCTCTTCTGTAGATTCATCTAGTTATGTATAAGTGAGATGTTTTGCTACAAGTGGGTTGCCATCAAGTACAACACATGCATCATAATGCCAACGATCTTCCCCTTTGGACTTGATGGAAACAACCATAGCAAGTCACTCTCCCCCTTTGACATCAAGGGCAAAGGGCGAACCAAGATATTATCTTCCTTGATATACATTCCACTGTCCATACTCCCCCCGAGTACCTGCTGATTGAGCTCCCCCTTTGTATATGCCAAGATGTACCAATCTGTCCATGCTCCCTCTAAGTACATGCTGAAATCTCTGCTCTGCTGAAGAGTGTTGTTCATGCTCCCCCTAACTGTAAGCAAGGTCTGCAAAAATATGTTCTACAAGAAGAACATGACTCTATCATAAATGACCTTCCTATCACCAAAGGCTGAAACATACATCCATCTCCCAACCAAGTGGGGATATACCAATATTGACTCATCCACCCACCCAAGTGGGGATACCAATTGTTTATACATGACTGAAATATTACATCATCTTTCCCATGCACAGTGGGGTATGAATTACATCATATGACCAAAAGGGATTCATCAAATGACGACAATAGATAGAGACAAACTATTACATCATGAGTCTTGATATGACCTTTACATGACATTTATAACAGAGACCAAACATCTAAATAAGACCATGTATGATTTGCTCCATAAGCATCTGTCAACAAAATCATTCACATTATATCATATGTGAAAAACACCATAGCCGTCTCATCAAGATTTGCATGATCCAAGTATCATCACTTTGGGAACATCTGCATCAATCAACACGTGTAAGTATCAACCTATCATCATATAGGTAAGAACTCATCATCATCATGTCTCCAACAATGTAACTTTGAGTAATCATTCATGTATCCAGCACTATGTATCTTGATCTCAAGATCATTTGTCAAGAATTCTTGATATCATCAACGGCAACAATCCTCATCCACATGAGCGCCAAGAACTATAGGAATCTTTCATCATAACTGTATTATATGATCTTTATGCATATGATGACAGCAGCATATGAGTGACTCGACATCAAGTAATGAAGATGTGTCTTCAAGCTTTGCACTTCTCCTTATCCTTATGAAGATCACCATATAAGCACCATATATGCATCATCAGAGAATCAACCACAAATATGATCTGAACACCAACTATGTAACCCCAAAGAATCATATGAGATTTTGTCATGGATAAATCATAATCATATCATAGCAAGATATATCATTTAGCCATATAAGCATCATTACCAAGGACTACTAGCCATAATGCCAACAATGCATTATTAAAAGCATATGCTCTCCCTGAATCTGTGCCATCTGTTCACTGTTAGATCTGATCATGCATATTTGAAGAAGAAGTATCAAGGCATCATCATCATTAATTTAGGATCAAAACACTTTAAAACATCTTAAAAGTGTCAAGACATTTCCACACATCATTAGCATATTGTAACCATTATCAAACAGAGCAAATAATGGACTGAATCATATCAGACCCTTTTTCTGAGCCTGTCCCTACTGCTTTTCCTCAAACTAACATATATGCGACTATGCAGTAACTAGCTCGCGTATATACGCGACTTCCCTTTATGAAACTTGCATATGAGATTTAGGACACTGAAGTTTTACACTTTCAGCTCCCTCTGAGTCTATTATGTCTATATATTGTGCTGTGCCACATCTTTCTGTCTATACTTCCTTCTTCTTCCATATCTTCAAGTGTGATGATGTTTTCTCCTTTTGGTATGGTGCCGTACTTTGTTCCTGCAATCCTTAGCTATATGTCCAAGCTTGTTACATTCATAACATCTCACATGTTTCATATTCCTTATGTAGCAATCAACAACTCTGTGACCAAACATATTGCAAGCAAAGCAATATCCCTTAAAGTACCTGGAACATGATGGTCTTTCTGTGTGATGGTCTTGAACCATTCTTCTTCTGCATTTGGCTGTAACATGTCAAAGATTATGACATACATAACATTCAACATTATTCATCGGAGGAGTAAAATATTTTCTTTGAAGAATTTCTTTCCTTGGCTATTGATGGGGTAGTCCTCTCATCTCCTTGTTGATTATTTTAGATTTCTCATTAGAATTCCTTGCCTCTCCTTGTGAGCTAGATGCATCTTCAACAGATTCATAAAAACCAAGGCCAGTTTTGATAGCAGGAGACCTTTTACTACTAAGAATATCATCCAAGATCTTAGTACTATCTTGAAATCATAAGAGCTTATCCTTTTATTCTAAGTTATCTTTTAGAATATTTACCTCAATCTGATGTTGCTCCTCCTTTTCATGATACTGCTTCTTCATTTTTTCTTCAGCTTTTCTTCCTTCTTCCAACTGATGTCTTAGTTCAAGAACTTCATTTTCTTGTTTGTCAAGAGCTTGGAGTAGTTCTTTATTCTGCTTATTTGATTCTTCAAGATCTTCTTTAGCGAGAGAATCGTAGCTTCAAGAATTTCATAGTAACTGGATCTTTCTCTAAGTTTCTTGATTGTTGTGCTCCTTTCATTTACTTCATTTCTTAATGATGTCACTTCATCTTGCAACTTTTGACATTGATCTTCCTTTTCCTTGAATAGCTTCCTTACCTTGTTTCCTTCCTCTAGTTGAGCTTTTAGTTTGGTAACTTCTTCTTTGGAGATACATTCCCTTTTGTGCAATAGATCTTGTTGATCTCTAATTTTGTCTATAAGCCTTTTAAATTCTACCTCTATTTGATATCTTTCTTTCTCACCCATAAGAGCAAATTCAGTTGTTTCACTATCACTTTCATCATCTTCAAATGGATAGATAAGTGTATCACCAGAGGATAACAAATTCATACCTGATAGTTCATCTTCATTTTGAAGTGATTCTGAATCTGAAGTGCTTCTCCCACATATTCCCCAATCGATTCTCCCACTGTCATAGTTATTTTGAGATGTCTTCTTCTTCTTAGATGCTTTCTTCTTAAGCTTCTTTCCCATTATTCTAAGGATCTCCTTCAAGCGATCAAGCTTCTACCAAAGGACCTACTCTGATACCAATTGTTAGAAATAATACTGAGAGGGGGGGGGGGGGGGGGTGAATCAGTATTATTAAATCAATATAACTTTTTCATTTCCATATTAAGATTCATATACGCTACTTCAGTTAAGGCAAACCGCGTGTATACGCAACTGTGTGTAGTGCAACAAGCGTATATCCAGTAAACTTATGATTCAGTTAGTTGATCCTTAATGAGTGCATCAGAACATTATTAGCCATATGAACAGTAAACAGGAGCAGTAAAACAGAACAGATCATCACACACAAGAAGCACACATGAACACCATGATATAAGGTGGAAACCCAATGTGGGTGAAAACCACCTGCTGCAAGTCATCTCTATCTTATTTTAATAAGAAACTTCTTTTTACAATATTTCTGTACTGGTGCAGTCTTATACCAGTACACAGGCTTCTACCTGTAGAAGGCTACAACCTTCTCTCATTCTCAAGCTTCTCCTAGAAGGGAGCTGCAACCCCCTTAGCTCTTGTTCTAGCCGATCCTTTTACTAGTACGTAGGTGCCGGCCTACTGAATGCTCCAACCTTCACTCGTTTTCCAGCTGCTATTGGAAGGGAGATACCACCCCCTTAGTTTTTGTACTAGCTGATGCACTAGTACGTAGGTGCCGACTTACAGAAGGCTACAACCTTCTCTTTCTTCCTCCAGGTACCACATTTCATAAATTTTCAGACTTGATACTCATGGAACACATCATCATAATATGAAGGCCACGTTTTATCCAATTTTCATACTGGACCCATCAACAACATTGAAGCACAAAATTAATCATCACAGCAATACACCCATCAACTACACCTGCATCATCAATCTATGAATCACCTAATACTGAAACACTGAAACCCTGTCAACAACACAGTCACCAGAACACAGAACAGACAACAGAACTTTGCAACAATAACCAGATCCAACTGCAACTTCAATGATCATATTTCATAATGTATACGCTACTATGAAGAACCAAACCCGTGTACATACGCACTTTCATCAAAGCCAACCCGCGTACAGATCTGCAAATATTTACTCATAACTTTGCGGTTGTTTCAGACATCAGTCATACCCAGATCATAACATTCATACAATAAAACATGCGTCAATAATTTAGATCTAGTCTATCCATAATCAAACCATATAATGATAAACATTCCAAGCCTTAAGATCTCAATCCATCCTTAGATCTTGTTCTCCATCAACCGTTGAGATTCCTCCTTAGCTTAGATCAAGCCATGCATCATGAACCCATAACCTGCATACTGGATCTCATACTTCATCAGATATTCAAGACTTTCTCCATGCCTTTGCTTAATGATCTTCTTCTCCTTTTATAGTCTTAGGCCTTACTCAATACCATGGTCCAAAACCATTGAGAAACAATACTAGGGACCGAATACCTGGGTTCAACACTTCAGACGCAATACCAAGGATCAAAACCATAGGTCTAAATACCACAGACCCAAAAACAAGCTTTCCCACATGTATGCACTTTTCCATGCATGAAAGTGCATGCATACGCATACGCGACTTTTGATCAACAATCCCGTGTGTATACGTGCCTTTGTATATAGTGAACCTGCATGTATACCCTACTTGGTATATAGCAAACCTGTGTATATACGCGACTTGGTACGTAGTGAACCTACGTATAACCTGCATATGTACGCGACTTGGTATATAGTTAACCTGCATATATACTCTTCTTTCTTCATTCTTTGTAGTCTGATCATCAATTCTTTGCTACTGACCTGCTGCACTATGATCTGTCATCTGTGTGAGTTGCCATCAAGGACAACACTTGTATCATAATGCCAACACAAGAAACATATTTTTTATGGTTACCTAAATTATTGGTAATGATATTTTAACAAAATAGAAACTGTTACATTATTTAAAAGAAACAGTTATGGAAAAACAATTACCCATCTACCTTGTAGGGAGAATTAGATGGGGAAAAAGAGAATCCAGGAGAGTATCCTAGAGCTGGGTGAAACAAACTAGTGGGAGAATTCTCAGGAACAGTCAGAAGAAGTACAGGACTTGAGGCCGGACAGGAGTCCAGCAACCCAAGGTACTTGACTGTAGCTGGAAAGATTAACTGTGAACCAACAAAAGTGCTCGGGGGAGAGTCTGGACGTCATTGCCAGACTCGTGGCTGGGAGGAGAGACTTTCTAGAAATATTGGGAAATTGTAGGTTGAACAGATAAGTATTATAGGCAGTTTCTTCCTAGATTAATACTAGACTGTGAAGATTAAACTTAATGACAGAGTAAAATTTGTTATTCCTGAACTGACATTAGAATAAT
The DNA here is from genome assembly GCA_031772625.1 of Pinus tabuliformis. Taxonomy (NCBI): domain Eukaryota; kingdom Viridiplantae; phylum Streptophyta; class Pinopsida; order Pinales; family Pinaceae; genus Pinus; species Pinus tabuliformis. The sequence goes on from CM062804.1 coordinate 207,287,317, forward strand.
TTCTTAAATAGCAAACTATATTTAGAAGATCAATATCTTGAAAAATGCATGATTACAGGAAATAGAAGTACTTTTTCTCATATATAAAATTTTAGACAGTTTATGCTAGTAACTGTGGAATTACCAAATAACATAGCAAAGATGGAAGAAAGTGCTCATTCAATCATTATGATTCATTGTTCCTAAATATCAAGGGTGAACTATTAGGATACAGAAGTAAGACAAGCGAAATGCACTTTTATTAGAGAATCTGTAGAATAACCTGTGCACCCCTTACAAACTTTGGTAAGAATGTAAAGACAGTATTCATGTATTATTTTGATGTAGGTTTAGGATACCATAACTCAAACTACAACAACCATGAAAACATAGCAGAGCGATTGTTCAAAATAGTATAATTATCTCAAACTAATTCCTGATCAGATTCTTTCAGAAATTGTCAATAAAAAACAACGAATGCTTGCATAAATAAAAGAAGGGCATTCTCAGCCCAGAATGCAACCAAAAAGCAAAAGAAGATAATTTCATTGCCTTCCCAAAAATACATAACAGGCAGAATAAGTTAAGTAGGTTCTAATACAATAAGTTAAACATTCAGTGCTCAGTATTGGTCGACATGAATCGGTTCACCTAAGAGGACCGCATAACAAATTTATGACTTTTCTATAGGAAGAGAAACCCATAAAACCTTCATCAACTTCAGAATGAGAGTTTTCCCAAAAACTACAAAAATTCCTTACACAATATTCCATCAAACATCTACGCTTAACTAATTATTTACAAATTCAAAACAGAGCAATAAACTCGAGTTGTTTTGTCAGCTAAAAGCTCGATAAGAGACTTAGTCTCTGTTCACGACCATATGAGTAGTGTTTCTCATAACTTAATTCATGCCCAGAAGTAAAGAGTCCAACCTAGAAGAGTCAATAGCATCGCCGTAAGCGCTTAAGCTCTTGAGGGTAGTGGCCATTATCAAACAAATAACCGAAAAGCATTGTGTATATACCTGACATGAAAATCCGAGACATTAAGTCAGTAAACCTCTATGAGAATATTGTAAAGCCATAGAACAAAAACCAAGTGGGGAGCTCTTACCTGAGAGTGGAAGGTTTCCATGTGGGGTAGCCCTCCTATTTGCCATCCATTGAACAACCATAAGGGAAATGTAAAATTAGTAAACCTTAAAACGAGGAATAAAACTCTTCAAGCTATGAAACAGAAAATGCATAGAACCTCACCTTCCGCAACTAAATCTTGGAACCGGTTATCTCCTGCAGCGTTTGAGGTTCCATGAGTCATCCATGTGTAGCAAAGGCAAAGCGTTAAACACTGTGCCAGACTGAAACCCAGTTCTATAGCATTCTTATGGTGCAGGTCAACAAAACGACAGAACACCAACCCAGTGGGATTACCTAACTCTGTAGTAACTGATGCCATTGCCATCACAACCCTCAGAAGATACAGAGGACGGAATGAAACCCTCAGCAGTGCAAACCCTCGCGGAGCAGCAAGAATGCCAAGAGAAGTAGTAACAATGAACCACACAGATGCCGAGCGCGAAGAGTTAGTTAGGGAATGAAACCCTAAGTCTCCTCTGCTGTCGGATCGCGAGAACCAAATCAACGGGTGTAATACCAAACAGATGGCTCGAGCAACCTGAACCAGCTGGCCAGTGCGTATAGTCTCCTGCCACAGCTCTCTGCCACGTGTCTCCGAGTACAAGAGACAACAAATCAAAATCTGGGCAAGGATGGAGGGATCACCTCGCGTATCATGTGCATTAAAAACCAATCTATACACCCTCGTTGTAATCTGTGTAAATTATTTCACCATTATAAACCTCCGGGATTGTCAAGTCTACAGAATTAATAATAAATACAATCAATAACTCCGTATTGTATAATAAGTCCATAACCAAAGTCCGAGATAAGCATAATTACAACATAATTATTTTATTTATTTATCATATATAACTAGAGTTTAGTTGTTACAATTTATTTATCTTTCAAATATAACAACATATTTATTAACCTTTTAAAAACAAACTTATAAAAACTAAAGTTAAAAATGACTTTTTATATAAGAAAATATTATATAATTTATCATCGTAAAGTATTTATTTATATTTCAAATATAACAACTTTTATAACCAGGAAATATTTATTAATTTTTTAAAACAAACTTATCAAAAGTTTTTAATAAAATTTTAACTTTTTAATAAAGTAAAATTATTAATTTTTTAAAACAAAGTTATCAAATTTTTTTAATAAAATTTTAACTTTTTAATAAACTAAAATTTATTAATATTTATTAACTTTTTAAAACAAACTTATATTTTTTTAATAAAATTTTAATTTTTTAATAAAGTAAAATTTATTAATAGGTAATTATTTTTTAAAGAGAAATTTATTAATAGATAATTAATTTTTAAAGACATATTTTTATAAACCGAATTATATATATATATATATATATATATATATATATATATATATTTTGTTTTTACTTTATTTATATATTATTTATTTTTTTAATAATAATTTGTATTATTTTTTTTTTTAATAAAGTAAAATTTATTAATATTTATTAACTTTTTAAAACAAATTTATATATATTTTTAATAAAATTTTAACTTTTAAATGAAGTAAAATTTATTAATAGGTAATTATTTTTTAAAGAGAAATTTATTAATAGATAATTAATTTTTAAAGACCTATTTTTATAAAGCAGATTTTATTTATATATTTATATATTTTTAATTTATTTATATATTATTTATTTTTTTAATAATAATTTGTATGGTTATAAATAATTTTAATTTATTTATATATTATTTATTTTTTTAATAATAAGTTGTATGGTTATAAATAATTGATTAGTTTAGTTTTGTGTATTTATTTATTGTGTGAGAGGAGTTCTCTATCCTAGTATGTAAGAGATATTGATTCTTTTATCTGGTAAATATTTTGGATGGATTAAAATAAGTACAAATAAAACTAAAATTAAAATTGAGCAATTGCTGTCATGAGAATATTGAAAACGAGTATTCAAAATATTTATAAAAGTAGTAAAATTAAAATTAAATAAAAAGATTATTGTAATTTTAACTATGTGAAAATAAAATAAAAATAACTCTATATTAGAATAAAAATTCTATATTATTATTTTTTTTGTTCAGTGATTATGACTTGGTCAAGTTACTGATGGCTTTAGAACTCCAAATTTATGAAAACCCGAAATATTCATCTGAAATATAGATTATTTAAAAGAATCAAATCTTTTTATCTATATTATTTTTATCCCTATTAAATAAATATAAACCATACAATATCTTTAACATATTTACAATATCTGTATTCAAGTTTTTGTGATCCATAATGAAGTAAGCAAAGTCTTGCCATAAAAATCACATAAGAGAAACCAAATAATACTTAAAAATAATTCTTACTATCTATTAACTTTTTAAAAGCATAACTTATCACATGCCTATTACATTTGTTAATACTTAAAAATAATTCTTATTATTTGTTAACATTTTTAAAAACAAAGTTATCACATGTATATTCATTTAAAAAAAATAAAATATTTCCAATTAAAATTTATTAATATATATATTTTTTTAAAGCAAAATTTATTCTATATTTTTCAATTTCCTTTTAATAAAAATAATATTTCTTACTAATAAAAATAATGGATTAATTTTTTTAATAAAATTAAAATATATAAAAATATCTTTATTTATAAATAATTTATAATAAAAAATATTTATAATATTTTTATCCATATCAGATAGATAGTACACATTTCCTTAATATATTTATTATACTTAAACATATACATATATATATATATATTTTCAAATTTACTCATTAAAATCTCTTTAAAAATAATAAATTTAATATATAATAATTAAACAATATTTTCTTATTTTTGTTTATAATAGTTTACGTTTATGTGTGATTTATAATAATAAATAATCTTATAATAATATTATGTTAAATTTAAAATGATTTTTGTGATTTATATTGTAGTTAAATATTTTTCGAATTAATCATATTATTAAAATTTAATGGAAGTTTCAAATCAAACTGAACCAATTAATCTAAAAGACATTTTTCTACTTATAATAATAATAAAAAACTATCTCTAAATTTATTTATTACATTGAGTACATTTACACACTTATAGAATCAAGAATGTACAGATAAACAACAGACAAGACCAGTAGAGGGAGAAGGATCCTTCACTCACTTCAGCAAACAAACAGAGAGGTCCAACTAGAGAAGACCAGTAGCGGAGACTGAGAGGCACAGAACACCAACTAGCATGATATGATGTCGTCAAAGGCGAACGTCCGGCCACAATATTTAATGTGTAGTGGGAGCTTTCGGCGAGAGCTCCGCAGTTCAGATGTACACATGAAGGGCGAAGGGCAGAAGCGGATTCGCAGCAGGGATCATGCAGAAGAGAATAAAGGAGGCGCAGCCATGGAGAAAAACCCGACTGCAGATAGCGAGCTCCGCCACCCTACTATTATTATTATTTGCATGAGTGTAAAAACAGAACTAAAAGAAATTTTCTAAATATAGAAAAAAAATCATAAAATAGAAAGTCAGACACTTCTAAATTTTGGGTGCATGGATTGATTAAATAATTACGGATATAGACAGTCAGACACTCATAGATTCTAGATGCATGGAGTGATTAAGTTCAGTGACTAGACGTGGAACTGAAGAGGCCGAGGCAGCAACTGTTTTTAGAAAAAGGTAAAATATTTGTAGGTGTAGGTTTTCACAGTTATTTATATTGGATTATTGTTTTCGCTCATACATAATTTATATTCTGAAACAATAATTGAATATAGTTTACTTTCTGAAGCAATAATTCAACTGGTAAGAAGCATTATATTTATATTTGTAGATATAGGTTTTCACAGTTATTTATATTGGATTATTCCTATAGCTCACACATAGTTTACATTCTGAAGCAATAATTCAACATAGATTACATTCCAAAGCAATAATTCAACAGGTAAAAAATTTGCCCTTCTTACGTATTGTCTAATGTGTTTTCATGGGCAAGTGTAAGCTGTGTTATTGCTCCATCGTCATTATATTCATGTATGATTCTTGTTCTCAGAGCTCTGCATGCAATTATGATCATATAGTCCTGCAGTTAGAAGGTTTGATAAATTTTTAGCAGAACATAGGATTGTTCTAATGTAAACTTTATATGAATTGGCTTTTTGTCTGACTCCTCATAGTATCGTAATAATGGGAATGGAAAGGGAACTTGGTAATATTTTCCTTTGAAATCTGAAAAGAGTTATTTTGGATTGGATAGAACTATAACAGTGCACAATCAGGCTGTTTGACTGATTAGGGACGAAAAAAAAGTTTTTTTTTTTTTTTGGGTTTTATTTCAGGGTAGTTATTTTTATCTGAATTGCAGATTTCAGGAATATAATTTTACTAACAAGAATAAGGAAGAAAAATGAAGTCCCGAAGTTTCAGGTCCTGTTTCACCGTTTTTCTGATAACCCATTGGTAAAATTTATGCAAAACTGACCTGAAGTTTCATATCTTGTTTCACCGTTTTTCTGATAACCCATTGGTAAAATTTATGCAAAACTGACCTGAAGTTCCATATCTTGTTTCACCGTTTTTCTGATAACCCATTGGTAAAATTTATGCAAAACTGACCTGAAGTTTCATGTCTTGTTTCACCGTTTTTCTGATAACCCATGGTAAAGTTTATGCACAACTGACCTGAAGTTTCATGTCTTGTTTCACCGTTTTTCTGATAACCCATTGGTAAAATTTATGCAAAACTGACTATCCAGCAGAGTTTTTGTGCTCATGAAGAAGCTTGGAGGACATGGACTTGATTTAAACTTAATTATGATCTTAGAATTTTTTTGATTTAAAAGGAATGATAAACTTTCACTAGAACATAAGATTTTGTTTTATTCCCAGGGCACAAAATCTTTCTCAGGGCTGTGTTGCACATACATAGATAACCCGCCAATGGAGTTTCTTGTCTGTTTTTGCAGTTTTTCTGATAATCCATCAGGAGTATCATTGTAAAACCTGGCACTATCCATTAGACTTGTATGATCATGAAGAGGATGGAGGGACACGGGCTTGTTAAATTAAATTCTGATATTAGAATCTTAGTTGAAACGAACGATAAATTTTCAATAGAACAGAGGATTTTGGTTTATTCCAGGGTACATAATCTTTCTCTGGGCTGTAGTGAACATAAATGGTTAGCAAGCCAACATAGTTTCATGTCTCGTTTCCAATTTTTGTGATAACCCATTGCCAATATTATTGCAAAACCTGCCGTTCGTTAGAATTTAAATGGCCATATTATTGCAAAACCTGCATGTTCGTTAATTTTAATTCTCGTCTTAGAACCCTTTCAGCTAAAATGGATGGTATTTTTTCTTTAGAAAATAGGTTTTTGGTTTTTATTACCGGGCACAAAATCTTTCTGAGTGTTGTGTTGCACATCATGGCTACCAACCCAATTGCATTTTATTTTACTTTTTGCAGTTTTCCTGATTACTCATTGCAAAATCATCAGACTCGCCTGCCATCCATTATACTATCAATGATCATGATGAAGCCAGGACACAGACTTGTTAAATTCAATTTTAAACTTATAACCTTTTAGTTAAAAGGAATGATGAATTTTCAGTAGAACCTAGGATTTTGGTTTATTGTCCCAGTATAAAAATTTCTCTTGTTTCTATAACATATTAGCATAAATTTATCTTAATCTATCTTAACTTAAATCTATTAAACATTACGAAAGATATAAAATATCTCAATAACAAACCTTCTCTACTTTAAACGTTTAACATATTAACATAAATTTATCTTAACCTAGATCTATTAAACATCACGAGAAATCTAAAATATCTCAATAACAAACCTTCTATGCCCTCTAGATCTAGAATTACATAGATTTATACTAGTGTATTTATTAGTATAAATAACCTATACCTCTTAAGCATTAAAAATGATCTAAATTATTAAGATGGATTCATGCTAACTTATTTATTCTTAAGTCACTTTTAAAAAATTACATTAATTATTTACCCCTGAAAGAATTGACATGTCTTCCACTTGAGGCTGTAAGAGCACTTCTCTTGTCTTGGTGCAATAGATGGGTTGCATGCAAATGGAGTTTACGGCTAAGAGAGTGGCTCACAGACTTTTTAAACTCAATTTTGATCTTAGAATCTTTCAGTTTAAAGGAATGACAAATTTTCAGTAGAATGTAGCACCTGGTTTATTCTCAGGGCTCAGCATGTTTATCAAGGTTGTGTTGCACATAAATAGGAAGCATTCCGATGTAGTTTCATGTCATGTCTTGCAGTTTCCTGATAACCCACTGTGAAAATCATCACACATTAGACTTAATGATCATGAAAAAGCTAGAGGAACATGGGCATGTTAAACTTAGATCTGATCTTGGAAACTTAAGTTCAAATGAATGATAATATTTCAGTAGAACATAGGTTCTGGTTTATTTCCAGGTCACAAAATCTTTCTCAGGGTTGTTTGGCACATAAATAGGTAGCAACCCAATGGAGTTTTCTTTGAACAAATTAAGGTTTAGCGAGCAAACATGTTTTCCAAGAGGGCATTTTGTTGATAAAGAGAGAAGTAGTTGAAGGATTTCAAAGTCAAGAATTTGCAAAATAACTTACTGTTCAGAAGAGTCAAGAATTTGCAAAATAATTTACTGTTCAGAAGAGTTGATATTTTTGATTGACATCATCACCATAATATGATTGCACTTGTATTTTAGTTTTTCCTATAATACTTCTCAATTTTATGGTTCTATCACTTAAAGAGTTGTTGATGAGACTGACTTTATTGTCAGTTACAGGCTGTGACCGCGTGGGTACTTCATCTTCCATTATATTTTGATTGCCCAAGTTATTGAAACATCTTGATTTGAATCCAGTATCAAGGATGCTTGTACCAGAGATCACCCCTGCGACTGCCCAAAATGTGGCCCGCCTATCACATGGTAAAGTTCTTTTTTGTTTTGTTAGTTTGTTTTTCCAAGTGTCTCTTTATGATCATACATTCTCCATGCACTTTTATGTCTAATTATGGTAACATCTCTTTCAAAAAATTAAATATCTTACCTGTTTATATGCAAGGAAAGACCCTTCAAGCATGATCACTGCAGAGGAAGCACATACTTCATTAATAATCAATGAAGAAGGGGAATTAACTACTAATTCCCTGCTTCCAATCTCTATTAAGGTAGTATATAGCCCTTCGAGCCTTGTCTTGAAAGTTTTAGATCTATCTAGGACATATAAGCCTTTTTCAGACCATTAGTATATATGACATGTGATGCAGAGAACTTCTTGATTGGCCTAACCATGAAGTTGTTCTGCAGTTTACAGACTTGGAATACACTGTGCAGTATCAAGCTGCACAGAGTTTCAAATGGAATCCCATAAGTAAGATTACAAGGGTGGTGAAAAGCCATGCGAATCGGAAGAAGATCTTGAGTGGAATAACCAGTTATGTAGCATCAAAACAAATTCTGGCTTTGATGGGGCCGTCAGGCAGTGGGAAAACGACTTTGCTCAAAATTATTGGAGGAAGAATTCAAGGAAAATTGACCGGTTCTTTGACATACAATGAGGCCCCTTACACAAATGCCCTGAAGAGAAGGTCAGTAAGAATTTAAATGTTATTCATATATTGAAACTTTATAGAAAAGCTTAGATGGTAGTTTTAATTAACAGAGATATTTCAGAATTAAGCACAAGTTATCTGTATGGTTTTAGTATTTATTTAGGAGTTGCTTTTGCACTTTCACACTGTACCATTGTGTACCGTCAACTTAACTTTGTGATTATTTATTATACTAATAAAATTATCTTGGATATATCTGATTTTTGTAGTAATTCAATAATTTCATGACTAAAGTGTTTCTTTTCCATTCATTACAAATGGTTTTTCAAAGTGAGATTTAGACTCAACGTCCTCGTAAGATTCATTAAGATGACAAATAAATTTAGAAATGCATAAATTTGAGTAGTCAGAGGTTTGTCATAGTCCAGCAAGAGTAGAAATTTACTAAGTGTTTGGATGCTGAACTTAACTTGATTGTAGGTTTAGGAATATTTCGGAAATATGATGGATAGAAGTGAAGTCAAACAATTGACTTTGTTCCTTTCCATCATATTTTCAAAGTATTCTGAAATATGCAATCAAAATAAAAATGACCTTGTTTTGGATTTACCACTATGCTTTTAATATAATCTGCTTAAAAAAATAGGCTAATCTGCTAAAACAAAATAGGTCGTTGAAGAGTTACAGCCATATGTAGGATTAATCTAATAAAAAACTTGCTTTTTGCAGGATAGGATTTGTAACACAAGAGGACATACTTTATGATAAGTTAACAGTTTATGAAACACTTGTTTTTGCTGCCAAGTTGAGGCTTCCGAGTCATATGAGCAAACAGCAAAAGCTTTTGAAAGTAGAAGCAGCACTTCAAAGTCTTGGCTTGGAAAGGTATACTCTGTTTATATGTGTAGAGGCTAAACCTGATAAATGGGATTAGAATTGAATGTAAAGGCATAAAATATAAATGTAACATTATCTTTGAATAAACAAAAATAAAATCTACATGTGGAGAGATTTTGAGAGATGATATTTACATTGCAGCTTGATATTTTTTTGTTTAATATTGGCCAGATGCCGAAATACAATAGTTGGTGGATACTTTTTGCGCGGTGTCTCTGGAGGCGAGAAGAAGAGGACTTGTATTGCCTGTGAAATACTTGTGGATCCATCCATTCTATTGTTGGATGAACCCACATCAGGGCTTGATTCATCTACATCACTCAAGCTACTGCAAGTTCTTAATAACATTGCAAAGGTACACTAATGCATATGTGATGTTGCTTGCAACTGAAATATTTGAAGGTTCTTATGGATATGTAAGGAGAAGATTTGTTACTTTTGCTTCTTAACAGTCACCTAGACAGAATTATGACATGCAAGTTGAATTATGTGCAGAGTGGCACCACCATAATTACGACAATACATCAGCCGAGTAGCAGGCTTTTTCATATGTTCGACAGACTCTTGGTGTTATCAGAAGGACGACCTGTTTTCTCAGGTCAAGCAAGAGATGCCATGGGATATTTTGGTAGCAGGGGATTTACACCAAATATTCCAATGAATCCTGCAGATTTTGTACTAGATTTGGCAACAGGAGACATCTCTATGATTTCCACACCACTAGAGCCAAGTATAACAATGGGAAATCAAGCTCCAAAGGAAATACAACAGATGGTGATTGAGGTAAATTTACATTATCTCACCTTATTAGGTTTCTTTGTAGTCATTATATTAAATCTTGTTTGGGTAATATTTCAACATGTTTTGCTTTTTGTTTAGTTTTAATTTATCTGTTATATGTTTTGGAGTTTTTTTGGCATATTTATCGGTCAAATTTGAGATTTATTAGAATCACAAGTTTGAGTTACTGTCCACCATTGTAATGCCCAATTTTTTTTCAGGAAGGTGAATCCATATATACAATCAAAACACATTTTAAACAATAAAAAATCATGAATCCATATGTGCAATCAAAGCACATTTTAAACAATAAAAAAATCATGATTTAACCAAAACTTATTTCGCTAAATTCCCGCCAAAAACTCCAAAACATATAACCTTTTCTTTCTCTTTATTGTTGCTTTAGTAAATTAACTCCATTCATACACTTCAGTGTATACAGGATAAGTACAAAATTGATTTGGAGCCTAAAGAAAGAATTATGATGGAAGAACTGAAAATTAAAAGCAAGCTGCAGGAAGCAATAAATCTGAAAAAGGAATGGTCTACATCTTGGATCGAACAATTCTCGACACTCTTAGTACGGACGTTCAAACAACGCCGAACCGATTATTTTAGCAAACTGAGGCTTCTACAGAACATTGGAGTCTCCCTTCTTCTGGGATTTCTCTGGTGGAAATCTGAAATGTCGACAGAAGCACAGCTTAGAGCTCAGGTGAAGTATAAGAGAAAATATTTGTTTAAACATGATCTTCGTTATCGAATTTGCCAATAGGTTGTGCAGAAACAAATCTACTCCAGAATTTAATTGGACCCAAAATTGCATTCCTTGCGTAAAATATATGGGATACTAATCAACATGTTTGATACTAACTAGAACTGTAATATGCAGTGTTTGATAATAACTAGAACAGTAATATGTGCTGCAGGTTGGATTGTTGTTCTATCTAGTCCTTTATTGGGCATCAACGGGACTGTTTGGTGGTGTTTTTGTGTTTCCCACTGAACGAGAATTGCTGGCAAAGGAGAGAAGTTCCAACATGTATAGACTAAGTGCATACTATATGAGCAGCACATTGTGTGACACAGTGGCCCAAATTTTCTATGCAACTATTTTCTATTGCATAGTATATTTCATGGCCAATTTTCAAAGGACTGCCTCTGCATTTTTGCTCACCCTGCTTGGTCTATATCTAGTGATCATCACAGCTCATGTAAGTTGCGACTATGTGTCCTAACTCTGTGACCTAGTCATCTTACCTACCTATGATAACTGCATTGACACTGTTTTGATTCACTTTGTCTTCACACTGCATTGACACTGTTTTGATTCACTTTGTCTTCACATGAAGGGAACTGGAGAGTTGATAGGTGCTGCAGTTCCTGATATCAGAAGGACTGGGTTAGTAGCATCTATTGTTTTTCTTGTGTTCATGATCACAGGAGGCTTTTACATTCAGGTATGTTTATGTTTAATTTGGCACAAGTTCTTCCTTCAGTCTATGCTTATAATATTTGTGTTGTTTCAAACTTATTAACAAACAATGTCATGGCCTTGTAATCAACAACAGCACATGCCTGTCTTCATAAGGTGGTTGAAATATGTGTCATTTGTCTTCTACGGATTTCGCTTCGTTGTGAAAATGCAATACTCTCCGCATCAAATCTATGACTGTACAGGACCAGGTGGCTGTAAAAGCATTCAGAGCTCTCCCAGCTTTGAGACTATGGGCTTGGATGGTGGTATGCAGGAGGTGTGGATATTGATATTAATGGCCCTCGCCTACCGCATTGTAGCCTACTTCTACCTGAACAAGATCAAGCTCCTATAAAACCATTCATTTATAACAAAAGATCTAGAGATGGAAAAAAATTGTTGCGGTGCAAAGGATTATATTCAATTGTATAAGTGGAAAATTTGTATAGTATTTTTGTATGTAGCTCAATGAATCAATATGTTTAGGATGCTAGATTTGGCATAGTTAAGAAACATAAAGATGGGCACCAAAGGTAACATGCAAACTGTCCTTGCTCAAGGGTTTTGGTTAGCACATTATATCCAGAATTATTTTTAAGGTATAATTTGGTAATATTGATTATTTTTGAAATATAAGAGGTATGTTTTCTCTTTTATATAATGAAATATTTTATTGGAAATTTAAGGAGTGGTTTATCATGATTAACATTTTTAATAAATTTGTTAATATAGGATAGTGTATCTCATTTAAAGATGATTTAAACTTGATATTTATTGTCATGGAAATAGCCAAATATTTAACACCAACTAGTTGAGTTAACTCTTAGGGTTCCTTTTTAAGAGGTGTTTTTAGTCATAGACAATGGGTTTAGAAGAGGCTGCACCATATATCTTAACATTATAGCAATTTCTAGCCTATCTCTGCCCACAAGGACAGCGAGGATAACTCTTAAGGTTAGCCTAGACATGCATGAGCCCTTACAAAGTTCATGCTGGAGGCTTTTCATTGATGTCCACAAGAGAAACCAATGTGCTTGACTCAATCCCATACTTTTCATAAATAACCTCAAGGGACTCAATGGGATTTGATCCTAATAACTCTGTGCACTTTTGCATGAGAGATTCTACCTATCAACTTATCCCTCAGAGCTTAAAAATATAAGTGGTATTTTCAACCTTGGACAATAGGTCTATAAGAGGTTGCATCATACATCCAAAAGCTATAGCAATTTTCTAACCCATCTCCCTCTATGATGAAATCAATGACAACTCCCAAGGTTAGTCTAAACATGCATGAGTCCTTGTATAGTTTAGGTTAAAATATTTCTAGATGCCCATGCAAAATAATGTGCCTAATCCAATATTGTGACATTCATAAGTAACCCCAACAGACTCAGTGGTATTTGATATAAAGTCCGTGAGTTTTTGCACATGAGCATCTACAAATTGCAGATTGAGATAATCCTATGGGCTTAATAAATGTAAGAGATGTTTTTAGCCCTAGTTAGTGGGTCTAAAACATGTCTAGAAGGTGTCTCACCATATATCTAAACGCTATAGTAGTCTTCTATCTTATCTTCCATTGGAAGAAAGGGATAACTATGAAGGTTACTCTAGGCATGCACAAGTCCTCAAATAAATTATGTTGGAGCTTTTTGAGATGTCCACAAGAGTTAGTCTACTTGACTGAGCCTTGTGCCTTTCACATTTAACACCAAAATATTCTCATGGAATTAGAACCCTCTACACACACACACACAATTCTTATGATTCTTATCTATTGTTTGTTTAATTTAATTGAATAAATATGACCTAATAGGGCATACTTTTGATAAGAATGCTTATCTCAATATTAATAAAATAGAGTTAGCATAATCTGATTTTGTAGAAGACTACCTAGGATTTCTGAACATTATATAAGAATACCTAATTCAATTAGAAGATAGGAAGAATATTGAATGCACACTCTTTGAATTTGCACCTGATGTGAAGTTAAGAAATATGCATAGAAGCTTTCTCAACGTTTTCTTGTTTTCTTTCTACTTTCATTTAAATTATTGTATGATTGTTAATCTCTAGGCGTGTCATGTAAGTAATATAATGCATCAACCCAATAAGTTAGCCCAATTGTTATCATCATCATTGCTATGTTTTTGGTTAGTTTTGTGCTAAGATGGGCTTGGTTAGAATTCCTTAAGTGAGTTACACTAGTTTATGCCATCCAAGAATATGATGAAGCATTGTTTGGGTTTCGTTAACAAAATCCTAAGGAGTTAGCTAAATTGGTTGTCACTAATGCGGCTAGTTCCATGCCAATAGGTGTCTAGTTCGAATACCCCTAAGTTAGGTGCACAATTTTATTGTCACAAGTTTACTATGAATGCCATCTATGAATGTGGGGAAGCATCCCTTATATTTCCATGTAAATTTTCATTAAAAAATGTAATGGAATGAACTAAGCCACTTATTGAGTCATTATAATTTGTTTATAAAATTTATGTAGCCTAGAATGGTTCTCAAATACTTGCATCGAACCTTGAATGAAAGACATAGAATTGTTGGGTAATTTTTACTCAAATACTTTACGTTGAAGATTGTCTTTGGAAATCATATTAACATCTTTAAATCATTGAAGTTATCTTTTGACTGATCACTTGTAAAGTAATGAATCATTGGTTTATTCTTTCATATTTATTTACATATGTTTTTGTTGTTTCTATGGCCTCACTGTTTGCAATGAGGACTTGTAGCTAAACAAATATACACAACCATCATTTCTTGTTGGTTTGAACAACAAAAGTTGGCTTGAATTCAATGCTATCTATAACATATGAAGTTTATATTAAATATGATGTATATTTTAATATTATATATTTTAATTAAAATATTATAATTTTTTTTTTTAAATTTAATATACTATATTTTAAATTAAATTTATTTAACTACCAATTTTAGTTACTAATTAAAAAAAAGAGTTTATCCAATAATACTCTTTCCCATAGAGGTAGCTTCTCAATGTCCAACTTTTGAATTCAATTAAACAAGGTGAAAAAAATTCTCACTCCCTAGCTTAAGTGTACAATCAAAGATCCTTAATGATGCATTATTTATAATTGTAAGTGCATTTCCATTCTAAAAAGGGACATATTGATTTTGGATTTAAACAAAAATTTATTTCCTTTTTTACTTCTAGAGTTGTATATACAAGGAGAATCATGTATTGTGGAGATACCTATGGAAGTGTTGATTGAATGTCATAAAATCATGGTTGTTGTTGTTTTTCTTTTAGGAAATAAAAAACCAACAATTTCCTATTAAATAAAAGATGTTTATATATAGTTTGTATTTAGCATATATGTCAGTATAATCCCCTTATTACATATGGCTGATATTAAGATGTAGGGCATGCAAACTCCTCAATGAAATCCCGTAGGGAGCACTAGATATATCCCAACAACGAGAAACCACTCATCATTTTAGCAATGCTAGAAGATACTCTGACTGACAAGATAAACAATGTTGAAAGGTACTCTGACTGACAAGAACATAATCAAAAGATACTCTGATCGATAATAAAAGCCTAGAGATACTCCGACAGGATTGAAAAAAAACTAGGCACACAGGTTTGCAAAAAAAAACCTACAAACAATACGAAACCCTAGAGGTTGAAAACCCTAGGCTAGAGATCTGTAAAAAATAAAAATGTAATACCCTCCTCCCACATTTACCCAAGCTAAATAGTCCACCGAGATAAACATGTGATGAAGAGTTACTAAGATATGATTCAACTCCCCAAGTACAGTAAAGGAAATGGAATCGACAAACCAAAACCAAACTCACCTTCCTCAGAAGCTAAAGGACCCCCAGGGGCAACCACTCCAGGTGCCAAACCCCTGAGTTAACTTGCTTTCTAACTGAACTAGATCCCTAGTCGCATCCATGACAAGCCCTCCATGTAATTGAGACTGTTGAGTCATTTTGATAACAAGGCATCCATGCGACTACAACCCTTTTCAAGCAGTTCTGTGCCAACGAACCTAGATTCTAAGCCACTTTTTTAGGGCCAGGACTCATGTCTCTGCCGATAACTTGATGAAACTCTAAAAAATGATAAATAACAATATGGCAATGCCTCTAATGCAAAACTTGAACAAGGACTTGACCTAACAAGGCCTAGCCATGACAAACATTTCATTGAACACATCATGAACATGAAATCTATAGGTAATATAAACACGTATGAGCATCGTTAAGAAGGTATGATTCCCTTTCACAATAGATGTATTATCATCTATTAGGTCATGCATTCTTTAACATTTCATTTATGAAACAAAACAAGATGAGAGCCATAACTCAAGTATGTCATAAACCATGTTATAACGAACATATAACCAACATAATAACAATGATAGAACAACCATTATAACCACATAATAACAAACACATTTACACATAATACACAAGAAGAAAATAACTTTTATTAACCTATGCAAAATGCAACCAGGTCAGGGACTTCCTTGTACAACCCGACCATAGAATGGGATGAACCAAATATGTCTTTCATCTAATCACCCCCGTGCCATATTCCAAGCATGAATGTGGGACTTACAACAAAACAACCAGGGCTTCCTTAGGCTTTACCACAATCCACCAAGGGATTCCTAGGCCCAAGCCCTAACCTATACAACTAGGCTTTACTGCAATCTCGCCAATAGATTCCTAGGCCCAAACAAGAAATATACACTACCAGGCTTTACTGCAATCCCATCGTATACCAGCCCAGGGATCACTAGGCCTATACAAACATGGATGTCTCCGGATCTCTCCACATGAATTGTGAGGAATTTGTCCATCTACACCCTCTAGGCTTTACCATATATCTTTCCATTCACCAATTGAGGATTCCTAGGCCCAACGAGGGTATACACAATCAGGGTTTACTGCAATCCCACCTTCACCAGTCCAGGGATTCCTAGGCCTTGTGTTTCTCCTTGAGACCACCCCAACCAGTTTTGAAACTATTCGACAATCCAACTCAATCAAATAAGACGAACCCCATCACACCATGGCTATTCGGAAATGGAAAGGCAAGGCTCAAAACCACTGTCACACCTAGAAAAACCCATGCCAATGACAACAAGAGAACCAAAAACACACATACATGTACCATGCATGCTAAAACTAGCAAGCAAATCATACATGCAACTTGATACCTTCTAGTAATCCTTCTGTGGCCTCTTGATCTCGCTCTTCCTTGCTTGATCCTTGCTTCCATTTTATTTCTTTTCCTTCCTTTGCCTTCCTTTCTCCAATGTTTGAGTGCTCCAAGAATGCTTTAAGTGTGAAAGAGTATGAGAGAGAGAATAAAGAGAGAGCTCCAAAACTAAACTAACAAAATGTTGGGAATTGATCCTCATAAGCCTTTTTATTAGTGAGGCCTCTATTTTCTTCACTTTCCATTATTTTTCCTTCATTTTTCTCCTCACATGCAACCTGTGACCTTTCACCTTCTTTTTCTCCAATTTTCCATTATTTTCATAAATAAAATGCCAATTAACGCCTCTTGCCTTTGCCAATTTCCTTTAGCCATAATAAACCAAATGAAAACCCCCTAGGATGTTTTTCCCAACAATCAACTTGGAATAAGTATCCCATGACCTTGGTCTTATTTTGCCTTTATTAACTTTATTGCATGGAGTTTTAACCTAGGGCTGTTACAAACCCCTCCCACTTAAGGGAACACTGTCCCTAGTGTTCAATGACACCTACAACTAGCAAGACCACTGAAAATCAAAACATATTTCCCATAGAGCTTTATAACTTAGCTTGATGCAGTATTTACAATGAACAATGTGCTAAAAGGAAAACCAACATGAGAAACATAACAACATGACACTCATACCACTTATTGGAGCTTTATAACACAACTCGTGGCAGTATTTACATCCATATACATATATACATATACCAAAACTGCTCTACCTCAATTGACAAACAAGAAAGGATACAAAACCCACATATGATCAACCATCTCCCATGTAGTTTCATCGGGCCCAAAGTGCTTCCACTGCACTTTAACTTGATCGATTTCTCGATTTTGGAGCATGAGCATCTTTCTCTGCAAAATACACTAAGGTTTCAACTGGAATTCTCCTTCTGGCTCCACCTGCAATATAGACCAATCAATAACATGATCAACATCCTTTACATATGTTTTAAGCAATGAAACATAGAAAACATCATGGACTTTCACTGTTGGAGGCAGTGTAAGTTTGTAGGCCATTGGTCCAATCCTCTCAAGGATATCAAAAGGCTTGCAATACCGAGGTGCTAAATTCGCACATGACCCAATCCTTAAGGATATCTTCCTGGGATTGATGCACAAGTACACATGTTCCCCAACCTGAAACTCCTTAAACAACCTATGTTGATCTACATAAATTTTATGCCTGTCTTGTGCTGCCTTTAGATTCTTCTTGATAACTTGCATTTCTTGTTCCATCTCTGCCAACATGTCCAGTCCTATCAACACCTCATTCACTGGATCAATCCAACTAATAGGAGTATTGCAACTCCACCCATATAGTGCCTCAAACAGACTCATCCTCAATGACTCCTAATACCTGTTGTTGTAAGAAAATTCAACCAGTGGAAGATAATATTTCCACTTCTGCTGCTAATTCATCACATACATCCTCAATGTTTCCTCCAATATCCTACTGACCCTCTCTATCTGTCCATCTATCTGTGGATGATAAGATGTGTTGAAAGCCACCTTTGTACCCAAACCTACAAACAAATCTTTCTAGAATCTAGAAGTGAACTTGATATTTCTATTTGACGGAATCTTCTTCTGAATACGTAGACTTCATTGGAATGAAGTGTGCTACCTTTGTCAACCTTTCCACCATAACCATGATGGAATCATGCTGTCTAGATGTCCTCAACAAGCCTGTAATGAAGTCTATGGAAATGACCTCCTTTTTCCACTCTGTAATCAAAATCGACTGTAGTAGACCACTTGGATGCTTACAGTCTGCTTTTACCTGTCGATAATCCAAACATCTAGCCACAAACTCTGCCACTTCCTTCTTCAGATTCGATGAATAATAGAACTTATTCACCACTGTCAATGTATTTTGGTATCCTGGATGACTTGAATATGGTTTAACATGAAATTCTCTTAGGATAAGCTTCTTGAGCTCATTGTTATCCAACACATAGATCCTTTCCCTAAATCTGACCAAACCATATGCTGTGAGATGATAGTCCACATCTTGATCACATGTATCTTGCTGTAACCTGTGCCTAAGCTCCCAATACCTATCATCCTGTTGTCCTACCTATAATATCTGATCATGTAGATCTGTCCCATAAGAAATCAGAACTTCTATATGATTCACCTGCACGTTTCTACTAAGAGCATCTGCAACCCTGTTTTCCTTTCCCTTAATGTACCTGATCTCGAAATCAAACTCACTAATCGTGGCCAACCATCTAGCTTGCCTGGAATTCAAATTCGTTTAGTCAAACAAGTATCTCAATCCAATGTGATCACTCATCAGTATAAACCTCCCGCCAAGAAAATAATTCCTCCATGTTTTCAAAGCATGGATGATCACTACCAGCTCAAGATCATGTGTAACATAATTCTTCTCATGCTCATTAAATTTACTTGATTCATAACATACCACCTATCCCTCCTGCATCAAGACTCCACCAAGTCCTCTCTTGCAAGCATCTGTACACACCAAAAACTCTTTGTCCAGATCTGGAATCTTTAAAAGTGGAGCATTTGTCAACAATTGCTCAAAACTAGCTGCACATTCCTCTGTCCATTCAAATTTCTACCTTTCCTCTGCAATGATGTAATGAGATAGGAAACCCGAGAGAAGTTCCAGATGAACCTCCTATAATAACCTACTAGTCCCATTAATAATCTTACCTCATCAAAATTTCTAGGAGCTTCCCATTCTATAATAGCTCTTATGTTTTCTGGATCCAGTACTATGCCTTCCTTGGAAACAACATGCCCCAATTAATGTACCTATGTTAGAAAGAATCTTCACTTTCTAAGCTTGGAATACAACTAATGCTCTCTTAGCAATATCAACACCACTACTAAGTACTCAACATGCTCTTCCTCATTCTTAGAATATATCAATATATCGTCATGAACACAATAAGAAACTTTTCCAGGTAAGGAAACAACCCACTATTCATCAAGCACATAAAAGTAGCTGGAGCATTAGTCAAACCAAATGGATCTACAACAAACTCATAATGTCCATACTTGGTATGGAAAGCAGTCTTGTAAATATCCTCTTCTTTGATGCGTACCTGATGCTATCATGATCTCATATCAATCTTCGAGAACACTGCTACTCCCTTCAACTAGTCAAACACATCATTAATCCTCAACAATGTATACCTGTTCTTGATGGTTAGCTTGTTCAACTACCTATAGTCAATGCACAAACTAAGAGTACCATCCTTCTTCTTTACGAACAACACTGGTGCACCCCAAGACAACACGCTTGGTATGATGTATCCCTTGTCAAACATTTCTTTCAACTGCAACTTCAATTCTACCAACTCCAGTGTGCTCATCCTGTATGGTACCTTTGATGCTGATGCTACCCCTAGTACCAACTCAAAGGAAAAGTCCACTTCCCTGAGGCGAAAACTCTAAAATCTCTGAGGGATATACATCCTGAAAATATTTTAAAATCGGGTTCCTACTCAATATCTCCGCATCCTCAACATCCTTATCTTTATCACTAGAAATATGCATTACAAATAACACACACCCTTTTCTCCGATTGCGCTTTGCTTGCATAGCTGTAACCATTATGATTGATGTTCCTTTCTTCTCCATTGTTATCCAAGCACTCAATAGCCTTCTCATAACAACCCACCTTTGTCTTATGAAGATACAACTAGTCCATACCAAACAACATACTGTATGATCTCAATGAAATCACATTCAAATGTGATGATGTAGGAATACTATTCAACTCAAATTCACAAGATCTTACACAATGATGAAATATTTTCTTTGTACCTGTAGCCAACTGCACTAACCAAGATTCTGCATGCTCTTATTTATTCAAACCACACTTATGCACCGGTTAGGATTAACATAATTATAATTAAATATATGATCAATCAAAATAGAAACAACTTGATCGCAAGGCTCGATAATAGATGCCTGGTGATACACCTGCCTATTATCTAATGCTGCATAAATCTGTGGAATGATCTTTCCAACATCGCCAACTATTTTCGCCTCCTAAGAACTATAGGTCTGAGGCCTACCACCCTGATTCTGAGGAAACTATTTCTTGAGATGCTACTTACAACTTGTCCAACACTGTAACTATCCATTACAATGACCTTTATTTTTCTGCCCTCCAGGTTGTGACCTATGTCCTTGTCCAACTACATTAAACTTCTTGTAAGGAGCAACATTCTCTTCCTCGCCTGCATCTTGAGGTCTTATTTGATTCAGTGGCCACTTTCCCTTAGCTTTGTCTTTTCCTTTCCAACCTTGTTGAGATTTTGTCTTATGCTTTGATTGCCCATAACAATGCTTCAAATTCCCAATGACTTCTTTAAGTGATCGAGGCTCATTATACTCAATTCGATCCTTAAATGCTAATGGTAATCCACTGACAAACCTATGAACTTTGTCTTTCTCATCCTTAAGACCTTAAGATATGGAAAATATCTCAATAACTCCAAAAACTTGGTTGTATACTCCTCATTTGTCATTGATCCCATCTTTAGCTCATAGAATTCCTTGGCTTTACTATCATATTACCTCTCTAAGAGATATTTCTACCTGAAAAGTCTCTTGAATTCATGCCAAATCAACTCTCTTTTCTTGATGTCTATGACCTACTTCACATCTTCCCACCAGATTTCTGCTTTCCCTTTGAGATTGAAGATAGCTATTATGGCCTTCATGTTCTCTCTGTAATCATGAAACTCAAATAAATTCTTCATCTCGAGTAACCATGCCTTTGCATATTTCGACTTCTTCAAATCTCCATCAAAGGTAGGTGGCTTAGCTTTCTTGAAATCCTTTGGAAAATATCCCCTATCATTCCTCCTATAAGGATGATAAGGATGATGACCATGATACCTGTTTGAACCATAACTAGAATAGAACCTGTGTCCATCACCTCTCCTATCTAGTGTATCCAAGAACTTTCCATCTATGTTCTTGTCATCCCTATCTGACCTGTTCCCACCATGAGACCTACTACCATATGCCTCATTAGTCATGTCCTCCTATCCATGACTGATCCTAAGCGGTCCCTGTCTCTGCAAGTTTGACAAACTCTGAAGGATAACTACATTAAAATTTTCTTGTTTCTCTCATGCTTGAATGATTCTATCATTATCTTCTTTGCAACTTCTTATTTCTGCCGTCAAACTTATCAATGTGTCTTCTATGTCAGGAGAGTGCTCATCACCATGCTTCTCATCTGATCTATAGGAAGAATGTCGTGAACTGTAGTCTACCATCTTGATAGTCATCTTTGATCTTCTTCCCACAAGTATAACATGTCATCTAAAACAAAATATAAACATAATCAACATACCTTAGTATAGTTCAGGGGAGGATATCTTCTCTGCAATATCAACTAGAATAGCACAATACATGTATAAACATAATCATAGCGGTATATAAACATCATCTCAACCATCATCTAGTTACCATGCATGACCATACCAATCGCATACCATGACCTCATGAATGCCAACTATAACCATGAAAATGCATGCATACATCCACATAGAGAACAATCATACACAAAAAATGCATATTCAACCAACATGCATTCATGACAACACATCCCAACAACAACACCTTCAAATTATACATGACAACGTAATTGAAACAATGATCATCACCATGCATACACATCAAGCACAAACACAACCTACATGCATGCATGACAACCATATTCTGCCCATCCAATCCAAGGGGCGAACCATGCTCTGATACCACTCTGTGGTATCAGATATCACCCAAAGAGAATGCAACTTGACATCACCTAAATAGAACGAAACCGCTATGATACCACTCTTTAACACCCTCCTCCCACAATTACCCAAGCTAAATGCTCTATTAGGGCAAACATGTGACGAAGAGTTACTATGATATGATTAAACTCCCAAAGTACAATTAAGGAAGTGGAATTGACAAACCAAAACCAAACTGACCTTCCTCAGAAGCGACAAGACCCCTAGGGGCTAATCAAACACTCTAGGTGCCAAACCATGAGTTAACCTACATTCTGACTGAACTAGAACCCCAGTCACACCCATGAAAATCCCTCCATGTGACTGAGACCCTCCAGTCACTCCCACAACATGGCATCCATGCGACTGCAACCTTTTTCAGGCAATTCTGTGCTAGCGACCCCATATTCTGAGCCACTTTTTCAGGTCCAGGACTCAGGCCTCAGCCCATAACTTGATGAAATTATCAGAAATGATATATACCAAGATTACAAGGTCTCTAATGAAAAACTTGAACAAGGAATTGACTTGAAAATGCCTAGCCATGACAAGCATTCCATCAAACACACCATGAACATGAAATCTACAAGTCATATAAACACATCTGAGCATAAGGACTTCATGCTTGTTTGAGAATTGTCAAGAAGGTCTAATTCCCTCTCACAATAGTTGTATTATCACCTATTAGGTCATGAATTCTTTAACATTTCAATTACGAAACAAAACAAGATAAGAGCCATAACTCAAGTCTATCATAAACCATGCTTATAACCAACATATAACAAATAGAATAAAAATGATAGAACAACCATTATAACCACATAATAACATACACATTTACACATAATACACAAGAGGAAAAGAGCTCTTATTAACATATTCAAAATGCAACCAGGTCAGGACTCCCACGTACCACCTGAACATAGATTGGGCTAAACCAAATCTTTCATTTAGCTAATCATCCCCGTGCCATATTCTAAGCATGAATGTGGGACTTACAACAAAACAACCAGGGCTTCCTCAGGCTTTACTGCAATCCACCGGGGGATTCCTAGGCCCAAGCCCTCATATATGCAGCCAGGCTTTACCGCAATCTCACCAAGGGATTCATAGGAACAAACAAGAAACATACACTACCAGGTTTTACCGCAATCATACCATATATGGGTCCATGGATCACTAGGCCTATACAAGCATGGATGCCTTTGAATCTCTCCACCTAAGCCATGAGGAATTTGTTCGTCTCCAACCTCTAGGATTTACGGTATATCCCACCATTCACTGATCGAGGATTCCTAGGCTCAACGAGGGTGTACACAATCAGGCTTTACTGCAATTCCACCTTCACCGGTCCAGGGATTCCTAGGCCTCGTGTTTCTCCCTCAGACCACCCCACTCAGTTTCAAAACCATCCAAAAATCCAGCTCAACCAAATAAGAGAAATCCCATCACACCATGACTATCTGAAAATGGCAAGGCAAGGATGAAAATCACTGTCACACCTTGGAAAACCCATGCCAATGACAAAAAGAGAACCAAAACACACATGCATGTACCATGCATGCCAAAACTAGTAAGGAAATCGGACATGCAACTCGATACATACAAGTAATCATGTTGTAGCCACTTGATCCTATTCTTCCTTGCTTGATCTTTGATTCCCTTTGCTTTCTTGTCCTTCCGTTGCCTTCCTTCCTCCAATGCTAGATTGTTCCAGGAATGCTCTAAGTGTGTAAGAGTATGAGAGGGAGAGAATATAGAGAGAGCTCCAAAACTAAATTACAAAAGGTTAAATTGACAAAATGTTGTGAACTGATCCTTGGAAGCCTTTTTATTAGTGAGGCCTCTATTTTCTTCAATTTCCACTATTTTTCCTTCATTTTCCTCCTCACATGCAACCTGTGACCTTTCACCTTCATTTTCTCCAATTTTCCATTATTTTCATAAATAAATGCCAATTAACGCCTCTTGCTTTTTCAAATCCATTGTCATTGCCTTTTCCACTTCCATTTAGCCACAAAAAAACAAATGAACACCCACTATGATGTTTTTCCCAACATTTATCTTGGAATAAGTGTCCCATGACCTTGGTTTGTTACAAAAGACATGGCCATGCAGGTCCGCCAAATGTAAACCCTTAAAAGGGGAATTGCGCGAAGCCCATAACATGCAACATACATTACAGTGTAGGTTAAAAAAACCCCAACTGAGAAGCATAATGAAAAAATGCTTGAAAGCCCAACATGAAATCTAGAGATCATGTTCTTGTAAGCCTCTAGGGAGTTGTCATTTTCCATTCCCTTGAGGACCTGGTAGATCTTTTCGATAGAGATGGAGCCATTGCAGTCAAGGTCGAAGACCTGGAAGGCATTTTTTAGATCTTTCAAGTATGTGGCCTAGTCGTTCCCCTTGGTATCCATATTGATGAACACCTCCAGATTGATGAACATGTCGCCATCCACATCTAACTCCTTCATTATGAGCCTCGAATCCTGCAACCCTACATGAAAACCCATTGAGTGAAAAATTTCTCCCATCTCTAAGGACCATAACTTGTCGTCGTCGTTGGAGTTGAATCGACCGAACACATCCTCCAACCTCCCCTTGTTGTTTAGAGATCCCACCAATGATTCTGACATAGAAGAGGAGTTTGATTTGCTCCTCCTCAGTGAGGAACTACTACTGTTGTCGCCGCCGCTTGCTTCACCTCTACCTTTAGATCCTAACCTCCAGAAATATTTGAAGTTAGAAGCTCCATCATAAACTCATGGTTACTCTTTATAAAAGGCAAGTTTTTCTCTCTATATATCATGATTTTCTCTTTGTTTTGCAAATATATTATGATCAATCTCCTTTCTCTTTTGTACTTGTTCTCGATGTTTCAATATTTTTATTTTTATCATATATTTGTGACTTCCTTATTAAAATTGTTTTATGAAATTGATATTATATTTTGTTGACTAAATTGTAATTTATAAATATAATATATAATTTCAAATTTCTAATATAATGATGAAATTTTTTATTGTCATATAAATTTATAATAGGTTATAAAGAACAAGTTTCAAAGCTTAAAATGTCAATGATGTCAAAATTTGTTGGATATTTCTTTATATCAATTTTATAGTACCATGGCTTCTAAGCAGACAATGTTTCTTTTCAAATCCTTAGCTTGGTCTCACAATGTTGTCATGCCACATAAGGCATTACATAGCTTCCAAAAAATAAGAGCTTTTAAGATCTTGGTTTCCTCCTTAGATTTGTAATATCAACAAATCTTAATATCCAAACTCCAAATTTCCATTTCGAAACTCAACCCTCTTTTGAGATGAGACTTGCCCGTGGAACTAATCCAACACATGCTAGTGTCGATGTTGCTTAATTCTTAAAATGTATGTCACTATGGAGTTATGTCATCTTTACAAAGTTCATAGTAATGAGGCTTTTTAGAAGATAAAGTTTTATTTTTAGAGTCCGTTTAGTTGAGAAATGGAGAGAAATTATCATAATTAGGAGAAATAGGTTCAATTTTAGAAATGATCAAATTAGGTCATGTAGGTCCAATTTGACATTACCGATAATTTTTTCAGGCCAACTTCCAATGTGATAACTCTAAACCATGAATGTGGTTTAAGCCATATCTTTACAAAATAGGAAGTTAAGTGTTGAGACCATTAGTGTCTTCCCTCAGTGGAAAGTGATGTTTCATCATGCAATCTCAATTAAGAGGTTATGCATTCCTATTTAAAGGATTGATGTCCATCCAACTCTAGTTTCTTCATCTAGGCCATAATGTTCCTAAGTATTCACTAGGAAGGAAGATAATATAGACATACATTCTTAAAGAGAGGATGCGTTATTTGTCAAATTCCCACAATTGTACTATCACATATTCCAAATAAGTGACATGAAACTTTGTAGGAAATGATTCATGTGCGGCTATATGAATTGCCTACAAAATAAATATTAGTATACAATCATGATCCTTATGCCAATGGGGGGCATTTATAGAGGCAACATTCTCATATTAACATAATGGTTGATTGGTTACAAGGTGATTTTTCCTCTATATACCACTCATAGATGTAGTCCTCCCTACTAACATAATGACTGATAATTTGTTGTGAGGTAATTATGCTTGCTTGCTTGGCATTCCCTTCTCTAAACTCTATATGATCTGCACGTATATGTGAATAAAATAATAATAATAACAATATGAATTAGAATGAAAATACACACCCATCTTGTGACCTTTTAAAATAGATTTTACAACTATAAAAACTCCACTCTGATCTCACATTAATTATGAGAATTAGTCCACCATAACATATAAGTTCCAATTATCATTATCACAATTGGGGCATCTAGTTAGTGTAATGGTCTTTGTGCATGTATATGTGAACAAGACAAGAATCACAATAACATGAATTGTAACCAACATATAACAACTATAAAATCTCTTATGGAAATGTATCTTGTTATATTTGATATACTTTTTCTTGGTAAAGAATTCTATGTTGTTAATATTTGATTCATGGATGATTTGCAGTGTAATTATTGCAATGTCTTTTTCCAATATAAACATTGGACTAGCATGTGAAAACAATTTTTGATTTTGCTTAATTTTTAAATAATTTTGAAGGGAAACTAATTGACGTCATATATTTTACCACTTAGCTTTGCCAAAGTCACAATTGTGGCCACCTATAATTAATACCACCTTTGCCTATTTCTTCTTGTTTTCCAAAACAATTTAATTTTTAATCTACAATCATGAATTGGGTTCTTGAACAATTAGATATGTTGCATTGTCTACTGGTTTATTAATTAGTTAGATATGGTTGCATAATTTTATCAATTATTTAAATGACTCTAGAATTGAGTTTTTATCAGTGAGTTATTTATGGTGCGTTATCTATCAGTTTATCAATTTTTTTGTTTTTTGTGGTTCACGGACACCCTGGTCAACGTATGGTGCTACGTCCACGGAAAAATATGGGCTGATCGACCCCGTAAGGGAATCTAGCCCCGCAGCCCACTAGCAAGGCCTAACCCCAAGGGCTTCGGGGAGAATGGACCATGTGACCTCCCGATGGCGAGGCACTGATTTTGACCAACTGAGCTAACCCTTGGGGCTTATCAGTTTATCAATTAGTTAGATGTCGCTATTTATTTTTTCTTATTCATAGAATGCATCATGCTTGTATTTGAAGTTAAAATCATGCAACCAATGGAACTAATGGGAATCAATGGAATCCCACAAAGAATATTTCACTTATGTACTAACAAAAACAACATAGTGAGGGGATATCCTTGTGGAAAAAAGAAGAAGAATAAAGGGAGGGAAGGAATAGAAAAGAATAAAAGGAAATTATTGAAAGATTAGTAGATTGGAAATAAACAAGCCCATAATTTTTTAATCGTGGTTTGATGTATACCTTGAGGTTGTAATAATATTGCATATCCTGAATTCCAATATTTTAATATATCTGGTATTGTATGTATTTTAGATAGTGGTATTAGATAAACACAAAGAGTTCTTATGTAAGACCCTCCTCCTAGATCTACCCAAGCTACTAGCCAACGAGGTAAACATTCGACGAGAGGCCACTATGATATGATTTGATCTCCTAAGTCACGTTAAGGAATTGGAACTGATTGAAACAAACCAAAGACATTCAACATCAGCTTCAAGACCCTCCGGAACCAATCCAACACTTTAGACAACTTGCCCTTGGGTCCCACTGAGCTTTTGGACAACTTAAGCCTCAATTGCTCTCATGATATAGGCATGAAAATGTCTAGAAACCCATAGTCACTCTCATAGGATTGCCTTCTAGCATCCAGAGACTCATTTAGTCAGTGCTATGCTAGCGTCCTAGGATTTGAGCCACTTTTTCAGGCCTAGAGCCCAAGTCACTACCCAGAATTGAACCATCTCTTCAGATTAGTAAAATAACATGGAAATGACAGTACTAAAGCAAATACTTGTTTAAGACCTTGACTGGACCCCTACTAGCCATGACAGGCATTTCGTCAAACATATCACGAATATGTAAATTACAGGTGTAAATAACAAATCTGAGCATAGGGGTCTCATACTTATCTGAGATTCGCCATGAAGCATTGATGCCTCAACACATTAACTGTCATTCCATCCATTATACCATAGATACATTGTTCATTCATATACAAGGAGAAACAAGATGAGATCCATACATAACTGCTGTCATAAAACATATACATAACTAGCATAATAGGGAAAAAAATACAAATGAACTCACTGCCATATAAACATCATATAATCCAGTATATTTCTTATAGAAATACGAGAAATAACCTCTTATTGATGATGTAAAATCCAACTTGAGATGGGACTTCCAAATTCCAACCGACCATAGAATGGCTTAGTCAAGTCTATCTTCATCCATTCACCCCCGTTTCATATTTCAAGCATGAATGTGGGATTTCATAGAACACATTAATCAAAACTCATCCAGGGATTCCAGAGGCCATCCACCTCAACCCATCAAACAATGATTCCAGTTGTCGGACATCACAAAACCATCATCAGATTGGTCTCCATCCAAGCCTTCCAAGCTTCCAGAGCGTTTGTTCCAACCAAGGATTCCAAGACTAGTAACTCAACCCACAACTTATACAGGGCTTCTAGAGTGTTTGTCCAACCAGGGTTTCTATGACTAATAACTCAACCCACCAAGGGCTTCCAGAGATTTTTTCCAACTAAGGCTTCTAGGACTAGTAACTCAACCCATGTTGTTACAGGGCTTCCATAGCGTGTTACAAGGCTTCCATAGCGTTTGTCGAACCAGGGCTTCAAGGAACTAATAACTCAATCCAAGCTAAGGAAACATAAGAACCAACAAAAAACAAACAATGAAAGTAAACCCACAATCACCATGACTATCCAGGAAATGGAAAGGTTAGAAAATCCACTATCAATCCAGGCAATCCTCCATGCCAATGACAGATCATGACCAAGAATCCACATGCATACCAAAAATAGTGAAGGAATCATACATGCAACTCGGTACCTGCAAGAAAATATGATGTAGCTGCTAATCCCAATGCCTTCGTACACTTTCCTACTCTTCCTTTGCCTTCTTGCTCCAAGAATCCAAGTATGCCACACCCTCCAAGAGTGATCCAAGAGAACTCTAAGTCTCCAAGAGTATTAGAGAGAGAGAATAATGAGAGAGATCCACAACTGAACTGACAAAAGGTTGAGCCAAGAGCTTGCCAACTGATCCTCATAAGCCTTTTTATTAATGAGGTCTCTATTTTCTTCATTTTCCATTATTTTCCTTCAGTTTCCCCTCACATGCAACCTGTGACTTTTCACCTTCCTTTTCTCCTAATTTCCTTTATTTTCATAAATAAAATGCCAATTAATGCCTCATGCCTTTCCAAAGCCTTAGCCATTGCCTTTGCCAATTTCCTTAGCAATAATAAACTGAATCAACACCCATTAGGATGTTTCCCCCACCATTCAACTTGGAATACGTGTCTCATCATCATGGCCTTATATATATATTTTACATGAGTTTTTAACCAAGGCTGTTACAGAACCCTACCCCTTGGGGGAACACCGTCCTCGGTGTTAAACAACACCTATAACCACAAAGATACTGTAAGCAAAACATATACTGTCGATGGAGCTTTATAACACATCTAGTTGTAGTATTTACAATGACCATATGCTAAAACATGACAAACATATTGTTTACTGGAGATTTATAACACAACTCATTATGGTATTTACACTAACCACATATACACATACACATTTGCTTCAACCAGCAAATAACCGTACTATCTGTGGAGCTTTATAAACCAACTCGATACAATATTTACAATAATACACACATATAGACATATGCACATTTTATCAACCAAAAAATAAAAGGGTACGATGCCTGCATCCGCAATAAGGGAATCTAGAGGCTCACACTTCCACCCTCAAAATAATACCAAGATTCACCTCCTTCCTAGGAAGCCTAGAATCCACTACAAAGTCAAATCTGCATCCAATGTCCAATGCTACAATCCAATGCCACTTGTCCTCTTAGTGAACAGTTACTAAATCATTGTTCTAGGGCGCACTCCCAAAGTGCATATGATTCCATCTGGCAATGCTAATGACAAAAAAAAAACATATCCGCGACCTTTCCTTCTCTGCTACATAGTCCCTCATGAAATCCGGTCAGCCCTTCCATGCAGTCACTCACCTCCCAAGTTCCGCTGGCACCCCCGTTCCGGGCAGTCCATCCCTTGCCAAGGCTTCCTCGCATTGGAAGATACAAAAACTAGGGCATATACCTGCCTCAAAACCATCATACCAGTCATAACATGCTCATGGAAATCAATGGAAACTATTGGGTACTAGTGTCCCACAATGGCCCTGCTCTTGAAGTGCTCTACCAACATACTGTTGCATGTTCCAATTTCTTTCATTGTTGTTGCTAATTCTTGCAGTCGATTTCGGCCACTCAACTAGGCATGTTCATGCATTCCTGTTCCAAGCACATAATTTCCATTAGATTCAAAATAAATTGAAATAACTTCAAATCATACCTCATTGGTGGCTCGTCAATAAGGTACACTTGCAATCCTGTTTACTTCCTATCACAACAAGTCAAACTAGCATCTTTGATCAAATCATCATGTATAAACATATCACATTAGGTTAGATCGAAACACAACCATCATAGATCAAAATCATAAATCAAATGTAACCATCATAAACTAGAATCGTAGATCACATGTAATCATCATAGATCAGAATCATAAATCACATGCATAGAAAAATTGAATAAAATACTGGTACTCATCCTTTAATCAATCCTTGGCTTCCACCTTTTTCCTTATTTCATACGCACATTGGATTGGTTGCCAAAACAGACAAACACCGAGTGCCTTCTCCTCAACCATGTGCACATACCCATAATGTGCGTCACACCCATACCACCACACATGACATACAACACCATGCAATACATCCATCTATACCTAGTGTACAACACAACACAATACATACTCCTACGTCAAGTGTACAACACAACACAACACGTATACGTACAAAATGTACATCACAAGACAATCATCTGCACACAATGTGCGACACGTAAAAAATGCATACAACACAACTCATACATATATACCCGATGTACAATGCCACACAATACGTGTACCTACACCTGACATACAACACAACAAAATACATGTACTACACAAAGTATAACACAAGGAATATAAATGTCACAATACCACAACTACACAATGCACATACATAGTACCGCATGCCCGCAAAACATCATCTATGACATGCACATAATACCACACATACACCAGTACCATATATACAATATGTACACAATACCACCTGTACACCGCACCACCTGCATAATGTGTGCATAGCATCACATTTACATGATACCACCTACACAATGTGTACACAACACCACATGTACACTACACCACCTGCACAATGTGTACACAATACCACATGTACACAGTACCACATGCACGACATGTACATGACACTACATGTACACAACACCACATGCATGACATGTACACAATAATACATGCACACAATGCCACCTGTACAACATGTAAACAAAACTACATGAATACAACACCACGTGTACAATCATGCACACAACACCATATGTACCTAGCACCACCTGTATAACATGCATGCAACACTGTAGGTACATATCACTACACATCTAACATGTACATAGCATCATCTATACACAACACTACATATACAACCTATACATAGGATCATCTATACCCATCACTACATATGCAATATTCACACAACACTATCTGCACCATCCTATACATAACATCCCATAAAAAACATGTACACACACTATATATGCACAACACCACATGCACACAACAACACATATGAGACATGTACAACATATACAACATATGCGCAACAATAGTACCACACATCCAAAACCACACTATCTCTACCAAGCAACCTTGCTTCCAATGTCTTATCCATGCTTGTCCTAGCATGCCACAGACCACAATGCTTTCATTTCATTGATGTATCAATCGGTATAACCTATCCATAACATAGACATAATATAATCACATAATATCAACTCATAACCACATGATACAGACCTCATATATTTGTCAGGACTACTCTTCCCACTTGATTCCCATACGACCAAGAACCTCGTCATGCCATTCACCTCATAAGCAATCATTCCTACAAAATAATGATTCCAGATGACCCTGTCAAATAGAGACATAGATACATGGATACATACATACGTATACATAAACATTAGCATAAAATAATCATGGTCCTGTGAGACAATGATATGCACACATACATACATGCATACGTATAAACATCATCATAATCATGATCATAACATAATTGCTAGATAACATAAGGTCTAGGTTAAGAGAAGTTCCTTATTTGTGCACAACATGCACAACATTGAGAATCACAGTTCGCATCTTAGCCAAGGCATTTGACACCTCAGATCCATTTACCTTTTCTAGTTACCCTTCTCATGTTTGTACTGCCACTGTCCATTACCATAATGGACCCAACCAATCCAACCGAATGTCATAGTCTTACCTTCCGCTGTGCTTACTTATGCACAAAGCTTCATCTAAATCTTACATTACCTTTTGGGTACCACACAACTCTGCGCGATCTCCATTAACTTTCCTCTTTCCCAATCAATTCCAAAGACTCAAAATATAAAAGGAAATCCAAGAAACAAACAAAAGAAGAACATGAAAATCAATAACAATGTGACACTGCAACAAAGTGGCATGATCATGCACTAGACATAAAAAAATTTCCAATCAAGCGCAAGCAAATCACAAAGATAAAAAGAACATGACTAACAATAGATACCATGAATCAATCCCCATGGTTCCTAGTTCTCCCAAAGGAAAGCTCAACTAGATCCTTCTTCAAGATTTCATGGCAACCTCTCTTTCCATGCAACTACCTACATCATGTTGTCATTAACACATAACTTTTAGTGCATAAATAAACATAACCATACACCATATACCTTATCTTGGTGTGCCAAGCACGTTGCCTTGTAACTGAACACATCCATGCCATCTCTCAAGGGAATCCAATTCCCTTGACAGATCCACCTGTAACTAGAGGCTAGCTAATATACTTGTCAAATACATGTCCATGAATCTAGCACATATCCACATAATGTCAAACAAAATCAAGGTTAAGAAGACTTCATGTATGAAAACACTCATTTGTTTGGAATTAGGGTTTCCAAACATAGCCAAAGGAATTCTTTCCTAATTCCTTTCTTCTACCTTTTTACTTTGTTGCAATAAAGTCTTACTATGCAATGTCACATCACCCAATTGTTAGTTATGTAAACACATCAACTATTACCTTGTTACACTAGTAACAAACATGTTTCCTGCAATTATTCACACATGTCAACCACATGTTCCAAAGATCAAGACAATCATACATATCAATTTGAAATCAACCCTTACCAAGATTAACAATCATGTAATAATCCATAGTCAACTCATAGTCATTAGATATAATGCTACAATTATCACCTACTTACACTCAAGTACATATCAATTGTCTCAACACATATGTGTTAGTACAATCATATTAAAACAAGATCATTTGAACACATACTCATATTATGCAATTCATCAAACATTCAACCAACTTGCAAACATACCATGTTAGATAAATCAACTAGACGACATAATAGACACCAAACACTCAAATGCCAAATAGATGACATAATCAAACAATCAAGCACCAAATATACAACATCAGAGAACTCATACCTTAATGTATCTTAGGGGAGGAAATCTTGTCTGCACAATCAATCCATATTAGCACGATATAACTTCACAACATGTCAACTGAAACATAAATAATATCATGATATCCATAATAGTCACTAACTTGCATGATCACATCATAAACTCATAATCACATATGTGCTATCAATTTAGATTAGTACAACACAATGTCATAATAAGTTTAATAATACTTGAATGTCGTAACCATAACCGTATGCATAGGCCAATCCAATTAACATAATACATATAACATCAAGATCTTAAATGCAATAACCCTAATCATCAAGTTACTAGCATATAACAACAACAAGCTATATATCATTCTCATCAACAACATATAATCTACTCATAAGGTTATCTAATATAAAACAACAATAGAAATGCATACAACTACAGGTTACTATAATTATTGACTATTGGACACATGTGCTTATGACTATACTAATCAACTATCATCTATCATGTATGTAACCATAACATAAAAAGACATGTACATAAACCTAATGTATATAACCCTAATGCATATAAAAATCCTTAACTTACATACCTGCATGCCAAACATACAATACTTGTATGTCGATCTTCTCTTACCCCAAAGTCTAATGCTGCAACCTCATTATGATGATCTGCATCTCCTACTCTATCTCAACCAACATATTAGCATCATAACAACCAATAACACCATGATGACCTAAATTTCATACCATGACTTCACAAGGCATGTTTGACCTACTATTCATGCATAACTATAACCAAGACCATACATGCATAACAACTGCATATAGATGTATAACACATGAGTACAAAACCATATACACATCATTATAGTCAGAGTTCAATCATCAATGCATGACCATATAACTACACAAACAATGACCACATGCATGAAAATAATAACCACATCATGTGCACTTGAAAACATGTGAACATTGACGTGTATAACAAATTCTTATACAACCATACACTCCTGACGACGTACTCCACGAAAACACCTTCAACCTTCACATGGTGACATCACTGCAACCATCTTCAACACCATGCAAATACAACAAGCACATGGAATACATGCATAAGATACACATATGCAACCAACATGAAAGCATGATCAACAAACAACCCAAGGAGAATGCAGCCACACTTTGATACCACTTTGTAACACCCTCCTCCCACATCTACCCAAGCAATTGTCAACCAGGGTAAACATGCAATGAGAGGCCACTATGATATGATTTGACCTCCTAAATCACGTTAAGGAAGTGGAACCGACAGAAACACACCATACATACATTCAACATCAGCTTCAGGACCCTTAGGAACCAATCCAACACTTTAGACAACTTTCCCTTGGGTCCCACTAAGATTTTGGACAAGTTAAGCCTTAGTTACTCTCATGCTATAGGCATGACAACGTCCAGAAACCTAGAGTCGCTCTCACAAGCTTTCTTGCCAACATCCAGAGACTCATCTAGTTAGTGCTATGCTAGTGTCCCTGAGATTTGAGCCACTTTTTCAGGCCTAGAGCCTAGGTTACTGCCCATAATTGAACCATTTCTTCATATCAGTAAAATAACATGGAAATGATAGTACTAAAGCAAATACTTGTTTAATAACTTGAATAGACCCCTACTAGCCATGATAGGAATTTCATCAAACATATCACGAATATGTAAACTACAGGTGTAAATAATAGATATAAGCATAAGGGTCTCATACATATATGAGATTCGCCATGAAGCATTGATGCCTCAAAACATTAACTGCCATTCCATCCATTAGACCATAGATACATTGTTCAGTCATATACAAGGAGAAACATGATGAGATCCATACATAGTTGTTGTCATAAAACATATACATAACCAACATAATAGAGACATAAATACCAATGAAATCACCACCATATAAGCCTCATACAATCCAGTATAATTCTCATAGAAATACAAGGAGAAATAACCTCTTATTGATGATGCAAAATCCAACCTGCGATGGGACTTCCACGTCCCATGCAGCTGTAGAATGGTTGAGCCAAATCTCTCTTCAGCCATTCACCCCCGTGCCATATTCCAAGCATGAATGTCAGATATCATAGAAAACATCAATCAAAACTCATCCAGGGCTTCTAGAGGCAATCCACCTCAACCCATCAAACAGTGATTCCACCTCGTGGCCGGACATCACAAAACCATCATTAGATTGGTCTCCATTCAAGAATTCTAGGCTTCCAAAGCGTTATTCCAACCAAGGCTTCCATGACTAGTAACTCATCCCAAAACTTATATAGGGATTCCAGAGCGTTTGCCCAACCAGGGCTTCCAGGACTAGTAACTCAACCCAACAACGGATTCCAGAGCATTTGTCTAACCAAGGCTTCCAGGACTGGTAACTCAACCCAAGCTGTTATAGGGCTTCTAGAGCATTTGTCCAACTAGGGCTTCCAGGAACTAATAACTCAACCCAAGCTAAGGAAACATGAGAACCAACCAAAAAAAAACAATGAAAGTAAACCCACAATCACCATGGCTATCCAGGAAATGGCAAGGCTGGGAAATCCATTGTTAATCTAGGCAATCCTCCATGCCAATGACAGATCATGACCAAGAATCCACATGCATATGACGTGCATGCCAAAACTAGTGAAGGAATCATACATGCAACTCGGTACCTACAAGAAAATCTGATGTAGCTGTTGATCTTGATGCCTTATTGCACTTTCCTACTCTTCCTTTGCCTTCTTGCTCTAAGAATCCAAGTATGCCACACCCTACAAGAGTGCTCTAAGAAAAATCTAAGTCTCCAAGAGTATGAGAGAGAGAGAATAATGGGATAGCTCCAAAAATGAATTGACAAAAGGTTGAGCCAAGAGCTTGCCAATTGATCCTCAAAAGACTTTTTATTAATGAGGCCTCTATTTTTTTCATTTTCCATTATTTTCCTTCATTTTCCTCCTCACATGCAACCTGTGACCTTTCACCTTCCTCTTCTCCTAATTTCCTTTATTTTCATAAATAAAATCCCAATTAATGCCTCATGCCTTTCCAAAGCCTTAGCCATTGCATTTTCCAATTTCCTTAGCCATAATAAACCAAATCAACACCCATTACGATGTTTCCCCCACCATTTAGCTTGGAATACATGTCCCATAACCATGGCCTTATGTATATTTTTACATGAGTTTTTAACCAAGATTGTTACATGTTGTATGTTGTCCACCCTACCCTGGTTGTAGAATGCACCTTGTTTCTTATCTTATAATAAATAGATTCAACTATGCACTTGTTGATGAGCGCCAGTATTGCAGCAAGGATGCTGCAACTCCTGGGCTACCAACTTTACTTATCAACCCGGGGTTCGTACAAACTTGGAGGTGACAGTGCTATATGCACAAGAAAAAGTGAAGGTCCTGCTTGTTGTCATTGTTCATCCGACGAGAGACCCTAGGGGTTCCAAGCCAGACTCTATAGAGTTAGAAGAAGCTTGATTCTTTGATGGAAGAAGAGCAAATTTATTGTAAGAGAGCTACTCTACTGCAGTAATGAGGAAAACAACATGTAATGCTAAATCACACCTTATCCTGATTAACCATTTAAATAGCTATGTTAAGCAGAATTACTAAATCAACACTAACCTAATGCTGCTATCCAAGTTACCAAAGTAAAGAGCATCAAACCATACTAATGTGTAAGTAAGAAAACTAAACTAAATATGTTTTTACTTTTTTGGTTTTCTTTGGTAAAATCAAGCATGCAATTTAATTGTTCTTGTGGATGTGACAGGTGGATGGAAGGTGGTTGGGGATGGCTAGAAGGTTTATCGAGTGGTTGGATGGTGTGGAAGGGTCCTAGGAGGATTTTCGTTACCAATTCAGCCTCAAAACAGGCCGTTTCAAGAAAACCTACGGGATGTACTAGAAACCTATAGGATGATCCTGGAGGAATTACAAGAAACCTACAGGATGCAACCGAGAGCTAATTGTGAGGTGTTGGAGGTGTTGGGAAGCTTGGCAACGGTGTGTGATAAGTGGGATAAGGTGTTAGAAGCTCTAGGAACACTTAGGAGTCAATATCCAAGAGAAGAGATTACTAGATTCACTCAATGTGTCTAGGGGAATTTCAATGAAAAAGGACAAAAAACTAGTGAGGGTGATGGTGGAAGAAGAGATGGTTGAGGTGGATGAGATTGAATATGGATGCTGGTGATGAAGTCTAGACCTCCTCCTGAAGTACTTGCAGTGCTTAAAACATGTGCGTCTTCCAAGAACTATGCAACAAGATACATTTTCATAAACTAGAAAAGCATGAATCAATTGCCGACATTATGCATGAAGGAAGTGCTGAAGGAAATGAGAACATGAGTGAGATCTTATTGTAGAAATAAAGTAATGGAAAAATATGACAATGAAATGAACCAAGTACTGAATCAAGATAACAAACTCCAAATCTCATGCAAGAAATAGAAATCTGTGTTTTTGGGGTTGCTAAAGGGTCTCTTTCTCAAGTCATGGTCCCAAAGGGAGGAGGTGAGGCCGAGATACCTGCTGACAACCTTATGGTGATATTTTTCTCCTTGCCAACCTACTATTTGAAAGAAGGCACAAATGGAAGCAAACTAAAATACAACCAATCTACTCTACAATGTTGTAATGGAAATGTAGCTACTTAAGAAAATGAACAATTAAACCATGAACCTATGCTAGCACACATGTACAATAAATAGGAGCCTTGGCTGCTAGGGTTGGGCCATAACCTAAGAGCTTCAACCCTCTGAGCTAACTCAGTGTTGGCTCAAAACAAAACTCATTCTTATTATCAAAACAATGGATTACATCAAAACTGTCACAATTCTTGCAACTCGAAAATAGAGTAGAGTTTTACAATAAAAATATGAATCCTACTGAGATACTAGGCCTTTCTACTTATACATCTGAAGTCTCCAACGTTTTCCTTAAAATTAGGGATTCTCAGCGCCCAAACTCGAGATAAACTGGTGCTTTGTCTTTCACTTGCTCGACTGCCTTCTAGTCCTCATGATTTCGCTGTTTGCACTCCGATATGATGGACGAATATTCAAATGGAGGGGTAGTAAATGAGGAGGATTTACCTACTATAATTCCTCTCCCTTGTCCCATTCGAGTTTTGACCAAGGTCTTTTCCAAAATTCCTTGCTTTTATCCTTTAATCCCGCATTAAATTCACATTAGACCACAAAGCAAAATATCCAACTCTAACTCATCTCATAAACAAAATATAATCAAAAGTATGCAATAATTTGTGAGAATAGTTGGTTTGACTAAGCTAGGAGGTGAATTAAGGTCCATATAATTACCCAATGATGATGCTCATCATCACCCCCCTACTGAAAGTCTTGCTCATCCTCTGAGCAACTTAGTCAATGCCCATGTCCTTCATGGCTCTGGTAGCCTCTCTGACATCCCATGCCTCTGTTGTGGTCTCTTCTTCTTGTTCATAGAAGCCTACTTTCTTTTCTACTTCTTCCCACTACCTCTTTTCCTCATCTTCTCTTCTCCCTTATAGCATCCCTAGGAGTAGTGGTGGATTGAGTTTTAGGCCTATCCAATTGACCTTCAACCTTTGCGTTGATTGCTTATACATAGGTGTCCTGTTGAGTGCCTCTCTCAACCTTTGAGGGGAGAGATATTATCTGATCTTCAAGCTATGTGGTAGTGTGTTCCATCTCCTTAGGAAAACATGTATACTATCATCTCCTAGAAGCCTAAACATATCTTCGAAATGTGAAATTGCTTGCTTTTGGGCATCAAGATATCTAGGTGCCAGCTGAGGATCATTTGCAATTAGATTATAGGTGCTGATTAGGGCCATGGGATTTGATTGTTCAGCTCTGATGAAAAGAGGTTCATTTTTCTCTCTAGCCAATATTCTTTTCATCTCTACAAACCTTGACTCCTCATGGTTCATCCATGATGTCAAAGCCATTAATTGTAGATCTCCTAGTTTGGCATTGGGATCCCAAACATTCATGTCTATGAGGGCCATGTTGTGCAAGTAAAACTCAGCCATTTTGGCCCTATCCTCTAGTGTACGTTGGTCATAAATATCAATAAACTACCTGTAGTCCTGAAATGGCATGGTGCCCCTTTGTTCTAGTGTTTTAACCTGAAACTGCAGCCATTGTTCTTTGAGGTAAAGAGCATAGGATTTAGCTGGAATCCTACACTGGATGGCCTCCAAGGAGAGGCTGGACATACATGCTAGTTGGTTCTCCCTTTCCTACAGCTATCCCCTCAGCCATGAATTTTCCCTCTCAAATTGATCTATCATTATTGCTTCTCTATCCCTTAAGTCACTTAGCTCTTTTCCCATTTCTTTGATCTTCTCTTCCATGTTCCCAATGTCTTCCACCCCTTTGGACTTGGTGATTTGCATCCATCAGTGGGTTCTGGCCCTCTCCTTCTCAAGTTCAAAAACCAATGGGATGGAAAATTTTTGAGGTATCACCCTACCTCCTTCAATAAACCGGTAGTAGGAGTCTAGGTTAGGTTGGGGGCTTGGTTCCTTTGTTTCAGGGTCTTCTTATTTTGTTTCTTGCTGCTCCCCTACCTTGCCTTCCAATTTTTGTGCTTCCTGTAGTTTTTGCAGAGTATCCTGTAGGACTGCTTTTGCTTCCTGTAGGTTTTGCTGTGGATCCTGTAGGATGGCCTTACCCTTTAAGGAAGTTTATTTGATACTAGGCCTCCTTACATAGGTAATTAGTGACTTAGGGGAAGGAATTTTGTCTCTTGGTGTAGGGGAATCTTCAATCTCAATAGGAATTTTTGTGGATATTTGTGGCTTCCCTTGTTTGATTCTTGTGCTCTTTCTTGTTTTGAAATATAGTGGGGCTTGCCTCCTTCTTTTCCCTTTCTTCTTGACTGGGGTGATGAGAGAAGTGAGGGTAGCTGTTGCCTCCCTCTTAGTAGCCTCTGGAGACACCTGAGGTGACTCCTCTTTGTGTTCTTCCTTTTCTATTTCAATTCCTTCCTCCTCTATGTTTTTCTTATCTCCTTCCACTTGTCGTTCTTCCTCATCCCCATCAATTTCTTCCTTAGGTTCCTCCTCTGTTTCATCATCCTCCTCCTTCTCTTCTCCCTCTTGTTCTTCTGCTTCATCATGTTCCTTTGTGTCAGCTTCTTCTTCTTCATCCATCTCATCCTTATCTAACTCTATATCTTCTTCTTCCTGTTTTTCCTCCTCCTCACTAACAGAAGGACTAACATCATAAGTGAGGGTTTTCATGTCATCCTCTGCTGGCAAGTCTCTGAAGACTGACCATGTTATAGGGATTCTGAGGTTTTGGAGGGCATCCTCAATGAGGATCCTGATCAACCCATGGTGAGCCAATTGCTGGGAATTCCCTTCCTTTACTTTGTTGTCGGAGTCTATGAGTGATTGCATCAAGAAATAAGGTATGCTGAGTCTTTGGTGAACTGGTGTTTCTACCCCAAATCTTAATTATTCAAGGATCCTAAAATGGTAGCCATAAACAACACTGTATCTACCCTCACATGAGATATATTTGATGAGTTGGTAGCCTACCTCACTCCTTACTCCATTTTTATCCTCTGTGGGTTCTTCACCTTCTAAAAAGAATTTCCTTTTTGCCACCTAACTGTCTGCTTTGTCTTCTTTTCTCCATGGAATTCCTAGGGGAAGTGTGGTTACCCTACTGATGAGCTCTAGGGTGAGATAGTGAGGCCTCTAACTAAAACAATGGCATGGATTCTGCTGTGTGTAGTGAGGGAATGAGAAAATTCTTGAGCCACCTCATCATCATACCCCGTGAATTTCTCGAAAAACCCCATCTAGTTGTGTCTTATACAGATTTCAAGCACTTGGTGGTGTTGTTGTATCCTCACAGTGTTTGTGGGTTATCTCCTATTAAACCCTCCTGTCATCTTGCTTGTGAGGCTTGATGAGAAAATGAGAGGGTTGACACAATTTTTTTTTTAAATTCAGGAGGAAAACAGATTTGACTGTGTATGTAATTCACCTCCCACAATTGCTAAACTCACTAGATTTCAGAGCATTTCTAGTTCATTTTCTTGTAAATGGGGATGGATTTTTGTAGCCTACCTCTTTAGAATGGTGGCAGTGGACAATTCCCGTGATATCCCCTCTTGATCTCTTCTTTTCCTATACTATAGACTGCCTCTGTGTATCCTATAGATTGTTCTTGTAGGAATGCCTTTGCATGCTCCTGTAGAAATTCTCTTGTGGAACGATGGATCCTTGCTTCCGGTGGGTGGCCAGAGTTATGAGAGTGACTTGAGTGAGGGAGTTTCGAGGAGGTGGAATGCATGAGTGCATGCAAACGATGTTTGATTTCTCTTTATGGTGTTTCGGGGTGAGGTGGTGTGCTGGAATCAGAGGTACGTTGCCATTTTTGGACTGTTGGTCCCCACTACCACCTCATCATTTCCATTCCTCATAATCAGATCCGACCTCGTAGATCCGTAGTTAACCACTTCTTCTCCTACTGCATGTCTTTGATTTGACTGCAAGCACATGTGAGAGGACACCCGGTCTTGCATGTGATGACTGAACGAAGGTGGCCAAGTTAACTGGCCACATTTTCACTTATAAACCAACTATCTCGTAACACTTACAACTTTTGATCAGATGATGCATATGAGTGAATGAGCGGGATACTTACTTATGGTTTCGATGCCATGCTGTAGTTGTCGAAGATCAGAGGTGTTGCATTGTTTATTTGCTCCATGGTCATTCTTCTTCCTCCTCTTGCTGTCTGTTGATGTTTTCTTGGCTTTTACAGGCATCTGTGACTGAAGATCTGATGCTGCTGCTGCT
Organism: Pinus tabuliformis; assembly: GCA_031772625.1. Taxonomy (NCBI): domain Eukaryota; kingdom Viridiplantae; phylum Streptophyta; class Pinopsida; order Pinales; family Pinaceae; genus Pinus; species Pinus tabuliformis. The sequence continues at coordinate 207,330,870 of CM062804.1, forward strand.
GTGGAGCTCTTGGATCATCCTAGTGAAGACCTGTAGCTGATGATTGACATCCTGTTGGATAGGCTGCTACAAGATTTCCTACAAGATGTCATGTAGCTACTTCTCCCTTAGAATTCCTTAATCATGTTGCTGGTTGGGCTATGAGGATGGTGCAATGAATGAACAGAGGGAGTAAGAGTGTGTGTGGAGCAAGGGACATTCAGGTAATGCTCTTACTCTCCTCTATTTTTCCTTTTTTTTTTCATAACTGGCAGAAACTAATCTCTTTTTGTTTTGAATGGTGAGTGCAAGGATGATGATAATCGACGACATGAGGGGTTAGATCATGTCTAGGATAAATTTTAGGGACCTAACAAACCTACTAGGTGCCCTCAGATTGATTCCTGTAGGTTTTTCGAGCCACTGTAATTCCTACAGGATCATCTTGTAGGTTTTCAGGGATCATGTAGAAAACACAGTCTACGCATAAATTGAAGCAGTGGAGTGGAAAACGATAGAAATGATGGAGGGATACATGGTAAGGAGTGGAGGAGATGGATAGGTGTGAGGCAGGGTTCCTTTTGATCCTCTTTTTGCTCCTTGACTGTATTTCTCGCCCACCTGCAAATAGCAATTATATCTTTTTCTCTCTCTCTCTTTTTTTTGAAAAACACCTAGGCTGCCTCAGAGAGGTTTTCACCCTAGATGTTTTCCCTGGCTGCCTCAAAGAAGGTTTTCACCCAACGATATTCTTATTCTTCTTTCTACTTTTTTTTTTCATCATTGGGCTGCCTCATGAGGTTTTCAACCCAAAGATGGGACTCAGGTGCCTCATGGAGGTTTTCACTTGAGTGCTTATTTTTTTTAGTGAGTTTATGAGGGAGGAGCTGGAACTTGCTCCATTATCATCACTATTTTATTGATATTGTCAATGAACTCTTGCCTTGATAAAGGCCTCTTGTACATTTTCAATCGGTGTCCGTTAACAAGTAATGGAATGGCTCTTCATCTATAGTTCTGATTTGCACTGAACCATTATCATGGCATCTCTTCACCACATATGGTCCGAGCCATCTTGTCCTTAGCTTGACTTTGAAGTCTTTATACCTAGAATCATATAACAATGCCTAATCGCCCTCTTGAAATTGCTTCTCCTTAATATGTTTATCATGCCAGATCTTCCTATGAAGCTGAACTATCTCTGTATGTAGGAGGACCTTCATTCTGAATTCATCCAAGCCATTCATTTGGAACAATCTTTCTTTCTGTGCATGACTGAGATCCAAATCTAGTTGGTCTGCCATCCTTAATGTGTTATATTCAAACTCAATGGACAACAACGCCTTTTTCTCATAGACCAACTCATAGGGTGTAAATCTAGTGGTGGTATTCCATGTTGTATTATAGGCCTAGGTGGCCTCAACTAGTCTCTCTGCCCAATCCTTCCTACTGCTACTCACTACCTTGGTTAAGATGCTCTCCAGTGCCCTGTTGGTCACCTCCACTTGCCCATTAGCTTGTGGATGATAGGGAGTGAAGGTCCTATGCTTGATTTTGTGATGGCTGGGCAGTTCTTCAATCATGTTGGAGGTAAACTGGCTACCTTCGTCTATGACTAGCTCTCTTGGGTACCTAAATTTGTAGAATACATTCACCCTTAGGAACTCAGCTACCTTCTCTTTTGTTGCTACCTTAATTGCCTTGGTTTCAACCCACTTAGTCAAATAATCAGTGCACACAATAATATACTGTTTTTGCTTTGAATGGGAGTTGATAGGCCTAATGAAGTCCATGCCCCACTTTTCAAATGGCTTGAAATTCACTGGAGGCTGTAGGGGAATTTCATCTCTTGGAGTAGGCTTTCCCATCCTCTGGCACCAATCACACTGAATAATGTACTTTTTCACATCTTGATGAAGAGTGGGCCAATAATAGCTTGCTTGTAACACTTGAATGCTGTCCTCTTTGCTGCGAAGTGACCTCCATAAGGCCCATCATGACGGGTTAGAAGGATGTCAAAAACTTCCTCTTCCCTTACACACCTTCTCAATATTTGATCTGGGCCAGGTTTGAAAATATTGCCCAAATCCAGGTGAAGAGGGCGCTCTTCCTGACTATCTTTCTCTTTTCTTTCGAGGGCAAGTTTGGTGGGAACTGTGCTAATACCAAATAGTTTGCTATATCAACAAACCATGGAGAGAGAATGGAAATAGCAAACAAGTGCTGTCTGGTAACTGGTCATACACCATTCCTTCTTCACCTGTAGGTAGATTCACCCTAGATAAAAAATCTGCAACAACATTTTCTTTACCAGGCTTATCAACAATGGTTAGATCAAACTACTGTAATAAAAGCAACCACCTTATAATTTGAGCATTCACATCTGGTTTTTTCATTAAATATTTGATTGCAGCATGGTCAGTATGCACAAATGTTTGATAACCTGTAATGTAATGCCTAAATTTGTTTAATGAATGCACAAAAACTAGGAGTTCTTTTTCGGTCATTGTATAATTTAGCTCAGCCTTTGACAAGTTCTTATTGATAAAATAGATGGCATAGGGAAGTTTCTCCTCTACCTGACCTAAGGCTGCTCCTATGGGTTTGTGTGAGGCATCAACATGAATATGAAAAGGGAGGGCGCATTTTGGGCCTTGGAGAATTGGTGCAATGGTTAACTTACCCTTTAGAATATCTAAGGCCTCTTGACAACTTTTTGACCATATAAACTCAGAATCCTTGGCCAAGATCCAAAATAAAGGAGATTCCAACTTGCTGAAGTCCTTTATGAATCTTTGGTAGTATCCATCTAACCCTAATAAATTCCTGACATCTCTCTGCTTTTACGGAGGTGGAACCTTTTGGATGATTGCTATTTTGTTCGGGTCCACCTATAATCCTTGCTGAGATATTGAATGACCTAGCACGATCCCTTCAATCATTAAGAATTCACATTTTTCTGGACTGAGAGATAGGTTCATTTCAATGCATTTGTGCAATACTTTGCCTAGGTTTGTTAGGGCTTATTGAAAATCACAACCATAAGGTGTAAAATCATCCATATAAATTTCCACCACATCATGTACTAATTCGGTGAAAATACTTAAGACTGCTCTCCAGAAAGTGGCAGGATCATTGCATAGGCCGAAAGGAAGGACCTTATAGGAAAAAGTACCCTAAGGATAGGTGAATGTGGTCTTATCCTGGTCTTCTGGGCAGATTTGAATTTGGTTGTACCCACTGAATCCATCTAGGAAAGAAAACAACTTTTTCCCTGCCAGGCCGTCTAGCACTTGGTCGATGAAGGGTAGGGGAAAATGATCCCTCTTTGTGGCTTTGTTCAACTCCTTGTAATCGACAAAAATCCTCCACTTACCATTTTTCTTGGGAACTAACACTAAAGGAGAGACCCACTCACTGTCGGAGATAGGGTAAATGAATCCTACATCTAGCAGTTTTTGCAGTTCTTCTTTGACTATATCCTTAAGAGCTGGATTCATCCTCCTCTATGGTTTCCGAACTGGCTTGCAACCTTCTTTGGTGTATATGTGGTTAGTACACACTAAGGGGTGTACTCCTTTCATTTCCTTGTAACTCCAAGCGAAGGCTTCTAGGTTTTATCTCAGCATGTTGCATAGTTTTTCCTCTTCGAGAGCAGAAAGAGATGGATTAATTTTCAAGGTTTTCTTTGGGCTGAATTCTTTGGTTTTGACACGAAGTGGGTTGGAATCGGCCTAGCATAAGTCAATTGGATGATTTTTCTGGGTTTCCCTTACTTCTTCTTCTAATGGTAACGATCCAGGAGTTGGATTTTGGAGCAGATGTTTAATTAAGTCATCATCATCTTGTTGTCCTCCTCCTATGGTTGCTTCAAAAGCATAAACTTGGGCGGAATAAACCTCATCTTCTTCCTCTTCCTCCAACCATAAAGGTAAATCATGCTCTAGAGAAGGTTGAGAAGGAGGGTATAGGACTAACTGTTTGGACATATGCCCGTTCTTGATGGTCATATTCCCAGCTTTGCAGCTAATGTAAGCATCTGCTGTGGCCAAGCACAACCTCCCAAGGATGAGAGGATAACCAGTAAGTTTAGCCTTAGGTTGGAGAACTAGAAAATATACAGGGTACTCACATGAGTCAATGGAGACCATCACATCCTCCATGATTCCCTCAGGGGTGATTGTGGAACGGTCTGCAAGTTGCAGAACTGTTGTGGTCTTCCTCAACGACCCTTGGAGGTTGAGCTTAAGCATGGTGTCCTTGGTAATCACATTAATGGCAGCCCCAATATCGATCAAAGTGTGTGGGACGATGGTGCCATTGATGTGCACATCTACTACAGGGCTTCCAGGGTCCAAATATTTTGGACATATTACCTGCCCCAGCATTAAGTCGGATAGCTGCCTAATGACATTAATGGTAGGGGCGTCCCTTTTTCTTCTTCCTGGGTGTTTCTTCCGGGGTAGGCTTGAGTGGTTGGGTTAATCTCTTAGGAAAGGGTGGATTTACTTTAAGGTTTCTTCCCTCTCTTTCTTCTTCCACCTCCCTATGTGGAGGGGGAGGTTGGTTATCTAGGAGGACTCTCCCAGATCTTAGGTTGATCTCATGGATTTCTACAACGTAAGCTGATATGATGTCTCTTCACTGTATACTTGTTGAGCTTGCCTATTGTTCGGGTTCAGATTTGGCTGGATAGGCATCTGGGTTTGCTTGGGAAGAGCAGAGTGTAGGAGTTGTGGTTGGGTAGGTGGTGGAGGCAATAGAGCTGGAGCATTGTTGTATTGGGGCCTCCACCCATGGAGTGGTGTATTCCACTGAGGTTGTGGCAGAGTGTAAGGTTGAAATGACTGGCTGGCTGAGAATGATATTGAGATGCATAAGATCAAGGAGGGGGTTTAGACCAGGAGGGATGAGCAGGGGGTCCCAATGAAGGTATAGTTGTTGTTTGGTTGGGGTTTTAATATGCATGGGATGACCCTTGCATGCCCTAATGGTATGGTCTAGACCTAGGAGGTCTCCTTTGGTTGATGTAGCAAAGCTGCTCAGTGACCCCTTCAGCTCCTTGATATACTGCTTTGAGTCCGGGTAAAGAAGGGCACTTATCAGTGGAGTGGTTTTCTTCAGAGACTGAGCAAATCTTAATACAATTCAATGGACATTTGTTCCTAGGATGCCGCCTGGTGCATCTAGGACAAAAGATGGCCAAGGCTCTCTCTGCTTCCTCTTTCTTCCTTTTGATGTTCATGGTGTCCAATTGCAAGGCAAGGGTTTGCAACATCTCACTTTTGAAATCTTCCAGCATATTTCCAATTTCATCCTTGATGGATGAGTTGGAAGATGATGTGCTAGCCATAGGTTGACTACTCCTACCCTTTTTCCTGGCTGCCCTAGAATGGTTTCTAAAGATAGTCTTGATATCCTCATAGGGTAATTGGTAGATATCTCCTCCTATTAACAAATTTAAGGTATCCCAAAGATCTTCCCTTACTCCTATGAGCAGGACCAGCTTTAGTGACTCAAGGTCAAGTGTGCACCTGGCCCTTTTGCAACTGAGCTGGAATCTTTCTTCGTAGTCTTCTAAGGATTCATCATGCCCATGGTCATCCTGAAAATTTCTTCTTTAGTATCCTTTGACCTACAGTAGTCCCGATATTTGTTGTTAAAAGCTTGTTGCATTTGAGCCCAAGTTGTGATACTATCTCCAGGTAAACTCATGAACCAATGCAACACTGCATCCTTGAGGGTAGATGGAAATAGTTTTAACTTTTTCTCATCATCTGTATAGTCATAGGTTCGGCATATAACAACAAACTCAAATAGGAAAGTGTCAGGGTCCTCTGTGGTCAGGCCATGGAAATGAGGTAGGGCAGAGGGGCTTATATTCTTCATCTTAGTGTCCCCGTTGGTTTCCCTAATGGGGAAGGCACCCTCAACTCTCTCTCTATTCCCTCTTTCATTTCGGTTTTCAGCCATTGGTTCAGTAGGAATGGGTTCCTCTTCTTCTTCTTCCCCTGTAGGTTCTTCAAATATGTCAGGTTGCTCACCTAAAGGTTCCTCCAGTTCACAGCCACTGAAGAAGAGAGAAGGTTGGCTGTTGGATGCAGTGGGGGTATTTGGCAAGAATTTCCCTAAATTGTCCCTATTCCTATGAGGCATGAAAGGAAATGTTTTTGGGTTGGTTTTTGTAATATTTTTTTGAACTGAAAGTACTTTGCAGAAATAAAATTGTTGATTGAATGAAAAATACTGACATAAAGAAAAGTTACTTGCTGAATTGAAATTCTATTTGCAGAATGGAAAGGAAAGCAGATAATGAAAATTGAAAGAAAGGAAGCTACTAGATTACTTTTGCAGAAATAAACTAATGGTAAAAAATTGGAGACTAGAAATAGAGGAAAAGAAAGTAGTAATCACATTCTACTCAGACACCTCCCCGACAATGATGCCAAAAAGTGATGAGCGCTAATATTGTAGCAAGGATGCTGCAACTCCTGGGCGACCAAATTTACTTATCAACTTGGGTTCGCACAAACTTGGAGGTGACAGTGCTATATGCACAAGTAAAAGTGAAGGTCCTACCTGTTGTCACTGTTCATCCGGCGAGAGACCCCAAGGGTTCCAACCCAGACTTCTATAGAGTCAGAAGAAGCTTGATTCTTTGATGGAAGAAGAGCAAATTTATTCTAAGAGAGCTACTCTACAGTAGTAATGAGGAAAACAACATGTAATGCTAATTCACACCTTATCCTAATTAACCATTTAAACAACTATGCTAAGTAGAATTGATAAATCAACACTAACCTAATGCTGCTATCTAAGTTACCGAAGTAAAGAGCATCAATCCATACTAATGTGTAAGTAAGAAAACTAAACTAAATCTGTTTTCACTTTTTTGGTTTTCTTTGGTAAAATCAAGCATGCAATTTAATTGTTCTTGTGGATGTGACAGGTGGATGGAAGGTGGTTGAGGATGGCTAGAAGGTTTATGGAGTGGTTGGATGGTGTGGAAGGGTCCTAGGAGGCTTTTTGTGACTTCCTAGAGGTTCCCCATCAATTCAACCTCAAAATAGGCCGTTTTATGAAAACCTACAGGATGTTTCAGAAAAACCTACAGGATGTACTAGAAACCTAAAGGATGATCTTGTAGGAATTATAGGAAACCTACAAGATGCAACTGAGAGCTAATTGTGAGCTGTTGGAGGTGTTGGGAAGCTTTGCAACGATGTGTGATGAGTGGGATAGGGTGTTAGAAGGTCTAGGAACACTTAGGAGTCAATATCTAAGAGAAGAGATGGCTAGATTCACTCAATGTGTCTAGGGGAATTTCAATAAAAAAGGACAAAAAACTAGTGAGGGTGATGGTGGAACGAGAGATGGTTAAGGTAGATGAGGTGGAAGATGGATGCTGGTGATGAAGTCTAGACCTCCTCCTGAAGTACCTGTAGTGCTTAAAACATGTGTGTCTTCCAAGAACTATGCAACAAGACACATTTTCATGAACTAGAAAAGCATGAATCAATTGCCCACATTATGCATGAAGAAAGTGCTGAAGGAAATGAGAACATGAGTGAGATCTTATTGCAGAAATAGAGTAATGGAAAAATATGAAAATGAAATGAACCAAGTATTGAATCAAGATAACAAACTCCAAAGCTCATGCAAGAAATAGAAATCTATGTTTTTGGGGTTACTGAAGGGTCTCTTCCTCAAGTCATGGTCCCAAAGGGAGGAGGTGAGGCTGAGTCACATGCTTACAACCTTATGGTGATCTTTTTCTCCTTGCTAACCTGCTAATTGAAAGAAGGCACAAATGGAAGCAAACTAAAATACAACCAATCTACTCTACAATGCTGTAATGGAAATGCAACTACTTAAGCAAATGAACAATTAAACCATGAACCTATGCTAGCATAAATGTACAATAAAGAGGATCCTTGGCTTCTAGGGTTGGGCCCTAACCCAAGAGCTTCAGTCCTCTGAGCTAACTTAGTGCTGGCTCGAAACAAAACTCATTCTTATTATCAAAAAATGGATTACATCAAAACTATCACAAGTCTTGCAACTCAAAAATAGAGTAGAGTTTTAAAACAAAAAATATGAATCCTACTGAGGTGCTAGTCCTCTCTACTTATACAATTGAAGTCTCCAACGACTTCCTTAAAATTAGGGAGGTTCGACTCCCAAACTTGAGATAAACTGGTGCTTTGTCTTTCACTTGCTCGGCTGCCTTCTAGTCCTCATGATTTGGTTGTTTGTACTCCGAGCTGATGGAGGAATATTCGAATGGAGGGGTAGTAAATGAGGAGGACTTACCTCCTATAATTCCTCTCCCTTGTCCCATTTGAGTTTTGACCAAGGTCTTTGCCAAAATTCCTTTCTTTTATCCTTTAATCCTGCATTAGATTCACATTAGACCACAAAGCAAAATATGCAACTCTAACTCATCTCATAAACAAAATATAATCAAAAGTATGCAATAAGTTGTGAGAATAGTTGGTTTGACTAAGCTAGGAGGTGAATTAAAGCCCATGTAATTACCCAATGATCAGGCTCATCACTTGTGCATTTAGAGAACAATCTTATGAGGGCACATTTAGATGACAACCCTTGAGATGAGGAGTATTTCTAATTGCATGCATATATATATATATATATTAATATATATATTATAACTTAGAATTCCACAAAATTAAAATCTATCCAAACTAAAAAAATATATATAACAACTTTAATTCAATTTGAATATGATTATAAGAGTACAAACAAAACCATATACATATAGCCCCTTAAATTCTAACTTGTCCAACCTAAATACCTATACCATTTGCTTCTCCACTTCAAAAGAAATAGACACACTTCTGATCCTCCCTTTTATAACTCTATTTCATCTATGTTGCATTTCAACTTCTTCTTAAAGTTAGTTTTGGAGTGCAAATCTCATGTCTGATTGATGTGATAACATCCCACTTTGGTACTAGCATCTCTTAGAGACCTTATATGCTTTTTAGCTAATTTTAGAAATATCCTTTTTTTAATTACTAATATTATCAAAATATTCACATATAATGCATTTTTTATTAAAAAATGGGTGACAATTGCCACCAATAGTGAGAGAAAGTACTTTAATAATCAAAGAACTATAAAAAATATCACCAAATCATCTAATAAAAATATATTACCACTTACTCATACACAATTTGAATTGAATGTCTATAAAAGGTTACCTGGCCATATGAAAAATGTGTTGAGGCTTCTCACAAATATTGCTATTAAGACACCAAAATATTTGACAACAAACATTAAGAAGATTCCATTAAATTGTCAATTGGATCAAACCCACATTGATAGAGGATTACCCTTATCTATTCATGAAGGTTGAGCCCCAATATCTATTGTTTATCAACTCCATGTTTGGTGCAACAACCTTCTAGCCATTATATCTAAGGAGTTTCACAAATTTAGAAATCACCAATTCAAGATTCAAGTGTTTATCATTTAATGGTTGTGAAAGAGGGTTGTGTGGTTAGTAACAATTATGCTCTTTCCTTTGCCTCACTATATTCCTACTATATTCTCATTCAACCACCATCCCGACCCCTCCAAATCTATCAAAGGCTATTTAAATCGAGGAGAAAGGTCTAAAAATCAATAACATAATAGCCTTAGGGGGTTGACTTAGTGAACATGTGACATAGAATGTACATTTGAAGAATTTAAAAGCTACCCCTATTTTCACTAGATATTAAAGGACCTCTCAAAATTCTTTTGTTGAGCATCCGTTCAGATACATTGTTTTTAAAAAACTCCATATTTTCACTAAATATTATCAATGTCTATTTTTGTGACATTTTTAATAACCCTTTTTACTAATACTTCTAGTATAGGGACATGCCACTACTCCCATAAGTACTGGACGATGATTATGCAAATTGATGGACTGCCTTTTATTTTTTTTCTTCTTATCTAATTTTAATGAATTAAATGATTGGAAAATTTGCAGAGATTCTATTGACACTAATATCTTTACATCACCCAATGAGTTCAAAAATATCCAAGTTGTTGAAATCATGCCTCCTTTTGTCTTTCCCTAATGAGAAAACAAGTAAAGAGATTAGTAATATAGAGGTTGTATATTGAGTCAACAATATATTTACCTCTACATCGTAATCTTTAATGAGCGGGGAAAAGTAATTTCTTGCAGCTACAAGTGCATATTATTATGACTTATTTTTTTTCCTACATAATGGGGATTCATTACAAAGCTTTTTCACTAGATATTTTTTCAATATCTTGGTCAAATCCTAGATTTCAATGGATCCCATATTAATGGGAGTATACATGCAACAGGTCAAAATAAGAGAGTTGGGGAATATTATGAACCTTGTAATTCCCAATCTACTATATAAATTGTTGTAGATGTGAGGGATTCCTATGTTGTTAAGAGGGTTATGGGAATTGAACTACGATGATAAAGAATAGTATCCAAGGATAACAAATATACTGTTGTGGTACTTGAATGGTGTAAATTAGTCTAGTTTGAAGTCATCTATTCAACCACCACCCCATCCCATCCCTCATTCTCTCTAATGCCTAACTCAAACACCCTCAATAATAATTCCTAAACACACCCACCTCTTCCCCCTAGATACCTAATTATAGACTCCCCAATATCTTTATTTCTTTGATATACAAAAATACCCCTTGACTCTTATATACTGAGTAATACATCACTTTCAATTTTTATAATTTTAAACCCCAACCCCCCCCCCATATGATCCCATGTGATATAATATTGCCTAATTAGTGAATCCCCATGTTCATAACACATGGCACCCTTCCTTAATGCTATATAAGTTGGCATACATTCACCATATCCAATTTTTTCTTTTGGACTTGAAATATAATTTAGAATAAAGATTGACATAATGTCTTTTCTACCAAGTTGAAGGTGTTGTGTGCATGGGCTTTATTAATTAAAATTGGATACCTTTTCTTTCCAAGGTTTAAAGAAAGAAAAAGAAAAATTCAATTCAAGCTGATTTCCACACAATGTCTATTTTTTGTTTGTTTGTAAATTAGACTTTATTTGTAATACTTATCTAAAAAAGCATTACATATCTATTTCTTTTGGTATGTTACTGGGGAAACTAGACTAGAAGAATAAAAATAGGTCTTTAGTCATGGAATTCACACCAAAATTTTGAAAGTTATTAACTAATTACTTAAGTCTATGACTATCTAGATAAATATAATGAATACTAGATCAATGCCCGTGTAATAGGTTTTCAAGTCTGTATATTCTTCTAAAAAACAAAAAATGAACTAATGCTATCAAAATTAACCATGAGTGGTGTCCAATTGGGTAGGAGCTAACGCTGGATCATCTTCATCACTGCTGAGCAATTCCAGGTTGATCAACTTCTTGGCCATCACTGAGATTTTGTTGTCCATCTTGTCAACTTGCTGTTTCAAAGCATCGATTTAGGTAGAATAAAGGAACTTTGTGATAGCTAGTATTAGAGCATACTCTTCACCTCTTTCTAAAGGGAACTTGATATATGAGTGGAAACTTTGATTAGCAACATTGGTGTTCCCATTGTCCCTATCATGACCAATATTAGCACAACTTGGGAACTCTTCTTCATGTATAGGAAAACTTTAGACAAGTCGAAAGACAACAAGTTTTGGGACAAGTTTCTAATCAGTTGCTAAAGTGGCTTAAAGCATAGAACAAGTGGACTTAGTGGCTTGTTGTAGTAGGTAATCAAGGTTGTTTTTCCACACAAAATAGGGAGTTCTCTTGTTTCTCAAGAACTATGTAGGCTTGAGCAAACATGGTGAACCAAGTCTTTAAGACTTAGGTGGGATTTTCATATGTTCCTAGATGGTCAACCCACTTTTGGGGTGTGACATGGAAAGAACATAGAAATAATAATGGAAGACAAATATGGAAGCCATGCCTGTGGAATTGGAGCATTGGGATCGACAGATATAACATTTGTACTAAGCACATGTGGTGAAAATTGGAGCATAATAGCACATGCATTTAAGCTTGGGTTCAAAATTTGAAAAAATTTAATTGAATAAGTTGGGATCATTCATGAGGTAGGATGCCTAAGATGATGAAAAAATTATAGCAAGGAAGTAACAAAAATTCCCTAAGTCAAGAGGTAATAATGTTGCATGTTTCCTCTGTTACTAAAATAATTTTACCATAGATTCTCATTTAAAGAATAAGTTGCAAGACTTAGAAGACATCCGGGTTCAACCAACTTTGAAGGTGAATCCAACAACCTTTGGAATGACGCAAGTGCAACAACATTCTAAGGATACATTGGAGATTTCGGGTGCCTTGACTATAGGTTGGAAATTTCATGACAGAAGTCCATGAATGTGGTTTGTAAAGTGAAGGCATGAATAACTTTTGTTTTGTGAATGCAACCATGAGTGAGTTGACAATGGAAACTTTTCTAAACATTGGTACACCATAGATTTATAAGAGAATGAATTTCTATAACACTTTATTATTAGCTTGAGAGCAATATGGTCACATTCAAGGTGGTGAAATTAGCAATAAATCCATCAACAAGATTAGTTTATTGTGCTCCTTTGAAGGTTGGAGAATGGTTTGTTAGTTTTTGGTTTCAAGCTCTATTTCTTATTTATACCTTCTGTAAGGCCTCATTCTAGTGTTTGGTGAGGTTTTGATGTGTGTGGGGGTTCGCTTTTCTCCATCCTTATACTCTTGGGTTGGATTTTCCATAGTCCCCCTGAACTTCCCCTTTGACAATGAATCCTTTATTCCTGGTTCTTGTCTTATGTGGAACTTCGCTTTCCATATTACTAATATCCTGCACCAAGCTTGTTTTTCATTGTCATGCTGCTTTCTTCGCCATGCCCCATTAGACGGCGCGAGTAAGAAGGGGGGTTTCCTTTTATCAAGAGCGGGCCCACAAGGGTAATACACAAATGCATCATATTCCAGAGGTGATTTAGGTGGATATTGGTAGCCACCCGCCTATTCCACTTGGACCCCCACCACTTTTTTTCTTTCAGTTTCCTTAATTGAAGCACAATGTACTATTTTTGGCAGCTTTTTGGGTCCTAAACTTCCGGAGCTGTTTTGTGGCCTTAAACGACCTTTTTTTTTTCTTCTTCCGAAAAAGGGAAAATCCATAGCTTAGAATAAGGGTTTGAAAATAAAAGTTGTAGTCCTCATATATATATATATATATATATATATATATATATATTTCTAATGAGGTATTGTATGTGTCAAATGAAGATTGTATGCCAAAGTTACAACCCCAGGAAGTTGATGTAACAACTAACCTCAACGGGGCCCACAAAGTTTTGGCGCTTCATCTCCTACGGTTAGGTTTTTGGATGTTTAGGGTTTTCCCCAATTTCTGATTAATAAAAATTTCGTTAAGCCTCATTATAACATAGTTCAGAAGGCATGTAGATGCCACATATCTTATCGGAGATAAGCTACCATTTTCCAAGCTAGTTTATTTCCATATTGCATGTAATAATTTTCAATACTTTTTTATTAATGATGTAACAACCCCTAGTTGATTTTCCATGTAAATAAAATAAGACCAAGGTCATGGGACACGTATTCCAAGATGAATGTTGGGAAAAACATAGTGTTGGTTATCACTTGTGATTAATTTATGGCTATGGAATTTTGCAAAGGCAAAGAGGAATTAATTGGAATTTATTTATTAAAATAAAGGAAAATAGGAGAAAAGGGAGATGAAGAGTCACAAATTTACATGAGAAGGAAATTGAAGACAAAATAGAGGAAAATGAAGAAAATAGAGGTCTCATTGATAAAAAGGCTTATGAGAATTAGTTCACAACTTTTGGTCATTACAAATTTTGTTGATTTAGCTTTTGTCAGTTCAATTTTGGAGCTCTCATTCATTCTCTCATTCTCTCTCATACTCTTGCAGACTTAGAGCATTCTTGGAGCACTCTAGTTTTCACTTGGATTGGAGAAAGAAGGCAAAGGAAAGCAAGGAAGCACCAGGGGGTAGAGGGATAAATAACTATAGTTAGATTGGTTTGTAGGTAACATGTTGCATGCATGATCTCCTTATTGATTTTTGGATGCATGGTGTATGCAGTGATTATCTGGTTATGTGCTATCATTGGCATGGAGGATTTCCTAGATTGATAGTGGTATGATCCTTGCCTTGCCATTGCATGGATAGGCATGGTGTTGTGGTTTTTTCCACTTGTTTTTTTTCTTATTGGTGCTCATTTTCCTTATGGATGTGGGTTGGAACAAACACTCTAGAAGCCCCGAAACAACTTGGGTTGAGTTACTAGTGCTAGATCCTAGGTTGGGAAAAATAATCTAGAGCCCTTGGTGGGTTGAGTTACTATTCCCTGGATCCGGGTTAGAAAAACACTCTGGATCCATGTGACAATTGTGGATTGAGTTATTAGTTCCTGGAGCCCTGCAAAGCTTGGGTAGAGACCGATCTGGTTATGGTTAGTGATTTACAGATTGTAGAGGTGGAATCACTATGGTTTAGGGTTGAGGTGGTTTTGAATTTGGAAGCCCTGGTTGTTTTTGTCTTGGTTTATTCCATGAGATACCACATTCATTCTTGGAATATTGAGCGGGGGTGATTAGCTGAAAGAAAAATTTGGTTCAACCTAATCTATGGTCAGGTGGTAAGTGGAAGTCCCTGACTTGGATAGCATTTTCATATGTTAATATGAGGTATTTTCCTATTGTGATCTATGAACATATATTTTTATTATGATGCTTATCTGATGGATACCTTTCCATGGTTTCTATTTTGTTTATAAAATGGTTATATGTTGGTTAAATTATGTACCCTATCTATGGCTCTTTAGATGTTTAGATAAGCTAATGAAGGGTTGATGAATGCAGGGAATAACAAGTGTTATTGTAGCTATGTGGAGAGGTAATAGAGACTTCTTGATGACTATCATATGGATTTCAACCTCTTATGATCATATATGCATTCATGACCTGTAGCTCTTATGTTTGCGATGTGTTTGGCGAAATGTCTATTTTGGACTAGGCATGTCCTAGGCTAGTTCTTGTTCAAGTTTTGTAGAAAAGCCTTGCCATTATGTAATTTATCATTATGATATGTTACAGGAAGTTCTAGGCAGTGGTATGGAGTCTGGCCAAGAAAAGTGGCTCAGATCTCGGGACCACACCCTATGAACTGGAGATTTTGGGCTATAATTGCATGGAGGTAGTGTTGTGCATGTGGTTGGAGCCCTATAACCGCACCCTTTCCTTGTTGGGCATGCGGTTGGGAGTTAAGTTGTGAAAAAATAAGCCCTAACTCAAGGTTTTGTCACCTGGGGTGGTTCTTTGACCCCTGAGTGTTCTGTATCCTTGAGGGATGTCTGTGAGTTGTTAATAGTCATGTCCACTTCCATAACTAGAGCTTGGAGGTCAGGTCATGTCATAGTAACTCTTTGTCTCATTTTTACCCTGGAAGGCTGATTAAGTTGGGTAAATGTGGGAGGGGGTGTTATAGATTGGTATCAGAGCTTCCACGTTCAAACACTTGGATTGGATGGACTATGTGTGATTGTTATGTATGCATTTCCTAATGTATATGTATTTATAAGGCATGCATGTTGGTTATTTCTCATGATGGTAATTGTTGCAGTTGTGCCATCATGTAGAGGATTATGATTGACACACACACACACACACACACATATATTCACTATGTTAATTTGGGATAATTTGTGCAGACGAGATAACCTCCCCTGAATGTCACAGAGGTATGTTGATTATGTTTATATTTGGTTATCTAACATGGTATGTTTGTAGGAATAAGAAGATCAAAGATGACTAACATAATGGTGGACTATAATTCAGGTGACTCTCCTTACAAATCAACTGAGAAACAAATATATGAGTACTCTCTTGACCTAGCATATACCTTAAGAATTCTGAAGGCAAAGATCAGAATTTGTATGGAATATAATTATAGGATAATTCAGTCACATGAAAGGATTGTTAGGGCACATGAAGAACAAGCAAAGGCCAATGCAGTGATCCTTCAAATATTATTAGATTTGCAGAGAAATGGACAACCACAGATCAAGTATGTAGAGGAGGAAAGGACTGATGGGGCATATGGTAGCAAGTCTCATGGAGGAAATATTCAGAGGTGGAAGATGGTTGGATACACCTAATAGGAGAGGTAGAATTTATGGGTTCTATTCTAGTTCTAGTTCAGATAGACATCATGATTATCACCGTTATCATCCTTATAAGAGGAGTTAGAAGCAGTACTTTCCAAATGATTTCAAGAAAGCCAAGTCTCCTACCTTTGATGGAGAACTAAAGAAACATGAAGATACAAAAGCATCATTTCTTGGGATGAAGAAGTTCTTCGAGTTGCATGATTATACGAAGAAAATGAAAGCCAAGATAGCCATTTTCAGTATCAAGGGAAAAACATACATCTGGTGGGTAGATGTGAAGCATGTCAGAGGCATCATGATAGAGTAGTTGAGTTGGCATGAGTTTAAAAGACTCTTTAGGAAGAATAACTTGTCAGAGAGATATTATGATGGTAAGGCTAAGGAGTTGTACGAATTGAAGATGGGGTGTTTGGTAGAAGAATAGTATACGACTAAGCTTCTAGAGTTGTTGAGGTATGTACCATATCTTAAGGATGAGAAGATGAAGGTTTAAAGATTCGTTAGTGGATTTCCATTAGCATTTAAAGATCAGATTGAGTATGATGAGCCTTAGAAATTGGAGGAAGTAATTGGGAATTTGAAACATTGTTATGAGCAGTCTAAGCATAAGTTTGATCCTAAGCATGATTGGAAAGGGAATGAAAAGGCTAGGGGAAAGTGGGATAAGAAGTGAGGAAAACCTTAGGACACAGGTAACAAGGAGAATGCAACGTCATACATGAAATTCAATGCAACTGATAGAGGACAGGGATTTTAGTGTGAGGAGCAGAATAGGGGTGATGGCAGGAAGCCTTTACAGTGTTGGACTTGTGGCAAGGATCATCACAGGAGAGATTGTCCACAATATTAGGGTGGAAGACCTCATATTTATAGTGATTAGGAGGCATAGATAATTGGGGATGTTGGACAGAGCATTCCTCAGATTTATACAGCATTGGACTATAGGTAGGTTGATCATTAGACATCTATTATTAAGATGGAAGGTAAGCTTCATGATCAAGTTGTTTATATTTTGATTGACCCTAGATCTAACTATAGTTATATCAGTCATGGCCTAGTGGATAATTGTTTCTTGAATAAAGAAGTGCATGCAAAGTCTTGGTTGATGTTGTTGGCCACAGGTACCAAGAAAAGAGTTGATCATTGGGTGAGATCTTGTGCATTCAATCTGAATGGTATGAATACATCAACACATCTAAATGTGCTTTCATTGGGATCATACAATATGTTGTTGGGTATGGATTGGTTGTACATTCATAGGAGTAAGGAAGATTTCTATGACAAGGTTATTGAGTGCTTGGATGATGGTGGAGAGAGGAGAATCTTATAGGGTAAGAAGAAGCCTACATCAGTGGGAATGGTTACAACTATGCAAGCAAAGTGCCGTAGTAGGAAAGGATGTGGCTTGTTTGCAATTCATATTTCCAGTGACAAAGGGAAGGATGTTGAGGATGTTGAAGTCTTGAAGAGGTACCTAGTTTTGCAACAATTTCCGGATGTATTTCTGGAAGAGATTTTAGAGTTACCACCTCATAGGGAAGTATACTTCTCTATTGAGTTGGTGCCAGGAGAAGCACCAACATCGAAGGCACCGTGCATGATGAGCACTATAGATTTGGAAGAATTGAAGTTGTAACTTAAGGAAATGCTTGAAAAGGGACACATAAGGCCAAGTGTGTTGCCTTGGGGTGCACAAATGTTGTTTGTGAAGAAGAAGGGTGTTACTCTCAGGTTGCCTATTGATTATAGGAAGTTGAATAAGGTGACTATCAAGAACAAGTTATTAATTTCTGTGTAGCTTAGGAGGTACTACAAGCCCTAGAATTTGGGGTTTGGAGGGAAAAGCACCATAGGTAGGCTTGTGGGATTGGAACCCAAGCATGGGGTTTTTCAATCATCAAGATTTGGGCCAAAACAATTATGAATTTGAGCTTGATAAAATTTGATGTGATATAGCTTGGCGAGCTGATTCCAATGCTCAAAAGAACACCCAAATCGGAGCTCTAGAACTTGAGTTATGGATTTTTGAAGTTGTCATTACTGTTTGGATAGTCATGTCATGTAGGCTTGAGGAGAATTTGTCCAATAGACATGAACCTTCATGAATTCGTGGGCCCTTCTATTTGTTTATAAATAGGAGGTGAGTGGAGGCATTTTAGAACATCCAATAAGTGCAACATAAGGCATCAAAGGAACTCACATTTGAAGGAGGAGGATCCTTAGGTTGGCCGCAGGCTAGGAGGCACTCAACGAAGGATGAAAGGCTTGGTTTAAAGCCTTTGCATGACTACCTTGAGGGAAAAATTATCCTACAGGAGGTCCGAAGAGGAGTGAGATGTTTTGAGGACGATATAGGTGATTTGAAGTGTGGTTTTCCTACAAAAAACAAGTCAGATCCCTTGGAGAACTCTATGGTGAGGTCGTAGGCCTATTTGTGGCTAGGACATGGGGCCGAAAGGTTAGTCTGTAGGATAGAACAAGTCACAGGCCTTGTAACCTTGCACAAGAGGAAACATGGGCATATAGAGGGTTGGTTTGTGTGTAGATTAGTGTGAAAGGGTAGGGAGGACTTGTAGAGGAAGCCACAGTTGAAGATCGAATTGTGAGGTAGTTTTGGTAGGGCTGACATAGGCTACAAGAATCCCTAACCAGATCACAGTTTATGTAGCAATTTATCACCTAACCAAAGGTATGTTTGACATTGTTTTGCCTTATGTTGGGTCAATGTTTTGACTAGTCTGGGATCATTTATAGGGGCAGACCTCATGGTTAGATGCCCTAAACCAGTGACAAATCCCACAGTGATTGGGCAATAGATTTGGATTAGTTTGATGGGCAACTTGAGGAGGCCTTAGGAGTTGTTTGGAGGAGCCCATATGGATTTTTGGGAGGCCTACTAAGTAGCCAAGCTGATAGCAGGCACATCAGATTGGAAGGCAAGAGGACAACAACAAGGTGTGTTGCAGATGTTCCCTTGGATGACAGGTTGATGGTGTCTTAGGTGAAGGACATATTTATGTGCCCAGATTTGAGCAATAGATCCTCTATTGCAGAGAAAAGGGAAAATTGGTAGAGTCTGTGGGTAGCCATGTGTAAGGGTCTCCTAAGTGTGGGGATGCTCTAACTAGGAGAAAATGCTACAACATGGACTTGGTCACTCATGCACTATTGGAGGGTAGCGTGAGAGTGGACCACGTGTGGATGAGATTGGGCCTTATGGTTTGCTGGAGGACAACATGATAATTTCCAAGTTGGAGCCTAGTGAGAAACACCTTAATGGACAAAGGTAGTTTCTAGAGAGAGGTAGTTGTTGAGCTCAAGGATCTGATCAACCAGGTGTAGTTTGTGGAGCCCGCGACTTGTGTGTGGAGAAGGACTTCTACAACAGATGATGGGCAATTATCCTAGTTCGTGTTCATTTTTAGAGATGGATATATTGTGGTGATAGGAGGAAACCCTCCGTGCCCTATGTTGGTCTTCATAAGAGTAGCACAGGAAGACCATAGTGGGAGGAAGTCCTTGAGTAGCTGAGGAGTAGAAGTTGGCGGTTGAGAGTTGTTCATAAGTGGAGTTGTGAACAACTGGACATGAGTCTCAATGTGTTGTGGCCTTGATGGACTAAGGTACAATTAGAGAGCAAATTGATAGTTGAGATTTAGTGGCGAGATGGACTTGGAGCATTGATAGAGGTAGGAGCTGCAAATTGAGAGCCGAAGGACTGGGTAGGTACAGGCTATGACCAAGGGGAGTTGAGAGAGCCAACTTCATTAGCCAGATGGTCAGATTATCTTGTTGAGGACGTATTGGTTGTCGATGGACTGACACCAAGCCCAAGTTTTGTATCTTGTACTAGTTGATGTATGAGGGCCATTATCCCTAGTATGAGAGCCCTAGACTATTGTATTATATGTTGTTTAATATAACGAAGTTGGGTTGAAAAATGTAAAAAGTTGTCTATATTTTGCGGATGTGTGATTTACTGCTGTTTATATTCTGTTGTGCAAAGTAGTATCGTTGAGATTCTTGGTTTGGTAGCGTCATAGATTTTAAGATTTGGGATTGAGAGATCGAAAATTCCATAATCTTCATTTTTAAGTTTATGTTTCAAGTCAAGAACAAGACTCATATCCTAGAACCAGGGTTGTGGAAATTCAACACAAGTATCCTTTGCCATAGATTGATGATTTATTTGATTAGCTGAAGGGAGAAACCATGTTCTCAAATATTGACTTGAGATCAATATATCATTAGGTACACATCAAAGTAGAGGACATCTACAAAACCACATTCTGTACTAGGTATGGGAATTATGAGTTTGTTGTGGTTCCTTTTAGTTTGAATAATGCTCCAAATACTTTCATGTGTTTGATGAATAGTGTGTTGCGTCCTTATATGGACAAGTTTGTGATAATGTTCATTGATGATATATTGATATATTCTAAGAATGAGAAAGAGCATTCAAAGTACTTAGAAACAATGTTAATATTGTTGAGGGAGAATTGGTTGTATGTCAAGCTTAGTAAGTGTCATTTCCTTTAGACTGAAGTTCATTGGTTGGGACATGTTGTTTTCAGGGAAGGCATACCAGTGTTCTTGGAAAAGATTAAAGCTATTGTGGAGTGGCCAAATCCTAGGAATGAGGATGAGGTGAGATCATTCATGGGACAAGGAGGATACTACAAGAGGTTCATTAGGAACTTCTCTCGTATTTCCTATCCTATTACATCTTTACAATGAAAAGGAAAGAAATTTGAATGGATAAAGGAGTGTGCAACTAGATTTGCACTGTTGAAGCATTTTATTACAAACACTCCAATATTCAATATTGCAGATCCAGATAAAGAGTTCATGGTATGTACAGATGCTTGCAAGAGAGGACATGGTGGAGTCCTAATGCAAGAAGGAAAAGTGGTATTCTATGAGTCAAGGAATATGAATGAGCATGAGCATAACTATGTGACTCATGATATTGAGTTGGAAGCTATCATTCATGTATTGAACATGTGGAGACACTATCTTCTTGGCAGGAGGTTCGACTTGATGAGTGATCACACTGGGTTGAAGTATCTGTTTGACCAACCCAATCTAAATACTAGGCAAGCTAGATGGTTGGATACCCTTCGCGAGATTAGGTACATCAAGGGCAATGAGAAAAAAGTTGCATATTCTCTTAGCAGAAGAGTACAAGTGAATCACATTTCAACTATGAGTTCATATGGGACAAAATTGCAGTAGCTTATCTTGCATGCAGAGAAAAAATTTGACAGGTACCAACAACTTAATCCCAAGTTACAACAATAGGGTACAGGTGATCAAGATGTGGATTACCATCTCACGACAAATGGTTTGGTCAGATTTAGGGACAAGATTTATGTGCCAGCCAATAGTGGGATCAAGAAGCTTATCTTGAGGGAATTTCATGTCAAGTCATATTCAAGTCACCTAGGATATCAAAGACTCTAACAAATGTGGAGAATTTATACTATTGGCCGAACCTGAAGAGAGAGGTGGCTGAATTTGTTATGAGACATTTTTACTATTAGAAGGTAAAGTAGAGTGTAAGCATCTAGGTGTTCTATTGCATCCAATTCTGATTCCATATTGGAAATGGGAGGTAATTTCCATGGATTTCATTACAAGTTTACCAAGGACATTGAAGCAACATGACTCCATTATGGTTGTGGTTGACAAGTTGACTAGGATATCTCACTTCATTGCGGTGAAGTTTATGAACTCAACTAGCGACATAGCTTTGGTTTTCATTTGGGAGATAGTGATGGTATTCCCAAGAATATTATATTCAATAAATATGCCAAGTTCACTTCCAAGTTTTGGAAGGAGTTATTTGTAGGCTTGGGGACAAAGTTGGCTTTCAGTACCGCTTATCATCCACAGACAGATGGAAAAACAGAGAGGGTCAACAAGATTCTTGAGGACATATTGAGAATGTTTTTCATGCATCAACAAAGGAGGTAGGACGAGTATCTTCAACTGGTAGATTTTTATTATAACAACGAGTATTAGGAGTCCTTGAGGATGAGACCATTTGAGGCACTTTATGGATGAAGTTGTAATACTCCTATAAGCTAGAGTGATCCAGTGAAAAAGGTACTGATTAGACCAGACATGTTGGCTGAGATGGAACATGAAATGTAGGTTATCAAGAGGAATCTAAAGGAAACACATGACAAGTAGAAGATTTATGCAAATCAACATAGGATATTTAAGGAGTTTCAGGTTGGGGATCCTATGTACTTTAGCATCAATCCCAAGAGGAGCTCCTTGAGGATTGGATCATGTGCCAAGATGACACCTCGATATTGCAGGCCTTTTGAGATCCTTGAGAAGATTGGACCAGTGGCCTAACGACTTGCACTATTTCCAACAATGAAAGTCCATGATGTTTTCCATGTTTAATTTCTTAAGAGATATGTAAAGGATGTTGATCATGTGATTAACTAGTTTGTATTGCAAGTTGAACCAGAGGGAGAATTCCAACCAGAACCACAAATCATATTTTGGTGGAAATAGCTCATGCTTTGGAATAGAGAAATCGAGCAAGTTAAAGTGTAGTGGAAGCACTTTGGGTCTGTTGAAGCTACATGGGAGATGGCTGATTAGATGCAGACAATATATCCTTCATTATTTGATGGTTCAAGAAAATGAGTTTTGGTACATGTATATGTATATATGGATGTTGTTGTAGATATTGCAATGAGCTATGTTATAAAGCTCCAATAAGCGGTATGATTGTCATGTTGGTCATGGTTTGCAGTAGTTGTTCATTGTAAATACTGCATCGAGCTATGTTATAAAACTACATAGGCAGTATGTTTTGTTTTTAGCAGTTCGTTGGCCATAGGTGTCATAGAACACTGAAGACGGTGTCCCCCCAAGGGGGAGGGGCTTGTAACAACAACTGGTTGATTTTCCATGTAAATAAAAAAAGACTAAGGTCATGGGACACATATTCCAAGATGAATGTAAGGAAAAACATAGTGACGAGTATCACTTGCGATTAAATTATGGCTATGGAAACTGGAAAATGCAAAGAGGAATTAATTGGAATTTATTTATGAAAATAAACGAAAATAGGAGAAAGGGGAGATGAAGAGTAAAAAAATTGCAATATAAGGAAATTAAAGAGAAAATAGAGGAAAATTAAGAAAATAGAGGCATCAATCATAAAAAGGCTTCTAAGGATCAATTCACAACTTTTGGTCATTAATTTTTTTCTTGTTTAACTTTTGTCAGTTCAGTTTTGTAGCTCTCATTCATTCTCTCATTCTCTCTCATACCCTTGCACATTTATAGAATTCTTGGAGCATGCTTGGAGCACTATAGTTTTCTCTTGGATTGGAGAAAGAAGGCAGAGGAAAGCAAGGAAGCACCAGGAAGTAGAGGGATCAACAATTATAGCTAGATTTCTTTGCAAGTAACATGTTGCATGTATGATATCCTTATTCATTTCTGGATGCATGGTATATACTCGTGATTATCTGGTTATGTGATATCATTGACATGGAAGATTTCCTAGATTAATAATGGTCTGAGCCTTTACTTTCCATTTCCTGGATATCCATGGTGTTGTGGGTTTTTCAACTTGTTGTTTTTCTGATTGGTGCTAATGTTCCTTATGTTTGTGGGTTGGAACAAATGCTCTGGAAGCCCTGGAACAACTTGGGTTGAGTTACTAGTCCTCGAGTCTAGGTTGGGACAAATGCTTTGGAGCCCTTGGTGGGTTGAGTTACTAGTCCTTGGTGCTAGGTTGGACAAATGTTTTGGAGCCCTGCGAAAGATGTGGGTTGAGTTATTAGTGCCTGGAGCCCTGGAAAACTTGGCTACAGACCGATTTGGTTACAACAACTGATTTCTGGATCATAGAGGTGGAATCAATGTGGTTGAGGGTTGAGGTGGTTTGGTCTCTGAAAGCCCTAGTTGTTTTTTTCTTGATTTATTCCATGAGATACCACATTCATGCTTGGAATATGGCATGAGGGTGATTGAATGAAAGAAATATTTGGTTCAGCCCAATCTATGGCCGGGTGGTAGATGGAATTCCTTGACTTGGTGGGGATTTTCATATGTTAATACGAGGTATTTTCCTATTGTGATCTATGCGAATATGTGTTGATTATGATGGTTATATTATGGCTTCTTTTCCATTTTTTCTAATCTATTTATAAGATGGTTATATGATGGTTAAATGATGTACCCTATCTATGGCTCTTTACATGTTTTGATAAGATAATGAATGATTGATGAATGCATGGACTAATAAGTGTTATCACAACTATGTGGAGAGGAAATAAAGCCTTCTTGATGACTATCAGATGGATTTCAACCTCTTATGATCAGATATTGTAACAAACCTGGTGAAAATTACATGTAATAAAAGTTAAAAAAAAATAACCACAGATGAATGAGACACTTATTCCAAGCTGAATGTTGGGTAGGGCATCCTAGGGGGTGTTCATTTGGTTGTTTATGGCTAAGGAAATTGGAAAAGGAAATGGCTAAGGCTTTGGAAAGGAAAAATGGCATTTTTGGCATATTTATTTATGAAAATAATGGAAATTAGGAGAAAAAGGAAGTGAAAGGTCGCATGTTGCATGTGAGGAGGAAAATGAAGGAAAATAATGGAAAATGAAGAAAATAGAGGCCTCGTCCATAAAAAGGCTTCTGAGGATCAGTTGGTAACCTTTTGTCAGTTTATCTTTGAAGCTATTTCATTATTCTCTCTCTCTCTCATACTCTTGGACACTTAGATTTTTCTTGGAGCACTTTGGCATTGGAGCAAGAAAGGCAAAGAAGGAAAGAGGAAGCAAAGATCAAGCATGGAAACACATGATCAAACATCTACAATAGTATTCATTGCAGATATCGACTTGCATGTGTATTTTCATTGCTATATTTGGCATGCATGGGATTGCATGTGTTTCTTTTCTACCATGGCATGAGGTTTGCCAAGTGTGACAATATTTTCATCATAGCCTTGCCATTTCCTGATAGCTTTGATGAGAAGGGTTCTCTCATCTGCTTTATGTGGGATGGACAGATTGGATTTGAAGCTGAGGGGGGTGGATCTCCGAATTGACAAACAAATGGTGTAGTGGTCCTTGAATTGGACTGAGGATGCACGAAGCCACTGGCCTAGTAAACCCTAAATCACACCGTGGGTAGTGGTAAATCCAGATTGTGTGCCTCGATGGGCCTAGGAATCCTTGTCGATGAATGGTGGGATATACGGTAAAGCCAAGAGATGGATTTTCTCTCTGTTGGGCCTAGTGATTCCGAGATGGAATGCATGATAAAGCCTAGAGAGTATGAATCAATGTAGGGCCTAGTGATCCCTGCATCAAACTATGGATGCACGGTAAAGCTTGAGAGACTAGGAGGCACTCAAATTCTTCATGTTGTAGGTAGAGAAATCTGGTGGCATCCACATTGATTGGTGTTTTTGATGTGTTTATGAGTCCCACATTCATGCTTGGAATATGACATAGGGGTGATTGGCTGAAGAGAGACTTGGCTTAGCCAATCTATGGTCGGGTGGAACGTGGTAGTCCCATCACCAGTTGGTTCATTGCATTGATTAATGAGAAATTCATTCCATTGATTTTCATGTGTAAATTTACTGGTGTATATATGGATTTTGATGGCTGATATGTTTATAGTCTTTATGTTCCTATTATTATGGTTATATGCACACTTTATGACAACAACTATGCATGGCTCTCAACATGTTTTTACTTGTATATGAATGGATAATGTGTCAATAACCTAATAGATGAATATGCAACAAATGACATGAGGGAACAATGGTTTATAGCGATTCTCAGATAAGTATGAGACCTATACACCTGTAGGTTACATGTTGATGATATGTTTGACGAAATTCCTGTCATGGCTAGTAGGGGTCTGGTCAATGTCTTGTTGAGTTTATTGCTTTTGATTCATTGTTTCCTTGTACTTTTCTTGATTTCAAACTTTCATTACATTCTAGTCAGTGGCCTGGGCTCTGGGCTTGAAAAAGTGGCTTAAATCCTGGGGTCATTGGCATAGAACTAGCAAGTTTGGTCCACAGTCGTTGGCATGAAGGCCTATGAGAGTGACTTTAGGTCTCTGGTCGTTGCCTTGCCCATAACATGAGAGCAACTATAGCCTCAGAGGTCCATAACAACAGTGGGACCCAGGGATAGGTTGTCTGAGTGGTTGACTTGTCTCTTGAGGGTTCTGTTGATGATGTTGGATGACCATGTGTGATTTTATGTCGATTCCACTTCCTTAAGGTCACATAGGATGTCAAACATGATCACAGTAGCCTCTCGTCTCATGTTTACCCCAATTGGCATGGTTACTTGGGTGGATGTGGGAGGAGGGTGTTACATAGTAGTATCAGAGCATGGTTCAACTCTCGGACAGGATGGGTTGAATGTGTTGGTCATACATGCATGTCAGTTGCATGTGTGTCTCTTACACTTATATACTTGTTGCAATTGCTTGATGTTGGATTAGGGTTGCAGTATGGTTATCATGGAGAATTTTGATTTCATGAAGAGTATTGGACATGAGTATTTGACTGATTGTATATGGTTATTTGTCGCTTACATGTTGATTTTATGTCACCTACTTACATCCTTGTATGTTAGGTTACCTTTTGAATATTTCAATTACATGTATCAATCTTGTAGGTTGATTGCAAGAACTTATCGATTATGTTCAATTACATGCATTTATGCATATTTGTAGTTGGCTAGGCATTGATTATCCATATTGTCGGCTGCATGTAGCAATGTGTATAATGGATTATCCGAATACAATCTCTCAAAAACCTCTCCACAGAAACCTGCAATCCAAAATGGAGTAATGGTTGTTGTCTTGCATGAGGTCATAACATGCATTGTTAATATTTCCTTGCATTAATGACTGGTTCCTAGTTAGAGCGATGATTTTGTGTTGTTACAACTAATTACGAATGTCTATATGCTATTATGTCTATGTTATACATGTATCACGCTGATTTGGTGATCTTGCAGACAAGGTATCCTCCCCGAGCTATACTAAGGTACGTTGGTTTATTGTGATTTAGTTTATCTGACATATTATGCATTAGGGGAAGAGAAAGATAACATGGCTAGTAAGGTAGTAGACTACATAGAATCTCCCTATGTGTCAGATGAGTAGCGTGGTGTGGGGCATACTTCTAATTTGATCGATACATTGAGAAGCTTAAAGGAAGAGATAAGGATTTGTAAGGCAGATAATGATCGGATCATATAGGCATTAGAGAAGAAAGCAGAGGTAAATGCTATACTTCTTCAAAGTTTGTCGAAAATGTAGCAACATGGGTTGCTTCGGATCAGCCATGCACATGAGGATGGGACAAATGGAGCATATGGCAGTAGATCTCCTGGTAGACATAGTCGAATAGATCTGATACAGTGAGAGATGGAAGGATCTTGGACACTCCAGAAAGGAGGGGTGATGAGTACAGGTATTATTCTAAATATGGTTTTGATAGACATCATGATCGTCATCGCTATCATCCTTATGGGAGGAATGATAGGGGATACTTATCAGATGAATTCAAGAAAGAAAAACCACCTACTTTTGATGGAGACGTGAAGAAGCCAGAAGATGCAGAGACTTGGATACTTGGGATGAACAAATTCTTTGAGTTGCGTGAGTACACAGATAACATGAAGGCCAAAATAACTATCTTCAGTTTGAAAGGTAAAGTAGACATCTGGTGGGAAAATGTTAAGCGGGTTAGAATGACTTGAGTTGGCAGGAATTCAAGAGGCTTTTTAGGAAGAAGTACTTGTTAGAAAGGTACTACGATAGTAAGGCTAAATAATTCTATGAGTTAAAGATGTGATCAATGATAGACAAAGAGTACACGACCAATTTTCTGGAGCTATTAAGGTATGTACCATATCTTACTGATGAGAAGGCTAAAGTTCAGAGATTTGTCAATGGTTTTCCATTAGCATTTAGAGATCAGATTGAGTGTGATGAGCCTCTGTCACTTGAGGAAGTTATTAGGAAACTAAAGCATTGCTATGAGAAATCAAAGCATAAGAATGAATATCAACATGGATGGAAGGGAAAATATAAAGGTAGAGGTAAATGGCAGCCTAAGAGGACAAGGCCTCAACATGAAGATGAGAAAGAAAATGTGGCTTCACAAAAGAGATTTAATGTAGCTAGATAGGGACATGGGTCACAACAACAACAACATAGAGGTGAGGGCCCTGATTGGTTGGAGTGTTGGACCTGTGGTGAGGAACACCTTAGGAGATATTGTCCACAACATTAGGGTGGAAGGCCTAAGATATACAGTGCATAGGAGACACATACTATTAGGGTCGTTGGTCAGAGTATTCCACATATCTATGCAACAATGGACAACGACAAAGCATAACACCAGGAATCTATTATTGAGATGGACGGTAAGCTTTGTTATCAAGTTATTTCTATTTTGATTGACCTTGAATCTAATTATAGCTATGCTAGTCTTGACTTGGTGGATAAGTGTGGTTTGAATAAGGATTTCCATGCAAGGTATTGGTTAGTGCAGTTGGCTATAGGTACAAAGAAGTGAGTTCATCATTGGATAAGAGCTTGCGCATTTTATTTAAATGGCATTCTTACGATAAAACATTTAAATGTATTACCATTGGGATCATACAATACATTGTTGGGCATGGATTGGTTGTATCTACATAGTGTTGAAAATTGGCAACGAGAAATTGCTAAAAATAGAAGTGCTAAAAATAGCAATTTGGGCATCAGTGTTGGATTGGGCAACAGGGAATGAAAAATGGAAGTGCTAAAAATAGAAGTTCTATTTTTAGCAGTTCAAGTTGGATTCCTATTTTTAAACAGTCCCTGGTCTAAAATAGGAAGTAAAATTCAAATTTGGTCTTACCAACAGTTTGGAATATTAATTAATTAATTCTCCATGAGTTAATTAGTTAAGGAAAAACAAACTTGAAATCTTTGTGAGAACATGCAATTATTTCTCCACTAATTGGGGAATGTGTCCTTGATTTGCTCCACTGATTGAGGAATTAAGGATGAGTTCTATATTGAGAGGATTAGTTGACTTAGTTTAACCTAGTCAAGTTCAGTTAGATTAATTTAACAAGTTGTTAAATTAATGAGATACAGTTTGTTGATGCTTGCATGCATGTGACAATTGTTATTTTCAGATAACTATGTATTCACTCATGGATAACTGATGCATGTCAGTTCTGTTAGAGACCCAGTTGAGATCAGAGAAGGGACAATGTAAGATCAGTTGGATGAATATTTTTCCTATAAAGGAAGCTCATCCATGATGAGGATTTCAGTTAGATCAGAGGTTAGTGAGTGTGTGAAGAGGCCAATTCACACATGTGACATCACTGGACCCCAAGGAAAATGCACAAGGAAATAGGAGGCTTGGAGGGCAGAGGAGAAGGTTTGTGAGAAGCCTTTAATTGTCTATGAGCAGCAAAGGGATTGTATTGAGAGCTGGATAGCTTTCGAGCTAAGGCTTTGTGTAATCTGGACTATATTTTCACTTGATTGATAATACAGAGATGGGGTTTTAGGATGGTGCTTTTCCCGAATAACTTCTTCTGTGTTATGTGTGATTGATTCCTTCTTATCAGGTATATGTGTTCTGATTGATGTTTCTTATGGTTGATTAAGCTTCCGCTAAATTGTTTGTAGCAGTAGATCAAGTGTTGTGCTTTAGTACATTGCATTACCAGGTGATCTACAGGTGGGAAATTTCTACATGGTATCGGAGATAGATGATCTGTAGAAAAATTTCTACATGTTATCAGAGCTAGCTAATTTGTAGAAAAATTCTACATGGTATCAGAGCACAGGTGATCAAGGAAGAACAATATACAAGAAGAGGAGATTTCAAAATTTTGAGTTTTGGGTGGAGAGTTTGTAGAGAAGATCTGAAAATTTCTGTACAAAATTTTCAGAAACAAATAGCAGATTTGGATTCCATGCGGAAAAATACCCAAAAAAAAAATCGGCTGAATTGGAGTTCGGATGAGGGAGATATCGCTGATTTAAAATTAGCTCTTTTTCTAGAAAATTTCGTGATGGCGGGAAAGTGGAAATAGATTGGTGTGCTAGCCAAGAACCTGCATGCACTTGAGGTACAAGATGCATGCAAAGCCTTGAGGAGCAAGGAAAAGGTTAGATACTTGGTGGTTGAGAGGGAGAGTAAATTACCTCTCAACATGCAGTGCTAGAAGAAGTCTCAGACAATTGTGAAGAAGCCACGATTGTGCAGCAACTTTAGGAGGTTGTGGAGCAGCCAAAACTAGAGAAGCTGAGAGGAGATCGAGTAGAGACATCTACTCATGCAGAGACTTCTAGTAGGGGGAAACTTTGAGCCAGGTGGGCAGAGGGATCACATGCATCCATACCTCTAGGTAGGAGGTGGGGTGATGTGGAGTGATTGTCCCATGGAGGAGGGGTAGGATACTTGAGGTACCCAACCTCTTGGATGAGACCTTGCTATGGGAGCTCCGATGTGGAGTAGCAGGAACTGACTGATTGGGTAGAGATAGATGTGGATGGAGCGACAAAGAGAGCTATAGTGTAGGGAATCCTAGGACAACGCAAAGCATCCAGGCTGCAACAATGCGAGAGGCATAAGTGTGTTGCACAGTGCAGGGTAGCACAGGGAAGGGTGCAACAGTGTGAGATGAATGGAGATGTTGCAGTAGCACAGAGGTCAGAGAGGGAGCACTTGTCAGTAACAAGTAGAGATTAAGCATCAGAGTATGTTTCTAGCCCAACAGAGAGTTCAGTTGGGAGTTTTTTTAGTTCCGAGAGTTGCTGGAGCAACCACACTTGGTAGATGTGTTGCATGCAGAACATTCTAGAGGTACAGGATCGGGTTCGAGAGGAAGCCTTTCTTGTTGAGAGGGAGTGTTGAAAATTGGCAACAAGAAATTGCTAAAAATAGAAATGATAAAAATAGCAGTTTGGGCATCAGTGTTGGATTGGGCATCAGGGAATGAAAAATGGAAGTGCTAAGAAAAAAAGTTTTATTTTTAGCAGTTCAAGTTGGATTCCTATTTTTAGACAGTCCTTGGTCTAAAATAGGAAGTAAAATTCGAATTTGGTCTTACCAGCAGTTTGGAATATTAATTAATTAATTCTCCATGAGTTAATTAGTTAAGGAAAAGCAAACTTGAAGTCTTTGTGAGAACATGCAATTATTTCTCCACTAATTGGGGAATGTGTCCTTGATTTGCTCCACTGATTGAGGAATTAAGGATGAGTTCTGTTAGAGTCGGTCTAGTAGCCCTCCACTAGAGATCAAAGCTCTTTGCATTTCATGATTAGGTGTCCCATCAGTGTGACAATGTTGCATTCCGTTAGGCATGCCATAACTCTGATGGAGGAGTTTGTGTCTTTTATTCCCCTCCTGTTTGGCACTGCTGGTTCAGGTTTGTTTAAGTAAATAAAATCTTCAAAGGGTCATTCATCTTGTTTTAAATTTCGAGGTCTTAGGTCTAGGGTTGAGTCAATTTTTGTCTTGAGAGGTCATAAAGGACTAGAAGGCCAGAGGGATGTCCTTCATAAAACATCATTTCAATAATTCTCATTATTGTACAACTAAATTTTCACCTTGTTTTCAAAACTCTGTTTTTGAAAAACAAAGGTCATTATCTCGTTTTTGTAAAAAATTGTCAAAATTTCAAATTCTCCAAATGTTGAAGCGCAACCTTGGTCTCCTTTGCCAAAGCATCTCAGAAGCCATCCCTGCAAAAATTTTCAGAAGAAATCATCATTTCAACCAATTGTTTTCAAAAAAAGGAAACCAGAAGTCAGAGCCAATTAATTCAAAAAGTGTCAACACTCAAACATTATAAAGTGGGTTTTGGGCAAATAAAAATAAAAAAGGAGCCTATAAAAGCACATCACTCTTCATTAGCAACTCATTTGCCTCTCACAAGCCAAGTGAATCCTTGCAAAGGTGATTTCAAGAGTCATTGAGCATATTGGGCAGTTTCAGGGACGCGCTACGCATCAGCTGAGGCGCGCTACGCATCAGCGCGACTTTTCCAGTGCATTTTTACTCAAGCGCTACGCACCAGAGGGGCGCTACGCGTTGGGAAAGGTGTGCTACACGTTGGGTTTTTCACCCAATAAACTGCCAGCAAGATACCAAATCCTCTTTTCTCTCAAGAAAATTTCAGGTAGGCCTCTCCTCCATGGCTAGTTTTGGTTTTGCAAGATGGATGAGAAATTAATATGTTAAAAATGCCATGAAAATGAGAAGTTAAAACCCTACATTGCTGTGGAAAATTTAAAGACTTAGTTGTGCTAGGGTTTCAAAGTATTTTGCTGTCCAAGGTTGCCCATTTTTGATCCCTCTTTTCCCTCATCTTCACCAACATTCTCCTTCAAATTTTCCCATAAAATTTTATAATCTTCCTCTCTAAAATCCCTAAAACCTACTAAATTCCCAAACCCTACCTCACCTTAAAATCCCACAATATTATGATTTCCCATGTTGCCTTCCCTAAATTCCTTATTTATGTTTATTGTCCCTAATTCCCTCATGTTCCCCTTTCCCTAACAATCCCCTTGTATTTATGTCCCCTTGGTGACAGCATTTGAAAAAGTCAAACAACAGTTAATTGGGTGCAAAGTCAGCAATACATTTCAGCCATCTTGCCTTCAAAACCATGTCAGAAACCAAATCAGATTATGAGCAGAGTTATGACAGTGATTCGACACCGGAGATAGAAGTGCCAAGGAGGCATCATAAGGGTGGTAAAG
Organism: Pinus tabuliformis; assembly: GCA_031772625.1. Lineage (NCBI taxonomy): Eukaryota > Viridiplantae > Streptophyta > Pinopsida > Pinales > Pinaceae > Pinus > Pinus tabuliformis. The sequence continues at coordinate 207,363,879 of CM062804.1, forward strand.
GTGGTCAGCATGTCAGGGACGAGCCCACTTCTTTGGCTCAGTTGCAAGCTTGTCCACTTGAAATGACATGTTTTCAGTATCAATCATGCTTTGGATATTGTGAGAAAATCTCGCAAATTCAACATCACAGAGAACTAGTCCGCTTGTTTGTCCTACATTTGCACAATGGTCAGGTGAACCTTGCAGGAGTGGACTTCACCCTATCACCCGAAATTGTTGCTCAAGCCACCGGGATACCAAATGTTGGGGAGGAGTGGAACAAGCGCCAGCAACTAGACATATTTCATTATGAACCATATATCAAACCTGGGTGTATGAGACACCTAACTGTTGTTTTTCCCTTCAGATTCCTAAGGGATGAGTATGCACCCTTGATGAGGCTCATTATGCGCTATTTCACTTGTGAGGGCAGATTTTCACATTTATATTCGTACCATATCTGTTTGTTGATGCATTTCACCCAGGTACGAATGATGAACATTCCATTTTTCATGTGCCGAAATATAGAGAGGATGGTGCCCTTAGTGCAAAGGAAGAACCTCGCACAGCAACACAAGAGTATATATCATTATGCACTGATCGAGATCATAGTGATGCATCAGTTGGCACAACAGGGTATTGCTTGGGAGGATTTCATCTCTCGTGACTTCTTCATGGTGCCACAGCCACCCCCTGAGATTGTCCATGATGAGGGAGGGCCTTCACATCAGTTTCACATTCCAGAGCCCGAGCATGTCAGCACTCCAACATGTGTTACATATCAGAGAGGCCACAGGGCCTTATTTGCATCTGCACGGCGAGTATTATCTCCACACCAGGTGGAAGGGGTCTCGCTTTCTTCATCAGCACAGTGAGTGTTATCTCCACATCAGGTGGAAGGGGCCTCGCTTTCGACAGCAGCACAGGTACAGGAGAGAGGCAAGCAGCCCATGATTGATGAGGGACCATCAGGTGATTCGGACATAGACATTATTGACCTTGACATCAGTTCTCCTAGCTCGGAGCTAAAGGAGATCATTCAGCAACAGAAGGCTGAAAATCGCTTGTTGCAATAGAAATTGGAAACGGCCAATTGGACAATCAACTACTTGGAGCAACGTAACAAGCAGCTAGAAGATGAACACACTTTTGATGAGTTGCGGCGAATCCGAGAAGACCAAAACTTGGCCTGCAAGAGACCCGGTGATTTGACACCTATTGAGCAAGGGTCTATGCTCATCCGGGTGAACACTCATTTAGAGAAGTTGCTAGCCAAGGCAAACAGGGACAAAGATATGCTCCGCCACATGAAGAATCATTATTGGTCCCGCATGCATGTGTGCAAAGCGAAAATGAGGGTACTCAAAGGACGATTGGCCAAGGCACTAAAACGGAGGAAAAGGCCCGATCCACTTCAGATTTTGGCCAAAGCCTCCTTGAAGGAGCATGGTGCTCAATGATACACCCCCAGCTCAAAATTCAAAAAATTTGGAGCAATTTTGGTCAATTTTGAATTTTTTTTTGTTGCTAAAAACAGGTTTTTGCCCTCAATGCGTAGCGCGCCGCGCGCTACCCTGAAGATGGGGAGGTCCATTTCACAAAAACTCTACATTTTTAGATTTTTCATGACAAATTACACTTGCTCAGCCACTGCCAAGACATTTCATTGAGGTTTGGGTCCCCAAAAGGTCAAAAAACAAGCAAAAAATGACCTTCTGCCACTTTTTGGACACACAGGAAGCAGTCTTGGGACATTGCATTTTTGGAGGGGCAAATAGGCACCAAATTGAGAAATTCCACTTGGGCTGGAGAGTAGACATCCAGACCTTTCCAACAAGCCCACTTGAGCCTCATTTGGATACCGGGAAGTGCCCCAAAAGTGGTCTCAAAGGCGCGCTACGCGTAGAGAAATGGCGCGCTACGCATCAGGGAAATTTGCCAGTTTTTCATCTACAGCTCAGGACAACGCAACTTTTGACTAGTTTTGACTTTTCATGGGGTTTTTCACCCTCTTTGATGTAACTAATGTATTTTCATGATGACATGACATTTTTTTACCTATTCTAGAAGATTCATTCATAAAATAGCAAAAAATTAATGAATGAATTAGTTTCCTAACTTATAGAGGCAAGTTGTTTTGACTGCCTAGATTGTAGTGCTCAGTTTAGAATTGGTTGAAACAGCTCCTAGGATGATGAGCTCGACCCCTAGAGGCAAGGAAATGTGTTATCTTGCCTATATTATGTACTTTCTTAGTCATTTTCATGGTTGGACTCTTGGGGGATAAGCTTAGACTGTATTACACATTGTATCTTAGCAATTTTGGCAAAGGAAAGACCAGGGTTTTGCAGCACTATTTGGGATTCCTGTGGTTATTTGTGTTGATGGTGTGTTTCTCTCATGTACTTGTAATTTTGTTATGTGTATCATTTTCCTACTATTCTCTTCTGCAAATTAAACAAATGAAGTGTTAAGGTAGAATTCATAATCTTGTATGCTCTGCCTTTAAGTTTGTTTAATATCTATGTTTTCATCTGTTTAAGGAGAACTCCTGAAATTTTCTCGCTCTCCTTAGCTCCTCACCAGTCATTTCTATCCATTCAATTCCTTTAAAGACATCAGGACGATTGCCTACCTTGCCCCAAAAAGACCTCTGCAAAAACTGTGTCACATCCCCGCACCCAAAATTGCCTTTCCCTGTTTTCCAACAAAACCCTAAAAATCTTGAATCAAACTATCTTTATCAATTTACTAGCCTAAAATCAGTATTCATATCGGTCATCTCAGCCCCTTTGAAGACCTTTTGCTGAGATAGACTCGGAGAGAGCCCTCTCCTGTCCTCGTAGGGCTAGCTACGAGGCTGAGCTTGGTTTGATGTTGCCTTGAGTTTCGCCTTCCTCAGCCTGAGGCAAATTCGAGCGCTAACATATTGGCGACCATACTGGGGAAGAACAAATGGTTTACTTGTTGATTTCATTTGTTTTATAAGCTACAGACGGAGCCTGAAGTTATGCCAGGTAGCCTTCGAAACGCTTTTGCCTTGCATTAGCGGAAGTAGATAAACACTGTTTCAGTCAATCTCCGGTCTAGCTTGTAAACGTGACATCTAACTTGTTAATTACCCCAGTACATGTATCAAGTTTAGATCTAATTGTTGATGGTGGAAAACGATCAGGCATAAGAAGGCTGAAATCATTCACCTGACGACTTCATTCACTGACAAATTCAGAAATCAATGCTTCATGGTGACTTCACTGCAGGGAGATCCGTAGTTGTGAGATTTTCAAGATGGACCGAATCACAAGAAGATATGCTCCCATGAGCCGAGACCACATTCCAGGTTTTCCAAATAAGATTCCCAAGGTAGATTGGTCAAGGAATCTGCCTACATTTAACGATGATGGTAAGAAGGATGCTGCTTTACATCTAGTTAGATTTCATATGCATATTCGTAAGTTGAAGGTGGATTTTCCTGAAGATTGCTTGATGAAAATATTCCTGGCCACTCTGGAAGGTGAAGCCCAATCTTGGTATGAAAATTTGCCACTGGCCTGTATTTACTGTTTAAAGGATTTTCATGCCTTGTTCATTGAAAGATATCAAGCATCTTATCCATCATTAAATTTAGTTCATGACTGTTGCAAACATGCTTCTACTTTTATTGAAAGCCTTGAGAAATATTATGAAGATGATAATTTTATGGATGATGAGATCATGGAGGCTCTGTATGAGAATCCATTTCAGCAACATGAAGAGAACCTAGAGGATTCCCATAGAGACGATCATGAAAATTTGCAGCTGGACCAAGATCTTAGTATGGTGGAAAATGAAAAAATTTCGCATCTTGACAATCAACAGGAATTGCATGAAATGGATCAGTAGTATGAGGAAAATCTGTATACTCCTTCACTTGAAATCAATGAAGACAATCACTATTTGAAAAAAATAAAACAAAAGGTATTATCTCCTCTATCTGAAGATGAGATAGATCTACTTTTAAGAGGTCTTGTTCCAGCTCAAGTTAACGCAGATCTGCAGTGTGTACATGGTCAAGAAGGTGATGATGGACCTTCTTTCTCTTCTAAAAAGGATGACAGTCTTGTAAGAAGCTTTATAGATCAGCAGGTTGAAATTTGTTATATGGCTGAAATTGATGAAAGACAAGAGCTTGTTTCAGATCTGCCCACAGAAGAAGACAACATGCAGATTACAGAATGTAATAATGTTAGGACAGCTACGTCAGTTCTAGATTTAGATTATGATGACCAAGCATACCTTGTGCTGAATCCTGAAAAGGAGAGTTTTGTTGGTGAGATCATAGACAAAGTTTTTGATCCAAATGTTCTCATGCCATCAGAACAGAGCCTGCATGAGAAGGTAATTTAGTCAGTTCATGAAAAACAAGATGACATCTTCGTTCAAACAAGTGAAAAAGTTTCTCTGAATGAATTTGTGGTAGACAACTTAAATGATAATATTGTGTTTGATAATATTGAAGAATGTAATGAGGAACTTGATAATTTGGTTGTGATATCATATGAAGATGACCTACCATATTGTCAGACTACAGAAGATCATAGCATACAGGATTTCCATTCAGATTCCTCTTCATATGTTTCATGTGCTGAAATGCTTTTCCAAGAAGAGATCTGCCCATCCATTTGTTCAGAGTTTTTTGAAGCCCATGAGCATACTTTTACCGAAGCACATGATGAAGGCAGATCAGAAATTGAAACAAAGGACACCTTGATCTTTCAGCAGGAGGTGGCAATGGTAAATCTTCTTGTTTTTTACGATCCTCTAGCAAGTTTGTTGCAGCCAACAGTGAAAATGTTTATTACAATGTTTAATGCAGCCATGGTCAAATATGTTTTTGGATGCCCAGTGATAGGTTTGTACTGTTGACCAGAAGATCTGATAAGAAGAATCAATCAAGAAGGCATCTTCTTGATTGGTTGCATTGGCATTTTGATATATTTTGAGGATTTATTGTCTTGTAAGAAACACAGGTGGCCATGTACTGCCACCAAACTTTTGTTTTAAGTTTCAGGTCTTAGTGTTTATGAGTACAGTTTGTCGAGTCAGTTGATTAGTCCTTTCAGTTTTAAAATTGAGTCAGTTTTGTTAGAGTTGTATTCAGTTTTCAGTCAAATCTGCAGTCAATAAATGTCTCAAAGTTTTGTGTCAATTGTTGGAATAATGACTCCATAACCCAATGGACGAAGGCACTGTCTAGCTCTTCCAGAGATCTGCAGTTCTTGGCATCTCCAAGGAGCTACCATCCCCATTGGAGCCAATGTTAGAGTCGGTCTAGTAGCCCTCCACCAGAGATTAAAGCTCTTTGCATTTCATGATTAGGTGTCCCATCAGTGTGATCATGTTGCATTCCGTTAGGCATGCCATAACTCTGGTGGAGGAGTTTTTGTCTTTTATTCCCCTCCTGTTTGGCACTGCTGGTTCAGGTTTGTTTAAGTAAATAAAATCTTCAAAGGGTCATTCATCTTGTTTTAAATTTCGAGGTCTTAGGTCTAGGGTTGAGTCAATTTTTGTCTTGAGAGGTCATAAAGGACCAGCAGGCCAGAGGGATGTCCTTCATAAAACATATTTCAATAATTCTCATTATTGTACAGCTAAATTTTCACCTTGTTTTCAAAACTCTGTTTTTGAAAAACAAAGGTCATTATCTCGTTTTTGTAAAAAATTGTCAAAATTTCAAATTCTCCAAATGTTGAAGCGCAGCCTTGGTCTCCTTTGCCAAAGCATCTCAGAAGCCATCCCTGCAAAAATTTTCAGAAGAAATCATCATTTCAACCAATTTTTTTCAAAAAAAGGAAACCAGAAGTCAGAGCCAATTAATTCAAAAAGTGTCAACACTCAAACATTATAAAGTGGGTTTTGGGCAAATAAAAATAAAAAAGGAGCCTATAAAAGCACATCACTCTTCATTAGCAACTCATTTGCCTCTCACAAGCCAAGTGAATCCTTGCAAAGGCGATTTCAAGAGTCATTGAGCAAATTGGGCAGTTTCAGGGGCGCGCTACGCATCAGCTGAGGTGCGCTATGCACCCAGGGTGCGCTACGCATCAGCGCGACTTTTCCAGTGCATTTTTACTCAAGCGCTACGCACCAGAGGGGCGCTACGCGTTGGGCAAGGTGCGCTACACGTTGGGTTTTTCACCCAATAAACTGCCAGCAAGCTACCAAATCCTCTTTTCTCTCAAGCAAATTTCAGGTAGGCCTCTCCTCCATGGCTAGTTTTGGTTTTGCAAGATGGATGAGAAATTAATATGTTAAAAATGCCATGAAAATGAGAAGTTAAAACCCTACATTGCTGTGGAAAATTTAAAGACTTAGTTGTGCTAGGGTTTCAAAGTATTTTGCTGTCCAAGGTTGCCCATTTTTGATCCCTCTTTTCCCTCATCTTCACCAACATTCTCCTTCAAATTTTCCCATAAAATTTTATAATCTTCCTCTCTAAAATCCCTAAAACCTACTAAATTCCCAAACCCTACTTCACCTTAAAATCCCACAATATTATGATTTCCCATGTTGCCTTCCCTAAATTCCTTATTTATGTTTATTGTCTCTAATTCCCTCATGTTCCCCTTTCCCTAAAAATCCCCTTGTATTTATGTCCCCTTGGTGACAGCATTTGAAAAAGTCAAACAGCAGTTAATTGGGTTCAAAGTCAACAATACATTTCAGCCATCTTGCCTTCAAAACCATGTCAGAAACCGAATTAGATTATGAGCAGAGTTATGACAGTGATTCGACACCGGAGATAGAAGTGCCAAGGAGGCATCATAAGGGTGGTAAAGGTGGTCGGCATGTCAGGGAGGAGCCCACTTCTTTGGCTCAGTTGCGAGCTTGTCCACTTGCAATGACATGTTTTCAGTATCAATCATGCTTTTGATATTGTGAGCAGATCTCGCAAATTCAACATCATAGAGAACTAGTCCGCTTGTTTGTCCTACATTTGCACAATAGTCAGGTGAACCTTGCAGGAGTGGACTTCACCCTATCACCCGAAATTGTTGCTCAAGCCACCGGGATACCAAATGTTGGGGAGGAGTGGAACAAGCGCCAACAACTAGACAGATTTCATTATGAACCATATATCAAACCCGGGTGTATGAGACACCTAACTACTGTTTTTCCCTTCAGATTCCTAAGGGATGAGTATGCACACTTGATGAGGCTCATTATGTGCTATTTCACTTGTGAGGGAAGATTTTCATGTTTATATTCGTACCATATCTGTTTGTTGATGCATTTCACCCAGGTACGAATGATGAACATTCCATTTTTCATGTGTCGAAATATAGAGAGGATGGTGACCTTAGTGCAAAGGAAGAACCCCGCACAGCAACACAAGAGTATATATCATTATGCACTGATCGAGATCATAGTGATGCATCAGTTGGCACAGCAGGGTATTGCTTGGGAGGATTTCATCTCTTGCGACTTCTTCACGGTGCCATAGCCACCCCGTGAGATTGTCCATGATGAGGGAGGGCCTTCACATCAGTTTCACATTCCAGAGCCCGAGCATGTCAGCACTCCAGCATGTGTTACATATTAGAGAGGCCACAGGGCCTTATTTGCATCTGCACGGCAAGTATTATCTCCACACCAGGTGGAAGGGGTCTCGCTTTCTTCATCAGCACAGCGAGTGTTATCTCCACATCAGGTGGAAGGGGCCTCGCTTTCGACAGCAGCACAGGTACAGGAGAGAGGCAAGCAGCCCATGATTGATGAGGGACCATCAGGTGATCCGAACATAGACATTATTGACCTTGACATCAGTTCTCCTAGCTTGGAGCTAAAGGAGATCATTCAACAACAGAAGGCTGAAAATCGCTTGTAGCAACAGAAATTGGAAACGGCCAATTGGACAATCAACTACTTGGAGCAGCGTAACAAGCAGCTAGAAGATGAACACACTTTTGATGAGTTGCGGCGAATCCGAGAAGACCGAAACTTGGCCTGCAAGAGACCCGGTGACTTGACACCTATTGAGCAAGGGTCTATGCTCATCCGGGTGAACACTCATTTAGAGAAGTTGCTAGCCAAGGCAAACAGGGACAAAGATATGCTCCGCCACATGAAGAATCATTATTGGGCTCGCATGCATGTGTGCAAAGCGAAAATGAAGGTACTCAAAGGACGATTGGCCAAGGCACTAAAACGGAGTAAAAGGCCCGATCCACTTCAGATTTTGGCCGAAGCCTCCTTGAAGGAGCATGGTGCTCAATGATACACCCCCAGCTCAAAATTCAGAAAATTTGGAGCAATTTTGGTCAATTTTGATTTTTTTTTTTTTGCTAAAAACAGGTTTTGCCCTCAACGCGTAGCGCGCCACGCGCTACCCTGAAGATGGGGAGGCCCATTTCACAAAATCTCTGCATTTTTGGATTTTTCATGACAAATTACACTTGCTCAGCCACTGCCAAGACATTTCATTGAGGTTTGGGCCCCCAAAAGGTCAAAAAACAAGCAAAAAATGACCTTCTGCCACTTTTTGGACACACAGGAAGCAGTCTTGGGAGATTGCATTTTTGGAGGGGCAAATGGGCACCAAATTGAGAAATTCCACTTGGGGGGAGAGTAGACATCCAGACCTTTCCAACAAGCCCACTTGAGCCTCATTTGGATGCCGGGAAGTGCCCCAAAAGTGGGCTCAAAGGCGCGCTACGCGTAGAGAAATGGCGCTCTATGCATCAGGGAAATTTGCCAGTTTTTCATCTACAGCTCAGGACAACACAACTTTTGACTAGTTTTGACTTTTCATGGGATTTTTCACCCTCTTTGATGTAACTAATGTATTTTCATGATGACATGACACTTTTTTACCTATTCTAGAAGATTCATTCATAAAATAGCAAATAATTAATGAATGAATTGGTTTCCTAACTTATAGAGGCAAGTTGTTTTGACTGCCTAGATTGTAGTGCTCAGTTTAGAATTGGTTGAAACAGCTCCTAGGATGATGAGCTCGACCCCTAGAGGCAAGGAAATGTGTTAGCATGCCTATATTATGTACTTTCTTAGTCATTTTCATGGTTGGACTCTTGGGGGATAAGCTTAGACTATATTACACATTGTATCTCAGCAATTTTGGCAAAGGAAAGACTAGGGTTTTGCAGCACTATTTGGGATTCTTGTGGTTATTTGTGTTGATGGTGTGTTTATCTAATGTACTTTTAAGTTTGTTATGTGTATCATTTTCCTACTATTCTCTTTTGCAAAATAAACAAATGAAGTGTTAAGGTAGAATTCATAATCTTGTATGCTCTGCCTTTAAGTTTGTTTAATATCTATGTTTTTATCTGTTTAAGGAGAACTCCTGAAATTTTCTTGCTCTCCTTAGCTCCTCACCAGTCATTTCTATCCATTCAATTCCTTTAAAGACATCAGGACGATTGCCTACCTTGCCCCAAAAAGACCTCTGCAAAAACTGTGTCACATCCCCGCACCCAAAATTGCCTTTCCCTGTTTTCCAACAAAACCCTAAAAATCTTGAATCAAACTATTTTTATCAATTTACTAGCCTAAAATCAGTATTCATATCGGTCATCTCAGCCCCTTTGAAGACCTTTTACCGAGATAGACCTGGAGAGAACCCTCTCCTGCCCTCGTAGGGCTAGCTATGAGGCTAAGCTTGGTTTGATGTTGCCTTGAGTTTCGCCTTCCTCAGCCTGAGGCAAATTCGAGCGCTAACAAGTTCTATATTGAGAGGATCAGTTGACTTAGTTTAACTTAGTCAAGTTCAGTTAGATTAATTTAACAAGTTGTTAAATTAATGAGATACAGTTTGTTGATGCTTGCATGCATGTGACAATTGTTATTTTCAGATAAATGTGTATTCACTCATGGATAACTGATGCATGTTAGTTTTGTTAGAGACCCAGTTGAGATCAGAGAAGGGATAGTGTAAGATCAGTTGGATGAATATTTTTCCTATAAAGGAAGTTCATCCATGATGAGGATTTATCTCCTTTAGGTTTGTGCAGTTAGATCAGAGGTTAGTGAGTGTGTGAAGAGGCCAATTCACACATGTGACATCACTAGACACCGAGGAAACTGCACAAGGAAATAGAAGGCTTGGAGGGTAGAGGAGAAGGTTTGTGATAAGCCTTTGATTGTGTCTGAGTAGCAGAGGGATTGTACTGAGAGCTGGATAGCTTCCGAGCTAAGGCTTTGTGTAATCCAAACTATATTTCCACTTGATTGATAATACATAGATGGGGTTTTAGGATGGTGCTTTTCCCGAATAAATTCTTCTGTGCTATGTGTGATTGATTCCTTATTATCAGTTATATGTGTTCTGATTGATGTTGCTCATGGTTGATTAAGCTTTCGCTAAATTGTTTGTAGAAGTAGATAAAGTGTTTTGCTTTAGTACATTGCATTACCAGGTGATCTTTAGGTGGGAAATTTCTACATGGTATCAAAGCTAGCTGATATGTAGAAAAAGTTCTACATGGTATCAGAGCTTGCTGATTTGTAGAAAAATTCTACAAAATTCTACACATAGAACAAAGGTTGACTGCTATGACAAAGCTATTGAGCATGTTGATGACAATGGAGAACTAAGAGTCTTGCAAGGTAAGAAGAAATCCACATCATTTAGGATGGTGAAAACTATGCAAGAAAAGCGTAGCCATAGGAAAGGGTGAAAGCTATTTGCAGTACACATTTATAGCGATAAGGGTAAGGAGGTTGAAGATGCAGATGTGTTGAACCGATATCCAGTCTTGCAGCAGTTTTAGGATGTATTACCTAAGGACATTATAGATTTTCCACCTCACAGGAAGGTACACTTTTCAATTGAGTTAGTGCCAAGGGTAGCTACAACGTAAAAATCACCTTACAGGATGATCACACTTGAGTTGATCGAGTTAAAGTTGCAGTTGAAGGAAATGTTGGACAAGGGATACATTAGGCCAAGTGTATCACCTTGGGGCGCACTGGTCTTGTTTGTGAGGAAGAAAGATGGTACCCTCAGATTATGCATTGAATATAGGCAATTGAACAAAGTGACTATCAATAATAGGTACCCTTTGCTAAGGATTGATGACTTGTTCGATCAGTTGAAGGGAGAAGTAGTGTTCTCGAAGATTGACTTGAGATCCAGATACCATCAGGTACGCATCAAAGAGGAGGACATTTACAAGACTACGTTTAGGACCATGTATGGGAATTATGAGTTTGTTGTTGTTCCATTTGGCTTAACTAATGCTCCAACTACATTCATGTGTTTGATGAATAGTGTGTTGCATCCATATTTGGATAAGTTTGTTATTCTGTTCATTCATGATATACTAGTATATTCTAAAAATGAGGAAGAGCATGCCGAACATTTAGCAACAACATTAAGGTTGTTGAGGGAGCATCAGTTTTATGCTAAGCTTAACAAGTGTAGCTTCTTTCAAACTGAGGTACACTACTTGAGGCATGTAGTCTCCAAGGAGGGCATTGAAGTAGATCCAGAGAAGATAAGGGCCATCATGGAGTGGGTAGCTCCTAAGAATGTGGATGAGGTGAGATATTTCATGGGTTTGGAAGGCTATTGTAGGAGGTTCATAAGAAACTTCTCACAGATTTCTTATCCCATTACATCATTGCAAAGGAAAGGTAAGAAGTTTGAACGGAAAAAGGAGTGTGAAGCTAGCTTTGAGAAATTTAAGCAGTTGTTGACGCATGCACCAGTACTACAGATTGCAGATCCGGACAAAGAGTTTGTGGTATGCACATATCCTTGCAAGATAGAGCTTGCTGGTGTCCTTATGCAGGATGGACAGGTGGTATGTTATAAGTCCCATAAACTAAATGAGCACGAGCAGAACTAACCAACACATGATCTTGAGTTAGAAGCGATTATACATGCACTGAAGATGTGGAGGCACTATCTTCTTGGCAAGCTATTTGTGCATATGAGTGATCACATTGGGTTGAGGTATTTGTTTGATCAACTGAATTTGAATGCCAGGCATGCTACGTAGTTGGCCACGATTAACGAGTTTGATTTCGAGATCAGGTACATCAAAGGTAAAGAGAACATGGTGGCAGATTCTCTCAGTGGACCGGTGTAGGTAAATCACTTGGCAACTGTGAGCTCCTATGGGACAGATTTACAAAATAGGATCTTGGAGGTAGTAAAGCAAGATGTTAGGTATATGGAGATTGTGCACAAGTTGCAGCAGGGTGATAGTACAGGTACAAGTGCAGGTCATGGTACAGGTATAGGTATAGGTGCAAGTACATGTACCTGTAGTGGTACATGTATTGGTGGCAGTATAGGTACCTGTATAGGTACAGGTGTAGGTGCATAGGGCATGGAATATTGTCTTACAACAGATGGATTGGTCAAGTTCCGAGACAAGATATATGTATTGGATACCAGTGAACTCAGGAAGGTGACCTTGAGGGAGTTTCATGTGAAACCATATTCAGGTCACCCAAGTTATCATAAGACACTGATAGTAGTGAAGAGATATTACTATTGGTTGAATTTGAAGAGGGATGTAGCAGAGTTTATGGCTAGATGCTTTGATTGTCAGCGAGTGAAGGTAGAGAGTAAACATCTAGGTGGACTGATATCGCTGATTGTGATTCTAGAATGGAAATGGGAGGTAATTTCCATGGACTTCATCATAGGGTTGTTGAAGACAGTGAAGCAACATGATTCTATCATGGTCATTGCGGACAGGTTAAAAAAGGTTACACACTTCATTTCGGTGAAGTCTACTTTCTCAGCTAGTGATGTGGCATAGGTGTTCATTAGAGATGCGGTTAGACTACATGGTGTTCCGAAGAATATTGTGTCAGACAGGGATGCGAAGTTCACTTCCAAGATTTGGAAGGAGTTATTTGTAGGTTTGGGCACAGATTTGGCCTTTAGCACAACTTATCATTTGCAGATAGATGGACAGACAAAGAGGATATTGGAGGACATGTTGGGGATGTATGTGATGCATCAAGAATGGAAGTGGGAAGAGTACCTCCCTTTGGTAGAGATAGCATACAACAACGGTTATCAGGAGTCACTGAGGATGAGTCCTTTTGAGACATTGTATGGGGAGAGTTGTAACACTTCCATCAGTTGGAGCGATCCAGTTAGCAGGGTGTTGATTGGATCAGAGATGTTGGTAGACATGGAACTTGAAATGAAGGTGATCAAGAAGAATCTAAAGGCAACATATGATAGACAGAAGAGTTATGCAGATAGGAACAAGTTATTCAAGGAGTTCTAGGTTGGGGAACATGTGTACTTGCACATCAAACTAAAGAAGAGCTCCTTGCGGATTGGATCATGTGCTAAGTTGGCACCATGGTTTTGTGGACCCTTCAGTATCATTGAGAGGATTGGGCCAGTAGCCTATCGACTTGCACTGCCTCCGACAATGAAAGTCCATGATGTTTTCCATGTATATTTTCTTAAGAAGTATGTTAAGGATGCTGATCATTTAATTGAATGGTTTGTATTGCAGGTGGAACCACATGGAGAATTCCAACCGAAGCCTCAATGTATATTATAGAAAAAGGTGCTCATGCTCCAAAATGGAGAAATCGAGCAAGTTATTATGCAATGGAAGAACTTTCGGTCCGATGAAGCTACATGGGAGATGGTGGATCAGATGCGGACTAGGTATCCTTCCTTGTTTTCCTATTGAGGAAAAGAAACTTGACATGGTGGTTAGGTAGTTTCTTTATGGTTGTTTAGTATTTGCTTTATGGTGGTTTGGTATATGATTTATGATGGTTTAGTATATGCTTTATGGTGATCGATATATGCTTTATGATGGTTTGATATATGCTATATGATGTTTTGATATGTGCTTAGATATGATGACTAGTATATGTTTGATATATGTTTTGGTATATGATTTGGCATATGTTTTGGTATCTATATTTATGGTGATGTTGCTATATGTACCCATGCGTATGGATGTAAATACTGTAACGAGTTGTGTTATAAAGCTCCATTGTGTGGTATGAGTGTCATGTCATTATGGTTATGTTATCATGTTATTATGATATCATGTGGTTATGTTATCATGATGTTATGATGTCATGTGAATTGGCACTCAGCAAGATGATCATTGTAAACACTTTAATGAGTTGTGATATAAAGCTCCACTATGCGGTATGTTATCATGTTGTCATGATGTTCTTCTCTTGAGAAAATCTTTCATTGTAAATACTACATTGAGCTGTGCTATAAAGCTCCATGAGAAGTATGTCTTCTTTCAGTAGGCTTCTGAGGTATATGTGTAATTGAACACTAAGGAGGGTGTCCCCCAAGGGGGAGGGTTCTATAACAGCCCTGGTGAAAATTCCATGTAATAAAAGTTAAAAATAGCCACGGATGAATGGGACACTTATTCGAATTTGAATGTTGGGAAAGACATCCTAGGGGGTGTTCATTTGGTTGTTTATGGCTAAGGAAATTGGAAAAGCCAATGACTAAGGTTTTGGAAAGGAAAAATGGCATTTTTGGCACATTTATTTATCTAATGGAAATTTGGAGAAAAAGGAGGTGAAAGGTCACAGGTTGCATGTGAGGAGGAAAATGAAGGAAAATAATGGAAAATGAAGAAAATAGAGACCTCATTCATAAAAAGGCTTCTTTGGATCAGCTGGTAGCCTTGTGCCAGTTTAGCTTTGAATCTATTTCATTATTCTCTCTCTCTCATACTCTTGGACACTTAGATTTTTCTTGGAGCACTTTGGCATTGGAGCAAGAAAGGTAAAGAAGGCAAGAGGAAGCAAAGATCAAGCAGGGAAAGGTAGGATCAAGAAGCTACAACATGCTTCATTGCAGGTATCAACTTATGTGTGTATTTTCTTTGCTAGATTTGGCATGCATGGGATTGCATGTGTTTCTTTTCTACCATGGCATGGGTTTTTCCAGGCATGACAATCTTTTCAGCCTAGCCTTGCCATTTCCCGATAGCTTTGATGAGATGGGTTCTCTCATTCGGTTTATGTGGGATGTCCAGATTGGATTCAAAGCTGAGTGGGGTGGATCTATGAATTGACAAACACATGGTGTAGTGGTCCCTGAACTGGATTGAGGATGCATGAAGCCACTGGCCTAGTAACCCCTAAACCAAATTGTGGGTTGCGGTAAAGCTAGATTGTGTGCCTTGGTGGGCCTAAGAATCCTTTCCAGTGAATGGCGAGATATACGGTAAAGCCAAGTGGTGGATTTTCTCTTTGTTGGGCCTAGTGATTCTGGGATGGAATTCACGGTAAAGCCTGGAGAGTATGTCTCGGTGTAGGGCCTAGTGATCCCTGGATCAGACTGCGGATGCATGGTAAAGCTTGAGAGACTAGGAGGCACTCAAATTCCTTACGTTGTAGGTGGAGAACTCTGGTGGCATTCACATTGATTAGTGTTTTAGATGTGTTCTATGAGTCCCACATTTATGCTTGGAATATGGCACGGGGGTGATTGGATGAAGAGAGACTTGGATCAACCAATCTATGGTTGGGTGGAACGTGGTAGTCCCATCACTAGTTGGTTCATTGCATTGATTAATGAGAAATTCATTCCATTGATTTTCATGTGTAAATTTACTGGTGTATATATGTATATTTATGGATGATATGTTTATTTTATTTATGTTCCTATTATGTTTGTTATATGCACATTTTATGACAACACTATGTATGGCTATCAACATGTTTTTACTTGTATATGAATGGATAATGTGTCTATGACCTAATAGATGAGTATGCAACAAATGACATGAGGGAACAATGGTTTATAGTGATTCTCATATAAGTATGAGATCCCTACTCTTAATTATATTGTTTACACCTGTAGGTTACATGATGATATGTTTGATGAAATGTTTGTCATGGCTAGTAGGGGTCTGGTCAAGGTATTATTGAGTTTATGGCTTTTTCTTCATTGTTTCCCTGTACTTTTCTTGATTTCAAGCTTTCAGTGCATTATGGGCAGTGGCCTGGGCTCTGGGCCTGAAAAAGTGGCTTACACAAAACTAGTAAGTTTGATCCACAGTCGCTGGCATGCAGGCCTATGAGAGCGAATTTAGGTCTCTGTTTGCTCCCTTTCCCATATCATGAGAGTGACTATTGCCTCAGAGGTCTAGAACAACAGTGGGACCCATGGACAGGCTGTCTAAGGGGCTGACTTGTCTCATGAGGGTTCTTTTAATGATGTTGGATGACAGCGTGTGATGTTATGTCGATTCCACTTCCTTAAGGTCACATAGGAGGTAAAATATGATCATAGTATCCTATCATCTCATGTTTACCCTGGTAGGCATGGTTACTTGGGTGGATGTGGGAGGAGGGCGTTACATATATGCATTCTTGACTTGTAGCTCTTTGTTTGTCATTTGTTCGACGAAATGTCTACAATGGACTAGGCATGTCTTAGGTCAGTTCTTGTTCAAGTTTTGTATGATAATATTGGTCATTATGAGAAGTTACAGGAAGTTATGGGTAGTGGTTTGGAGGTTGTCATGGAAAAGTGGCTCAAATCTTGTGACCACACCCTTTGAACTGAAGATTTTCGGCTATAACTGCATGGAGGTAGTGTTGTGCATGCGGCTGGAGCCCTATAATCACACCCTTGCCTCATTGTGCATGTAGTTGGGGGTTAAGTTGTGAAAAAAGTAGCCCTAATTCATGGTTTGGTCATGTGGGGTGTTCCTTTGGCCTTTGAGTGTCCTGTAGCCTCAAGCGATGTATGTGAGTTGTCAGTAATCGATCCCACTTCCATAACTGGAGCTTGGAGGTTAGGTCATGTCGTAGTAACTCTTTGTCTCAAGTTTATCCTAGCAAGCCAGTTAAGTTGGGTAAATGTGGGAGGGGGTGGTTACAAATGAAATGAAGTTATGTTTTCGTTGTAGCTCTATGTTTATGTTTATATCTGTATTTCATTTCGTTGCTTCATAGATCTAAATCAGTGGTATCATAATGGTCTACTCTTTCTTTGTTTTTCTCTGCATGTCCCCAACGAGGTCAAGGTATAAGGAATTGGGACTTGAACTAGTTGAGCCTTTGCAAGACCGTCCCTGCCAACACCAATGACCTCCCATGGCGGAAGAAAAGAAAGATGAGGGAGCATGAGATCCTATCAAACTACTACTCAAAGAATCTCTTGAGCAACAAAGGAATGATTCGATGGACAACTTTGCCCAGATCCTTTAGTGGATGACCACCGATGACACATATTCATCCAACAATCACTTTGGAGGTTCCACCCCCTTCAAGGTACAAGTTAACTTGATATCCCTATATTCAAAGGTCAAATAGATGTAGATGTTATAGATAAATGGTTGAATTTGCTAGAAAGTTATTTTTTGGTCCATAGTTTCTTCAACAAGGAAAATATTACTTTTGCATTGCTTAAGGCTACCCCCCATGTCAAGGAATGGTGGGAATTTTTTTGTGAGAAAAGGGCCAAGGAAACCTCTCTATTTACAACTGCACCCTCTTGGAAGTATTTCGAGACACTGCTAAGGACTAATATTATTCTGTGGGGAGCTATGAGGACAAGTACTTATATTGGACCACAATATGAAAACAAAGGGACCAAGATGTGCATGAGTTCACAAATATTTTTCATACTCTATGCACAAATATGTGTATCAAAGACTGTGAGCGACTTCTGGTGCTCAAGTACCACAATTATCAACAAAAATTCATTTAGGAAAAAATGGATTTCCTTGACATCTCCTCGCTTGGTGCAACATACAGATATGTTGCCAAGATTGAACATAAATTTAAACAAAAGAAGCGCGACTTTGGATCTGCGAATTGGAAGCAGGGAAAGAGCACCCCCAAACCATAAAATAAAGGACATAGACAAGGTGGAGCGGCCCATGACAACACTTCAAAGTCACAAGGAAAGAATGGTGCCATGAGGATGAAGAAGGACACAGGAAAGTGGTGTGAGTTCCATAAAATCCCCACTCACAACACAAATGAGTGTCACGCAAAGCAATCATTTGTGGCCGAGTTGAAAGCTTCAGAGTCTGATGCATGTTCTGATTCTGAGCTAGAAACCAACAAGGGGAAGCAAATTATTGATGAAGAACCCAATTCCATCATTGCCACAACTAAGTTCTAAAATAATGAGCCCAAATATCAAGGGGGGGGGGGGAGCGTCTCTTCCACTCACAGCTGTGGGTGAAGGGTTATCTGCTATAGTTCATTGTCAACAAAGTGAGCCAAAGAACCTCATTTCACTAGAGGTCATTAAGAAGTTAGTCCTACCGACCACACCACACCCATAACCATACACCATCGGGTGGCTCCACCAAGGACGAGATCTCAACAACATCAAGCCCTTCGCAGATGAGGTACTATGTGATGCTGCTCCTATTGATGTTTGTGATGTGTTATTAAGACACCCATACTTGTCGAAGTGTCATGTTGTGTATGAGTATAAGACTTGCACAATTATTATTACTTTGGGTAATAAGTTATATAGGATACCAGAGGTAGCCCTGCCTAATGCCATCTCTTTGATCTCTATTAAGAAATATAGTAAAATGATCTCTCAGACTGGGATTTTTTTTCCTTTCTGATTTGCTCTCAAAATAAGGGGAAGATAGTGGCCACATCCATGGCCCTCAGGAAGGGTTCCCCACACAGAAAAAGTAGGTGGATAAGGTTGTGGAAGAATACAAGGACATATTCTCCTCACCCACAAGGGTACCTTTGCACTGTCAACATGCATTCAATTGATTTGACTCATGTAGCACCTCTACCCAATGAGCCAATAAACCGCTGCTCCATTATGGAAAATGAAGAAATCAAGCGGAAGCTCTAAATTTGCTGCAAAAAGGGCACTTCCGACCAATTTCCTCACCTTGTGGGAGCCCGATTGTACATATATAGAAGAAGGATAGAACCTGGAGGCTTTTCATTGATTATCGAGAACTAAAAAAAATCACTGTGAGGAACTAATATCCATTCCCACATATTGATGACCTTCTTGAGTAGCACGAGGTGGCCAAGTATTTGTGCAAGATCAATTTGAAGTCTAGTTATCACTAGGTTCCAATAGAACCCACAGGTGTATGGAAGACTGCCTTGAATTCCAAGGAGGGCCTTTTCGAGTGGTTGGTCATGCATTTCGGGTTGACAAATGTCATTGCAACTTTTATGAGGATGCTAGTTGACATCTTGCTACCCTTTGCCAACTTGTTCATGGTTTTATATTTGGGCGACATCCTCATCTTAAACAAGCGTTGTGAAGAGAACTTGCAACACATTCGACAAGTCCTTCAAACCATATAGCATCACAAACTATGTGCCAACTTGGAGAAATGCACCTTTGACTTGAGCCAGGTCCAATATCTACGCTACATCGTTGATAAGCAAGGCATGCATGTGGATCCAGCTAAGATCCAAGTCATTTGGGATTAGCCAACCCTGACTGATGAGCCTCATCATTGGGTAATTATATGCGCCTTAATTGGCCTTAATTCACCTCCTAGCTTAGTCAAACCAACTATTCTCACAACTTATTGCATACTTTTCATTATATTTTGTTTATGAGATGAGTTAGAGTTGGATATTTTTTTTTGTGGTATAATGTGCATGTAATGCAGGAATAAAGGATAAAAGCAAGGAAAAATGTAGTAATAAAGGATAAAAGCAAGGAACTGTGGCAAAGACCTTGGTCAAAACTCGAATGGGACAAGGGAGAGGAATTATAGGAGGTAAATCCTCCTCATTTACTACCCCTCCATTCGAATATTCCTCCATCAGCTCGGAGTGCAAACAACCAAATCATGAGGACTAAAAGACTGCCGAGCAAGTGAAAGTGACAGAAACCAGATTATCTTGAGTGGGGAGCCAAGCCTCCCTAATGGGAAGGAAGTCATTGGAGATTTCAGATGTATAAATAAAGAGGCTTAGGAACTCAGTAGGATTCAGATTCTTATTGTAAAACTCTACTTTATTTCTGAGTTGTAAGACTTGTGACAGTTTGTTATGTAATCCATGGTTCTTATAATAAAGATGAGTTCTGTTTTGAGCTAGCACTAAGTTAACTCAAAGGGATGAAGCTCTTGGGTTAGGGCCTAACTCGAGCAACCAAAGCTCCTCTTTATTGTACATGTATGATAACATAGATTTCTGGTTCTGTTCATTTGCTTAAGTAGCTTCCTGGTTTTCTGTTCATTTTCTTAAGTAGCTGCATTTCCATTACAACAGTATAACATATCTTCCTGGTTTTCTATTCATTTGCTTAAGTAGCTGCATTCCCATAACAATAGTGTGGAGTAGATCAATTGTGCTTTAGTTTACTTCCATTTGTGTTTTTTTTCAATGAGCAGGTTTTCTAGGAGAAAAAGATCACCATAAGGTTGTTCGCAGGTGTCTTGGCCTCACCTCCTCCCTCTGGGACCATGACTTGAGGAAGAGACCCTTCAGCAACCCCAAAAACACAGGTTTCTAGTTCTCGCATGAGCTTTGGAGTTTGTTGTTTGATGCAATTACTTGTTTCATTTCATTATCATCATTTTCCCTCACTCTCGGTCCACCCTCACCCTCACTGGTTTTTCTGTCGTTTTCATTTGAAACCTCCTTTAGCACGTTCTTCATGCATCATTTCCTCACCGTCCGATCCACAAAAAACCTAACCAATCACCATCCTATTCATTAGTTTACCCAACGGCCATCGCTCATGAAGTCTTCCACCTACTTTATGCACTTTAATCTCCACGGTCGATCTGTCTCTTGATTCAACGGCTATCACCTCACCTCAATACTTTAGGCGCCCCAATCTCCACCGTTGATTTGTCTAGCCTGATCCGGCGACTATCGTGCAATCTCGTGCGGATTCTTGCACGACTATTATCTGCTCGAGACCATGTGAGAAAGTGGTTTTCCTGTGCTACGTGTCATCCAGCTAGGCTAATCGTGTGAAATCTCAAAATACAGCTTACATCTTTGAGGGCGTGTGAGAAACTGCTTATCGCCTCCGAAAACCTACTCCATCATTTCTGCATGTTTCTTTCGCGATAAGATCTCCACCATTCATCTGCTGATTAATCCTATTCATCCATCCATTCCCTTAATTCCTTGCGATAAGATCTCCGCCATTCATCTTCTTCATTACCCTGTTCGTTCACCTATTCACTAAATTGCCAACGATAAGATCTTTGTTGTTCATTGTGTTCATTAACCCTTTTCATCCATATATTCACTTAAGCCCCCGCGATAAGATCTTCCCCGTCCATCTTATGCTCATTGATTGATCCAATGGTCCCTATGCACTACTGCGTCTTTACATCCTCCTTTCACCAATTTCGATCTTCGACTGCTCTCTCGCTTGAAAACAGATTTAGTTTAGTTCCTTTACTTACACCTTAGTATAGTTTAATGCTCTTTACCTCTGCAACTTAGATATCAGCATTAGGTTAGTGTTGATTTAGAAATTCTGTTTAGCATCGCTGTTTAGATGGTTAGTTAGGCTATGGTGTGGTTTACCATTGCATGCTGTTTTCTTCATTACTGCAGTAGAGTAGCTATCTCTTAGAATAGACTTTCTCTTCTTCCATCAAAGAATTAAGCTTCTTTTGACCCTATAGAAGTCTGTCTCGGAACCCCTGGGGTCTCTTGCTAGATGAGCAGTGACAATAGGTAGGACCTTCAATTTTACTTGTGCATATAGCACTATCACCTCCAAGTTTATATGAACCCGATGTTGATAAGTAAAGCTGGTAGCCCTGGGAGTTGCAGCATTCTTGTTGTAATACCTAGGCTCATCACTTTTTGGTGTTGTTGCCGGGGAGGTGTCTAAGTAGAATGTGATTACTACTTTCTTCTATTTCTAGTCTCCAACTTTCTTTTCTTCTACTTCTTATCCTCAATTTTCTTCCATTAGTTTATTTCTGCAAAAGTAATCTAGTAGCTTCCTTTCTTTTAGTTGTCATTATCTGCTTTCCTTCCATTTTGCAAGTAGAATTTCAATTCAGCAAGCAATTTCTTTGTTAGTAGCTTCCTTTCTTTCATCTATCATTATCTGCTTTCCTTTCAATTCAGCAAGTAGTTTCTTTGTTAGTGGTTTTCATTCAATCAACAATTTCATTTCTGCAAATTACTTTCCTGCTAAAAAAGATCTTCCAAAAATCAACCCAAAAACATTTCCTTTCATGCCTCGTAGGAATAGGGACAATTTAGGGAAATTCTTGTCAAATACCCCCACTGCATCCAACAGTCAACCTTCTCTCTTCTTCGGTGACTGTGAATTGGAAGACCCTTTAGGTGAGCAACCTTACATATTTGAAGAACCTACAGGGGAAGAATAAGAGGAAGAACCCATTCCTACTGAACCAATGGCTGAAAACCGAAATGACAGAGGGAATAGAGAGAGAATTGAGGGTGCCTTCCCCATCAGGGAAACCAATGGGGACACTAAGATGAAGAATATAAGCCCCTCTACTCTACCTCATTTCCATGGATTGACCACAAAGGACCCTGACACTTTCCTATTTGAGTTTGCTGTTATATTCCGAACCTATGACTATACAGATGATGAGAAAAAGTTAAAACTATTTCCATCTACCCTCAAGGATGCAACATTGCGCTGGTCCATGGGTTTACCTGGAGATAACATCACAAATTGGGCTTAGATGCAATAGGCTTTTAACAAAAAATATAGGGACTATTGTAGGTCAAAGGACACTAAAGAAGAGATTTTCAGGATGACCATAGGCCAGGATGAATCCTTAGAAGACTATGAAGAAAGATTCCAACTCAGTTACAAAAGGGCCAGGTCCACACTTGACCTAGAGTCACTAACGCTGGTCCTGCTTAGAGGAGTAAAGGAGGATCTTATGAATACCTTACATATGATAGCAGGAGGAGATATCTACCAATTACCCTATGAGGATATTAAGGCTATCTTTAGAAACCATTCTAGGGCAACCAGGAAAAAGGGTAGGGGTAGTCAACCTATGGCCAGTACATCATCCTCCAACTCATCCATCAAGGGTGAAATTAGAAATATGCTGGAAGATTTCAAAAGTGATATGATGCAAACCCTTTCCTTGCAATTGGAAACCATGAACATCAAAAGGAATCAAGAGGAAGCAGAAAGAGCCCTGGCCATCTTTTGTCCTAGATGCACCAAGAGGCATCCTAGGAACGAATGTCCACTGAACTGCATTAATATTTGCTCAGTCTGTGAATAAAACCACTCCACAGACAAGTGCCCTTCTTTACTTGGACTCAAAGCTGTATATCAAGGAGCTGAAGGGGTCACTGAGCAGCTTTGCTACATCAACCAAAGGAGTCCTCCTGGGCCTAGACCATACCAGTAGGGTATGCAAGGGTCATCTCATGCATATTACAACCCCAACCAAATCACAACTATACCTTCTTGGGGACCCCCTACTCATCATTCCTGGTCTACACCCCCTCCTTGGTCCTATACATCTCAGTATCATTCCCAGCTAGCCATCCAGTCATTTCAACCTTATGTTTAGCCACAACCTTAGTGGAATACCCCACTCTAGGGGTGGAGGCCCTAGTTCAACAATGTTCAAGCCCTATTGACTCCACCACCTACCCAACCACAACTCCTGCACTTTTCTCCACCTAAGCAACCCTAGATGCCTACCTAGCCAAATCTGAACCCGACCAATAGGCAGGCTCAACAAGTCTACAGTGGAGAGACATCATACCCAGCTTATGCTATAGAAATCCAAGAGATCAACCTAAGATCTAGGAGAATTATACCTGATAACCAACCTCCCTCTCCACATAGGGAGGTTGAGTAAGAAAGAGAGGAAAGCAACCTTAAAGTAAATCCACCCTTCCCTTAGAGATTAGCCCAACCACTCCAACCTACCCCAGAAGAAACTGAACTTATGGGAGTATTGAAAAATCTATGTGTAAAGATCCCCCTTCTCCAGGAAATCAAAGATATTCCCATTTATTGTAAGTTGATTAAGGATAAGTGCTTCAAGAATCTAGGAAGAAGAAAAAGGGATGCCCTAACCATCAATGTCATTGGGCAGTTGTCTGACTTAATGCTGGGGCAGGTAATATGTCCAAAATATTTGGACCCTGGAAGCCCTGTAGTAGATGTGCACATCAATTGCACCATTATCCCACACACTCTGATTGATCTTGGGGCTGCCATTAATGTGATTACCAAGGACACCATGCTCAAGCTCAACCTCCAACGGTCATTGAGGAAGAACACAACAGTTCTGCAACTTGCGGACCGTTCCACAGTCACCCCTGAGGGAATTGTGGAGGATGTGATGGTCTCCATTGACTCCTGGGAGTACCCTGCAGATTTCCTAGTTGTCCAGCCTAAGGCTAAGCTTACTGGTTACCCTCTCCTGGTGAGTGGGTCTCTCCTTTAGTGTTAGTTCCCAAGAAAAATGGTAAGTGGAGAATTTGTGTTGATTATAGGGAGTTGACCAAAGTCACAAAGAAGGATCATTTTCCCTACCCTTCATTGACCAAGTGCTAGATGGCTTGGCAAGGAAGAAGTTTTTTTCCTTCCTATATGGATTCAGTGGGTACAACCAAATCCAAATCTGCCTAGAAGACTAGGATAAGACCACATTCACCTGTCCTTTGGGTACTTTTGCCTATAGGGTCCTTCCTTTTGGCCTATGCAATGCTCCTGCCACTTTCTAGAGAGAAATCTTGAGTATTTTTGCTGAATTAGTACATGATGCTGTGGAAATATATATGGATGACTTTACATCTTATGGATGCGATTTTCAAGAAGCCCTGACTAACCTAGGCAAAGTATTGCACAAATGCATTGAAATGAACCTGTCTCTCAGTCCAGAAAAATGTGAATTCTTAATGACTGAAGGGACTGTGCTAGGTCATTCAATATCTTAGCAAGGACTACAGGTGGACCCAAACAAAATAGCAAACATCAAAAGGGTCCCACCTCCACAAAACTAGAGATATTTTAGGAGTTTCTTAGGGTTAGCTGGATACTATCGAAGGTTTATAAAGGACTTTAGCAAGTTGGCCTCTCCTTTGTTTGGGTTGTTGGCCAAAGATTAAGAGTTTATATGGTCAAAGAGCTGTCAAGAGGCCTTGGACATTCTAAAGGGTAAGTTAACCATTGCACCAATCCTTAGAGGCCCAAACTGGGCCCTCCCTTTTCATATTCATGATGATGCCTCACACAAAGCCATAGGAGCAGCCTTAGGTCAGGAAGAGGAGAAATTTCCCTATGCCATCTATTTTACCAGTAAGAACCTGTTAAAGGTTGAGCTAAAATATATTGTGATGGAAAAGGAACTCTTGGTTGTTGTGCATTCATTAAACAAATTTAGGCATTACATTACAAGCTATCAAACATTTGTGCATACTGATCATGCTACAATCAAATATTTAATGAACAAACCAGATGTGAATGCTAGAATTATAAGATGCTTTCTTTTATTACAGAAGTTTGATCTAACTATTGTTGATAAGCCTAGTAAGGAAAATGTTGTTGCAGACTTTCTATCTAGGATGAATCTACCTGCAAGTGAAGAAGGAATGGTGGATGACTAGTTACTAGATGAGTATTTGTTTGCTATTTCAGTTCTCTCCCCATGGTTCACTGATATAGAAAACCATTTGGTATCATCACAGTTCCCACCAAACTTGCCCTCCAAAGAAAAGAGCAAGATAATCAGGAAAAGCGCCCCCTTCACCTGGATTGGAGGCAATCTATTCAAACTTGGCCCAGATCAAATCTTAAGAAGGTGTGTAAGGGAAGATGAAGTTTTTGACATCCTTATGACCTGTCATGATGGGCCTTGTGGAGGTCACTTTGTAGCAAAGAGGACAACATTCAAAGTGTTACAAGCAGGCTATTATTGGCTTACTCTTCATCAGGATGTGAAAAGGTACATTAGTTAGTGTGATCAATGCCAGAGGATGGGAAATCCTCCTCCAAGAGATGAAATGCCCCTACAACCTCAAGTGACTTTCGAGTCATTTGAAAAGTGGGGCATGGACTTCATTGGGCCTATCAACCCTCCGTCAAAGCGAAAAAAATACATCATTGTGTACATTGATTATTTGACTAAGTGGGCTGAAACCAAGGCAATTAAGGTAGTAACAGAAGAGAAGGTGGCTGAGTTCCTAAGGGAGAATATATTCTACAAATTTGGGTACCCTAGAGAGCTAGTCACAGACCAAGGCAGCCAGTTTACCTCCAACATGATTGAAGAACTAATCAGCCATCACGAAATCAAGCGTAGGACCTCCACTCCTTATCATCCACAAGCTAATGGGAAAGTGGAGGTGACCAACAGGACACTGGAGAACATCTTAACCAAGGTAGTGAGAAGCAACACGAAGGATTGGGCAGAGAGACTAGTTGAGGCCACCTGGGCCTATAATACAACATGGAAGACCACCATTGGATTTACACCCTATGAGATGGTCTATGGGAAAAAGGCTTTGCTGTCCATTGAGTTTGAATATAACACATTGAGGATGGTAGCCCAACTAGATTTGGATCTCAGTCATACACAGAAAGAAATATTGTTCCATTTGAATGGCTTGGATGAATTCAGAATGCAGGCCCTCCTACATATAGAGATAGTTCAGCTTTAGAGGAAGATCTGGCATGACAAACATATTAAGGAGAAACGATTTCAAGAGGGAGACTGGGCATTGTTATATGATTCTAGGTATAAAGACTTCAAGGGCAAGCTAAGGGCAAGATGGCTCAGACCTTATGTGGTGGAAAGATGCCATGATAATGGTTCAATGCAAATCAAAACTATAGATGAAGAAGCCATTCCAGTGCTTGTTAATGGACACCGATTTAAAATGTACAAGAGGACTTTATCAAAACAAGAGTTCATTGACAATATCAATAAGACAATGATGATGGTGGAGCAAGTTCCAGCTCCTCCCTCATCAGGGCACTTAAAAAGAGAAAAAATAATAAGGATTCAGGTGAAAACCTCCATGAGGTGCCTGAGTCCCATCTTTGGGTTGAAAACCTCATGAGGTGTCCCAAGGATGAGAAAAAATGAAAAAGAGTAAGAAACCTTCCTTGAGGCACCTAGGGCATATATCTAGGGTGAAAACCTCTCTGAGGCAGCCTAGGTGTTTAAAAAAAATATATAATAATAAAAGAAAAAAATAAAAAAGACATAATTGTTATTTGCAGGTGGGTGAGAAAGACAATCAAGGAGAAAAGAGAAGATCCAAAGGGAACCCTGCCTCACATATATTCATCTCCTCCACTCCTTACCATGCATCCCTCCATCAATTCCATTGTTTTTCACTTCATTGCTTCAATTCAAGTAAATATTGTGTTTTCTATAGGATCCCCTGAATGGTAGATTGGTTAGGTCCCCAAAATTCATACTAGACATGATCTAACCAATCACCTCAACCATTACCATCACCCTATCCCACAGAATATCAATCATCAGCTACAAAGTCTTCACTAGGATGATCTAGGAGCTCCACAATAGTAGTAGCATCAGATCTTCAGTCACATACACCTGCAAAAGCCAATAAACCATCAGTAGGTAGCAGAGGAAGAAGAAGAATGACCATGCAACAAATGAACAATGCAACACCTCTGATCCTCAAAAAACTGCAACATGGCATCGAGACCACAAGTAAGTATCCCACTCACTCACTCATATGCATCTTTTGATGAAAAGTTGTAAAGGTTACGAGGTAGTTGGTTTGTAAGTGAAAAGGTGGCCAATTAACTTGGCCACCTTCGTTTAGTCATCGCATACAAATCAGGGTGTCCTCTCACACATGGCTGCAGTTAACTCAAATAACAGAGGAGGAGTAGGACACGAAGTGGTTAACTATGGATTTAACAACTGTGGGAGCTGATTACAAGGAGTGGGAATGATGAGGTGGTATAAAGGGAAACAAAACATCGTTTGCATGCATTCATGCATTCCACCTCCTTGAAACTCCCTCACTCAAGTAGCTCTCATAACTTTGGCCACCCACTGGAAGCAAGGATCCATCGTTTTGCAAGAGAATTCCTACAAGAATAGTCTACAGAGGTAGTCTACAGGATAGGCAGAGAGGGGTTCAAGAGGGAATATCAAGAGAATTATCCACTGCTACCATTATAACGAGGTATGATCTAAAAATCCATCCCCATTTACAAGCAAATGAACTAGAAGTCCTCTAAAAAGCTAGTGGATTACATACACAGGAAACTCTGTTTTCTCAAGAATTTTCTCATTCCCTCACTCCACATAGCAGAATCCATGCCACTGTTATAGTTAGAGGGCTCACTATAGATCTCACCCTAGAGTTCATCAGTAGGGTCACCACACTTCCCCTAGGAATTGCATGGAGAAAATAAGACAAAGCAGACAGTTAGGTGGCAAAAAGGAAATTCTTTTTGAAGGTGAAGAACCCACAGAGGATAATAATAGAGTAAGGAGGGATAGTCTGCCATACGCATGGAGTGAGGTAGGCTACCAACTCATCAAATATATCTCATATGAGGGTAGATACCATGTTGTTTATGGCTACCATTTTAGGATGCTTGAAGAACTAAGATTTGGGGTAGAAACACCAATTCACCAAAGACTTAGCATACCCTATTTCTTGATGCAATCACTCATAGACTCCAACAACAAAGTAAAGGAAGGGAATTCCCAACAGTTGGTTGACCATGGTTTAATCAAAATCCTCATTGAGGATGCGCTCCAAAACCTCAGGATCCCTATAAAATGGTCAGTCTTCAAAGACTTACCAGCAGAGGATGAAATCAAAACCCTCATCTCTGATGTTAGTCCTTCTGTCAAAGAGGAGAAGGCATTGAAACAGAAGGGGAAGAACATAAGGAGGAGTCACCTAGGGTGTATCCAGAGGCCCCCGATAGGACAGTTGCAGGAAAAGGAAAACCAACTAGCATGTATGGCCAACCTCTCCTTGGAGGCCATCCAGTGTAGGATACCAGCTAAATCCTATGCTCTTTACCTCAGAGAAAAATGGCTGCAATTTCAGATTAAAACACTAGCACAAAGGGGCACCATGCCATTTCAGGACTGCAGTAGGGGCACCAAATCATGAGGACTAAAACACAGTCGAGCAAGTGAAAGTGACAGAAACCAGTTTATCTTGAGTGGGGAGCCAAGCCTCCCTAATGGGAAGGAAGTCGTTGGAGACTTCAAATGTATAAGTAGAGAGGCTTAGGACCTTAGTAGGATTCAAATTCTTATTGTAAAACTCTACTTTATTTCTTAGCTGCAAGACTTATGAAAGTTTTTTATGTAATCCATGGTTTTTATAATAAAGATGAGTTCTATTTTGAGCCAACATTGAGTTAAATCAGAGGGTTGAATCTCTTGGGCTAGGGCCCAACCCAAGCAGCCAAAGCTCTTCTTTATTGTACATGTATGCTAGCATAGATTTCTGGTTCTGTTCATTTGCTTAAGTAGCTTCTTGGTTTTATGTTCATTTGCTTAAGTAGCTGCATTTACATTACAGTAGTATAACATAGCTTCCTGATTTTCTGTTCATTTGCTTAAGTAGTTGCATTCCCATTACAATAGTGTAGAGTAGATCGGTTGTGCTTTAGTTTACTTCCATTTGTGTTTTTTTTCAATTAGTAGGCTAGCTAGGAGAAAAAGATCACCATAAGGTTGTCCACAAGTGTCTCGACCTCACCTCCTCCCTCTAGGACCATGACTTGAGGAAGATACCCTTCAGTAACCTCAAAAACATAGGTTTCTAGTTCTCGCATGAGCTTTGGAGTTTGTTGTTTGATGCAATTACTTGTTTCATTTCATTATCATCATTTTCCCTCATTCTCGGTCCACCCTCACCCTCATTGGTTTTTCTGTAGTTTTCATTTGAAACCTCCTTCAGCACGTTGTTCATGCATCGTTTCCTCACCGTCCGATTCATTAGTTTACCCAACGACCATCGTGCGTGAAGTCTTCCACTTACTTTATGCGCTCTAATCTCCACTGTCGGTCTGTCTCTTGATCCAATGGCTATCGCGTCACCTCAATACTTTAGGCGCCCCAATCTCCACCATCGATCTGTCTAGCCTGATTCAACGTCTATCGCGTCACTCACTCGCCAAATAGCTTGGCCAATCTCCATCGTCAATATGTCTAGCTTGATCCGACGGCTATCATGCAATCTTGCGCGGATTCTTGCACGACCGTTATCCACCTGAGAGCACACGAGACAAGTGGTTTTCCCGTGCTACGTGTCACCTAGTTAGGCTAATCGCGTGAAATTTCAAAATACAACTTATAGCTTTAAGGGCGCGCGAGAAACTGCTTATTGCCTCTGAAAACTTGCTCCATCATTTTCGCACGTTTCTTTCGCGATAAGATCTCCACCGTTCATCAATTAATCCTATTCGTTAAACCATTCACTTAATTCCTCGCGATAAGATCTCCACCATTCATCTGCTTCGTTACCCTGTTCGTTCACCAATTCACTAAATCACCCGCGATAAGATCTTTGTCGTTTATCCTTTTCGTTAACCCTGTTCATCCATCTATTCACTTAAGCCCCCCTGATAAGATCTCTGTTGTCCATCTTCTGTTCATTGATCGATCCAACGGTCCCTATGAAATAATGCGTCCTTACGTCCTCCTTTCACCAATTTCGATCTCCGATTGCTCTTCCGCTTAAAAATAGATTTAGTTTTGCTTACACCTTAGTATAGTTTAATGCTATTTACCTCTGCAACTTAGATAAAAACATTAAGTTAGTGTTGATTTAGAAAGTCTATTTAGCATAGCTGTTTAGATGGGTAGTTAGGTTATGGTGTAGTTTAGCATTACATGTTGTTTTCTTCATTACTGCAGTAGAGTAGCTCTCTCTTAGAATAGATTTTCTCTTCTTCCATCAAAGAATTAAGCTTCTTATGACCCTATAGAGTCTGGTTTGGAACCCCTAGGGTCTCTTGCCAGATGAGCAGTGAGAACAGGTAAGACCTTCACTTTTACTTTTGCATATAAAACTATCACCTCCAAGTTTGTATGAACCTCGGGTCGTTAAGTAAAGCTGGTAGCCCTGGCAGTTGCAGCATTCTTGTTGCAATACCTAGGCTCATCACCGACCACTCTAACAGAGCTTCGCAACTTTTTGGACCTTGCCAATTTTTATCTGAGTTTTGTATTGGGATTCTCTCATATCACTTGGCCTTTGAGTCAGGTTAACAAGGGTAGAGAAAAAACAAAGTTTTTCTGGTTTGAGTCCCAACAAAAGGCATTTGTTGATTTGAAGCACCGCCTTTTCTCTGCACATGTACTCACATTTCCAGATCTGCAATAACCATTTGAAATTGAGACAAACACATACGAATATGATATTGGTGCAGTTCTCACCCAACAAGGGCATCCAATAGCTATCATGCAAGAATGCCAATAGTGGAAACATTACATTATGGGGAAGGGGATGATCATCCACGTAGAACACTGACCTCTTTATATTGAAGATTTCCTCAGTCGGCCCCCAGTTGCAACACTGACAACTGTTCTCAACCCTTGTAGCCACTAGACCTTCAAATGGTCACAATTGTACAAAAACGATCCAAATTCGCAACCACATACCAGATGCTAGTGGATGACAATCAAGTTGTGGATTTCCACCTCTAGGATGCATTATTATGCTATTTGGGTCGCCTTTGTGTTCCTTCAAGCGAGCATGTCAATATCATTTTAGAGGCACACTACAGTTGGGTTGTAGGACACTTTGGTGTGGAGAAAAATGTGTCTGTACTAAAAAAGTATTTTTATTAGCCAAAAACCTGAGAGGATGTTGGAAAAAATATCAAATCCTGTACTGCCTATGCCATCGCCAAGACAACCATCAAGAAGCAAGGCCTTTACACTCCTCTGCCTACTCCCATCCAGGCCAGGGAATCCATCTCCATGTACTATCTATCAGGCCTCCCTTATACCAAGCATGGTAATGAATTTTTATTTGTGGTCGTGGATAGATTTTCTAGGATGGATATATTGGCAACTTGCAAGAAAAGTATCACATCAGAAGACACTGCCAAACTCTTATTTGAATGAGTATGGGTACAATTTAGAATCTCGCAGACCATTATATCAGATTGAGATAGTAGGTTCCTAAGCACATTCTGGTCGAGCCTTTGGAAATAGTTGGACACCAATCTCACCAAGTCGACTACATTCCATCCCCAAACTGATGGGCAGACAGAGGTCGTCACAGAATGATAATGCATATACTCCGTATGTACAATTATAAGAATCCACGAACTTGGGATGAGAGCCTTCCTTATGTGAAATACAGTTATAACAAATCTCCCCATAGCTTGATTGGTCACCGTCCCTTTCAAGTCAGTCTGGGATTTCAACCTTTGTGTCCAATTGATGTTTCCATGCCTCACGCAACTACAGAGGAAAAATATGCACATGTACAGTCTAAGGTTGATAAAGCCACCAATTTTATTGAACGCATCCAACACATCCTCCAGTAGGTTCACGACATCTTGGATAAGTCCAATGCCAAGTACAAGCAACAACATGATCAACATCGAGTGCCACATAAGTTCCAGGTGGGTGACAAAGTTTGGTTGCATTTGTAGAAAGAAGACCTTGTTGGAGCCCATCGGAAGCTCTGAACACTCTGATATGGATCTTACACCATCACCAAGGCTATGGAAGACAATGCTTTCGATCTCAACATTCCATACTTTCCACCATTGTTGGACACCTTAGGAATTGCAGAATGACTAACACCAACAAATCTCAACCTAGGCTTCATGGGACATGCCACAACTAATGAGATCATAGATACATAGGTCGAGAATAATCCCCAATAGAATATCCAACTATATTGTGTTTTTAAGGCTGGTCAACTCCTGCACCAAGGCAATTGGCTCACAAAGGACCAAGTTCAATAGAAGTTTCCCCATCTCATGGAGGCACTCAACACGATGGGGACCATTGCTTTCTAAGTGGATAGGACTGATCCAAGTAGATATTGGTAGCCACCCGCCTATTCCTCTTGGAATCCCACCACTGTTTATTTTAGTTTCCTTAATTGTAGCACAATGTACTATTTTTTGCAGTTTTTCGGGTCCTAAACTTCTGGAGTAGTTTTGAGGCCCTAAACAATGTTTTTTTTTAATGGATAAATAAATTGCCTACAAGAGGGGTATGTAGTCAAAGCTGCAGTTCTCATATAGATCTTTCTAATGAGGTATCATACACGTCAAACGCATATCATATGCCAAAGTTATGACCTTGAGAAGTTGATGCACCAACTAACCCCAATGTGACCCACAAATTTTTGGTGCTTCATCTCCTAGGGTTAGGTTTTTGTGTTTAGGTTTTCCCTTATTTATCAATAATAAAAAGGACTCCGAGCCTCATTGTAACAAAATTTATAATGCATATATCCACTACATCTATTCTTAGAGATAATCTACCATCGCCCGAGTTAGTATATTTCCATTCTGCATGTAAACAATTTTCAGTACTTTGTTATTGATGAATTGAAGTTATGTTTTCACTATAGCTCTGTTTTTCTATTTATATTTGTATTTCGTTTCATTCCTTCATAAATCTGGATCAAGAGGACTTTTCCTCACAATATCAAGACCTCATGCTAGATCACATTCAAGGAGAAATCAGCCAGGCCGAGGGAGAAGCCTCCTCTCAAAGGATGCCCCTCTCAAATATGAAGGTTCTTACAACATGGGTAGAGTGGATCTCAGATATAGGACACATGAGGTGAAGGTTTAATCAATATATGAAAACCGTGGATCTTTATTGGCAGATGATTTTTTTATTGGGATGCACTCTCTCAGACCTGCATGAGCACAAAAAGGATATTCTCCACTCCCTTGAACATATGCATTGACACCTGAGGGACTTAGATAAAATAATGGAGAGAATAGAACGACATCTCGACATACCTCCTAAAACAGGGAGAACATCTAAGGACCCAAAAGAAACCATCCTAGTTGCAAACTCAAATTTGGATCACTTAGCCTAGTTAATTAATGCTAATGTTTGATGTCTTTGTTGTCACAACTGGTTTAGTATTTGGCCACTTCGACCAGTGTTTCAGTTTGAGTTTCGTTTTCTTGTATTTGTTAGCATATAGTTATCTATCTCTTCTTTAAGGAGAGTTTATTTTTGGATATGTTAGGTTTTCCTAGTGAGAGATTGATATGATTGTCTCTACTTACTATGTTAACTCCAATTTT
The DNA here is from genome assembly GCA_031772625.1 of Pinus tabuliformis. Taxonomy (NCBI): domain Eukaryota; kingdom Viridiplantae; phylum Streptophyta; class Pinopsida; order Pinales; family Pinaceae; genus Pinus; species Pinus tabuliformis. The sequence continues at coordinate 207,398,041 of CM062804.1, forward strand.
ATGCAAGCAATTCAATTCACGCTACAAAAAAAAGGTTAGTCACATTTTTATATTTCTTTAATACAAAAATAACATTTTATAATTATTGGATTTTTGTTGATTTAAAAAAATTATCCATTTAATTGTAATTTTAGAGATATATAAGCCAAATAGTCTAAGATTGTAAAAAAATATACTAAAGAGCCTAATACTAAAATTAACGAGAAGGTTTTATAGTTGATTTTGACAAGTAAAAATACAAATAGATATCTTGACCATTTATTTAGTGGAGGAATTTACTTGCTAGGATGAATGTTCAACCTCTTCCTCCTCACTATCTAGGAATTCCAAGTCTGCTACTTTCATGACAAGAGTGGCCACCTTATGATCCAACTTCATCACTTGTAGTTGTAGAACATCTATGCATAGAATAATCTCATGTTGTGCTTCACTTCTCTCTACCAATACTTTTCCCATAATAGTTTTAATTTTCCAATAGTAGTCTACGGTCTACATATATTGAGTTTCTCTTGAGCAAGTATTACCCAAAACTAGAATCCTTTGCCGACTATTTTTTTCAATCTCTATGTTTGACATAAATCTTCTTTTTGCTTTCCTTCATTTTTTTGCAATTTCTATCTCTTCACTGGTAGCCCTCGAGGTACGCTACCAATAGTGTGTTATAGAGGCTTATGCTTATGCTTGTGCTCTCGTGCTAGAGGAGACTCCTAAGCCTTGGCTTTTGTGATGGCGATGTGAAGAATTAGGTTGTGAAATAATGTATAATGCACTAAGGGGCAGGGGTAAAGAGATTGAGTGCACAAAGGAGGCATCCCATGGGAGTAACTATATGAAAACAACTAGCCTGAGAGATAGAGTAGGGAGGTCTTGAGCTATCGACCCCTGTCTTAGGCTAATAATTTGAAGGGAAAAACAAAACGAGAAAGAATGTAGAGAGTTGAGCTAAGGAGATGAGAGGGGGAAGGATGCCATGCAAAATGAACCTTGAAGAAAATCATACACAAATGTAGAAAAAACAGAGAGACTTGGTGATGTAGTGGAAACTTACAGAAACTACAACATGGCCAAACATGCTTGAATTTTAACATCATATTGCAAATGAGCCACGATATTTTCCGTCATCATGGAGTGAGGCTTCTAAGCTAGGCAGTGATTATATCTTCATGTTGCAATAACTTTCAATGAATGTCTTCGTTGCGTGAAGTGATGGGCCTTAATGCCCTCCATGCTGTTACTCAGTTCAAGTTATTTATGTAACTAATCTAACTTAGATTGTCGTTACTTGGTTGAAGTTAGTTAATTTAGTTAGATTGATAAGGATTACTTAGCATTTAAAATAAAGTTATAATTTAGTTAATTATTATTATTTTTTAAAATTTTCGTATTGTGAGATGTATTATGAGGCCAATGTGTTGATGCCAATCAATGTTTATCAACCATTTATTTTATAAGGTTGCACTAGTATTTATAAGTCCTTTACAGGATTAATAAGCCTACCTCCTTATTGACCACCAATGGGTCATTGTAAGTAGCATGGTTTTCCTTGAATAATGGTGATGGGTCAACTTGCATTCGTGGAGTAATTCTTGTCCCCAATCTATAATATATATATATATATATATATAAAGAAAAATCATAATAAATTTATCAATATAAATTCATAAGTCTTGTTTTTTAAAACCAATTTATGTAATAACAAGGTTCAAAGTCCTACTAGTTTTTGATCTTTTGGATTCCTTCCATCCTTTTGCCACTATGGTGGTTGTAAGAGGAGAAGGGGCTCTCACCAACCCACAAATTCAAGTTAGAAGAGAAATCCATAATGCAAAAATAGATGCTAGGATGAAAGACATTTTATATCACATACAAAGATTGAGGAAGAGGTAGGATGTTGGGTTCTAGACACTAGATACACTAAAACTCAACAAACCAAGTACTTGCAAACCATTAACATGTATTGGAAGCTAAAATCAATTATGGAAAAAATGCTGGTAGAATGCTTAGAAACTCGACAAGAGATTTTATTGTGCATTGACGAAATGCAAACACAGTTGAGGATACTCAAAGACAGGGTATTGGTATTAGCAAAAAAAACTTGCAAATTTAAAATTTTCCAATTTGGAAAAGGACACTAAAGTCCAAAATATGATCTAGTTAGACTCCCCATTTACATAAATACTCTTCTAATGGCACGAGAAGTAAATCTTAAATTTATCGGTAAATGTTTAGACTCTTTTAAACTCTATCTCTTTAATTTTGTTATTGTGACTGAATAGTTTAAGTGAGAAAAATTCATATTACTATATTATTGGTTTGATTTCCCGATAAAAAAATCAATAATCATAATAATAACTCTTTTATCTTTTAAATATAAATTAATATAAAAATTATTTAATTAAAAAAATTAAAATAAAATTTAAAAATAATTACAATAATATATTTAATAGATTGTATATAGAAATTTATCCCAAAAAGAAAAATCCTAATTATTTCTTCTAATTTAAACTTAATCAACATATTTTTCATATAAAAAATAAATAATTTGATCAACATATATTTTTCTAATTGATTTTTTGGAAGTTGATTTCAGGCCGATTTTTCTGGGCTAATTTCTCTAAAATCCCACAGGAATTCACAAGTTTGATGGGTAACCCCTGCACAATAAAAGTGCCCTGGGAGTTTTGCAGGGTGCTAAATCTATATACACAGTGAAAAAACTAATTTAAATAACACAAATCAAAATTTCACCACAATTTTTTCTGCCTTATCAGACACAGTAAACTCCAAAAAATTACACAAAAAACAACTCTATATTTTTTTATATAAAAATAAATAAATAATTTTAACACGCCAGAAATTCTGTTAATCTTTAAAAGCAATAACCGTCATGCAAGGATAACTGAATGCCGTTGTTTGTCACTTTCTTGTAATACTCCAGAACGCACGCTCTCTACACAACAGCACAACAGGTATTGGGAGGAGGAGGAAGCTGCTCTCGAGGTTTATTTTCTTCTTCTTAGCTGGCAAGCTGCAGGGTTTAGCAGGATGGGTTTTCCCTGCTTTCATTTCATATTGTTTGCAGCCACGACCTTGCTGCTGCATCTTTCTCCATCAATTTTGGTATCAGGTAAGCTAGCAGTCAATTTTTCTCCTTGGGCCTTTCTCTCGGTTTAAGTAATTTCAGACAATTTTTCTCTTAGAGCCTTTGTCTTGGTTTAAATAGGTTTTGGTTTTTTACTCATCCAGTATTATTTGATAGTATATTTTGAAAATATTATTGAATTTATTTTGATTATAGATTTTGGAAATATTTAAAAATATGATTAAAATACCAGACTAGCTCATTAACATCATTCTTGTATATCAAATTTTGAAATGGATACCAAATTCCCTTGTGAACCCCATCATGTGAATAGCCATCCACGATCATCTCATCATGTGAATAGCCATCTGTGCAGACCGTCCTAGCATCAATGCCGAGCTTGGACAAGGCACTGGTAGCAAAGTTGTGGGATCTGTGGATGTGTTGAATAGAGTTGTGTTGGTAGCAGAGTTGTGGGATCTGTGGATGTGTTGAATAGAAGTCTCCCGGAAAATGCTCATGAAGTGGCCAATGTTTTGCAACCAACCAGGTATAAGGCGGCCTTGTTGTATAGAGGATATTCCAATTATATGGTTAATAATAATCTGAGAATCTCCATATATGTGCAGTGTAGGAATGTTCATATAATGGACAAACCACAATATATCCCATAATGCCATCTCCTCCATGTTGGTCCCTCTGCCACCCTCCCAATGTATTTTGTAGGAATGTACACTTGCTATATTTGCTTTTTAACTTTGGTGTTTGTATCCTTGGTTAGCTCCTTTTTTGTATAGACTATATATTTTGATGTTTTATCATTTTTTGATGGCAGATGAATATGTCTGTATAACTTTTGTCTTTAACCTGTTATCTGGAAACTTTATATAAAAAATGATAGTCTTCTACCTAAACCACTAATTCCATATGTTTATACTGATGTCCATCATATACTAACAAATGTACTGATTTTATTTCACTTTTAATACCAGCATTTTTTCCATACTAAAAAAAATTCTAGAATTATTCAAAAATCTACCACCTAAATAAAAATCCTCAATGTTAAAAGTTCTGCTATAAATTCTTAGAAACTATACTTTATACTAACACTACCCTCTTCCTGTTTTACTTGGTAATTAAAACGAATAATGCAGCTGCAATTGAGTGTGAAGATCTTCCCATCAAGCACTGTGCCTTTGCAGTTTCGTCGTATGGTAGGAGATGCGTTCTGGAGAAATATGTTGTTACAGCTGGGGACGTCGAGTACAAGTGCCAGGTTTGTTTTTAATGCTGCACTCAATTCACAAGTGCCATTAGCACTGAATTATAATGGTTTCAACTTTGGTTATTGAATGGGTCTGAAACATAGCGAATATTTCTGCCAAAAATACATATTTAAAAAATAATCAAACTAATTATATAAAATTATTTGAAATAAAGTTATTTTAATCAAAATAATTATAAAATAATATTTATAAAAAATATTATATAAAACCAAAATAATTATAAAAAATATTATATAAATTTATATTAGAAAGTTTAAATAAAATTGTTTGAAACCCATTTTCTTTTATTTGAATTTTGTATTTTTTTTCCTGGCTAACATTCAGAGGGGATTTAACTAGTGCACAGGGCAAGTAACCCTCTCAAACGATATTGTAGAAACCTAATCTACACCTCTTATATCTTTTGCATTTCTATGTGAAAGTACTTTTAGAGTTTTTATGGAAAGTAAGGTATTTTTATGGTTTGTGGAAAGTGTTTTAGTGGTTTTATATTGGTAGTTTTTGATTTGTTATTTTTTGGGCTTTTTTATCTGAATTACCGAGAAGTTAATTTGTTGTTCTTACAAACTTTTTTTTTTTTAATCTAAACTAGGTGGAGGAGACCTCCCTTTTCATTTCCTTTTCATTCATTTTTCTTAGTACCCATTGTCTTGCCTTGGATTATCTTAGCTCTTTATCTTTCTCATTATTATCCTTGCCTTTTTTGGCAGACCCTCGTATATTTTATTTGTTTCTCAACAACTATAAGAACAAAGAACAAAGAACAAGATCAGTCAGCTTAAAACAATAACATTGTCATAGATATTGTGGTGAGAGTAAAAATCATATTATAGTCAAACTCAAGTAAGTTAACAAGCTATAAATTGAATATGACACTTTATTGTGTTACAACACTTTATTGGGTTAGAACTATGTAACTATGCCTTTTTATTATCCAATCACTAACAAATATACTATAAAATTTTATGGCTTTTAAAACTTTTTAAAACAAAATATATAAAGTTATACCAAATTTTTTTTTCCATTTTAGAAAATAAATTGAAAAATTCATTTTCCATAGAATCCAGCTTCTGAATCAATATAAAGATATCCTTTAATCAAAGTAAACACAATAAAATCTAAACACATGCAATTTTAGATGATTTTAATCTTACTCAGGAGAGATCAGTATTATATCTATCTCTGCAATGGAATAAAGTTACTTCTCTACCCTGGAATCGTATTTTTTTAATATAGACCTAAGTGTTAAATCTCTACCCTGGAATGGTATTTTTTTAAGATGATTTTAATCTTACTCAGGAGAGATCAGTATTATCTCTACAATGGAATTAAGTTACTTTATTTGTATCTGGTATTTTTTTTTAATATAGACATAAGTATTAAATCTCTACCCTGGAATGGTATTTTTTTTTAAATAGACACAAGTATTAAATCTCTACCCTGGAATGGAGTAGTGAGAGTATCACTGGATTAAAAAAAAACAATTCACACAACACTTTAGGAATATTTTCTCATTCACACAAGCTGGCTTCTTGATATTCTGTGTTTATACACATAACCTGCAGACATCCGATATCATGGCGGAGATAGGTCAGATGATTGAGTCTGAGGGATGCGTGAATGCTTGTGGGTTGCAGAAAATGAGTGTGGGCATATCAACAGATGCTCTCGCCGAGAGAGATATCACCAGAAAAATCTGCTCTTCGGCTTGCAGAGATTACTGTCCAAATATTATTGATCTCTACACTGAACTCGCAGTTGGAGAAGGTAGTATTGATATCGATTTGCAAATTTTTTTGGACCTTCTAGGTTCTACAGAAAATTTGATTCACATTAATGTAAAATTCAGTGTAATATTGTTCATGGTTTTGCAAGCTGCGATTAATAATGTGGCATGCATTTTCCACAGGCTTCGATCTGGAGGCGCTTTGTGAATCAATGGCTTCCAGGCCAAGAAAAATGATGGCAGGATCTTATTATTCTCTACCAGTCTCAGCTGCAACTGAGAACAAACCCATTAATACTGCTATAGTTCGTAAAAATGCAGTGCAATTTTCTCATGAAGTATTAAGTCCCCGGCGTACATACTATACTGATAATGATGGGGTTGGATTTACTAATGCGCTAAAGCATGAATTGCCATTGCCAATATTGTCAAATTATGGACACAGCCCGGAAGCCGCAATGAATATCCCCTAAATGTGTTGAAGTGCATCGAGTTTATTTTGCAGGGTAATTATCACCAACTTGCAGATGGGTTGATATATGGATTGAGAGAATTTCCATATGTATAAATTGTTGTTCGGTTTGCAGCTCCATATGGTTTGAGGTGTGATTTCCCAGATTGCTATTCAATTAACAAAGAACATATGGGAAATTGGGTGGCTCTAACTTTGCTATTTTTCTCATTTAGAATTTTTAAATATAATTATGTTATCTATTTTCAAATGTTTTTTATTTAATTGAATGATTAATAATTATTATGTGGATGGAAAATATTTACAAAGTAATTATGTAATTTTTTTTCTTTTAATTAAATTGATTTATTAAAAATAAATGTTAATAAATTATGATATTGCTTCATGGTATTATAACACAGCCTATTTACATGTTAGAAATCTCCATAATAAAGTATTTGTGTTACATGTTTTTTGGTTTTGGCTTTTCCACCATATTTTTTGGTTTAATTTGCTCATAATAAGGATAAGAATAAGGATTTTGTTTAAAAATCTCCATAATAAAGTATTTGTGTCATATGTTTTTTGGTTTTGGCTTTTCCATCATATTTTTTGGTTTAATTTGCTCTGGCTTTTCCATCATATTTTTTGGTTTAATTTGCTCATAATCAGGTAGGAATTTGTTGAAAAATTCCAAAAATTATAATGTTTGAACAAACTTTTTATGTTTTATACTTTATTATCAATTTGTGCAATAAAACTTTATTGAGATTTTGTAATTTTGTAATTATGCCAATAGGCTTATCTATTTTTGAATAGATCATTTTGATTTAGTTATCAATAATTATTAGGTGGATGGTAAAGATTTTGTAATTTTATAATTATGCCAATAGACTTATCTATTTTTGAATAGATCATTTTGAATTAGCTATCAATAATTATTAGGTGGATGGTGAAAATTTAACTTTCATTTTACCTATTAATAAAGTGGAGTGAATATTTGTCGTTAATAATCTTGTTACATGTTTCTAAAAATGTATATATGTTTAGTTATATATTAATTATTTTTAATAATAATAATAATAATTTTAAAAATAGTTATAATTTATTTAATTTTTATGATTTTTTTTAATTTTAGCAATTTGAGGTGTATGACGAAATTAAGTTTTTTGATGTTTATTATTAATGGATGTAAAAATGTATATATGTTTAATTTATATATTAATTATTTTAAATAATAATAATAATTTAAAAAATAGTTATAATTTATGTAATTTTTATGATTTTTTAAATTTTAACAATTTGAGGTGTATGATGAAATTAAGTTTTTTGATGTTTATTATGAATGGATGTCTATTAACATTTATCAGCCCCATTTAATTTAATTTACATAGCTACACTAGTTTGAATCATCATATTTACTTAGCATTTAAAAGACGAGAGACTTGTAATCTATTTAATTAACATTTAAAAGAAGAGAGACTTGTAGTCTTTGTGTCATGTTTTACATAGCTACACTAGTTTGAACCATCATATTTAATTAACATTTAAAAGAAGAGAGACCTTTGTGTTAGGTTACAAAACTCATATTTAAAATGTTATGTAATGTAATATTGTTGATTTGGTTAAATTATTTAAAATAAAGTTAAAAATTAAAAATAATAATTATTTCTTGATATAGTTAAGATGTTGGCTTGATATGTGTACCAACCTAGATCCATTTTAATTCTTGATATCTTAATTTTGGATCTATTAAGCACTTAGAGAGATCAAATCCTTAATGGTGCAAACTTTTGAGTGAAAAATCCAATAATATATATATATATATATATATATATATTCAAAATTTGATGTATTCGACCCTTTTTCTTTGAAGCTTCAAAATAAATGCTCCCATCTTCTCGACAAACCACTCACTAAATAGATTATCCCAAGAGATAGCTACTAGCATATTTGCATAACTTTCCGTGTTGTCTTTGAAGGCCTCATATTCTAAAATGAAATGTTTTTTTGTTTCCACTTTTCCGGAAGAACAAAAAATGCATACTCTTTCCTCCCACACTTCCTTTGACCTTTTCCTTGTTTCGCAACGGAGTTGATGAGAATTAGCCCTTAACTGAAAAATATTAATTTTGGCTCTCCAAGAGATATTGGCCTCTATGTATGCTTTTGGTTGATGACTATGAGTGGGATTAAACACTTCAATATGGCGAGTGCTGTTTTTTACCAAATTGAATAGAAGAAAGAAGAAAGAAAGAAATTGTTTTAACGTCCACGAGGCTAAAGATACCCTATGGGATAGATTGCTTAGATTGCTTCTTCAAATTGAATAGAAGAAAGAAGAAAGAAGAAAGAAAGAAATTGTTTTAACGTCCACGAGGCTAAAGATACCCTATGGGATAGATTGCTTAGATTGCTTCTTCATCTGCTTGATGTATTCAACCCTTTTCTTTGAAGCTTCAAAATAAATGCTCCTAGCTTCTCGACAAACCCCTCGCTAAATAGATTATCCCAAGAGATAACTATTAGCATATCTGCATAACTTTCCCTGTTATCTTTGAAGGCCTCACATTCTAAAATGAAATGTTTTTTTGTTTCCACTTTTTCGGAAGAACAAAAAATGCATACTCTTTCCTCCTCACATTCTAAAATGAAATGTTTTTTTGTTTCCACTTTTTCGGAAGAACAAAAAATGCATACTCTTTCCTCCCACACTTCCTTTGGCCTTTTCCAGCGCCCTGTTTCACAACGGAGTTGATGAGAATTAGTCCTTAACTGAGCAATAATAATTTTGGCTCTCCAAGAGATACCAGCCTCTATGTATGCTTTTGGTTGATGACTATGAGTGGGATTTAACACTTCAATATAGTAATTTTTCTTTTTTCCTTGGTTGATGACTATGAGTGGGATTTAACACTTCAATATAGTAATTTTTCTTTTTTCCTAGCTCCTTATCCCAAGTACGTTTGTGGAACTTTTCCATAACAAAAGTTTTTATCTCTTTGTTGTTTATGGGACATGTGTTCAAGCAAATATCCCATTTACTAAACCATTTGTTATTTTGTTGCATCCAAGTTTTTTTGCTCTTTCACAATCTATCATTAAAGACAACCTTAGGCCATCTACCCTCTTCCATTTGCTTATTTTTTTTTTAAATACCTTATGACTCGCACCATAGCAATTGCTTCAATAGGAGTAGTCCTTGTTTCACTTAACAAGATATCATAAGGAACTACACTTTTAATCTTAAATTTGTTTGTAATCAAATGTTTCTGAATCCTTGTTTCACTTAACAAGATATCATAAGGAACTACACTTTTAATATTAAATTTGTTTGTAATCAAACGTTTTTGAATTTTCTCAATTTGTCTCCACTGCATGTCGGATGTACTGTTGGCCCATAGTTCACAACCATAGAGAATCACCGGAATCACTAGAAGCCAAAAAAGAGTTTGAGTGGTTTTCTAGTCCCATAACTCTGCCTTTCTACACCTATTTTGAAAAGCATAAAATGCTTTCCAACCCCCCAAAGTTCTTTTCTTTCTACAACCATTCCAGCTTAGATTTTTGTTGAAGTCAATTCTGAGGTATTTGTAATCCGCAACTTCTTCCAGAATGTTGCCTTCAAAGTAGAACTTATGCTGGTTATGTTTTCTTTTCTTAGAGAAGACCACTACTTTTGTTTTGCTGATATTGACTTGCATCCCCACACTTCTACAAAAATGCTCAAGGGATAGTAAGTGCTCTTGCAAACCAAGAGCCGATTTAGCAATCAGAATAAGGTCATCTGCATACAAAAGAAGCCTTATAACTAACTTGCCCAAATAGATACCATCACCCCCTTGCGAATAGTGGGAAACCTTGCTTGACTCCAATATCGCTTCTAAAACTTTCAGAAATCCATTTTGAAGTTCTAATTTTGACTTTCACCTTTTCATACAACCTATGCACAACTACTCTCAAATGTTTAGGAACCACAAGTTCCTCCATTCTATGCCAAAGCTTATAAGTAGGAACTGAGTCAAACGCTTTTAAGAAATCGACAAAGTAACAAAAGACTTCTTCCTTTTTCTCCCAAACTTTTTCAATGATGTGACTTAAAGTTATACAATGGTCAACTGTGGAATGTTTAGGTCTACAACTTGTTTGCCCTTTAGCACGCTTATCTATTTCTTTTTCCTACTTGCTAATTTTGTTTACTAGCATGCTTCCAAATAGCTTTGCAAACAAAGGGTTTATCATGATGGTCCTATAAATGGAGGGATTATTGACGTCACCGCTCTTGAAAAGAGGTATTGCTAGACTAGTTGTCCAATATGTGGGGAGACCTTATTGTATGATGTTGTTGAATATTTTTGTAATGTGAGGTGCAATAATCTTTGAGCCCCACTTTAGATATTCTTCTTGGTGTTCAGCTAAGTCTTTTTCTTTTCCAACACCCAACTTCTTGATACCCATCACTACATCTTGTACCGTGAAGAATTTAGTATTAGTGTTGACCAAGGGGGGAGGGTCAACCTTGGGAACCTACTCATAGAGTTACCTTGCATAGTCAAACCATTTAGAAGCTGTAATATTATTTCCAATTTATATATTTTTCGGTTGGAGCCCTTTCCAAAATAATTTGGGATTATTTTTCCCAGGGAAGATTAGTTCTTCCCTCCTTGAAACCATGAAATCAACATTTTTCTTGATTGATAACTACTTGTAAGCTTTGAGTTTTATGTTATCCTTATTTGACTCTTTCCACATTCTCCTTGCCTTTTTGCATTCCTCATCAAACCAAGCATTAACCGGAAAGAAATTTGTTTCAGACTTCTTAATTTTTGCTCTTTTTGCACTTTGCAAGTGCGCATTGAATTAAATGTGTTAATTCATGACTATGAAGGCTGTGAATTGTAATTTTCTCCTTCTCAAAGAGCCTCTCTAGTGTCATTTTGAAGGTATTATAGTTTTCTGGGGTCAAAAGAATTTTTCCCCGTGGGAGATTTTGTTGGACATGCTGAATTTTCGACTCTAATTGTTTTTTCCAATCCAAGATAAACATAAATAAATTGGCTTGTGATCTCATTTCAAGTCCCACACAGCTGATCTCCAATCAAAACTTACTCCATTTTATCACATAAACCATGCGAGAAAATTACATAATCTACCACACTTGCTCCATTGTAAGTATTGCAAGTGAAATTACCGAACTTTGCCCATCTAGTCAAGCCATTACAAATGACTAAATCAAAGGCCCCACATAGAGTAAGCAATTATTCACCAAAGAGATTACAGCCCTTGTCCTCTGAAATTCTTTCCCACTGATGATTACTTTCTTTTGTAAGCCAAATAGGGTCACAATCATCTTTACAACAAAGAATGCTAGCTTTCTCACTTGCAACCCTAGAATTGAAATCACTCACTATAAGGACTTCACCTAGTTGCGAATATGTTGCAATATCCATTTTTAAGGCTGCAAATGGATCTTTGTGGTCAAGCCCTCTACCTTTGTATATTTTTGAAACCTATAGCGCAAAATAACATGCTGCAATTCTGACGTGGTTTCCATTTTCTGATATTTTAAACCAAATGAATTGCTTATTTGAGTCTTCTTTTTCTAACTGAATGAGATGACCTTCTTTCTATGATACCCCTGTGCCCTTTGCCATTCCTTGCTGCCTTGTTCCACACCATCTTCCAGTATCCTTCAAACAGAGGTGTCTTGCACCCTTCATGCTCATGTGTTTCTATGAGGCAAATTATGTCTCTATCTTCCGCAATAGGCCCTAATCTTAAGGAAACCTTGGTATTAATTGATTGCTATTTATTTTGACATGCAAGACTCACATTTGAGTCTTTGTCCCGCTTTCCCATACTGGCCTTGCTTTCTATTTTGTTGCCTCTTCTTTATTACCATCGGAGGTTATGATATTTGTTGAGGAAATTAAGATTTATTTTGAGAAGAATATATTTAAATAAACCACATTATAGAAGAGTATTAGAACAAAACCATGGGGCTAGATTATAGAAAAATACCACAACAAAACCATGGGTTGATAAGAAGAATACATTTAAATAAACCACATTATAGAAAAGTACCACAACAAGACCATGGGGCTAGATTATAGAAAAATACCACAACAAAACCATGGGTTGATAAGAAGAATACATTTAAATAAACCACATTATAGAAAAGTACCACAACAAAACCATGGGGCTAGATTATAGAAAAATACCACAACAAAACCATGGGTTGATAAAACACGGAGCCCAAAAAATTTTATTCATAATTTTTTTTTTTGAACTTTTAACTTTTTTAATCTAAATTGACCACAAAAAAACCATGGTTTGATAAAACATGGAGCCCAACATATTTTATTCATAAATTTCTTATTTTATTTTGATTTTATTTTTTTTTCTCAGTAAAAACTAATTCTATTAAGAAAACGTATGGTACAATGCGAGGTTACAAACAAGAGAAGCAAGAACAAAGGCAGTCGGAAAGGATTAGTTGTCCACCTCGGCTCCTAAGAGAGAAAGAGAAGAGAACAATGCTGAACAAGAAGAAACAAGAGGAACAGAGGAGCAGGATCAGAACAGAGGATTCTACCCAACATGTGCGGAATCCACTATTCTGCATTTTTTCCCTTTCTTTTTGCCAACTTTGACCCACTCAGGAGGATTTTGCTGAGCTGGCGTGATTTGCAAACTGAGATGAGCCGACGGAGAGGTCTCCTTGTCTGAGTCCGAGGAGGAGGATTCATGGTTCCTTTTCTGAGAGGCTGGTATGACGGACGAAACCACAGGACCTGCCGAGGACGGATCTGGTTCCGATGCTGCTGCCTCACCTTCCTTGTTCTCTTCCTCTTCATCGGAACTGAAGTCAAAATCGTCCATGGGAGGAGGATCATGAGGCTTCCAGCTTTTGGATTTCTGCTTAGTATTGGCTTTCTTCTTTTGGGCTGGCATCGTGGGACAAGAGCTCTGAAGGTGGCCTGTAAGATGGCAGTTGTGGCAGCGGAAGGCTGTGTTCTCGTAATCCAAAGTCTGAGTCCAATGGAAATCTCCAATTTTGAGATTGATTTGGTCCGGGAGACCTTTGCTTATGTCTATTTCTGCACAGATCCTGGCAAAAGTGTATAAGCCCTTTTCCCCTCTAGAGACGTCTGTGTCTAAAAGGCGGCCTAGAGAGTTGCCAATCCCTTGGAATACCGCAAAATGCCATAGATTCGCTGGGAGGTTTGGAAGTCTGACCCAGATGGGAAGTTTGGTGATAACTGCTGTAGAGGGATCGAACTCTGGGAACCAAAAAGTGAGGAATAAGCCAGCTGCACCCCAGAACCATGGGCCACCAGTTAAGGCTTTTTGATAGTCCTCATCGAAGGCAAACACTACGATGAAAAATCCCTTTGAGCATAGCAAAACCTTGCAGTTGTTGGTCCAATTAGATTGGATCCATTGGTAGAGATCTGTTGTGCGTGGCCATAGCCCATTAAACCTGCAGATAATGCCATGTTTCGCAAAATGCTGGGTTTGCTCATCCAGCGATGGATGCTTTATTTCTATGGAGGGGGTTTCCTCCAATTTATCCACCAGGAAAGGCTTGGGAGCTTGAGCAGGTGGAGCTGTTCTCTTAGGCATCTTAGCATGGACAGCATCCTTGTAAGAAAACGCCTTAGCTGAGGATGACTGTCCTGCAGCGCCCCCTCTTAGACGAAGGGTGAGAGCAATGGAGGAATTTCTCTGAATGCTGTAAAAAGACAGGGGGTAGAGATCCTCGAGTTGTTTACCTTCGTGGAGAAGTCGATGTGCTGCAGAGGGAATCCCCAGCTTGATTTCCAGAGCCTGCTTGAGGTCTTGCACTAGATCCGACGCTCTCACCCATTGTAGCAGGGTTTTGCCAGATATAAGCTTGATCTGGATCTGAAATGAGGCAATACCAGGGCTTCCTGAGCTTCCGTAGCTGTTTCCCATCCGGGGGAGCAGACCTTCAGGATCTTGGCCTATCGTAACGGGTCGCTTGGGTAGCAGCATGCTGAAAGCGCAGTTCAAGCTTTCGTCGAACATCTCCAGCTTCCTTTTTTGGTGTGGCCTCCCAATTGGAGCCTTTGACCTCGCCGCCGCTTCCTTGCTGCTTCGAGTATCCTCTAGCAAGGAGCTCGTGCCTCTTCCTTGCCTTCTCATCCTTGCTAGGATTCAAATACGCCTGGATCACCCTGATCTGGCTTGTTAAATCACCATCAGGCACGCTGGAAAGCTTGTTAACAGCGACAGATTGAGAATGGTTGTCCCGAAATGGGAGAGGACAGTCGGGACGGAACCAATCTCCGGTAGGGGGAGCCATCAAAGGAGGGTTCAGGCACTGCATGTGCCAGGAGCTACCGCCGCCATTGCAGAACTTCCCGTCACTGTCTGGCGGGACAGTTTTGCAAACCAAGCAAACTTCGACTCCATCACAGGGTAGATCCATAGAAACCTCCCTTCGTTTAGAGCCATGGCCGCACCTCCAGTGTGGCGCGAACCAGCAAGCGGCGGCAGCAAGGGCTGGGGTAAAATCGCCTGCGCGCTCCATCGACTCCCGCTAGGGTTTTGCCCCTCGTCTCTAAAGAATCTAATCACACCATTAATGTGCTCCTGGGGCCCATTTAGGTCAAGTGATCAGCAAATATTACCTATTTTGATTTTATTTTAATTATTATTATTTTTTTTAAATTTATTTAAATTTTTAACTTTTTTAATCTAAATTGACCATTAGAGAAGAATATCATGGGTAAAACCATGGGTTCTGGGTTGTGAAAAATTAGGGTGTAAAAACCTCCAATCATAAATTTATTATTTTATCTCAATTTTATTAAAATTATTAATTATTAATATTATTTATGCTAGTGACGAGATTTCCATAACAACCACCAATTCTCAATATTTCATGATCCTAATATATGATCCTAATATATAATGAGTAAATTAACAATGCCATTTCCTTTCTTAAACCAATACCAATCTTTTACATTCAAACATATAATTACAATTCTTATTGCCTTATTATTATTTTTTATAATTCTTTTATAATTCTTATTGTGTTTTGATTTTTTATGCTAGTGACCAGATTTCAATATCAGCCACCAATTCTCAATATTTCATGATCCTAACATATAATGGGTAAATTAACAATGCCATTTCCATTCTTAAACCAATTCCAATCTTTTACATTCAAACATATAATTACAATTCTTATTGCATTTTTTTTTAATTTTTAATTTTATTTTATCTTTTTTTATTTAATGCTAGTGATCAGATTTCAATAACAACCACCAATTCTCAATGTTTCATGATCCTAACATATAATGAGTAAATTAACAATGCCATTTCCATTCTTAAACCTTTTAGATTCAAACATATAATTACAATTCGTATTGCATTAATCCAGTTAAGAGACATTAGAATTCCAATCTTTTACATTCAAACATATAATTACAATTCTTATTATATAGAAAAAAAACCATAGTAACACTTCTATAACAAGAATGCATGAGATAAGGGAGATATTATTATAGAATAGAATTCCAATCTTTTACATTCAAACATATAATTACAATTCTTATTATATAGAAAAAGAAAAAAAATAATAGTAACACTGCTATAACAAGAATGCATGAGATAAGGGTCCATTTGCTCTACTCATTGTTGTACATTGTTGTATAGATTGATTGCTATCCTAAATGAAGTCTTGCATTATCAACAATTAAACTACAAAGAATGTTGAACAACTATTGTAGGTCAATGGATGTCGATCTATATTGTTTACCTTGCGATATATTGTGTAGTTAATACTCTATGGGGTTAACAATTTATTATCATTATATGGATTAATACTTGTTAGTTAAACATGTATACTCTGTAATTGGAAATCAAGGAATGTGTACACTAAGTGTTAAACTGTTTACCCTGTGATATATTGTGCAGTTAATACTCTATGGAAATAACAATTTATTATCATAACTCTCTCTCTGAGAAGAGGATTGGAATTCTGTAAAAAGTGGCAGATAGTTCACGGACTATAGTTTTCTTTGTATCAATTGCAGAGCCGAAGGAGGAAATAGTGACACGTGGCACATCGTACAAGTTTGCTCTACTGAACTAGTCCATAATTAGGTCAGTGTGAGAGATTGGGCATAACTTTGTCTTGAAGAGTCCAAATCGGGTCAGACCTGTGGCATTGGAAAGAAGACTCAGAGGGCTTCAAAAAGACTGAAGATCACATGTTGGGGATCTGAAATTACTAAGATAAATCATATTAAATATCTTTCTCCTAGAAGGCAAGAACAACTAGATCAAGTGTTGTCAAGGGGTGCAAAGGACCAGGCTTTCTAGGGTAGCAAAGAGCAAGGTGCAACAAAATGATGCAGAAGAGGTAAGCTACAGGTAAGTATCTTCTGTATATGCATGTTCATCTCTTAATTGAATTAGGTTTTTTGTACTCTAATTTGTTGTTTTTGTTTAGCACTAGCATATGCTCTCCAGGATGACGTAAGTTTTGCTATTATCATGTCATGGGTATTTCCTTGAAGACTTTTTGCAGGTATTGTATATTCATCAAGAGAAGAATCAATGCATAATCTAATGTTTTGAAGAATGAGAAAGGGTAGCATGAAAAGAGTAGCAATACCAATGTAGAACAACAACGAGAAGTTCACCATATGAAGTCTTCAAGTGGGTAGCACTGCATGCAAACATTGTAAAAGTATCATTGTACATAGTCATTGTAAAAGCATCTTTGTAAAAGTTGTACAAATGTATCTGCCAAGAGTTGAAGAGGCAGTGTCGAGAGGTCTAGGATCGTCATTAGGTGGTTGTGTCATAGTTGGGGTTATGGTCTAGTGTATCTTCTTCTTCTACATCATTCTATATCATTGTAAAGTGGACCATTTTCCCTGGTATGGGAGTCCATTCTTATTTTATTCTTCTATAGGGTGGTAGGGTGGTGCTAGGATGGTGCATGAAGTCACCAACAAGTTCAAGCCCATGAAAAATTCAAGGTGGTAGGGTGGTGCTAGGGTGAGTTGTAGCTCATTGGGTGTTGGGGCATCCGTTCAGTTGACTACTGAAGAATCTTGGGTGTTGGAGCGTCCATCCAGTGGGAGCTGGAGAAGAATGTTTTTCTAGATTCTAGAAAGTTGGAGCTTTCTTTTCAATTGGAGTTGAAGATTAAAGAATTATTAGAAAAATGTTTGGTGGTTTTTGACTCGGAGGGGGTTTTCCACCTAAAATTTTTGTGCCTCCTGTGTTCTTTTATTCACTGTTGTTACTGCATAAACATTAATGATAATTTAAGATTAACTAATGCTCTGAAAAGATTTAAAAGTGATAATTTCTAAGGAATACTAATTCACCCCCCCTCTTAGTATTTTCCAACACATAATGTGATAGCAATGAATTGTAGACATACTTGAGATGGCACTAAACCATATCACTGTATTGTCACTAAAATTTCCTTACTGCAACATCACCAAAACACTGTAATACTTGATTTAATAGCAGCTCCTTCATATGACCAAATCATGGCTTCTATACATCATATAGTTGTGGTATAGATACCCTCATCCAAACTGTATCTTTCTACTGTAGTATTGAGACCTTTTCCCAGAGATTCGAACTTCTCACTGTCATTGTCTACCCAAAATTACAAAGAGACATATCCGAACTTCTTTCACTGTTGAGATCCGAACTTTATCCTAAAAAAACCCTCGTTGTCTCTTTTATTTATTCCAAATTGCGTACTGTGATATGTCATCTGAAACTATCCATAAAAAACCAGAGATTCAAACTATTAGGTGACTGTGTTAGAAGTCTAAACTCATCACTATCCTCTCCATCCGAAAATATTTGAACTATTGATTGTAGCTATCATTGAAAATCTCAGAGGAATCTGAGTTCTGAACGGTGTGATATGCGAAGTGTCTACACGCCTATATATAGTGGTTTTCTCATCAATATAAGCCAACTTATACATATGAATAGATGTGTCTCCATTGCTTGAAGCCGACATGAGATCTTTACTTCAACTTGAAGCCGACATGAGGAAGAGAGCTAGTGCTTGTTGTTGGAGGGCTTTGTAGACTTATATACATTTGATACATATACTTAAGAATAACTTCTTTATACATGAAATTGACTCTTTGACAAATCCTAAGGCTCTCAATGGGAGCCATCTAAAATAAACCTCTTGCTCATGAAACCCATGAAGCAAGGCATTACAATAATAATTTTATTCTCTTCATTTCATCATTTATAAAGATCATAATTACATGTCATTATGAATACCGAACCTAGTTACATTTTACAATGCTCCCTCTTACCTAGGGAGGAATTCATAATGGTACTTGGTCATTCTCAATCTTGAAGAACTTCTCATAAGAAGAATTATATTGGTAACCCATTTGTTTAGCATAATATCAACCAACATTGTTACATAGCAAGGCCTTGCTAACAAATCTATCTCTCCACAATATCTGAGCTCAATGCTCACTAGACCAATGATTTATAAACACTCTCATCATTGTCTCTCTCGGAACATATCATACCCAGTTACTCAGGATATGTTCCATGAGAACTATTATTATCTTGGACTCCTCAACCCTCAAAGAATATTAGTCCTCCATGACTACTGTTCTTTTGGATGCCCTCTCTCATCCTCAAAGAGTATCAGAGACCAAATGATTACCCAATCCTCTCATTTTGTCTTCCCAGGTGAAGACCAGAATGATGTGTCTATCTCTCCCTCTCAATTAGGGAGGACATATATATTCCATTAAATAAATTTACCTATTCGTACACAAGGAATGCACCTAAGATCCTTATTGGCTTAGGAATTTACCAAGTTTCTTCCAAGTAAGAAAATTTCTAGGCTCCCTCTCAAAATAGGGACCTTCAACAACTCCTCAGGTGGAGATGATGGGACAACCAATTGCTTGAAGAACACCTTTGATGTCATGAATTTCTTTTTTGTTGTGGAGTCTTCATCTTTTGGGGACTTCTTCGTAGGGCACAGACCATCAATCACTTTCATCCATTAGTGATGTCATCGGGATAGCTTCCTTATCCTCATAGACATTTATTACCTTGTTCACCAGGTAGTGCATTTAGAACAATGAGAATTATCTCTCCCAATCTTGTAATTGAGATCTTATGAATATAACCCTTTATCCTTTGACACCTTCAATTTGTGTAGATCAGATGTAAGTGATGAGAACTTGTTTATCACATCTTCATAGAATAGCTCTACGAGATTATCATATATATCTCCTTGATGTCTCCAATACTGCTATATAGGGGACCTTTCATAATAATCCATTTCCATGTATTTAGGGGAGACATTTTCATTGATATGTTCAACGAATTCACTTTCTTCAAGGATTATGTCTATCCTCCTTTTTCCATGCAAGGAATTTTGATGACCCAACCAACTTATAGATCTCCTTGCAAAACGAAGTCATTTTACCCAATTTGATTATAGAATTAAAGATACTTACTTGACAAGTGAAGAAGAAATATTCAACTTGATCACTTTGATGGTGGTTGAAGAAGATGTATTAGTGCTCCTTTTGGATGAACTTCTTCCAAATGAAAATCCCTTCTTCAATAAAGAAGATTTCTCCTTTTATGATGTCAACGCCTTTAGATCTAGCTTCCTTTATTGATGGTGGCTTATGAGGATGTTTCGATGCTTCCTCGGATGATCTTCTTCAAGGAAAAAGAGGGGATCCTTGTTGTAATGATAGGGAGCTTGCCTTATAGCTTTTGAAGATGATGATAATGCATTCTAGCCTTCTTTCTCTTCAAGATACTTCGACTTTTTGGTGGTGTAGATAAGAAATTCTTCTAGGATCTCCAAGATGATGTGATCTTAGTCCTAGAAATGCTTCTCTATACTTTGTAGATCTCTTAATATTGATGAGGGTCTTTGTGGTCTTTTGCTAAAGACTATAGGATCCAACTGCTTCTTGGATCTAGGGTTTGATTTTACAATGTAGATCTTGAACTTTCTCCTTGATATTATTCAACTTGCTTTGATGCCATTCTTGATATTAAATCCTTGAGTGTCCCTTGATGAGATTCCCTTCCTTGACTTTGACACCTTAGCTCTGACACCATGTTGAGAAATATAGGGCATCTGCATTAGTTGATTTCTCTTTTATTAGTGATTGCTTGTGAATTCTTTTTACATTGTTTATATTATGATCTTCTTCATGTTAGGCTATTAGTATTCTTCTTCATCAAAAAGTAACCAACGCATCAACATAAATAGACAAGAGACACAACATGTAGGCTATGAGAAAGGGCCAAAACCTCTCACTCTTTGAGAGGAAAACCTGCAAAAATTCTTCTTATAGAGATTCCAATTGACGAATACCAATACCAAGACCCTTGACCTATTATCTGCTTCCAAGACCAAGACACTAGCTCTTCTTGACTGTCTTCTCCTTCCTCCTTTCAGTTCCTCTTGAGATCATCTTCTTTCTGAGCATAATGTGATAGCAATGAATTGTAGACATACTTGAGATGGCACTGAACCATATCATTGTATTGTCACCAATTTATCCTTACTGTAGCATCATCAAAACATTGTAATACTTCACTTAATAACAACTCCTTCATATTATCAAACTGTGGCTTCTATACACCATCTAGTTGTGGTATAGATACCCTCATATAATTGTATCTTTCTACTATAGTATTGAGACCATTTCCCAGATATATGAACTTCTCACTATCACTGTCTACCCGAAATTACAAAGAGACATATATGAACTTATTTCACTATGGAGATCTGAAATTTATCCTAAACAAACCCTCATTGTCTCTTTTGTTTAGTCCAAACTGTGTACTGTGATATTACATCTGAAACTCTCCATAAAAACCAGAGATTTGAACTGCCGAGTGACTGTGCTAGAAGTATGAACTCATCGTTGTCCTCTCCATCTGAAAATGTCCGAACTGTTGATTGTAGCTGTCATCGAAAATCTCAAAGGAATCCAAATTCTAAACAGTGTGGTATGCGAAGTGTCAACACGCCTATATATAGTGGTTTTTTCATCAATCTAAGCCAACTTATACATACGAATATACGTGTCTCCATTGCTTGAAGCCGACATGAGATCTTTACTACAACTTGAAGCCAACATGAGGAAGAGAGCTAGTACTTGTCGTTGGAGGGCTTTGTAGACTTATATACATTTGATACATATTTTCAAGAAGAGCTTCTTTATACATGACATTGCCTCTTTGACAAATCCTAAGGCTCTCAATGGGAGCCATCTAAAATAAACCTCTTGCTCATGAAACCCATGAAGCAAGGCATTACAATAATAATTTTATTCTCTTCATTTCATCATTTACAAAGATCATAATTACATGTCATTATGAAGACCAAACCTAGTTACATTTTACAACACTCCTCACATCCCATAAACAATGCTTCTATTTAATGAGACGTTTACTTAAATAACAATAGTATACATTATTTACAATTAAAATATTATCAATAATATGTCCATAAAAGATGTTATTACCAGCACAATGGAAACTTGAAATCTTCTTCTGCACAATGAACATTTTTGCACTTTTGCATGTCTTATAAACAAAGATTCTACTCAATGAAATGTGGTCTTGTACACAAATTTGTGTGCACTCCGCACAACTTTTACTCACCTGACTATTGATATGGATTATCTATAACTAAAGTATTAGCAATAAAAGCGCTTAGTGCAAAGTGTGTAAAATCGTACATAAAACACTTTTGCACAAGAACATAAAAAAACAGATATTCGAAACAATATTTACAATTAAAATATTATCAATAATATAAACATAAACAATGTTATTATCCGCAAAATGAAAACTTGAAAGCTTCTTCTACATAATGAACATCCTCAACACTTCTACATCTCCTATAAACAAAGCTTCTGCTTAATGAAATGTGGCTTTGTATACAACTTTGTGTGCACTCTGCACAAATTTTAGTCAATTGACTACTAATATGCATTATTTATAACAAAAATATTAGCAATAATATTAGTAGTTGGTGCAAAGTGTGGAGATTTTCACAAACAACACTTTCGCACAAGAGACTAAACAAGAATATATTTAAAATATTCGAAAATACGAAAATAAGCGTTATTTACTATTAAAACGTTAACAAAAACTTTGTATATATCAAGTGTACGGAAGAAGTTGTGCAAACGTCGTTGTGCAGACCAAGCAGTGCAGAACAAGAATGCACTGAGACAGAAATGTGGATGAAATGCGAACCTCTCCGTACAATAGAGTTGTGTGTCCAGAAATAGTGTGTACGAAAGAAGCTGTGCAGACGCCATTGTGCGGAGCAAGCAGTGTGAAACAAGCACGTGCTGAGACAAAAATGTGGATGAAATGTAGAAATCTCCACATAATAGAGTTCTTCTGCACTTCTGCACATATGCCTAATTTGAAACATATTCAGAAATACTAAAAGATATTCATAAATAGGAAGATAAGCATAATTTACACTTAAAATTTCACCAATAATATCATATATGTCAATTGCTTACTAAAATATTAGCAATAAAAGCCTTTAATGCAAACATATTTATCAATTAATAATATGGTTGACTGAAAGATGTTATTGAGTATGAAGATATGTGTGTGGAACGTGTGAAGGAAAAAGTGTTGTGCTGCCAAAAAAATGTGCGGAAGGCTTAGTGCAAGGTTTATTAAAATAGTAAAAATACAAGTCTTATTTTTAATTATTATCTAGAAGCATTTTACTCGCACCCATTGAACTAGTTATGCAGAATAATCGAAGGGTGTTATTGAGTACAAAAGTAGTTGTACGAGAGAAGTTATGTGGAGATGAATGTGCATGTGCAGATCTTATGTGACCCAGGGCATTATTGTGTGTGGAAGTAGTTTTGCAGACAAATTTGTGTGAAGGTGGTTATGTATGCTTATTTTATTATTAATAGATTCCATGGAGTGCCAAAATGCATACAATGAAAGCTTGAGATCTTTTTGCATAGCTGCAACAAGTAAAAATTATTTTTCTATTTTAAAAATGGTGGAGTTATCTTTTTTTTGCAAGCGTCAACTCCGAAAAGATTATTGTGTGGAAAGAAGTTCAATGTGAGGAGGTTCGCACAATGAGTTGAACTTCCGCACATTGAACTTCCTTCTGCACAATAATCTTCCTTCCCCGCTATCTGCTTACACAAAATTCAAAATGGAATTTTGCACAAGAGAGCATTACTTTGTTTAAATACCATATCCATATGAAGATGTCGATCAAGCTGTGTGGAAGTGGTTGTCCATGAGAGTACAAATTATGGCTCATTATGCGGAGAAGTGCATATTCTCTGTATTGTTGCACAATGAATTTCTTCTGCACTGTATTTGTTGTATTATCAAACAATTCAACCCTGACTTTAATTTTATCTGTTTTTAAAGAGATCTTATCTTTTAGCAATAAATAGCTTCATTTTATTTTAATTAATACAAATAATAATTATGAACAAAAGGAAAAACAATTAGCGATTAATAATGAGTAAATGATAAAATCTAGAATAAGGATGAAATGTGGACTTAATAACGAATAAACGACAAAACGACTAGTTGTGTAGACAAAGCTTTGCAGAACCAAAATAAGATGTTGGAAGGTGACTTTCATTGTTTGCAGAGACAGTAATAATGACACATTGCAAATGCAGAATAATAAGAATGAAATGCAAACCCCACATTAACGATTCACCTTTGTCGATTTCCAATTCGCATTTGGCAATTTCTTAGCTGATTATCTTGTGTAGAGAACTGCAAATGCTCTGCATCTCCACACAATGAGTTCCTTCCACATTATTACAAATTATTGTTATTAGTTTAGTAATTCATAACTTTAAATTTATCTGTTTTTAACAAGGTGTTATCTTTTAACAATAAATAGTTTCATTTATTTTATTTTAACTAATACGAAAGAGAAAAAAGATGTGTGAAGCGACAAATTGCAAGTGCAAAAATCATTCTCGAATAAGGATGGATTTACTAACGAATAAACAAAAAAACGACTAGTTGTGCGGAGAAAGTTATGCGGAAGCGAAAGAAGATATGTGAAGGTGGCTTTTGTTGTGCATGTACAGGGGCAGCAATAACGACATATTGCAAATGCAAAAATAAATCTTGAATAATGATGAAATGCAGACCCCACATTAATGATGAAATGCACAACAAACGTTGTCTTGATCAATTAATTACTGGTATAGGGAGAGATTATGTCGCATTGCAGCTATTCCCCTTATTCAATATATTAGATTCTATAATTTAGTATTTTGGATTATTTAACTATGAGCCAGATTTAACTATCACAATCCATTATCCCACTTTTGCTTTGGTAAATCATAGTCGGTGATCTAGGTGATAGACTTGCAATTAATTCTAGCATGTAAGAAGGAAGTAGATCAATCATGTTGAATTTATACACATTGCTTAAAGCCAAATGATTGTGAAAGAATAACATTTTGATTAATAGCAATACCTACTTACATGCCTTCATGTGCATTAGTATAAATGTTATGACATGCTAGCTTGATAGTTTAAACCTACATTAATCTTTACCACTCCCTACATACCTTTATATGTATCAATGTAATTGTCATCCTATCCTAGCTTGATAGTTTAAATCTCCATTAAATTTTGCTACCCCATTTTTAATAAGAAAATCTCATTAACCTTATTAATTAACAATGATTCTTCATATTTACAATTTTTATAAATATATAAATGGAAATTCACAATAATTATAAAATTACATAAAAATTGATAAAAATTAAAAATATAATAAAAATAATTTACATTATAAAAGAATTTATTAATTATAAATTTACATATAAATTTACTAATATAAAAAATTTCATATTCTAAAATATTTGTGTTATAAATATATTAATATTATAAAAAATAATATATATATATTTTTATTAAATATTTAATATAAAAATATTTGAAATTAATATATATATATATATATATATATATATATATAATTTGTAAATATTTTTAATTGTATTGAAATAACACATATTTATATATAATTTTTATTTTATTTTCATGATTTTCTTTAATATGAGATTTTTTTTAAATATAATTTGAAAATATTTTAAATATTATAAAATTAAAATAACATATATTTATATATTTATATTTAATTTTATTATTTATTATTTAAAATTTAGAAAAATATAATGAATATTAAATTCATTCCTTCTATATATATATATACGATGATGGTGGTGGTTAACATCCACTGAGACCCCCCGGATGCGGGTGATAGCACGGATGGGACGCGCGTTTAAATGCGGCCACATGCCAGCCATGTGCAGTCGCAAGGAACACACATGGGCGCAGGCCTGTTTTCGGCCGCGCGGGAGTGGTCTGTTTGATATTTACCAGAAGAGCTTAAATGCTCTGTCCACCCTTGTACGCAAGCCAGAGTCCGGCTCTTCGGCTCGCATGGAGGTTGCAGTAATGGCGGACGGGTTTCGAGGTGGAGGCAGTTATGATAAAAGCAATGGTGGGTTGGGCTTCACTGCGCCGGTTCATGGTCTGTTCATGGTTCTACCTCAGGGTATGTTTATGCAACCTCTGGAGCTGCGAGCAGCTCCAAGCGGCTGTCTTTCCGTCTGGGCCAATTCGCCGTCTGTTTGTGGTCTCCCCGGGACTGGTTTGATTCTCAATTTCGCTCTGCGCATTATCCATTCGGACCCTGCAATCATGGTTAGGCCTCGACAGCGAATGCTCAGCCGTCGAGGCACCTCCCGTGGAGGGTCTTCGCGCCCTCCTGTAGATGATACCTCTCCCCATTGCTGCCATTGCCATTGCCATCGTACCCTTGAAGCCAACCCCCTTCAGTCAAGTCAATTCCTGGATTCAAGCGCTCCTGATTCTGCTTCCTCGCCTGCCTTCGGCTCTGCCATTTTCAATTTCAACAGTTCTTTGAACTGCCCCAGATCAGCGCCCATGTGTCGGTTCTCTTCATCGAAGAATCCCCGGATGGCAGTGATCCTCAAGACAGTCAGGGGAAGCAGCCAGCTGACGGCTCAGAGAAAGTCATGAAGACGCCCGCTGCAGATCCAGAGAATGTCTCAAAACGCCCTCTGGCTCAGGAGGCGATGATCAGCAAAAGAGAAGATGTCAACATGGAAACTGCTCCAACTGCAGCGGAGGTGGAGGAATACGGGTGGTGCCGGGTGGTTGAGGAGGAACCTGACGAATAGCGGTGCCTTCATTCCAGGTCTCTGCGGCACATCTGTTAGGACTTTCGGCCTCTCTTGTTGTTTTGATTATGTTTTGGTTTTTATGTTTATGTTCTGATGGCAAACTGTTTATGTTTGGGTCTTGGGTACTGGAATCTTTTTCTATGGTTGGGAAGTGTTTGTTTCCCCTGCGCGGGATTAATCTGTTGTTCTGCTAGTGCCCCTGCGAGGGCTGGTTTATTTTTGGTCTGGTTAAGTCCTCGGACATTGCAGTCTCAGCTATTCCAAGCTGCCATTACAGGCAACTAGTTCTTTCTGTCTTGAAATGATGTAAATGTTTTTTGCTTATGTATATAATAGAATAGTTTTAACGAGGAAAAAAAAATCCACTGAGACCAAACTTTGGTCTATCGGACCTAAAAAAACAAATTATTTAGTTTGATTTAAGATTTTATTCCTATGCTCAAAAAGCTTGGAGAAAAGCTTCTCGAGCTCACTATAATTTTGACATCATAAAAGGCTAGGAAGGTCAGTATTGCAACAAATATTATGAAACTGAGATCTAATGTGGTTGTACGCAGGGCACTCTAAGAGGAAGTGGTTTTCATCCTCGATGTTCCTATTCTCACAGAGGTGGCAGATCCTTTTCATCCATGGTGTTTTAGGAACTGCCCGACGACCTGTTTCACTATGGAGCTCATGAGAGTTTGTTCTAATCTTCGCTATATTAATTTTATTCTTTGAGCTAGTTAAAACAGAGAGATACTTTTGATCTTCTAGGGTGGGGTTGATGACCTTCTTATAATAACTTAATTTTCTTTTACCTGCTAAATCTTTCTCACACCACATTTTTTCTTTGAACTTAGAAGTAACAATATTTTTAATGTTATTAATGTTTTGCAATGCATCATTCTCGTTGATCTCCCAATGGTTTAACCAAGCCCTCGTGTCTTTATACGACCCCCGCTTGAGCCTTAGGTGGTTTTGGCTGGAATTTAAAGCTAGCTTAGGAAGTCTATGATCTCCTATGTTATTGAGTTTGTGCTTGTACAACAGAAGCCTAGTCATAGCTAGGCTTTCGATAGGGGAAAGACCTACTTCTATAAGGAGAATAGGATAGGGCGTATTGCTTTTAATTTTCAGGTTATATGTTATAAAACGCTTCTGTATTTGCTCAATCTTTCTCTAGGATTCTCTAGAGATGCTGCAACCCCGGACCTCACATCCATATAAGATAACAGGAGTGACTAAAGTTTCAAAGAAGAACTTCTTTTTATCCCACATTACGAGGCTTGCCATTTTACAATTATTTTCAATACCAAAATAAGCTTTCCACCCCCCATTAATCCTTTTCTCAATGCTATAGTTCCAATTGAGCTTGTGATGAATATCAATTCCTAGGTACTTGTAAGAATACACTTCCTCCAAGTTATTATTGTCATACATAAAATTAGCGTAAGTGTCCTTCTTGGATTTGATAATCATAACTTTTGTTTTGTCAGTGTTAACAGTCATACCTATGGTAGAGCAGAAATCCTTAAGAAGCCTAAGTTGCTTATCAAGATTAGATGGGCACCTTGCGAGAAGAACAATATCGTCAGCATAGAGAAGAAAGATGATAACTATCCCAGCTAAGATCGTGCCAGCACATCCTGCTTCCTCTAAATAACCTTCAAACTGTCGATTTGTTATTTGTAATTTATTATTCTTTCAATATTAATAATAATTTATTTTAAATTAAAATTTACAGTTAATTACAACTACACATTAAATTCAAATATATAATTATGTATATATTAAACTTCCCTTACACGAGCTACAATATAATTATGTATATATTAAACTTCCCTTACACCAATTACAATGTGATTTTACTTCCTCGCTATTTATAAAATTATTCACACCATCTCAAATTAAATCATAAATAATTTTATTATATACGAAATGTTGGAATGTCCATTTATTTCAATTATTTAAATTTTATTATATATTAAATTTTAAAAATTATTATATAAAAATATCTATTTATTTAAATTTTAAAATAATTTAATTTTATTATATACAAAATTTAAAAATACCCGTTTATTTTAATTATTTAAATTTCAATATATATTAAATTAAAAAATATTATATATAAAATTCTACATACCTATTTATTTCAATTATTTAAATTTCAATATATATGAAATTAGAGTATAATATTTTTATATATAAATGAATATTTAAATTTTACTTATTTAAAATCAAATTGATTTAGAATTACATTGTAATTAATATCAATTTTTATCTTATAATCACTATTTATTTAAATATTTAAATTTATTAAATATAAAGTTAAGATGAAAATTAAGAAATGTTTTCTTACATATGTATTGAATCTAGATGGTGCTTGCCACACACGAAACTAATCAAATATCTAGTAGCACTGGCCCCTATGATATTCACTCACACTTACACACATAGACAAATAAAATTATGATGAAAACTAAGAAAAAACTTTATTACATTAGTTGATATTATTCCTAGTGATGTAGAAAAATTAAACTTTCCAACAAATAAACCACATTAGTTGACGATGAAACACACTAGTTGGTTCGAAACGCGTCGACAAATAGTATTCTATGTGATTTTCGCCGAAAAATCTCTCACAAACTTGATATAGATCACAGAAGCCTAAACTCTATAAATTCAACTTTCGTATTTGCCAATATGTTTTCCGTTAATGTGAAATTTTCACTTCTTTGCAGATCCTCATTGTGCACTTAAAAGTTAAAACCCATTAGAGTTTCTTCTTGTGGACTGTTCATTCACCAATTTCATCAAAATTCCTAATTGATGTAGTATTCCAACAACGCTTTTCACTATAATGACTTTGATTTACAAGCTAGCGCTTTCTTATGGTTCTGGTCATCGAGAGTTTCACCACACCAACACAAACCTAGTAATTTAACTCCTAGACTTCCCATATCTTCCCGAGACGTTTTATTTCCAAAGCTGCGACTCAGAGCTTTCAAGCTTGAATTGCTTCACTCCATGTTTCTCACACTCCTGAATCAACTGATTCACAACCTGCATGCATTAATAATATATGGTACGTGTGAATTTATTTCACATGGCTCCAATCACGGCTTCCCACGTTTTAACTATCAGTTTGGCTTGGTCTTTGATTCCATGCAATCTATTCTCAAATATGGATGATATGGATACCTATTTACCTCAACATCAAGTCAATTTACTCTAGGCAAGTGTTACATGTAATGGAATCCTTCCACAAACTTAGCTCCTCAGAAATCGCACGCTACTAGAAATCAAATTGTCAGTTACCAGAACTAAGTACTCTTGTAGCAAATGGCTAGAATTTAACATAGACGAACTAGCCGAATGAAGAATTCCTATAATTGCTTTCTAGAATTTCTTGTAGGTGATCAAAACACTAGATTTGGCAATGACTTGAAATGGGTTTCTTCCCCCAGAATTTTATTACTCCATATCACGCACGATTCACCTTTTTTAACCACCACCAAATTCCCTTAACTCAGATTTGGGCGATTCCTTATACACCACGATTTATTCCATAAGGAATTAGAATCACGTCGTTTTCCAACATTTACTTGACTTACCCATTATTATCAATGTATTTTCAATATAGAACGACTTAATTCTTCTCAGGGAGCGATTCGACTTCCACATAGAACGCTCTTCTTCAATCTCTCCTGCAAATCAATTCCAAACTTCGTTTCTCAACTACAAAACCCTACATTCAATAATCCATCACAAAGGCCACACATCTAACTTTCACATAGACAACAATATATAAGCATATCAATTAACACTCATTCAGAGATACTCGTTAACCAAATAGAGATATTCATGAACATTGACCAGAAAGTGTTAGCTCCATTAATTTTACACAATTGCTGCCTACAATTATGGAATTGCAGTCTTTCCTTAACTTATGGAAACCAATTGCAGTAGTTTCCTTAAGTTAAGAAAATCAACTGCAATTACTAAATTTATTATTAGGAGCTACTAAAGTGGTCCATTACTTTGATTCGAGTTCTCTGCCTTGATTTGTGGACATCTAACACATAGCTATTAGAAGCTTGATGGAAGCTTAGCTATAGGTTCATCTGTTTGGTCCCCAAGCTCATCTCTCAATCCCCTTCAGTTTTACACCATCTAGCTGAGATAGCAGAGCTTGGAAGTGCCTTCAGATCAGCTGCATTCTTTTCTTTTTGCTTGGGCAGCTGGAGCGTGGTTTTTCAGAAGGAAATTGCATCAAGAGTTTTCACCAATGGCTGGAGGTAATTCGTATCCCTGGGCATTAAGTTTCAACGATTCTTTTCAGTTCTTTCCGCATGCAGAATCGTTGTTTAAGTTTATAATTTTTCTAACATTTGGTATCAGAGCCCTTTTACCTCTGCCTTGCTGTGTGTTGGCCAAGAAACGAATTCTTATTTCTGGGCATGGCCTATTAAGCATAACAGTCATTTTCAGTATATGCGCAGAGGGTTCCGGCTTTGCGCTGTTTAGAAACCCTATGTGTGCATTTCTTATATGTACATATTCCTGCTACGAATGATTTTTAACAATAACGGAAAGCAGCCCCCTCTTAATCTGTTTGAATGGAGATATAACTGAAACATTTCCGATCCAAATTTGTTGGGCAAAGATTGCATTCAGTTTCTCAGTAGGGTGAATCCCATCCCAAAACAGCACGCAGACCTCGTATCCTCAAATCCGTAGGCCTGGCCATTTACAATTGCAGAGAGAATAAAACTATGAGAATTGGGCAGCAGGACTATTGCTCCTTGAAGCTTCTGCATTGCTCGTTTAAGAAGCTGTTTGAGACCAGCGTTATATTCCTTGGCCAAATTTGTTTGCTATATCCTCACATTGGCCATTGGCTCCATTTATATAGCTAAAAGGCCTCGAAGATGGAGTGCATCCCACCGTAGAAATGTCGATCAACAGAAATTTTATTGTTTTGCCCCTTTTTCGTTCTTCCGTCTGCTTAAATTTGTATTCCACGTTTCTGTTTGAAACATATATGGGGGCAGAAATGCCTGTCTTTGTGGAGCTTTCTTCATATCAGTAAGATCAGATATTGGATCTTTCTGTTGATGGGGTCTTTAAGGAGACAAAATATGCATGTCAGAACAAAGCCTCTCAAATTCCCATATAAGCATGTTCATGATTTGTTTTTGCTTCTGCTTCGTTTTGTATCATGCAACGTTGGTTTTCTCTTGTATTTTCTCATATTGGTAGCTTATATGTGTAGATGTATACACATATAAAGTGTTAGTTTATATGCACTCAGCAGTAATGTTTCTCATGGCGATTTCACCGCTGATGGACTTTAAGAATTCCCTTTTGTTTTTTTTTTCATTGCAAATGGATTACAATATTTGTGTTTTTGAAATTTGGAAGGATAGATCAGAGACTTAAGTTGTTATGCGAGTACTTCGTTAACAACTATGAAGTTTCTTTTGAACGATGGAATTAATCTATAATTATGAAGTTCATTAAATTGGAAATTTTTAAACTTTGAATTGAATTCTGCCCTAGCTTATTCCCAAGCTGTTTTTTGCATTCTTTGGGTTTGCAGTCGGAACTCAAATCTTTTATGTTAGCCAATATCAATAAGTGCCTTTTATGAGTGATTATGGTTTTACTAGCAGATAAGAGCACCGATTTAGAGTTCCATTTTTATGTTGGGAATTTTGTCGAGGGGATATTGGTTATATATTAGAATGGACGTATATTGCGCTTGCATATGGTTATTGGAAGTGATGTATATCACGTCATGGGAAATAAATTATGTCGGCGTTATGAATGTACTATCTTATGTTGCATATGGACTATACTTACATATTTATCAATGGAGTGCGTTATATGTTAAGTTCCATTGATTTTTCCATAAATTTTTTATGGCATATCGATGAATTTTTTATGGTACTTTAAATTTGCAAATCCTTGACATTCTACAGAAATTTATGATAGGACTCAATATTTGAAATGGTTTAGTCCTTTGTTTTGAATATTTCAAATTTGCAATTTTGTTTGCAAATTATTTAAAGAAATAATTTATAACTTTTTGAGCCCATTTTGTAATTAATTTAAGAATTAATCTTAAATAAATTATGGGACAATTAGACTAAGGAATGTAAATTTGATTTTAATTTTATTTATCTTGTGAACAAAATAGCTTGTCTATTTTTGTTGTTTTATAAACTTAAGGACGGAGCCTGAAGTCAAGCCAGCTAGCCTTCGAACTACATTTGCTATGCAAATGCAAAGTAGATCAACGCTGCTTCAGTCAATCTCCGGGTTTAGTTTATAAATTGAACAATCAATTTGTAGTCATTTTCGGTAATGCTGACTGCTTTAACCTTAATTTTTTATTTTGCTGGAGAATTATTACAGTTATATGGAGTTTATTAAAATGTCATTTTGACTTACTCCTTTCAGTAAACATTATTTTTCTCTCTGATTAAGTTTTGTTTATGCAACAAAATAATGTCTAGTGATCCATATAATTTTAATTAATTAGAGAATAGCCACAACATCTTTAATTAAATAAAATTATATATTTTGATTGGTTAGATCACGTAAAGATTATTTAGACATTAAATTGTAATTAATTACACTGAATATAATAAATTTTATCCCATAGGAATCTTTATTATATTTATGTAATTAATTAGGATAAAATTTCATAACCTACCCACAGGAGTTATGAATTAATAAGTTTTATCATAAAGTTTTATTGAATCTGTTTGAATTAAAAATTTAGCCCACAGGCAATTTTTTTTGTCATTTGATTCAATTCTTTTTAGCATGATTTACATTGGTAAAACATGAAAGTTATTAAGCCTCAATTTTAACATAAGCATGTGATTCTTTATTTTGATGCAGCAGTACAACCTGCAAATTTCTCTGAAATTCGTTGTGACATTCCCGAACTTAATGAAATAATCTCATTTTTTTGTTATGAATCTAATATGGTTAACGTTAATATTAACACATGGTGGATTGATTCTGGATCAACAATTCACATTTCGAATTCCTTGCAAGGTTTGCAAAACCTAAGGAAGCCAGTGGGAAGTGAGCAAAGCATCTTATCAGGAAACAAGATGGGCTCGCATGTGGAAGCTATAGGAACATGTTATTTAACTTTAAGTAGTGGTTTTGTTTTGGAATTAGAAAAGACCTTTTATGTTCCAAGTTTTTCTAGAAACTTGATCTCAGTTTCAAGGCTTGTACCTTTTGGATATTCCTTAAACTTTTCAGAAAAATCTTTCAGTCTATTCTATAAATCTGATTATGTTGGGAATGGTATTTTGTCTAATGGTCTTTACTGCATTAATTTACAAAACAATGTCACTTATGATTCAATGCATGTTCACACTGGCACTAAAAGATGTGTTATTAATGAAGATTCCTCTAAATTATGGCACCGGAGACTAGGTCATATCTCCATAGATAGAATTAAAAGATTGGTAAATGAAGGAATACTTAATACTCTAGAATTTACTGATTTTGAGACTTGTGTGGACTGCATAAAGGGAAAGCAGACCAACAAGTCAAAGAAAGGTGCCAATAGGAGTTCAGACATATTAGAGATCATACATACTGATATATGTAATCCAGACATGGACTCACATGGTCAGAGATACTTCATCTCCTTTATAGATGATTACTCACGATATATGTATCTCTACATGCTTCATAAAAGAGCGAAGCATTAGATGCCTTTAAGATCTTTAAGGCTGAAGTAGAGAAACAATGCGGCAAGCAAATTAAGATCGTGAGATCAGATAGAGGTGGAGAATATTATGGTAGATACACAGAAGATGGACAAGCACCTGGGCCATTTGCTAAATTTCTTCAAGAACATGGGATTGTTGCCCAATACACCATGCTTGGATCACCCGACCAGAATGGTGTAGCAGAAAGAAGAAATCGAACATTATTGGACATGGTGCGGAGTATGCTTAGCAGCTCCAATCTTCCTAAATCCTTGTGGACTGAAGCACTTAAGACGGCAGTGTATATATTAAACCGAGTTCCAACCAAGACGGTTCCTAAAACGCCATTTGAATTATGGAAAGGTTGGAAACCGAGTTTGCGACATATGCGCGTTTGGGGATGCCCGTCTGAAGTGAGAATTTATAACCCACAAGAGAAGAAGCTGGACCCAAGGACCATTAGTGGGTATTTCATTGGATATGCTGAAAGGTCTAAAGGTTACAGATTTTATTTTCCATCTCACAGCACTAGGATTGTGGAATCAAGAAATGCAAAGTTTCTTGAAAATGACTTGATCAGTGGGAGCGATCAAACCAGAAACATAGTTTCTGAGAAGGATCATTCAGAATCTCAACCTTCCACTTCAAGTGATAGATTGGTTATTGTTCATAGCACCCCTCAAGTACAAACTGGTGTTGAACAACCAATTGTTGAAGTTCCACAAGCTGCTGACGATATTCCAGTAGATCAAGGAGTTCAAGAGTTGCAAGGAACTTTTGAACAACAAGTTGAACCACATACTTCTCAGGAAGATGATGGTACAACATTAAGAAGATCTACTAGACCTAAAAGATCAACAATTCCTAATGATTATGTTGTGTATCTACAAGAATCTAACTACAACATTGGAGCCGAAAATGATCCTGAGTCATTTTCACAAGCCATGAGTTGCAAAGAATCAGAACTATGGTACAATGCTATGAAGGAAGAGATGAATTCCATAAAGAGTAACGAAGTCTGGGATCTTGTTGAGTTGCCTAATGGTGTAAAATCCATTGGATGTAAATGGGTCTTTAAGACAAAGAAAGACTCATTGGGCAACATTGAGAGATACAAGGCAAGACTTGTCGCTAAGGGATTCACTCAGAAAGAAGAAATCGACTACACGGAGACTTTTTCTCCTGTATCTAAGAAAGATTCCTTGTGCGTTATTATGGCATTAGTAGCCCATTTTGACTTGGAGTTGCATCAAATGGATGTGAAAACGGCTTTTCTTAATGGAGATCTAGAGGAGGAGGTTTACATGAAACAACTTGAAGGATTCCCCTCTAGTGATGGTGAGTAATTGGTTTGCAAGCTCAAGAAGACATTATATGGTTTAAAACAAGCATCCCGCCAATGGTATTTGAAATTCCATAATGTAATTTCTTCTTTTGGTTTTGTAGAAAACATTATGGATCAATGTATATACCTGAAAGTTAGTGGGAGTAAAATCTGTTTTCTTGTTTTATATGTGGATGACCTTTTGCTAGCAACCAATGATAAGGGTTTGCTGCATGAGGTGAAACAATTCCTCTCTAAAATTTTTGATATGAAGGATATGGGTGAGGCATCTTATGTCATTGGCATTAAGATCCATAGAGACAGATTTCGAGGCATCTTGGGTCTGTCACAGGAAACCTATATTAATAAAATTTTAGAGAGATTTCGGATGAAGGATTGTTCACCAAGTGTAGCTCCCATTGTGAAGGGTGATAGGTTCAATTTGAACCAATGCCCGAAGAACGACTTTGAAAGGGAACAAATGAAGAACATTCCATATGCTTCTGCTGTCGGAAGCTTAATGTATGCTCAAGTCTGCACAAGACCTGACATTGCATTTGTTGTGGGAATGTTGGGACGATATCAGAGTGATCCAGGTTTAGACCACTGGAGAGCTGCAAAGAAAGTTATGAGGTACCTTCAAGGAACCAAAGACTACATGCTTATGTATAGACGGACGGACAACTTGGGAGTAATTGGCTACTTAGATTCTGACTTTGCTGGATGTGTTGATTCACGCAAATCAACATCAGGATACATTTTTATGATGGCCGGTGGAGCTGTATCATGGAGGAGTGCCAAGCAGACCTTGATTGCCACTTCCACTATGGAAGCCGAGTTCGTCTCCTGTTTTGAGGCTACTCTACATGGTGTATGGGTTAGGAATTTCATTTCTGGGCTTAGAATTATGGATTCTATATCTAAGCCATTGAGAATATATTGTGATAATTCAGCTGCTGTTTTTATGGCTAAAAACAATAAAAGTGGGAGTCGAAATAAACACATCGACATTAAGTATTTAGCTATAAGGGAACGTGTTAAAGAAAAGAAAGTGGTCATTGAGCACGTCAGCACTGAGTTAATGATCGCTGATCCTTTGACTAAGGGCATGCCACCGTTTAAATTCAAGGATCATGTATTGAATATGGGACTTGGTTCCATTATGTAGTTTCTCATTGTATGGACAATGTTATGTTAATGAAATTCTTAATTATTGTGATGTTTTTTCTCATATTTATGTGCACTTTAAGTTGATTTGAGAAAATTCATTTAAGAAGGACCAAGAATAAACATAAGGTTTATTCATTAAGATATTGTTGCCACATAAATTATAATAAGAATAAATGCATAGTAATACATGGAAGATAATACTCGTCATTAGAGGACCTATCGCCATGACTCATGTATCTATTACTTAATACAGATTATCAATGGTTTTTAAGTTGAGACATTAAGTTTGGAAGTATGGACCAAGTGGGAGAATGTTAGCTCCATTAATTTTACACAATTGCTGCCTACAATTATGGAATTGCAGTCTTTCCTTAACTTATGGAAACCAGCTGCAGTAGTTTCCTTAAGTTAAGAAAATCAACTGCAATTACTAAATTTATTATTAGGAGCTACTAAAGTGGTCCATTACTTTGATTC
This sequence comes from Pinus tabuliformis, assembly GCA_031772625.1. Taxonomy (NCBI): domain Eukaryota; kingdom Viridiplantae; phylum Streptophyta; class Pinopsida; order Pinales; family Pinaceae; genus Pinus; species Pinus tabuliformis. The sequence continues at coordinate 207,435,566 of CM062804.1, forward strand.
GAGTTCTCTGCCTTGATTTGTGGGCATCTAACACATAGCTATTAGAAGCTTGATGGAAGCTTAGCTATAGGTTCATCTGTTTGGTCCCCAAGCTCATCTCTCAATCCCCTTCAGTTGTACACCATCTAGCTGAGATAGCAGAGCTTGGAAGTGCCTTCAGATCAGCTGCATTCTTTTCTTTTTGCTTGGGCAGCTGGAGCGTGGTTTTTCAGAAGGAAATTGCATCAAGAGTTTTCACCAATGGCTGGAGGTAATTCGTACACCTGGGCATTAAGTTTCAACGATTCTTTTCAGTTCTTTCCGCATGCAGAATCGCTGTTTAAGTTTATAATTTTTCTAATAGAAAGTGCTCAACCAGGAGATATAGAAATCCTTCACGAGAAATATTAAAGATACATCACTTGACCTGATCTTCACATTCATTTGGTCATTAGCTTTGCCTTTAGGTTTACAATGATTAAATACAAATTTTAGAAACAAGTAGATTTTCTAATATACATAAATCACTCCATGATTTAGTTGTAGGTTTTAACTGTGTACAGAAATTACCTGCAAATAGATTCTTCAAACATAAAAAATATACAATGGTGAGAACATAAAAAATATACATAGAGATTTTCTCCTGGAACCTAAACTGGGAAACCCAGATTGATTTTTTATTATATTTCTTTCAATGTTACAATACATTTTATACATGTCGAAACATTCATAAACCCCAATCCCACATCCCTAGATTAGAACATAATTGTAGTTCCCTTGACTGGATCTATAAAAGACCATGGGGAAAAACATCATGCCCAAAACCATTCGCAAAACCATGGGTATGTCCGCATACGATTCTTGGGTCTACCCCCCATCCTTGGTCAGCTTAACTATTATTGGGTCCGCATAAAAAATTTCTTTCCGGGGTGTTTCCTTGGATCATGTGCAAGGGAGGCTATTGTCCCCCTGCAAAACCCCCATCAAGGGGGCATTTCCACCCGCCCTCCCCCCCCCACTTCCCAGCAACCCCTCCCGTTGCGCCAAACACAACATAACAATGCCTGGTGCTAGTCATGGAAAGAATATAACAATACCCAACATTATTCCCTAAATATCTCAAGTTTTTCAAGGAAGATTTGTTTTTTCCTAATGGACAAAATATTTCCTATCCATAGCTTTTCTAAAAATATGATTCATACTTTCTATAATAATTAAAGAAACTATGATTACTTGCAAATAAGGAATTATAATTCATTTTCAATGTTGAAACCCCTTTGGAGCTTTTTCTTTAAATGCTTGATGGCTTTGGGAAGCTTGGATGCTCCTACATTAGATTCCCAAGTAGAAAAAATTATGACCTCATGGTCATAAGCCTTTGATGTGATAATCCTCCTGGATCCAAAACATTTTTTGCAATTGTCCATTCATCCCAACATGCTACTGTCCTATTGTTGGTGTTGCCTTCAATTCTCTAGGCTTCCAAATCCTTTGCTACTCTCATCCACTTTCTTTTTTGATGTAAAGCTTCTCAGTTGGTTGCATTTTGCTATTGGATTTCCTTCTCTTGATCATCCTCTTCATCAACGTCCACAACTTGTCAATTTCCTCATCCAACTTTGTCCTTGACTACTGAAACTTGCTTTCATCTCTTACTTGCTGCTGCATATATTCCTTGTGCATAAGAGTTTCAAGACTCTTACCAAATTTTGGTTTATACACCTGCTTCACTATTTGTTGCTCATGCCTTATAACTTCCTCCTCATTATTGTCTTCCAAGACAATTTCCTCTTCTTCTAACTTCAACTTTACAAGTTGAATATGCACTTTCTGATTTACTAATCTCTCCTCAAGAAGTTTCAACTCTTCACACAAATTAGTAAAATTACCTTGAACTGAATTTGTAACCTTCATGTCATAATCAACATTTGTATCCTCTACCAACTATTCCTCTAAGAGCTTTGTTTCTTCCTTGAATCCTACATCTATTTCCTCTGGCATAAGACCTTCATCATGTCTTACGAGCATTGCATACATATGTTATTTTTCATCATTGTCCTACTTTTCATTATCTCCTTGAGCCAATTGTGTCTTGTTCACTGTAGTAACATGTTCTTGCAAATGTCCTTTAGTAATTGCACTACAAAACTATGTATATATTTCAGTTATACCTTTATGAGACTGTGCTGCCTCATCTTCCTTCATCATAGGTTTTTGGTAATGTATTTATTTTATTATCTATAAAGACACTCCTTCTTCTCCACTTGTATAAAATTTAGATTATGATTTTCCTCTATATCCATAACAACTATAAATGGCTATCCATCTTCACCAAAACCTGTAGTTATACACAATTTATTATATTTAAAATAATAAGGCTCACTGGCCTATTTCGATGCTTTAGACATCAAATCCTCATATTGATATGAACTTCCACAATATTACATGAGACTTGCACTAAGTCTCTCATTCTCTTCATCCTCGTCTCTAAGGATGTCTCTTTGCTTTGGTATAAGAATTTCATCCATAATTCCATTAATTGAAATTTCCTCAATATTTTCTTCATGAGGCAACTCTCCCTCATCTAAACTTGTATGCCTTGTATTCACAAACATTTCATTAGTTTTAAAATCAAGAGATCCTTGGATCTCATCAGTTCCATCCTCATCTTCACCAAGGATAGGTCCTTGTTCTGGTTCACAATAGTGAACATTCATCTCTACTTCTTTGAGCTCTTCATCCTTCAATTGAGCATTCAACCTATGCTCCAACTTCACTTGCAACCTAGGCCACTTCACTTTCTTTCACAAAATCAATCGTCACCTTATTGTAGCAGTTCCATTAGTACATTCATCTCTACTTTCATCTCAACAATTTCCCTCTCAAACCTTTCATCACTTAACTTCCTGTGGATTACACTTGAACCCATAACATGCCTATCAGTAGTCCTCTTCCTCCTTCCCTTCTGAAGTTTACCTTGTCCACTTGTAAACTACATTCAAGCCTCTATAATAACAAGTTACTCCTTAACATATTACAATACCTCACCAATCTACCTTTGAACTTGGCCTCTTGGTTCTCTCCTCTAAAACTTGTTTAGCTTCTTTGCTTCTTTTATGATTCTGTAGATCTTCACTTCCCTTGAGAACATTTACTTGTCATCCTTCTTCCAACCTCGGTTAGAACTTATAGAATTTCTTTGCCACAATTCTTCAGGAACTTTCTTTGTTCTTGGTTACAATTCTCCTATTGTAATCATCCTCATCACTACTACCTATAATCAACAATTTGCCTCACAAATTAGTTGAAAACATAAAGACCAATTTATCTCTGGTTTGACCTCATGCAAACATACACTGTTGTTGCAATTTTCTATAATCCTTCTGTTAGATCTACTATTGGAGTCCTTCATTGTTATTCCTAATCCAATGAACATGCTACTAACTTCTACCCAAAGTAGATATTCTCTATATATCCTCAAAGAACATCAATGTTCTTTCTCTTTCTCCAAGAGCTCAATCCATGCAATTATCAATTTTCTTCAATTCAAATTTAAAGTGTAAACATTTTACCTGGAAAACTTTTAAATATGAATCACTAAAAGCCTTGAAAATAAATTTACCCAACAAACAATTTCATAACTCCAAACAACATAAACCTACTTTAATTTCCTCCAAAGAACTTAATACTATGGTACCACTATGATGGGAGAAAATTAAACTTTCCTACAAATTCACCTTTCGGATTTGCCAATCAGTTTTCCCTCGATGTGAATTTTTCACTTCTTAGCAAGTCCTCAATATGCACTTAAAACCCATTATATTTTCTTCTTGTGTGGATTGTTCCTTTACTGTTATCATCAAAATTCCTAATTGATGCAGTATTCGATCAAACCTTGTTCTCTATAGTGACTTAGATATACAAGCTAGAACTTTCTTGTGGTTCTGATGGTCTAGGGGAATTCTCTCTGATATATCTCCTGACAATCTATGTGCCACATATTTATTTACTATAAGTTCGGGTATTTTCACCTTTATTTCATTACTACCCACTTGATGGATCACATGGACCCTTTTGAATCAGATACCTACACCTACACACGAGGCATTTATCCATGCCACGCTGGAGGCGGAGTCACTCCGGGGGAATCCATATTGATTGACGCTTGAGGATGGCTCAGGTGATGGGGGGGCTGGGGACCACATCGTTTTATCTGATGGTGCGCTGGGTGGGGCTCATGCACTACACAATCCATCTCAAGATCCATGTGGATATCGTCAACTGTGCTCTAGACATGGCCACTCTATTAAAATTTTCTCTCCTGCGCCTATTCTCAGTTTTGGTTATGACGTTCTTCATGATCGGGTGAGCAGTCTATAAAAAAGGGCACTGGTGGGCTGATGGCATTTTGCTAATATGGCGGAAGGTGAGATGCGGAAGTGGGTGGAAGCTAAATGGAAATCCATCCTAGGTTATATGTCGTCGGTAGTGCGCCTTATGAATGAGTGGTATAGCTTCCACTTTCTGTGCCAGGAAGATTTGCGGAAAATCAAAAGAATTCCATGGGTTCAGGGGCGGGGATTCTTGGGCCTCCATGAATGGTATATTGGTTTTAACCTGTTGAAGGAGACACCCAAAAATAATCTGATTTGGGTTAAATTACCTGGTTTACCTATAGAATTTTGGATGCGGCAGGTTTTTGTGGATATAGGTAATACCATTGGGAAATTTGTATACGTCGACCCTCAGTGTTTGGGTGCATGGGACAAGCGAATTGCTTGGATATTGGTTGAAAAAGATTACAGTGGGGGATTCCCTGACCATATTGAAATCTACTGGGGAGAGACTCATCTGCATCAAAGATTGGATTTCTGGGGTATTCCGTTTAGATGTCTCATTTGTCACCACACAAGCCATCTGATGGCGCAATGTCCACGTCGTCTGGGTGGCAGGCGCACTATGTATTGATGTAAATTACATGCATATCCGGTCTCTGAGGGTGGCGGAAATGTTGCATCTGTTGTTGGCATGGATCTTGGTAAACCAGCAGGTGATACACGTCGTATATCAAGTACACCACCTTTCTCTCTCCCTTGTTCTCTTTCTGGCTTTTTGTCACCTAAACGTGTTAATCCGGTGCCTATTGAGATTCCAACTTCCCCTTCCTCAAAGGGTACTGGGACTGCTCTGTCGGATGACTCACTGCCCATGTTGGACCAGAATATTCCCCATTCTTCTATGGACCCATCCACATCTGGGGTGATGCCTCCCCTCCTGATGTCACATGGTGATATCTCGCCATCTCATATCATGTATATACCCCGTATCACTACTCCACAGGTTCCTCAGACTTCACCTGACACCCAAACCCGTCCCATTTCACCACGTTCTCCGATTACATCCCCTACCAATTCGATAGATAGTGACCTGGATGGCCTTCTCCTGCGCAAAACTTTAGACCTCTGATCTCTCACCATTCATAAGCCCCGGGTGCTAAGTCTCCACAAATCAGTCCTACCTTCGCGGGTAACATTACGGTCCGTCATAAAAAGGGTAGGGACAACAGACACTTTTGGGGGTGTGCTAAGACTATCCCTTATTTTCCTTTTGTATCCAATGATCTGGTTGATTTCCCGATTGCTTCCTCCATTCCAACTTGGGCCCTTAGAGAAAATGCGGCCCCATCGGGTTTGCAATGAACTTCATTATTTCTATGAATATCCGGGGACTGGGGGTCGCTCCTAAATTCTTGCCTCTCAAAGAATTGTTTCACTCCTCTCGGCCATATATTATACTTATACAAGAGACTATGCACTCTGCACAACAGGCGATTTGTTATTTCAGGAGAATGTTTCCAGACTGGTACATGGTTGCTACTGATGCTGCGGGTCAGTCAAGTGGACTGGCTACCTTATGGGACCCCAGGTGGGTTCATATGAGGGCTTTTTCTTGTTTCGTGGGCATCCTACTTGCTAGATGTGTTCGGGGTTTCCCGGGACATCTTCATATTCTCAATATATACGCTCCTTATAAAGATCGTCGCTTATTTTGGGAAGGATTGGTTGCATCCCAGATATTAGAACTTCATTCTCTCATCTTGGCGGGGGATATGAACTGCACGATTGGCATTGATGAGATATGGGGGGGTACAAATAGATCAGATTTTATGTCGGATATGATCAAAGATATCATGATGGACCATAATTTTATTGATATATGTCCTCCCAAGCTTGGCCCTATGTGGGATAATGGTAGGATGAGTAATGACTTTGTGGAAAAACGTTTGGACCAGTTCCTTATTCACGAAGAATTGCTCAACAGATTGGGCACTGTTCAGTCTGGAATTATGTCTAACTTTGTTTTGAACCACAAGCCCATATTACTTTTATGGAAACAGTAGGACCTCCGATTCGGATATCCATTCAACTTCAACAATATTTGGTTACAAGACCCAGAATTTGATACTTTGGTGTGGGAATGTTGGCAGAGGCCACGGGCCTGTGGTATTTCCCCTATGGTAAATATCATCAATAGGCTCAGGGAATTGAAATTTGTGGTCAAGAAATGGGAGCGAAAGAAACTGGCCCAAATGAAATTGGAGTTGAATGAGATATCGGGGTCCCTGGAAAAAATGCGGCTGAAGCTTACCCTCCCTCATCCCCCGACATCCATTTTGGTGGACATTCACACATTAGAGTTGAAGCGAAGTCAAATTTTGAAGCTTCGGGAGGCGACTTGGAGGCAGAAAATTCGGGCCATATGGATCCAAGAGGGGGATCGTAATACCAAATTCTTTCATCGTTTTTCCAACCACAGAAGGAAAATCAACAGTATATGGGAGATCAAGGATACTAATGGAAATATATGCCTCTCACAAGATGAGATCTCTAGGGTGGCTACTACACATTTTCAAATGGCCTATGGGAGGCGTATGGGAGATTATGGAGAGGACCAGATATGGGGGGTGGTGAGATACCCATATATGTTCGATGAAGAAGCAAATGAGGATCTATTCAAAGAGGTTACTGCTAAGGAAATATTGGGGATCCTAAAATCTTTCAGAAAGGATAGATGTCTGGGTCCAGACAACTGCACTGTCGAGCTATTCACTCATTTCTTTGATATTTTTCAGGGTGATATTTTGACCATGATCGAGGAATCTAGAGTCCATGGGTATATCCATTGCATATTAACTCGACTTATATTTCTCTCATTCCAAAAGGGCCCTCCTCTCAGACTTTTTTGGATTTCCAGCCGATATCTCTGTGTAATCTTATTTACAAGATTATCTCAAAAACTATTGCTGAAAGAGTGAAGCATATCCTGTCAAAATTTATATCGCTCGAACAATTTGGATTCCTCCCAAATCGTCAAATACAGGATGCTATTTCCATTGCCGAGGAGTGCCTACATTCTATTCATACTAGAAAATTAAATGATGCGGTTATGAAGGTAGGCCTTAAAAAATCATATGATTGTATTGATTGGGGTTACATGAGAATGGTTCTTAACAAAATTGGTTTACAAGCCAGGAATTTGGAGTGGATTATGGCTTGTATGTCAAATGTGTGATATGCTTTATTAATTAATGGTAATCCTACTAATATATTTTCTACTGGTAGGGGTCTCAAGCAGGGCTATTCTCTATCCCCACTACTATATATATTGGCTATGGATGGTCTGAGTGCACATATAAAACAAGCAGTGGTTGCGGATAAATTTGTCCCCCCTGGAGATGGGCTGTAACATAAAGGTATCCCACAGTTTTTTTGTGGATGATATTTTGATTATGGGCATGATTAATAGAATAGCATGGTGTCATTTATCATACATTTTTTATAGATTCGGGAAAGCATCGGGTCTCTACATGAATCTATTGAAATCTATCATTCTGTATGGGAATTGCGACCAAGAGGATATTGTGCACATTAAGGATTCCTTTCATATTTGTGCGGCATCAATATTAGGTGGTCTGAAATACTTGGGATATAATATTAAGCCCAACAAATACAAAATAACTGATTGGATGTGGCTAGTGGACCAATGTTATAAGAAGATATAGAGCTGGGAGAACCGATGCCTCCCTCTGGGGAGTCCCATTACACTTACACAATCTCTGATTACATAGCTGTGTGTGTATTGGGCACATCTATACTATATTCCAGCTACTATCACTAATAAACTGAATAGGATTATGGCGCACTATCATTGGGTTGGGGGTATTACTAAACATAAATACCATTTGACAAAACTGGACATCATTACCACTCCAAAATGGATGGGGGGTTGGGGTATCTTGGATTTGCGGGGGTTCAGAAGTGCACTCTTACAAAAGGCATTATGGAGAGGCATCTTTGGCAGAGGCATGTGGAGCAATATAGTGAAGCATAAATATTTAAAGGATCTAGATTTTGTTGTATGGGTTCGTCGGGATCAAATTGGGACTTCAACAGGGTCGGCTATTTGGCATAGCTTCAGGAAGTATCATCAAAATTTTCTACATAATTTATGCTGGGCTCTTGGTTTGAGGCACTGGACATTGATTGGTCTCAATTACATTGTGGGTATTAGTCATTCTATTACCTTCTCTGAGGCATTGGTCCGACGTTTTCACAACTCTGGTATATTCTATTGGAACCAACTTATTTCTGCATGGAATGGTCAGTTCCCTATATGGTGTACTGCTAATGAGATGGGTTTGGAGTATAATCTGGCGGGGGAGTGGTCTCAAACTCGAAAGGAGCCACAGTGGTTGGGCATGGGCAAGGCACATGCCGATGACATGATTGCATGGAGGGGTAAGATGGTATCAAAATGTGTTGTTGTGGCAGATATATATCAAACGTTTTGTCTTCGGGGATCGCTTAATGTGGAGGTATGTGATTTTTATAAGTTATGGAAAACAAAAGTGCCCATAAAAATCATTGTTTTTGTATGGCTTGTTTGGAAAAACAAGAATTTAACCTGGGAGAATCTCCAGAAGAGAAATTGGAATGGGCCAAGTATTTGTGTATTATGCAGGGTGGAAGAGGAAAATAATGAGCACTTATTTCTCAGATGTTTAGTTTCTAAAATGATCTGGTGCCAGATTGCGTTGCATATAGATTTCCCACAAACTGTCTTCTCTAATATCTCGACATTTTTGGGATGGTGGTGCAAACAAAATGATAATTGGAGATCCATTCCATTAATATTTTACTGGGAAATATGGAGGTGGTGTAACAAGATTATATTTGAATATTTCAGGGAGCACTCCTCTAAGGTTGTGGATCGCATTATTGAATGGTATCATTCTACAAAAATCCTCAAAAAGGATACAAGAGCCAATCAAAAGAAGGTACGGGAGCCTGGTGAGACATTTCCAGTTGCATACTTTGATGGGGTTGCACAAAGGGATGTATGTGGTTGTGGTTTCTGGCTCAGGATGTCAGAGGAGCAGGAGTTCTGGGTATATTGGCATGCTAGAGGTGGTACTAACATGAAGGTTGAGATTATTGCTATTTGGGGTTTGCTATATTTTTCTACTTTCTTGAACATTCCCTACATTCACATATTCAGTGACTCAAAGGTCATCATTGATCATATATTGGGAAAAAGCAACATCTCCCAATACCATTTACAGGGATGGCTCAATCGAATTAGGATATTATGGAACTCTCATGGGGAAAATACAATTCAACATATCAGTCGTGAGTTCAACCAGAATGCTGACTTACTGTCTAAGTGGGGACTATTGGAAACCAGAGATGGGATGCAGATTGAGCTTAAGTTGGGTAACACTACACTGGTCCTGGGTTCATTTCCACTTCCTGGATAGGGGATATATTTTATGATTACTGTTTTTTGCTGATATGAACTTCATGGACTATTTAATTATTAGTTTTCTATAAATTTTGGACAATATTGTATACATTGGTCATTGTAGATAAGGACAGATGGCGTTCAATGTGATCGTACATATGGGATCAATGATATTCATGATATACTAGTTTTTCCTGTTATATGAAGATGTGATAGAGAAGGATGATACATATACATGTATGGCAAGATATAGGGAGCTATACTCCACTGATAGTATTTGCTATAACTTGGAATGAGATGATGTACATGTATATATGACTGATGTACTGATTTATATATATCAATATAAATATAGTGTTTTTGATTTATCTATCTATCTATATATATATATATATATATATATATATATATCAATATAAATACAGTGTTTTTTTCTTGCTGAAAAAAAATATACCAATATATTTTTGCTGATATGGACTTCATGGATTGTTTACTTATTACTTCATTGATCGTATATACGGGATCAATGATATTCATGATATACTAGTTTTTTCCTGTTATATGAAGATGTGATAGAGAAAAATGATACATATACATGTATGGCAAGATATGGGAGCTATACTCCACTGATAGTTTTTTTGTTTTTTTGTTTTTTTCTTGTATTGATTTATATATATCAATATAAATACAATGTTTTTTATTCATATATATCAATATAAATACAATGTTTTTTTTCACGTTGGAAAAAAAAAAAAATAATAATAATAATAATAAATAAATAACAAATAAACAAAAGACAAATAAACAAATAAACAAAAACAAATAAACAAATAAACAAAAACAAAACAAAAACAAAACCTAGTAATTCAACTCGCAGAATTCCAATATCTTCCCCGAGGTGTTTTATTCCCAATAATTTGACTCATACCTTTCAAGATCAAACTGCTTCACTCTCTGTGTCTCACGCTCCTCCATCAACTAATTCACAACCCGCAACATTAATAATTTACTACCTACACGAATTTATTTCTCATCCCATCAATTGTTGCTTCCCACATTTTAACTATCAGTCTGGCTTGGTCTTTGATTCCATGCAATATATTCTCCAATATGGATGACACGAATATCCATCTACCTCAACATCAATTCAATTTACTCTAGGCAAGTGTTGCATGCAATAGAATCCTTCCACAAACTCAACTCCACAGAAATCACATATTACAAGAAATCGAAATGTTAGTTACCGGAACTAAAAGCTCCTATAGTAAACAACCAAAATTTTAACAAAAACAAACTATTGGGACACAAATTTCCTGTGGTTGCTTTCCAAATTTTCTTGTAGGTGATTGAAGCACAAAATTCGGAAACAACTTGAAATGGGTTTCTTATCCAAAAGTTTAGTACTTCAAATCATCCATGATTCACATCTTTTAACCACCACCAAATTCCCTTGATTCAAATTTGAGTGATTCCTTCTACACCATGATTTGTTCCACAAGGAAATAGGGGATGTTGGTTTAGAGTCACGTCTTTTTCCAACAATTATTTGACTTACCCATTATTATCAATTTCCTTTCAACAAAGAATGATTTATTTCTCTTCTCAAACAAAGAGTGATTCTACTTCCACAGAGAATTCCCTTCTTCAATCTCCCCCCTATCGATTCTAAACTTCGTTTCTCAACTACAATCAACCATCCATCACATAGACCGCACATATAACTTCCAAATCACATAAAAAGATATATTCATATCAATTAACACTCATTAGAGATACTCATGAACCAAATAGAGATATTCATCAACATTGACCAAAAAGTGCTCAACCATGAGATACATAATTTTTTCACAAGATTTTTCTTTCATTGATTAAAAACAAAAAATATATCACTTTTCTTTATTTTCACATTCTTTTGGTCACTATCTTTTCCCTTAGGCTTACAATGATTAAACGCAACTTTTAGAAACAATTAGATTTTCCTCGATCCATAAATCACTCCATGATTTATTCCCTAAATCTCTCATGTTTTTCAAGGTAGATTTTCTTTTGCATTATGAACAAAATCTTACCTATCCATAGCTTTTCTAAAACCACGACTCATACTTTCTATAATAATTAAAAAGAAATTAAGATTATTTACAAATAAGGAATTATAATTCATTTTCAATGTTGAAACCCCCTTTGGAGCTTTTTTCTCTGATGAATTTTGAAAGCTTGAATGCTCTGACATCACCTAATAAACATATTGGTGTAGAATATATGTCTTAACCAATAAATAAGATATAACTAGATAAACACCAAATAACATTGGTAGCAACTAATTGAGCTAACCCCTTGGGTTCCATATATATATAATGCTTTTTCCTCATTTATATGATTTATTTTGGCCATGAAAATTCATTCTTCCTTCAACTACTATCTACAAGGTTTTGTGAAATAATAATTGCGGCGTTGGTATTATTAAGAAAATAGAAAAAAAAAAAAATATAAGAGTAATGTTCTCCAACATTTTGTTTTCCTCACTTCTCTATGGTGACAACCATGATTCTCTGTACTTCCCCTTCGTCTCATCTGTTCTTAATTTCTTTGTGCTTTTGTTTAGTTAGCACTTCATGTTTGTATGAAAGCCTTCAAAAATGCTCAATGATCCCCTTGAAATTCTTCAAACTTGTTTTCACAAATATAGATTTGATAGGGTTAGTTGCTGGATTTTGAGCTTTGTTCTTAGGGGTTGTACATGATGGTGAAAAAAATGACTTCCCCTTCTATTCTCATGGACTTTGAAGTATTTGATTAAAATGAGTTGAGACCTATAGATTTGATTTTTGTTCTAATTATATTGGTCTCAACTGGCTCATTCTCTCACCAAGAAACCCATTCTCCAAGAAGAAGCCTTTCATCTATCCTCATGCATAAGGCTTTTGCATTATGATAGAACAATCATTTCCATCCTAAAATTATGACTGACCTAAATGCATTTAAATTATTTGCAAAGGCAATGCTATAAACCATGTTCCTTTAATCATATCCTTGTCGTATATGTAAAATTAGGATCCAAAGGGACCTTTCAGTTAGAATTCACTATAGTTTGTCCCACCCAAATAAAATGTCATGTTGAAATGTTAGTCATTAAATTTGGCCCTTAAAGCAAAGGAAGCCCATATTATGTGGTGCAATGCCTAAATTGATAATGTTTTTCTTGATGAAACTTTAGTTAAAAATAGTATTAGGTATCTAAAGTAAGATACAAACATCCAATTTAATTTTTTATATATCAAAATGTCCTGATATTGTTGACGATGATAACTTGGACATGTGATTCTAAACAGGCTAGGTATCAAGCATGTGGAAGATGTTCAAATTCCTCTTTAAGTACTTGCTCATGTTGAGTAAGTGACCTTTATAATATCTTTTCGAAGTCTAACTTAGGAAAATCACATTGATTAATTTATTGAGTAATGTTGGCTATTGAGCTAATGCTTTCCAATGAAGAGTAAATTAATTTACTATAGTGAGTTAGATCTAATCTCTACCATTGATCTCAATTGAGGCTTAGGATTTAATCCTAGAAACTCATCACTCAGGAGATCTAGGGTTTGAGATCCAGATCAATGAGAAATTATGAGAGAAGCCTAAGAAAGAGGTGAAAGACACATCGATTTCATTGGGAGACCAAATTTCACAAGAGTGAGAGACTCAAGACTAAGGGGAGAAGAAAAATGTGTGATTGGGAGTTTGAGTGAGCACAATGTTTGCAGGTGGAGCACATAAGAGGATGGTTGAGATTTGCTTGAGGTTCAGTTTGAGAGTGTATTGTGAGCTTGGAGCGGTCAAGAGGGTCAAGGTTGAGTTTGTGGGGAGGATGAGAGGGTTGAGACTACACTAGTGGAGGGATTGAGTAGCTTTAAGTGGGTCGTACTTATGAGGGACAACCAGTAAAATGTAGGATGAATTTTTGGGAGGCCAAAGTTTCTAGGTTCAATTAGATGTATTTTTAGTGGATTCTCTGAGGGTTATTTTCCCTCTTAAGGGAGCCCTTAATTTTTCCCAAGTAATAAAAATTGAAGGAGAATTTGGAGGATGAAAACTTTGTTGTGCTTGTGACTAATTTTTCCATATAAAATTTCCCTACAAATTATTTAAATTGAAGTATAATGTATTTTATTTAACATTTTTTCAAAAAAATAATTTTCTGGGAATAAAATAATTTTTAGGAATTTAAATAAGATATTGTTTTGGAAAAATTAACATGGTATTATTGTAACATCCCCGATTATTAATGCCATTAACATTGTAATTGTAATTAATTATGTTATCCATCCTTGTATGGGCATGTTAATGTAAATGGGAAAAATACATAGAATAATTGCAATTATAATTTAAATACCTATTGATGAAGTGGTGAAGCCTTGATACAATAAAAACCATGTGAGGCCATGAGGAAGAGGGAATCTAACAAAACAATTTGGAGAATTAATAGTTTCCAATGGATAAATGGTTGAGCCAAATGTTCATAAGGATCAAGATTGCCCACATTTCCGAAGAAAATATCTAATGGGAAGGTGCAATAATAACTTCTAGTAATTATGAGAGGAGTGGGAAGTAGTACCTGGATTGCTCATTAGGTATGGACAATGTACCACTAGGACACCTCACTAGAAGTTATGATCTGACCAACATGAGCATACTTGAGAAGAAACTTGTCAAAAAAGAAACCCAAGGAAGTTGACTAGTGAAAGATAAGGAAAGGGAGAGAATGAAGCTTTCTCACAAGAGAGGAAGAACTCATGAAGGATGTAAAGAGTGTGTGGGCACACAAGAGAAAGAGAGTAGATAAATGTGTAGCATAGGGGTAGGTGCAAGAAAATAAGAGAAGAGAGTAGACTAAAGTGTAGCATGTTGATTTATGGTAGCATAGGATATGCTCTAAGCCTCAAAACTTGCAGGGAGGCTTGGGCACATGTATTCTAGAATAACCAGAAATTGTTTCGGGAAATTCCACCTAGAGACATTTTTATTAAAATAATTAATCATTTTTAATAGAGGCCTAAGACATCCCCGATGGGGGTGATAATGGTGAGGGTCAGCTGGTGACGCATTGGATCATGGAGCCAGAGGGGCATCCATGTGCCACCCGAAGGAATTGAAGGGTTGTCGAGACCCGTACCACGCTCCCTGTGAGCACTACTTAATGCAGCTCAGAGCCAGGAGGGTGGCCATTAGCAAGCATTGGGCGATGAGGAGAGAGTATTTGTAGAGGAAGAGATGTGGGTTGTATGCATCCTAGCTCAAGTTGTGGCTTGGGGCGGAAATGCAGGGCGAGAACGTCAAATGTGGCTGGGAGGAGAATTGGCACCTGCAGAAAGCTTGGCCAGGGGATCCAAGGGAAGAATTATCTATCTAGCGTGAAAGTTTGTATCACTTTGGGGCTGGAGAATGTGAGTGGGGAGCAACCACTAAGATCTTCTCCGTTTGGCTCTATCTTTAGTTCATGGAAGCTCCACTGGAGCATCATTTTGTTGGAAAGAACAACTTATGATGCCTTCTCTAGAGCGGGTCATTCACAATGGAACCTGGGACGAATGGCAGCCCTCCCTACTCCCTGGCAGGCTACGGATATGGTGTTGGTCTTCGGCACATAGGGCTCTTAGGATCTGGAATTGTAAGTGGCATTTCATTTTGGTATGTTCAATTTAGAAGTGTGAGGCGGGTTTCACAGGGCAGACAACACCCTCCCCATGGCAATGCTACTGGTGGTGGTGATGTTGCCCATATGCCTCGACAACGAGGACGTGCCCAAAGAGGGGGTACCGGCCCATGGATGGATGAGCACCAACACCATGGAGAGCCCAGTTTGGACTCTGAGTCGATTGATAGACATCACTCTGATGCGGACATTTCCATGTCCCCAGGCTGCTCCCCGTGCCACATTGAAGCTTCGACCACCTTAGAGTCCATCACAGCCTAGCTGAACAACATCCAACTCAACATGGAAACACTAAGGGAACAGAGATATGATGAAAAAAATGAATTGGTGGCTTATATCAACGACCTCCAGCATATGCAGACTGAGATCTTGGACTCCATCGAAGGTCTTTGGTGGCACCTATGGCATAGAAACAACCATCTCTACACCTTCAAGACTTGGGTGGAACACACAGACTATCTCATGCATGAGCGAGCTGCATTCTTTGTTTATCCTCCCGTGTTTTCCCCAAACCCTCCTCCTTAATGTGTATTCCTGCGAAATTTATTTTTGATCCTTTTGTGCCGACAATAACCAATGACATCGGCTATCTTGGCTTCTTGTCGGGCTTCTTACTATTCAAAGAAAGGCCCGTGCTAGCTCTTAAAATCGTGACATTGTATCTTATTGCAGTGGTGATGTATTTTGGTGGTGCTGTGGTGATGTATTTTGTTGAATTTTCTACTATGATAATATAAATCTTGCTTTTTTACCGACAAAAAAAAAATAGAGGCCTAAGTCTAAACTTAGGGAATTAAAGGGTATTAATCTTACTATGGGTGAAACTTCTAGAAGAAGACAAGGATCAAACCAAAATGATCTGAGCCATTGATTAGAACCTAATTTGGGCTATTGGTTCTCAATAGAAGGATTATAAGAGGAGGCTTTATGGGCATTTGAAAAACACATCGAGTGGGAGATTAGATATCAAATTTATGAAGAGAGAAGCACAACAATTTCCGGAGAGAAGTTCGAAGTGATTTCTTGCAATGAGGGGTAGGGATAGTTCTAGTTAGATATTTTTCCTTATCAGAGAATACTCAACAGAGGAGGCAGAGAGAGATCTAAGAGAGGCAACGTAGAGGCTATGCTGGGCAGTGTAAGCTGACGCAGAGGCTACGCTAGGCAGTGTAGGCTGACACAGAGGCAACGCAGAGCCATGACAAGATCCTTATTTTTGCTGGAGAGGTTAATTTATGAAGTCGAAAGCCGGGGTGTGAGACTGGGAGGACATAATCAAAGTCTCAGAGGAATATCGATCAGTAGAAAGGATGGCATTGTCCCTAGAAACTATGATGATGGGCCTACGTAGTGATTGCGCAGAGGTAGCAAGTGACAAGCCATTCTGTGGTTGGATCAATCAAGATCGCCAGTGATAGTGCGAGGTATTTCTCACTAATATCCTGTCAGTCATATTCTCTGTACTGGATAGCCAACAAAGCATCCAGAGATTGTATTCAGAAAAGTACTTAATAATACAAACCCTCAATTGTTGCACCGATTTTCTCGCATTGGGTTTTTCTGGGGACATTTGTCCAAAAATAATTGTGGAATGTGCTGTGTATTTATTTCTTGCCCAGTTACTTGATTTTGCATATAAGTTTAATTGGTGAAGGCCGTAGTGTATTAGTTTCGATATTTGTTGTCGGAAGTAGTAAATAATTTGTTCAGTAATTAAAAAATAGAAGGAACTTAATCGATCGTTGCAGTAGAAATTTGGGCTTCCAAATTTTCACATGGTATCAGAGTGAATGTGAAGCAAAAGAGTAAATTAGAAGAGCCCAACGCTGGAGAGAAGGAGGGAGAACAAAGTGTTGCATAGGCAGCAGATCGAATCCCTAGAGGGATTACGTAGTCCAAGATAGGAGGGAAATATTCTCAAGGAAGATCTCTCTCTGATTGAGTCGACAGAGAGGTAATATTTCCATATCGAGATTTGTCAGCAGTAGAGGGAGCAACGTAGCAGTATATTCAGTGCAGAGTATTTTTTCGGTGAGACACAGTTTTTCTGTGACAGTTGTTGGGGCAGAAAAACATTAGAAGAGGGAAGGAAACACTATTTGAGGGAATTTCTTCCTCAGAGAAATCCTAGCTAGGGAATTCAACTTATCATTTGTTGAGCAGTAGTAGAGAGGAGAAGATCTACTAACTCCAGTAGAGAGTGTGTAGGCCAGCCCAATAGCACCTCAGAGGAGAGAGGAGGCAATTCAACATTTTGCTGCAGAGATGGCCATGGATGGGCATGATCTATGGAAGAGAAGAAAATTAGATCTAATTGCTGCTAATTTCTGACATAGATCAATATCCTTGCTACAGGAGCCCAATAGAATCAGTAGCAGGAGGATCATAGTGTCAGCAGACGCTACTAGACATTCAAATGATAGTTGCATAGCTAGTTGCAGTCAGTTTCTAGAAGACAGTTGAAAAACTAGTTGCAGTGACACAAGCAGTGTGAATTTCCTAGTTGCAGTATGGAGGTGCAGTTCCAACCAAGAAATTCCCAACACAAAGCTTCATAGTCTAGCTTCCTGTGCAGGAGGACTATGCAAGTTACCAGGAGGGAGTAGAAAGATTGAGACTCAAAGGGAGTCTAGTTTCAAAGGGAGAAACCCTATGGAAGCTAGTACTTTTGGATCTGGGGATATCAAACTCATTATTGCAGTAGTTACAGAAACAGTGCAAAAGCATAAGTAGAGTAGTAGTAGTTGTAGTATGAATAGATCATATTTCAACATGATTCCCCAGATACCTCCAGGGGAGAGGAGGGTGATCTAGTACTGTAGTTTGAAACAATTGTAGATGGGAATGATCCTTGAGGAGTCCACCTCTTGGATCAATACGTTGCTACGGAGCCCATATCAGAAGTAGAAAGATAGACTAGGGTTAGTTAATGCAGAGAAATGTCAGAGTGACAGTTGCAGTGGCGAGGAGCGCCAAAATTTGCGCAGCGCATAATAGTTCAGTTGGCATAGAGCAGAGTTAGCAGCAACGTAGTGGATTTAGTAATAGTGTAGAGACTAGCAGCAGTTAGAACTCCAGCAGCAAATGCATCACATTGAACACTTGTTCAGTAATTTTGGATGCTTTTTCATTGCTGATGCAACAAAAACAACAGTTAGAGAAGGTTGCAGTGCAAATGTAGTGTTCAGTGGTAGTGCCAACAGCAACACAGTTGAAGAATTTATGAGTGTTGCAGTACATATGCAATCTTAGCAGTGACAGGGTCAAAAACAGTACAGATTTAGCATTTGCGCAGTAGTTGGTGGGCAGAAATGTTAGCCATCAGTAGCACAGAGGGATATGTTACAAAGAAGGGTGATGCTTCAACAAGTTGCGTTACTACATCACATTCCTCGCTAAGAGGGGGCGTTGATTTCTGGTAGCATTGGATGTGCTATAGGCCTCAAAATTTGTAGGGAGGCTTGGATACATGTATTCCATAATACCCATAAATCGTTTTGGGATATTTCACCCAGAGACAGTTTTATCAAAATAATTAGTTATTTTTAATAAAGACCCAAGTCTAAACTTAGGGAATTAAAATAATTAAAGGGTATTAATCTAACTGTGGGTGAAAATTCTAGAAGAAGACGAGGATCAAGCCAAAATGATCTGAGCCATTGATTAGAATCTAATTTTGGTCATTGGTTCTCAACAGAAGGATTATAAGAGGAGGCTTGATGGGAATTTGGAAAACACATCGAGTGGGAGATTAGAGATCGAATTTCTGAAGAGAGCAGCACAACAGTTTCCAGAGAGAAGTTCGAAGTAATTCCTTGCAATGAGGGGCAGGGATAGTTCCGATTGGAGGCAACGTAGAGGCTACAATGGGTAGCAGAGGCTATGCTGGGTAGCGTAGGATGATGTAGATGCAACACAGAGCCTTGAGGATATAAGTATTTTTGTTGGAGAGGTCAATTTCTGAAGCAGAAAGACGAGGTGTGAGACTAGCATAATCAAAGTCTCAAAGTAAAATCAACCAGTAGAAGGGACGACGTTGTCCCTAGAAGCTATGACGTTAGCCTAGTCAGCGATTTTGTAGAGGCAACATAGAGGTAGCAAGGGACAAGCCATTCTGTGCCTATAATAGTCAGGATCGCCAGTGTAGTGTGAGGTATCTCTCACTAATCTCCTATCAGTCATATTCTCTGTACTGGATAGCCAATAAGGCATCCAGAGATTGTATTTAAAAAACTATATCTTAATAATACAAACCCTTAGTTATTGCACCAATTTTCTCGCATTGGGTTTTTCTGGGTACCTTTGTCCAAAAATAATTGTGTAATGTGTTGTGTATTTCTTTCTTGCTCAGTTACTTGTTTCCACGTATAATTTTAATTAGTGAAGGTTGCGGTGTATTAGTTTCGATATTTTTTGTAGGAAGCAATAAATAATTTAATCAGTAATTAACATATAGAAGGAACTTTATCAGTAGTTGTAGTATAAATTTGGGCTCCCAAATTTTCACATAGTACAGGAGCAAGTGTAAGAAAATAAGAGACAAGAGGAAGTTTTCATGTGACCTAGAAAAGGAACCCAATGTATGAAACTAGTTCACATAATTTCTATGAGTGAGGACAAGAGTGAGACTTAGCCTGAACTAGAGGCTCTAATGGTTGTTGGGGATATTCTTTGTGTATGCACATAAACATCAGAAGGAAGTTTCAATGAACTATTGACTGGGAAAAGGGATCCTTTCATGCTATGTGGGCCTAAAATGTTCATCTACAAAATAAAATGTTGGTAGCCATGCTCTTGAGCACTCAAAAGAGGCACCAAGCAAATATTGGTTGTGCAAAGGACTCTCCTTGTGTTGTGCAGGTTCCATGGTGATCGCATTGGGAATGGGATCAATGCTTGGATATACACATTGAAAGTATCCAAAATGACCTCTGATTGGATGAAGGATAGTGGCTTTCATACTTACACCACTAGTAGCCTAGGATATGTTGCCCCTAGGGTGCTTGCAATGTAGAGTAGATGAGAAATCACCCATAATAGTTGGGAAAAAACTCTGGGTTTGGTGTGATATTAAAGGAATTGTTGAGTTGCTTGATGAAGGAGAATGTCCTTCATGAATTCATGCTATAATTCTAAGTATAAATCCCCTCATGGTTTCTTGATCTGACTTAGGGGTTGTTGACTGTAAGAAATATTGCAGTCCAGATAAGCCTATGGTGGGGTGGAACGTGGATCACCCTTCATCAGTTGTAGACAACATAATATCATAATCAAATAAGTACCCTCATGGACCTGAACTTTGTAATGTAAACCGTGTTAATAAGAAAGAAATAATCATTTTTGAAATGTATCGTGTTATGTGCTTGTCTGTTTAATGAGAAATATGGTATATACGATGTATTTTTATGATGTGAAGCATTAGATCTTAGATGAAATGGTTGTATAATACTTATATGCCCTATAATAAATATTTAATCTACATTTATGTCACACCTTTCTTGTTATGTACAATAAGTAATTAGCACATTAAGCATGGTATTGAAGGAATTTTAGCCCTGGTCATGGGATGCTAATGTCCATGGTTTATTCTTGGATAGATTGGAGAAGATCTAGGCCAATTGAAGCCATTAGAGGGTTTTGTGAATGATGTGGATATCAAAGGCTTACTTCGATTTTTGGAGGGAAGAATTGGTAATTGGAAGTAAATTGAAGGCTTTTGGTTGGTGAAATATCCTAGGGAGACCTTCGTGTCATCAGGATCCTTTTGTGTATGCCAATCTCTGTCGGGAATATACTCTTCAACTTTTGGGACAAGCTATGGATTCCCTCTACGAAAACGAGCTGCAAAATGGAAGTTTGGGATTTGGTGCTTATAGCCTTACATAAATTTTGGGTTAGAGCCCTTTGCATAACATTATATAGAAATTGTAGGATTGGAAGGCTTTGGCCTTGGCCCTAGTCATATGGTTGAGATAAATTTGTGACCAAGAGTTACTTGGAAGGAGGCTTACCTGAATATTGGACTCCAAGAGAATGAAAAAAATTATTTTTGGGAAATTCCTCTGTATGATGTGGCCCAGGTTAATGGGCCAACACTCAATAGTAAACATTTTTGTTAACTGGGTGCATCAATTGATGGCACCATGACCTTAACGCACTATGTCAGCATGATGTCAAAATTGAGGACATGGTATTCCAAGTGAAGGACACATGTCACCCATATTTGATGGTTTTGGCCACGTTTTGGCATGCCAACTTGGAAAATAAGCGTAACACATGGCACACATCAGTCATGCACATGGAAGGAGACACATTAGTGTATGACACATGTTGGACTGTGATTGGATAGAGGAGATATGAGGTGGTAGGCTGAGCTAGCCACTAGTCCATCAACATATCAGTAATTGTGGAGTTTTACATTATAAGAGATTTAACCAATGTCCTAATATCTTAGTATTCTACATGGGGACATCGGCCATAACATACATATTAGTATATTAGCCTATCAGCTATATGAAAAAATCCAAGGACTTCAACCCAAGGCATATATACATATCAATTCATCAACATGTCAGTATATTGGCCATATTGGCCACATCGGGCACACTAACATACTACACTATACCAAAACCCCAATGGTTTAGATAAGGTGTGTTCAATGCAAAATCATTGATATGGTGAGCCTTTATTATGATATCTATGTAGTGAATGCGGGATAGTGTGGGAGCTTCATGTGGAAAAGGGCCATCATGTGTCAACCACATTGACTTATACAAATGATGATATGGCCCTTAAGGGGGAGAATCTTCAAAGGGGCATAACTTTGTGCATGGAACTCAAAATGAGATGAAACTTATATTGTTTGAAAGCTCTTGATGAGTAGAAGATGCATTAGAGAAATTTTGAGGTCTGAAATGGGCCACCTAAAGAATATAATAAAATAATAATGGAAATAATAAAATAAGATTAGATTACATCATCATATTTTACAATGGAAAAAGAAAAAACTACTTTTTCAACTCACATTTTCAACTTATCTGCCTACAATTTTACTCAAATTTTGAGTGGGAGCACTCATTAGATGCAGAATTTAATTCCTCATCCAAGGAGCACCCATGTTGCATACTTTCTATGGATCCATCGAAAGTATGCAACATGGGTACTCAACATTTGAGTAAAACCATAAGCAAATAAATTGAAAATACAAGTTGAAGAAATATATATATATATATATATATATATATATATTTAGTTTTTAATATTTTTATTTTTTTAATCCAAAAATAGTGAATAATACCCCATGGTTGACATCATAATCTTGAATCCAATTGGTTCTTATAAATTTGATTTCGGTTGTAAATTTTTGTTTTGAGGCCCATTTCAGACCCAAAAATTTCTCTAATGATATCAATATCATAAATATGATTTGAGGTGACAATAAAAAGAAAAAAATTTGATAACCCCATCTTCATAATAAACCTTTAAGGTTAATTTTAGTTATTCCCCACAACCTTGATATGATATTAGGGGGTTGGGTTTATTATAGAAATAAAATATTAGAAGAAGGAAGATTAATTTTGTCATAGAACACAATAATTATTTTTCCAACAATTATATTTTTCTAGGTTGTTTTTTTTATTCAAATGTGAGGATGGTTGCAACTAGGCTGAGATTTGAAGACCAATTGGAGGGTGTATCGAACTAAATCCATGGAAGGAGTGGATATCATTGGTGTTAATGGAGAATGCGATTTGGGACTTTGTAGACCAACAACCCACCCTTCCTAGTGATGCTACACAATTGGACACCCATAACCAAAGGGACATGAAATCTAAGAGGATAATTCTAGATGGGGTGAAGGGTCATGTGATCTCTCATCCTTTTGGAAAGAAAACAAATAGGAAATGTGGATGCCTTTGAAAAATTTGTACGGAAGTGGCAATCACAATAGGAAAATGGTGCTGAGGGAAAAGCTCATGAGCATTAAGATTTCCATATTAGATAGAGTGGTGTCTTATGTTACCAATCACATAGGTTGTAGTTGGGAAGGCCATATTAGAGGAGTTGATGAGAATGGACCCAAATGGCTAAAAAAAATCCACGAGCTCCCTTTTTCAATGGTATTGTGGCATCAGAGAAGCTTCCAAACTAGGAGAGTTCGTGGGATGAATTAATCCAAGAGGAGATTTGAGATGAGTCTCTATATGGTGGCTAGCAAAAAGGTGATGATGAGAACCTTACATTTGTTAGTCAGGAAAGGAAGGGTAATGGGAACACCTAGAAATTTTTTGGAGGAGATGCTACCTTAAGAGCTGAAAAGAAGAAGGACATGAGCAAAGTGAAATTCTTTACATGTCATAAATTTGGCCATTATGTAGGCCAATGTTCGAACAAGAGGAAAGGAAAAGGAGAGGCATAGGTTATAACTTCAGCAGATTCATAGATCTGTGATTTTTCCACTAGATTTAAGAAATAGTTCATGTTGGTGTTGCAACTTTAGCAGATTCATAGACCAATGATTTTTACACTAGGTTTGAGAAAGAGTTCACATTGGTGTCTTGTTTTTCTGGCACCATAGCTAAGGGTGCATGGTTCATAAACAAATGGTGCTTCTCATCATATGACAAGATCACGAGAGTTGTTCACTAGTTTTTGAGAGGGAGAATCGGAGCTACATGTGGAACTTGGGAACAATGCCATGTGTGTTGTAGAGCAAGTTGGGACTATTTAGTTTCAAATAGAGTCATGAGAATCTTTGTAGGTGACATAAGTATTAGATGTTCCATGGCTGACCAAGAACCTTCTAGTAGTATAAACCATGTAGGGCAAGGGATATGAGGTTTACTTCCAAGATGTACAAGCACTTATCAAGTCGAGAGATTCTAGTTTGATCACATGACAAGTGAATCAAAGTAGAGAAGGAAAATTGTACATGTTGAAGGTTCATCCTATATGTGCCCTGGTTCATGATACTGATAGTTTGTGGAAGTTATGGCATAAGAGGATGGTTCACTTGCACCAAAAAACCTCACCTATATTGAGGGAGATTGTCACTGGTCTTTTAGAGTTCACTATGGAGCAACATAGTGTGTGTTCAATGGTTGTGGACTTGGAGAGTGTGCCAATATGACCTTTCCTAATAATGACAACAGGTTGAAGTGCATATTGGATTTGGTACATTCATATGTGAGTGGTCTTGTGTTAGTTTCATCTTTGAGTGGTTATAATTACTATGTGACCTTGATATATGACTTCTCCAAGATGACATGGATCTACCTCATGAAGACCAAGGATGAGGTCTTCAATTGGTTTTGGGAGCTTAAAGATATTGTGGAGAAATAGAAAAGGAGGAAGGTCAGATTCCTAAGGTTAGAAAATGGGGGAAAGTATACTTCCAACAACTTCAATAAATTTTGGAAGGAGGCAGTAATCAAGGAGATGAAAGTTCCTTGCATCCTATAGCATAATGGAATTATAAACATGAATAATAGGGCCATCATTATAGCTACCAAGACCATGATCCATGATCACGATATTCCCATGTTCCTTTGTGAAAATTCATGCAAAAGCATTGTATACATTCAGAACAAGAGTCTTCATTAGGTATTAGGGGAAAAGACTCCCGAAGAGGAATTCACAAGGGTGAAACCAGAGGTTGGGCACTTTCGTATATTCGATTATTTGGTATATATCCATGTACCTTTAGAGAAGAGGATGAAGTTGGAGTCCTCATCATAGAAGGGCATATTTGTGGGTTACAATGAGACTTCAAAGGCATATGTGGTGTACACTCCATCATAGGGGAAGATAGTGGTCTATAGGGATGTTAGGTTTAAGGAGAGCCAAGTCTTTAGAAGTCACATGAACCCCTTATATTAATGGATGAGGATAAGGAACAAGAGGCTTAGAATATTGAGGATAGTAGAGAATCAATATTCATATCAGGAGGAGGATTTAAAGGCTCCTTCTAGTTCTGTCAAAAGGAATTCGATATGGATAGAACAAACATTAAGAGTTTCCTAGGAGCATGTGGAGACTCCTGGGAGTACTTTCATGGAGACTACACCACCCAATCAGTTTCCTACTTATGTGGTGCTCATGAGTGACATCATTGATACTGAGATTAGAAATTATGAGGAGGACATTGGCTAGCGGGTTTGTAGGTTTGTCATGGTGGAGGAGTATGCTTCCATCGTGAAGAATGACATGTGGGATATTGTGCCTAGACCAAAGGGGAAATCACTGGTTATCTCCAAATGGATCTACAAGATCACGCATGTTGTGGATGACAATATTGAAAAACATAAGGCTAGGTTCGTGGTGGGAGGGCTCTCCTGGAAGGAGAGAGTGGACTATGGGGAGACATCTACTCTAGTCATTAGGTATACTTCTACCAGGGCTATTTTATCTATTTCTTCAGAGATGAGGTGGAGGATACATCAGATACATGTGAAGACAACCTTCCTCAATGGGAAAATTAAGGAGGAGGTGTACATTACGTATCCATAGAGTTTTTAGGTGCATGGGAGAGAGTCTTATGTATGCAAGTTGAAGAAGGAACCATATGGACTCAATTAGGCACTAATAGCATGGTACTCAAGGATTGATGGGTATATACTAGGTATTGGCCCCACCAGTAGTGAGGCATATTTAAACATGTATTACACACTTTTTGAGATTATCCATTCGTCTTGGTGTTGTATCAGTCGATGATATATTCCTCATAGGGTCAAAGAAGCTCATAGAGATGTGCAAGTGAGATCTTGCTATAAAGTTTGAGATAAAGGACATTGGCATGATGCATTGCATTTTGGGGGTGGAGGTGTGGTAGTAGACAAGTTATATTTTCTTAGAACAGGGAAATATGTAGTTGATATCTTGAGGATATTCATGATGGTGGATTGCATGCCTATGTCTACACCTATGATGACAAATCTAAGGAAGCTAAATGTTTTAATTTCATATTTGGTGGATCCCACATTATATAGGTAGATGATTATTTCCTTGATGTATCTCGTGAACACTAGGCCATATGTATGCTTTGTTATGAATACCCTGAGCCATTTTATGGTGGAGCCGAGGAGGGTGTATTGGGTGGAAGTGAAGAATTTCCTTAGTTACTTCCAAGGTACAATGGAGTGTGGGCTAATATATGTCAAGTGTGGTGGAATGTAATTGTATGGATATACAAAATTAAATTTATAACACTCCCTCCCACACCTTTGGACTTCCCAATCCTAGTGGGAGGTGTTACTCTAAGTTAACCTGATGGACTCATTGTGAAGATGGGGCTACAAGATTACTTCTCATCCATAGTGCATGGAACTAAATTTGGATGACACCATCACATCCAAATCATAAAGAGGTTTCCAACAATATAAATTTTACCCTGACTCTTGAATCAAAATTTATGGTCATTTGAAGTTGACCCTCTTAAACTCCTAGATACATTAGCAAATCACCTTCCATGTGGCACTCCCACCTCTCATGAGGTCCAAGGTGGTGGATTCTGCATCATACCTCCATAATATCATATCCAATTCTTAAGAGTGTCCCACTCTCATACTTCTGTGATGTGATAGACATCCTTGCATCAAATGAAGGGGGTGATCACCATCCTGCAGCTTCTGTCTACCTCGCAACTATGGTAGAAATGCACTAGTTGAATATCATCTGATGAAATGATATGGACCATTAGATGCATTGTGTAACTCTTAATGGATTAAAACTCAATCAATTTTGTGCCTGATGTAATATAAAACCATTTCTCTCATTAATTCAAAAGTGTTTGATTGTATCAGGTGATAGTTAGGGTATTGAACCACATACATGTTTCAGAACGATATGTAATCATAATAGTTAAATCAATAGGAACTAAATAATACCTTTGCAGTCCTGAGCTTTGTGGTGGTGTGGCTCCCAACCATTTGTGCCACCACGTAAATGTCACATAGTAACCCCACACCAGGTGGCTCCACTCACCAATACCTCGTGTCACTTAGTGTCATGTCAACATAGACCTCCATGTCACCCACTTCTACCATATCTTTTTGACATAATATTGATGTCAGGGTGACATCCTCCTTCCACATGGCATCATTTATCGGTACCACGCATCATCCAAAACAAACACTTGGCCATCCTAAAAAGCCACACTATCTACCACATGTCACACTAACAACATGACATGTCAACAACCCTTCCATGTCATAGGTACACATCATCAATGCACCACGTGGTCTATGCCACCTCAACTTAAAACATGGGTCCCATCGGGTCCCAAACCTCTATGTAAATAACATTTTCCCATTTAACAATGAAAGGAAATTTTTTCCCAACGTATTTCAACAATGCCAATGTACTTAGGAGAGGGGTGAACCCTCACATTTCCTCCATGTTGCAATGAAACATTTTGATGGTAGGTGATGGACATTATCCTTTCCCACACCCTCTTTCAACCAAAACTGATTCTTCCCAAAGTCTCTTAGCATCCTTGGAACAATACAACGTGAATTCCACCAACAGGTGATGGGAACTTTCCCATTCCACACTCCCAAACTTTCCCATTCCATGCTCCTGTTAATTTACAACCTTGTGCATAATGTCAAACCTCCCATTCTACGGAGGCACATTAATGTTCTTTGGGATGTAAATAAATCTGGTATCAAATGGACATATCTCAACATCCATGGCTCTGGCTCTATCGTGAGTCTTATAAACAGGGTTCGATCATCCCAAGTGCAAATCCGACATTTGTTGACAACAAGATTTAGAGCCTTAAGAACTCTAATGGATTACAAATCCATTCCAAGTGACAGATAATGATTTGCACCATTAATATAAAAAATATTGGTCCCTTAATCCCTCTCTAAAATCATAGGCATTACACATAACCACTACAAAGAAATAAAACTATTTGCATGCCTAAAAACATGCATTGCTATATTTAGTGATACAACGTGTCTCACACACATCGACTACATACTTCCAACAACCCATACAATTATCAATGATATTTGTGCATAACAACAATAGTGAGCACATGCAATGACAGTCATATGGGCTCATCAAATAACCATACATACCATATAAGTAACCATGCATTTAGGAGCTTATCGGAAATCATAGGGATCTCCCATCTCTCTCAAATCATGAGAAAATTCATGCATGCATCTCATTAAAAGCAACCAAGAATAACACACCATTCTCCATAAGAAAGACTGATACATTCATTGTTGTAACCCATTACATTATCATTCAACATTGATAATGCAACATGAGTTCAAGTAGTTACACTTATTTTTATAGATTAATGACTGGTAACTAAGGGAGGGACTTCAACTCTCCACCAAACCATAGGTCAACTACACTGCAATATTTCTTGCAATTATCCACCCTTGAACCGAATTCAGAGTCTGAGGAGGTAATTTCTTAGGAGTACTCTCACCAAAACCAACCAATAGATGGTGAGAAGTAAAGTCCATTTCTCAGGTGATTTCTCAATAGCCCCCAACTGTAACACCATGGTGACTCTCTATTTGGTAGAAAATCAACCACAAGGGTTCATCCAAGGCTTAGAGATTTTCAACTCAGTAGGAAAAGGAATATATATATATATATATATTAGGGAGGTTTATTAACTAGCTTGGTACTATAGGAGTAAAGAGTCCACTACCAGGGGATTTATCAACTTACTGAGCAAGTACCTAAGTGGTTTATCATCCTCGAGGCTAACCACTATCTATGTGATTTATTAGCTCTTTGAGCAAGTACTTAAATGGTTTATCAATCCTAATTAACACTTGAGTGTCTCAACTCCACTAAACACTCTTTGGCCAACCGAATCACAGACACACAAATAGAGCTCAACAAACATAGGGAATTCCATCCCAAAGCAGAACATATACTATCACAAGTTATCTCTTCCTAGCATATTCAAATCCACTTCCAATTCACTCTTTTCATTCTCCTTTCCAACGAGCTCTCTCTCTTGCTCGAATCAATTCCCATCTGTCTACCTTCTCTCCATTTCCTCTTTGCTTTTTCCTCACGTCTTCAATCATTGGGTTACTTCTCCTATAGTTTTCCTGCGTGTTTACCATGCACCTGCCTATGGGCTACATTCTCATCCTCCACTCAGGAAGCCCATTCCCTTAATTCAATGCTTGCACAATAGTTCCATAAATACATTAGGGAGAGAGGTGGTGAAATAAATATAGTGGCTTGATTATACAAGAAACTCCTCTTCCTCAGTTCTTTGAATCCATGTCCATTTCCCTTAGCCAATTAGTGTGATACATTTCCACAGTATTTACATGAATTACAATCCATATCAGTATTTACAATAGGGATAACAAAAACGGTTTTCACAAACCCCACCCCCCCAAATGAACATTATCCTTCGTGTTCTATACCTGAAGAAAGAATTTACAAGATCTTTATCTACCCAACTCTTTTACATTTACTGTTAAACACACATGGACAGCAAACAATGTGAAAGGATAAATCATTCAGTACATTTTTTATTAACAAGAGACGTACATTTATAATACAATGTTGTGACTCTTGGGTTTCAGATCCCAAGGTCTCTTGGACTGCTTAGTCTTTTCGGCTTCCACACTAACCCTTTAGGATTAGGTGTCCAACATTCCCCCCCTTAATCCGAAGGGTTATGTATGAGTCCAAGAAGAGAGCTGTAATACAAAATGTGCAAAAATGCATGGCAACACTAGGCTGAATGTGCTCTATGAAATGTTGGTAAAAAAAAGGTGGTGGTTTAAGGATGACCACCAACACTGGAACGCTTAGTGCAGTTCCCGGAACTCTTCCAAAACTGGCAAGAAACTGAAGTTTTCTGCTAGAGGAAGTGTTCTCAATCTGTGATGGTTTAAGGATGACCAACAACTCTGGAATGCTTAATGCAATTCCTGGAACTCTTCCAAAACTGGCAAGAAACTGAAGTTTTCTGCTAGAGGAAGTGTTCTTAATCTGTGATGGTTTAAGGATGACCAACAACTCTGCGATTCCTGGAACTCTTCCAAAACTGGCAAGAAGCTGGAGTCTTCTGCTAGAGGAAGTCCCAGATTGCCAACTGAAGGCATGTTCAGGCATCTTATCTCTGGCTACAACTCTGAAACTGGTGTGGCAGGTTGTGTCTCAGGCTCGCTTGATGTGGCTTTGAAGCTTGTAGATGACCATCATTTCCCCCCCTGTCAGATACAAGGTGAGAAGATGGAGAAAACTCAACTACAAGACTGTTCAATATTCTGGAACAAGTTCTGACATGTGTTTGAAATATCTTCTTGGCTGTTGATGCCCATTGCCAAGAAGCGATCCATCCAAGATGAATCTTTGTTCTTGCAGGACGTTTGTTTTTGAAGCATCTGTGTGAAGAATGGCTAGTTTTATGACAGTGCTTACATGGATGAAGATCAAAACAGTGATCTTTCAAATGGCCAACTCGGTCACAGTGTTGGCGTTTTACAATCTGTTGTTGTTGTTGTTGTTGTGGAAGAGGGGCAGATTCTGGAACAACTGAAGCTGAACTGTCATGAAGAGCAGGTGAACTGTCATGAATGAATCCAGCACTCTGAAACTGAATGGGCTTGGCATAGTCTGGAATATGAAAGGACAAGTCCTTGTCATATCCAAGACCAGTTCTGTGCTTGTTGTGGACAAGCTGTTCCCAAGGTCTGATGATGGGCTTGGGAAGTGCAGACTGAGTTTCTGCATCTGCATATACAACTGCTGCTTTATCTGAATGAACTGTAACATTATTAACATGCTGCTGATGGGTGGTTGTCTCAATGTTCTGAACAAAAACAGGTTCAGAATGGTGTCTATTTCGATGTAGCTCTTCTTGCTGTAGCTGTGATTCAAGCTGCAAAAACTCTATCTTTTCTTGTGCATATTGCAGACATGTTTGAATTTCTGAAAGAGAGGCTTTGTTAATTTTGACTGTGCTGTTAGCAGTGGACATGATTAGAGTTCTCAATAACTCTAATATTCTTTCAAGCTTAGCCATTTTTCTACACCTTAAAAAAACTCCAAATCCCACAGAAAAATGTAAGCTGCTAAATATCTTCAAGTTGCATGAACTGTCGCAAGAAGCATGGAACTGTCCTATGCACCATTGACATGTCAAGGAAGAAAGAAGACAGACGACAAAAAGCTTAGGTGATGGATCTTGCTGCTGCTGCTCATGGACCACTTACAAAATACAATGCAGTTTGGTTTGAATGTTTGAAAACGAAGCCCAAACGTGATGCTCCGTCTTCTCTTGCTATTATAACTTTGATATTTTGTACCCTGGTTCACATTTTTTCTTTTGAAGCTAAATCCATATAAATATAAAATACAGGGACGGTATTCTTGATGTGACACACATTCATCATTCGGGACAGAAACGCACTTTTTTTTCGCTTATTGGGAAGGCGAGTGAATGGTGACTGGTGTGAGGACATAAAATGAACATTTTCTAGTGTACATTTTTGCTACCTTGGAGAGAACCCCAGAGCATTCAAACAAATAAGATCCTTTACAGGCCTCAATTCCATAGAGAGTGGAGAGGAAATTACGGTTTACCGGGTGATAAGACGGATTTTACTGGGAATAGTTCAGATAGATAACAACTCCCTTGTTAGAATCTACTATAGCCTACCATTCAGTGAGTTCTGCCTCTGCTTTCTTGAGATGGTCCAAAAAACTCCATTTAGTGAGTTCTACCTCTGGTTTCTTGAGATGGTCTAAAAAATTATGTGTGCTTGTGTCAATATCTTCAATACTTAGCATATCTGGTGTAAGAGGGCGAGTGGATAGATGGTGATAAAAATGCAGATAGTGTCTTCAGACGATAGAGAGAAACAAGAGAGAAACAAGGTGATCATCAGGCATTATTATGCGGTGTATTGCAGGTGATTATACAGAAGCTCGGCCTATGCTTTTGGTTCTATTATTGAAGGACCGTCCTTGGAAAAACTCGCACCGCTTGTCAATATGGCATTGAATTTTATACTTAACGCCTTGAAAGATGAGAACAATTAAGTAAAAGATACCTCAGCTTGGACTCTTGGTAGAATCTTTGAGTTCTTGCATGGCCCCGTTGTCCAGTCCCCGGTGATTACTCCGGCAAACCTTCAATCCATTGTTGCGGCATTGTTGGAAAGCATTAAAGACGCTCCAAATGTTGCAGATAAGGTTTGTGGCGCCAGAAATTTGGGTCAAGCCATTATTGTTGGGAACCTCTAACCAAGCTCGTGCAGCCAGCCTCATGCTTCCACATTTTCGATGTCCAACGAACTGATATCTTGCAAAAACGAACCGGCGACGTATGGGCTTTATATCTTGCAGAAACCGACGACGTATGGGCTTCAGTACTTAATGCATCCTTCAGCTGAAGCTATCTTGGAGTTTGAGGCCTCAGATGATGAGCGTCCAGTAGGTGAGGTCGCTGGAGACGAGATTTGAAACCAAGAACAAACTCGAAACAGAGCAGTGACAGCGTTCCAATACCGGCGATCTTGGTGTCAAAAGACTTACAACTAAGCTAAAAGAGGATCTTTATACAGTGGCAGAGTGCTTGACAAAGAGATCAATCAAAAAAAGACGCCTGAGTGCACATCCTGATATGACAGAAGAAACGGGGGTGAGTTTTCTCACAACTTTCCGGCATTAGATTCGAACTCGGAACATCTCAACAATTCTACAATTCCATCACTCAGTTTTTCGAATTCGGGATAACCCCGTGTTTTCGGTTTTTTTTTTTTTTTTTTTTTTTTTTTTTTTCGGTTCAACTAGAAACTCAGGGAATATACATTACCCAGTATACTGTAACAGAAATGGCAGATAAATCGACAGACAGTGGGGTAGAGCCTATTAATGAGCAGGGTGTTGCTAACCGCTAGAGTGTCTTGAGAACTGAACTCAACTGCTGGAGTGTCTAGGCGTTACATATGGGATGCGTTACTATGCTCAGCAGAATGGCAGCCAGAATGGCAGCCAGAATGGCGCTGACCAATGTTCAGATTCAATATGCTGCTCGGTCTCTCTACGCATCCATCTCCCAATGTTCAGATGTAATAAGTGCAGGCTTGAGCCCAAGAATAAACATCCTCTTAAAATAACTAAGTAATCAGACCATATCAACGCGTTATTCAAGGAGGCTCAGACAAGCTTGGCAGGGAATGACAACATGTCAGAGAATCTGGCGTTATCTCAGGTCGCAGAAGATCACATAATGGTAGATGCGAGACATGCGCAAAGAGTTGAGAAATTTTTCAGCCTTTTTTTTTTTAAGGAAAACACCAGGCTAACAGAAGATTGAAAGACTGACACTGAAGAAAGAGCATTTCTTAGAAGCTGGAAAGAACATTAACCTCTATGCCTTAGTCGCTGCCCAAATGCAGAAAGCAACCCAGATTCTACAACTGTTACAATAAAAAATACCCTTCCAAACTGTCCATCTCAAAATCAGAAAACAGCTATCCACCGTCCAATTCTAAGTTGTCGAATGAATACAAATAGCTAGAGACACAGGGATCCATAGGTTTACACAGGCCACACAAAAACAAGTGGCTCACAAAAGATTGAGCATATTATGAACGAACTTGCTCCGATACCATGTTAAACACACATGGACAGCAAACAATGTGAAAGGATAAATCATTCAATACATTTTTTATTAACAAGAGATGTACATTTATAATACAATGTTGTGACTCTTGGGTTTCAGATCCCAAGGTCTCTTGGACTGCTTAGTCTTTTCGGCTTCCACACTAACCCTTTAGGATTAGGTGTCCAACATTTACAATTGTTTACTAAAAAATCGTGGGTATTATACCCTCATTCGCTTAGCCATTTCCCAGGTGGCTTCATTTTGTCCAAAGTGCCTTCACTGCACCTTGACCCACTCAATTACTTGATTATAGAGCGTGATCTACTTATGATCCAGAATGCACAATGGCTTTTGCTGGAATTATCCCATAGATTCCACCTATATCATAGACCAGTCAACAACATGATTAGCATCATGTATATACTTCTTAAGTAAAGAGATATTGAAAACATCATGTTCCTTCACTATAAGTGGAAAGGCCAAACTGTAGGACACTTTCCCCACTCTTTAAATGACCTAGTAGTTTTGGTGTACTCATTTGATATGGAGCTTTGGATACCCGAGCTGATCGATACTAATTCAAATGAAAAGTCAAATTCCCTCCTTGGTAGAAGTCTAGGTATCTCTTCAGGGAACACATGGCTAAATTGTTTCATTATTGGGTGCTCTTTGACATGTCCTTATCGATCTTCAATTTACTGGTCACTTGAACAATAAAGAATACACACCCCTTCCTACTTCACCTCTTCAATTGTACTGCAGTGATTTTTTGAACTGTCACATGCTTTCTCTTTCCTTGTAACAGCATTTTTTCTCCTTCCTCATCGAGACATTTTATCAAATTGTTATAACAATCAACCTTGGTTTGTGGGCTGCTAATCAGTCCATCCCGACTAGCACATCATACGAGTCCAAAAAAAATAGGTTTATATTTGCAGTCATGGGCACACTGTCCATCATTACTGCGCATGATTTCACCACATGATAGCCTCATTTGTTAGTCCCTATGGCCAAATGAACCAACCAAGACATGTCATGGGATGTGCTCTACAACATACACTTTTCTGCAACTTGCAGTCTTCCATAACTGAAATTGGAGACAGGGTCAATCAAAATTGAAACAAACTGGTTATTAACCGTACCTTCCATTTCAATAATTGAGGCTTGGTGATCGAATTTCCTATTTTCGAATGTTGCATATATGCATGGTAATGGTCTGAGCCATATCCTTTATTATCTCTGCTTCGTACACATTGTACTATCTTGGATGATCCCATTGTATCTTAGGGTAATCCCTCCATAAGTGGTCTTCCCCACATTTAATGGGTTTTCTCCTAAACCCATAAATTTCCTCTCTTTCATACTTAGAGAGATGGTATTGATTAGCAGTAGTGGGTTTTTGTTGAGACTCACCTCTTGTAGGAGTGGTGAAGTTAACACTTCCACTTTGTCGATGTATTTCTGATTTCTACCCTTTTCCTTTATAGTTGGGCTTGCCTTTTGCTTTCCAATCAACCTTTTACTCAAACTTGTGCTTGGATTTCTCATAACATCCTTTAGAGTTTGTGGCTCATTTGTTATGTAACCATATCACAAAATAGAAGAAAATATAGATCAACGACTTGAAAATAAGCCTCTTCGAGGGGGGAACCTACTTTTACATCACATAAATGAGCAATTCTCGGATGATTCAAATGAAAATAACTCCCTAGTATATATAGGAGTCTCAAGGTCAAAATATAATTAGGGCCTACATAACAATAATAATGTAAGGGCTCAACAATAACAATAGTAAGTTTCTATAGGGAACACTAATACAATATGGGGTCCACAATAGTATTATAGGTACCTAACATGCCCCACTCCTTTAAAAAATTGTTGTCCTCAATGCTTGGGTAATTCTGAATTCTTTTGTATGAAATGCTCATCCTCCCATGTGGAATCTTCAACAAGTAAGTTCTTCCATTTAAATAGATACTTTGAAATTGATCGATTCCATATCTGTTAGATTCTTGTTTCCATGATTGCTTCAGGCTCCAATATGATTTTTCCTTCCTCATCAAGTTTTGGCAATATTGTTTGAACTGGGAGCTTGTCACCTATAACCTTCTTTAAGCATGAAACATGGAAACTGGGTGTACTCGTGAAGATGCGAGCAGGTCCAATTTGTATGCCATAATACCAATCTTTTGCTACACCTTATAAGGGCCATAATACTTGGGTGATGATTTATTTGTATGATTTTCACCGTAAAAATACCCAATCGCCCACATCAAAACCTCTTTCACTGGATTGTTGATATTCTTGTTGTTTCATTCAATTTTGCACTAGAGTCAGGTTATCATTTAAGAGTTGGAGAACTTATCACTGATTCCCAATGTGATCTTTCGGTTCTTGAACCTTAGAATTGTCTCTTAAAGACAATTTGATGGGTAGTGGATGATATCCATAAAGTGCCATAAATGGGGTCATTTTTGATGCGGTATGGAAGGAAGTGTTATACCACCATTATTCTAGAGGTAACCACTTGATCCATTGTGTTTGTTTATTAGATACAAAGCAACCAAGATATCATTTCCTAACATTTGTTCACTATCTCAGTTTTTCCATTAGATTGAGGATGGTAAGATGAGCTATGAGCTAATTGAGTACTGAGACAAGAAAATAATTCTGTCCAAAAAATTTCAGTGAAATTGGGATCTTTGTCACTTACAATAATATTTGGGTTTCCATGTATATTTTGAACTATTTCCATAAATGAAGTAGCAATTGTACTGGCTATGAAAGGATGAGATAATACACAAAAGTGTGCATATTTGGTAAGTATATCAACTACCATCATGATGAAACTCTTTCCTTCAGGCTTGGGTAAGCATGTGATAAAATCCATTGCTACCTCCTCCCAAGGCTGATTTAGAATGACTAATGGTTGTAAAAGACCCGAGGTCTTGACTGTCTCAACTTTATTTTGTTGGCAAACCAAACAATGTGCCAAAAACTTCTAAATATCATATTTAAGGTCATCCCAAAAAAATTCCTTCTTGACCTAGTGGTAAGTTTTTAAAAATCCTAAGTGCCTTCCTATAGGAGAGGTGTGAAATTCCAAAAGAACATTTTATTTGAGTTGGGAGTTCTTACAAAGATATAAGTGATCTTTGTGCTATAATGAATCATTTTTCCAGATAAATGTATCAGATGCATTGGGATCTTACTGCAAATTTTGAATGAGTGTCCACACCTCTTCGTCATTCTTCCATTCATCCCTTGCTTCAATTATCAAATCAGTTTGGATAATAGAAATGGAATAGAGAAATGCTTCCACATCCTCATCCTTTCTTGAGAGTGCATCTGCAACAACATTTTTCTTCCCTTTTTTGTAGACGATTTCAAAGTCATAACCCAACACCTTTGTGACTCATTTTTGTTGTTATTTTGAAGAAAATCTTTGTTCCAAGAAGTATTTAAGAATATCATGATCTTTTTTTACCTTGAAGTGTCTTCCCATTAGGTAAAGGCGCCATTTCTTCAGAGCATGTAGTATTTCCAACATTTCCTTCTCACAAATAGGTTTGTGTAAATAGTTTCCCTTGATTGGATGACTTTAAGTTTGTGGGTATTTTCCATTCCTTTATGGATTTAATTTTGTTAGGGTCTACCTTAATGCCCTTATGAGATACAATATGACCCAATTCCACTTCTTGTACCCAAAAGAATCATTTGAAGGGTTTTGAATACAATTGTTTTTCCTCCAATAGTTTGAGGACCCTATCAACGTGTTGAACGTGATCTTTCCAAGACTTGTTGTACATTGGTATATTATCAAGGAATACCAACACAAATTTTCTAAGGAAAGGTTTGAAAATGGAATTCATCAAACCTTGAAATGTGGAAAGTCCATTAGTAAGACCAAAAGGCATGAACAAAAATTCATAACGGCCTTCATGATTTCTGAATGTTGTTTTTAGAATGTCTTCTATCTTCATTCTAATTTGATGATATCTTGAGAAAAGATCCAACTTGGTGAAGTAAATTTCTCTATGTAATTCATCAATGACATGCATGGTAAATTTATCTTTAATAGTAAGCTTATTGAGCTCTCTATAATTAAGACACATATACCCCACATATATATATATATATATATATATATATATATATATATATATATATATATATATATATATACATATATATATATACATATACATATATATATACACATATATATATATATGTATATATATATGTACATATATATATGTACATATATATATGTACATATATATATATATATATATATATATATATATATATATATATATATATGTATATGTATATGTATATATATATGTATATGTATATGTATATATATATGTATATGTATATATATATATATATATATATATATATATATATATATATATATATATATATATATATATAGATGATTTTTAAGCATTATTTAATGTTTTTTTTAATTTTTTTTAATTTTTGTTTTCTTATTTGCTTTTTAAATTATATTTTTTAACACTCTAATGGGGGTGGACAATCAGGGTACAAGAGGGTGGCATGGAATGGATGAAACTTGTTTTGATGATGCGTGCAAACATTAGGTGTAGTTGCTAGGAAAATTGGCGTCAGGGGAATAGAATCGTCGAGGAGGCTGACCTTTTTAAACCTTGGAGGGTTTTCAGTTATTGTTGTTGGTGGTTTTTTGGCATGTGTGAGTGTGTGCACGTTAAGTATGCACATGCTCCCAACCTGTGCATGCTCGTCCATTTGGTGAATTATGCCTTTGTCATGGATGTCATGTGGGGAGATATATAACGTGTGCTTGGCATCCCTCTCGTTTAGTGTGGAATCCTAGGGAGTGGGTTTGGAGGTGCTCACATTTTGCTTGTTTCATGCTAGCTGGGGACGTCACAATTTTGTTTTTGGTTGCAAGGACCTGGGGAAGGCCAACTTTTAGTTAGCTCGCAAGTGCTTTGGTAGGTTTATTTTTGTAGTCCTTCACCTGGAAGAGTATTGCTTCTATTGTTGTGTTGGTAGGTCGTCCCTCATGTAATTCTCTACTCCTTCATTGGCAGTCGAGGGGGTCAGGTTGTGGAACTAGTATTTTTCTACCCGTGGTGGTTCTCCTTGCAGAATTTCTCATTTGAGGGGATTTTACTTATGTGCTCCTATGGTGTGTGAGTTAGGTGGGGATTTAGAGTTTGTAGTGTGGATTTATGTGTGGGGTCAGTCAGAGTAGGTCGTGTGTCCACCCTACAGTTGATTTTCTTTTCGCTAGTTTGGCAGCCACATCTATGATGTTTTTCCAATGAGATCGAGCCTAAAGGGGAGTGGGACCTTGTGGCCAACCTGCGGGCAAGGGTGTGTAGGTGGAAGCCATTGAGGAATAAGGGGCGATGGGTGATGTGGTGGAGGAGGAATTGGCCCAGGGCCGAGTGTTGTCATCAGGGCGTGTGGACTAGTCACCATCTATGGCGTCCCTTGACATGAAAATCAGAAGTATTATGGAAACTCTGGAGGAAACGCAACAACAAAGGCATGATTACTAAAATTAAGTCATGACTTTTATGAATGACCAATAAAAAAACCAATAGGATTTGTTGGAACGTTTGACTTCTTTGAGGAGGAGACAAAGGCATATCAATGACCTTCTTGATGTGATGGAGGCGTGCTTGGTTCACATGGAATTCCATGTCCATAGGGATCCAAGACCACCTACATCTTTGGGTGTTGGTCATGCACATGATGTCCCCCCTAATTTGTGATGTTTGTTGGGTGTTTAATTATCCTTTTTATCTTTTGGGCTATCTAGTCTTTTTGTTTCTGGAGATGATGTAAAACTTAGCAATTTCTAATCAGTTTTTGCGTAGCTCTTCTGGCCAACAAATTTGGTCGAAGTGAGGCTAGGAGAGTAGTAGTATGCTTGAATACTCATTATAATACTTTGAAAATTTAATAGAATTTTTTTTAGCGAGATATTTTTTTCATTTATTACTTTTTTTTTCTCAATCTGGCTACTTCTATTATTGATACAAAAAAGTTACAGCAAGGCCGTGGCCTTGAGAGTTCTGCCCTGTGAATGGCATATTACAAAAAGCTCATGAGGTCAAAACAGTGTGAACCTTCATCAGTAAGTTGACTTCATCTTCGACACAACACAGATTTGAACAAAGCGGAGACAATACATTGGACAAACATGCCACAGTGCTGAGTGTAAACGACACATGGACGGACATAGACCTGAGACAAACAGTAACTGCACGAAACAATACATAGTCATGATAAGTATAAACGACACATTGACAGTCAGAGACCTGGGACAAACCGTAGCTGCGAAAACAAAACATAGTCATGCTGTATCAGTCATCATCAGTGGTATAAGGCTCCTCGACGACTCTGCATCCATATTGAAGAGAGTCCTCCGAGTCTGAATGTGGAGCCACCGAGCCTGTGGGAACGCCACGAACAGGCGCACTTGGGCCTGCAGGAACGGCCGGGTCCAGCATCGAAGCACTCCCCATGACCGGGCGCAGGTTATCCACTGGATTCACATTCCTCTGTTCGGCAAGTGCTTCAGGATGGGCGGCTCCCAGCTCCCTGCTCTCTTCACATTTTTCTATGGTGACAGAGACTATGAAAGTGGAATTAGCGAGAGAGCATGGAATTCGATAGCGCACAGTGGGATGAGCAGCATGCTCACATTCGACCCTCCCAATTCTTCCACGACCCCTGCCTCTTCCGCCTCTTGTGACCGGTGGACTGCTCCGCCCAGGTTCCAGAGTTTCCGAAGACCGCTGAGAGGCCGCTCGGCCACCAGAGCCACCTCGTCTACTCAATAACCTGGGCCTTTCGCGCGGCATTGCAGCGTTCAGAGGGTGAATGCAAATAGAAGAGTGCTCTGAACGAGACAACAACAGAACATCAGATGGATCATATGAACCTGGCGCAATAACGTGCCCGTGTTCGCTAGCAGAGAGACTCAGAAAAACGCACAGCGCTGCAATCCAAGGAGCTGCAGAGGAATGCAACAAAGCCGCGGGAGCAGTGCGCTTATGGAGCGCCATGGCACTGTTAACCTTGCAACGGATGGACGAAGTTAATGTCTTCATAAATGAACTTGTGCGAGCCCAACTCGCCTGACCAGCATTAATACTCGTGGCGCATGGGGGCTGACACCTGCCCATGTGATACGCCTTCCACATAACCATTGAGCTGTTAACCACCCGCATCCGGGGGTGAGTGATCCTGATGCACCAGGGATGTGCATTCCTGTTTGAGCTGATGATCATCTGCTTCTTCGAGGGGGCCTGAGAATTGAAGAAGTTGCTGGTTTACTCCTTGATTGGCCAGTCTGTCTGCGACTTTGTTGGCCGTTCGTCTGACATGCTTGAAGGTGATGCTTCGGGGATTTCTCAGCCTTTCCTCCAGTAGTTCCAATCTGCTGAGCAACCTCCAGCTGGAGGCGATCTTAGCTGCAGAAGTGCCTGCTTGGATTCTGGTCGCTGCTGTGATTAGGATAAGCGAGTCTCCCTCGACTTCTAGGGGGAAGAAGTTCTTTTGTTCTGCAATGCAGATCCCTTTCCAGAGTCCTTCCAGCTCAGCTGCATTATTAGTGTCTTTGCCAATTGATCCGTAATAGATATGCAGAGCTGTGCCCAGGTGGCTCCTGAAGATTCCACCAAATCCCGTCGGTCCGGGATTACCCTTAGCAGCCCCATCAAAGTTCAACTTGAATGAGTTGGTTGCAGGGGGGGACCAGTTGAGGGGCGAGGCAGAGCTAGAGGCTGGATTGGCTTTGATCTGAGCTAGAAAGGATAGATCCAGATTCCAGGCTTTTAGGATGAGGCATTCCTGTGGAGTGTCTGGCGCATCCGTATCCTTCCAGTTTCTGATGGCCAAAGTTTCTTGAAGATATTGTTTCAGGAGGAGCCACAGTGCATCGATTGGCCGGCTGATGTTGTTGAAGATTCTGCTATTTCTTTCTTTCCAGAGGATCCAGTAGAGGAAGCCCGGGATTAGATTCCACAGCGAGTTCAGTAGCGGGCTTTTAAAAGGTTGCTTTGTCCATGTACGAATGGTTTCTGTGATGTCTCCCATTCGATTTTCTGATCTCCTATTACAGTGGTCAATTCTCTCCCATAGTTGGGTTGCCAGTGGACACGTCTCCATTAAATGTCTGATGGATTCAGAGTGGAGATTGCAGTTGGGGCATCTTGATGGGCCAATAAATCCTCTTTTTTGCAGGTTATCCCAGGTAAGGATGCGTCTTTTGCTTAGAAGCCATAAAAAAGTGGAGATCTTGGGCCATATGCCTGGTTGCCAGACTCTTTCCCATAGTGGATCCTTTTCTGTTTGGGAGACTGAGTAGCGAAGCTGGTGAGCTTCCTTGGTTGTGAACATTCCTTTTGGCGTATGACCCCATCTCAGTTTGTCCTCCAGTTGTGAGCATTTGATTCTCCTGTAATTTAGTTCCTGCTCTATTTCTGTATACGTTTCCCCATGCCAATCAGGTTGCCAAGTGCTTGCTGGTTTCCAAATTTGGAAGTCTTGGACCGTGTGTTGCTGCCAGAATTGATGGACGAGGATTCGATTTGCTTGTTGCATGGTAACCTGCCAGATTGGCTTGTGGAAGAGAGTGGCTAGTTTTGGAAGTTGTTGCCACGAGTCCTCCCAGAACCTTGTTGTGGTACCGGAGTGAATTTCCCAAAAACTGTGTTCTTGAATGAAGGTGCTATGGAGCTTGGCGGCGTTCCATATCAGAGAACCTTGTGTTGTAGTGCTGATTCTAATGAGATCATTCCATTGGCTGCCTGGAGCGTATTTTGCTTGCCAAAGCTTTGCCCA
This sequence comes from Pinus tabuliformis, assembly GCA_031772625.1. NCBI lineage: Eukaryota > Viridiplantae > Streptophyta > Pinopsida > Pinales > Pinaceae > Pinus > Pinus tabuliformis. The sequence goes on from CM062804.1 coordinate 207,478,522, forward strand.
GGGTGTATGTGGTTTGGAAATCCAGTTCCACCAAATACGTGCTCCCATAGTATTGTTGCTTTGCAGAGGATCCCTTAGTCCAAGCCCGCCTTCTGTTTTTGTTCGGAAAACTTCCTTCCAGTTGACAAGAGCCCATTTCCTGTTAAGCCCAGAGGAGCCCCACAGAAAGTTTCGCTGAAGATTGCGTATAGCTTTGAGAGCCCATTTTGGCGCTGCAAGGATGGAGAAAAGATACAAAGGCATGGCCTGGAGAATCGATTTGATCAGGATGAGTCGTCCGGCCATATTTAGAGAGCGGAAGGTCCAAGAAGAGAGCCTTGATTCCAGCTTATCAAGGAGAGTTCTCCAGGAAGCGTGTTTGATGGCTGAGTCTAGCAAGGGAGCTCCTAGGTACTTAGAAGGGAGCGTGGCAATGGTGAACCCCAGAATACGAGCGATATTCCTTTGAGTGGTGACGGGGGTATTAAAGAAAAAGAGTTGGGACTTTGAAGCGTTGATGGAGGTGCCGGAGGCGTCTGAGAAAAGAGAGAGCAGAGATTTAAAGGCTTTGGCCTCTTGTGAGGAGGGATGACCAAATAACATGGTGTCGTCTACGAACTGCTGATGGGATAGGGGATTATGACCATGAAGGGAGATACCTTTGAGAGCTTGGGAGGAAATGGCTGATTTGAGGAGTCGACTTAAACCTTCTGCCATGAGGACAAAAAGGAAGGGAGAAAGGGGGTCCCCTTGACGAATACCACGGGAGGGACGGAAAGGCGAGGAGGGGGAGCCATTGAGCAGGACAAAGAAGCTGGGAGAGGAAATGAGATTTAAAATCCATCTGGTCCAGGTGGAATTGAAGCCAAAAGCCAATAACATCTGATGAATGTAATTCCAGCTAAGTTTATCAAAAGCTTTGGAGAGGTCCAGCTTTAGAAGCATACCTGGTTTTTTCAGAAGCTTAAGAGAGTGTATTACTTCATTTGATAGGATGATGCCGTCCATAATCTGCCGCCCTTCTACATACCCTGTCTGCTCCGGAGAGATGAGTAGAGGAAGGAGAGGTTTGAGCCTGTTTGCCAGTACTTTAGAGATGAGCTTGTAAATGACGTTGCAGAGTGCTATCGGTCTGTATTTGTCAGGCTTATTAGGTTCATCTCCTTTGGGTACTAGTGCTATGAAAGTTGCATTGAGGGAGGGTAGAATCCAGTGCATAGTTCTTGATTCTTCCACTAATTCCCAAACCTCTGTTTTGATGAGCTCCCAAAACTCATGAAAGAAGTTGGCAGTGAATCCATCAGGACCAGGAGCTTTGCCATCCTTGAGTTGGGCTATTGCCTCTTCTACCTCCTGTAGTGAAATGGACTTGAGCAGATTGTTGTTATGATCCTCCGTTATGATTTTGGGTATGTGCTGCGTGATCTTTCTGATGGCGTTATCTCTGTTTCCAGGAGGCTCCCGAAGAATTTCCTGGAAGTAATCTTTGAATTCCTTCTCCATGTCTTCATGCTTTTCTAACCTTTCCCCTTGTTGATTATTTATGAATGCTATGTTATTATGCATTCTTCTTTGGATTGCAGTTCTATGGAAGAATTTTGTATTTTTCTCTCCCTCCTTGAGCCATTGGATTCTGGACTTCTGTCTCCAAAGGATTTCCTCTTGCTTCCTGCGGTCTTCAATTTGATTCCAGAGAATCTGCTCTTGATGCGCTTGCTCCTCCGTCCTACCATCCCTGATGAGAGTTTGTTGGAGTACCATCATTTGCTGTTCCAGCCTTTTTCGATTCTCAAAAATATTGCCAAACTGAGTGCGATTCCAGACTTTGAGGACTTGTTTTAAGTTTTTTAATTTCCATTGGAATTGGAACATTTTGGCGCCTGGCGGCGGGATGAATGATTGCCATGCCTCATTTACTACTGTTTTGAAGTTAGGATGTGAAAGCCAGAAGGCTTCAAATCGGAAAGGTCTATTACTTCTTGTGCCTGGCCGCGACCATTGTAGCATGATTGGCCAGTGATCTGATCCACCTTGTGGCATTATGGAAGCGTGAAAGTCCCCTCCCAGGTGGATGGCGTTGTCCGAGATGAGAAACCGATCCAGTCTAGAGGCGATGTGTTGGGTACCCTTGCGCTTATTAGTCCATGTGAAGACTCCATTGGAGGTTTGAATGTCCATTAGTTGATTGTTTTGAATGAATTCTCTGAGTCCGCTGCTGTCATTTTCTAGCCTTGTTCTGCCTCCCTGTTTCTCCTCCATTGTCTTGATGATATTGAAATCACCTCCACCAATCCATAGGGGGAACTGCCTGTTTGCATTTAGGATGGTAAGAGTATCCAAAAGTTCTAATTTTTGCTGAAGAGTCTGCGGAAAATATACATTTGAGAGGTGCCCATGAATGTTGGTGCCTATAAGATGGAATGATGCTTGGATTAGGTAATGGGTAGCATGGAAGTCGCTGAGAGTAAGAACCTGCGGGTTCCACAAGATAGCCAATCCACCAGAAGCCCCAGAGGCGTCTACTGAAACTGAGCAGCTGCCTGCCCAGACTTTATTGCGGATTCTTTCTATAGCAGTTGTGTTGCTTTTTGTTTCTTGAAGAAAAACTAAGGAAGGTTTTTCTTGCTGTATCAAATTTTTTATCATTCTGTGTTTTGAGGGGCTATTGAGTCCTCTCACATTCTAGGAGATGAGCTTCATGGGGAACATTGGGGTTTAGGTTTGTAAAACTTCGTCAACTTAGGGAATCTGCCAGATTCCATAAGTAGTTCGCCTACTATGATTGTCCTTTGTAGATCTGTTTTGCGCCCTCTTTTCTTAGTTTCTTTGAGAATTTTTTTTCCATCCCATGGGCTCCCTGCTTGTATGCCCAGATTTTTGTTGCGCTGTGCTTTGGTTAAAACTCCTTCAAGCCTGTCGATTTGCCAAGGGGGTATTGAGTTGAACTCTTTCTGCTTGCATGCCGTTTCTAATTTGAGGATGTCTAGACCATCTAGGCTGACCTTCTCTGGATCTTCTTCCATGCTGGTAGGTAAACTTTGATCTTCCTCAGCTACTATTTCCTGTAGACTAAGGGCTAGTGCTGCATCGAGCTCCATTGCTGAGGGCTGCTGGTTGGGCTCTGGAACGGGTTTCTCGGAGGAGGAGGGGAGAGAGCCAGCATCTAGAGCCGGACTTTTGTCTGAATGAGAGCTGGAAATAAAGCTGGGAGGAAGGGGAGTGGGATTAGATGTAGGGGCGAAGGGAGCATCGGGAGATGAGGGGTGGGAGGGGTGCTCCTTGGATTCTGAACTTGGATTAGCTGGCTGATCTGGAGAAGATAACAAAATGAATCGATTCTGGGAAGCAGGTTTAAAGGGGTTCTCTGGAACAGCTTGATTTTTCTTAGCATGTCGTCGACGATTCGGGACTTTAGTAAATCCTTCCGAGTCTTTACTGGCTTCCTTATCTAGGGGTTTGATCTGAGAGTTCAGAGGACAATCTCGAAAGAGATGGCCATGTTCATGGCATTTACGACAACGAAAAGGGATATGCTCATAATCTAAAGGTTGGTTCCATTCAAAGTCATCATGATAGAGGCTTACCGAGTCGGCGAGAGCTTTGGTTAGGTGCATCTGGACACAGATCCGGGCATATGAGGTGTATCTTCGGGTTTTGGTTTCCTCAGCAACTTTGATGAAGCTTCCTAACTTGTTGCCGATGTCTGCTAGCGTTTCTTCTCTCCAGTATTCCACAGGCAGGGAGTACATTCGTACCCATACCGGAGCCCAACTGAAATCTTCCTTATCTGGGTTGAACCTAGGCTTCCAATCGCTTAGGTATAGGCCTGAGGAGTTGAAAAAGTAAGGTCCACCTTCGAAAATGCGAGATTTGTCCTCTATACAGTAGAAGATGGCCGTGAAGAAGCCTTTAGGTCCTAACTGCAGAGTCACCTGTCCTTTAGGCTTCCATTTTGAGGCTATCCATCCCTGCAGCGCTTTTTCAGTAGGCCAGAAACCGAGGAACTTGCCTATGAGCGCATGGTCCTGCATATACTGGATCTCGCTGTTGATGCGGTGACTGGGAAGGTCGACCTTTATTCTCTCTGCTGCTTTTGGAATGCAAGTGGCCGAGGTCGCTTTTGGCTGCGACGAGGATGGCGTTTGATTCGCGTCTTTTCCTTTGTCCTCTGCGTCACATGCTGCCGTGGGATCGGCTTCACTGTTCATCTGTCTTGCTCCCTGAACAGAATCTGGTAAGCCGCCAGGGTAGGTCAGAGGAATTTCAGGCTGTTCTTTGTCAGGGGCAGAGACTGTGTAAGGAGGGGAGGAAGATCCCGCCCCTCCTACAGGCCCATCCATTGAAGGGCGTTCAGGAGGAGTCCGGCGGCGTGAGCAGGGAAGGTCAGGGAAGTACAGGGATTAGGGTTGCGTCAATGTTTGCAGAGTGAGACGTTCGCATCTCAAAGCTCTCTCGAGACGTTTTTCCTTTTCATTTATTACTTTTATCCTTTTATACCTTTTTTAATTATTTTTTGTTTTTAATATTTATTTTTTTATGGGTTATTTTTTAAACTTTGTTATTCTTAGTTTTATTTATTTATTAGACCAACATGGTATTAGGAATTCAATTCTTCTTTGACTACATATTAGTTTGTCTTTGACAAAAAATATATGCCACTTATCCATAGTTTAACATTGGGAATTAAATTTTTGTTAATTTTTATTATTATTTAAATTTATTTATTTGTAATGTGATTGGTTGAGGTCTTATTATGGGTTGTTTAGTAACTTCCATTTCTATTAGTTACTAATTTTTTGTTTTTAGTTTTATTTCCTTTTTTTTTTTCTATTATTTCCATTTTCATGAATTATAGTTTTTGGTGGATATTTTCAATATAAGATGACTTATTATTATACTAAAAACATGTTTCTATAAATTTAATTATTAAAAACTATATATATTAAGATAAATAAAACACACACACACACACACACACACACACACACACACACACACACATATATATATATATATATATATATAAAATAAGTATATATTTTAAAGTGTACATATGTTAATATAAACAATATTAGTTAATCATATTTCTAAATTTTTGGTGATGGTATTCAATAATACAATATTTTATTAGTCGTTTTATTTTTTGATGAAATCTGTCTTTATTATATTTAGTTTAATTAAACTATATTTAAACTAAGGGGCATGTACTAGCTACTATGTAGCCCTTGTTTTTATTAATTTTTCAGTCATTTAAAAAAAAAAAAAAAAACTTTTTTTTTTTTAAGTTTTTATTATTATTATTATTATTATATTTTTAAACTCGTTTTTTGTTTGTTTTTTATTGTTTATTTATCTATTTTTGTTTTTGTTTTTTCGTTGTAGGGTTTTTGTCAATGCTCAACTAGCAACCCGACCACACTATGTCTCTCATAATATTGAAGTTTTCATTACAATAGATCAAGTTCGCCCCTATTGTTTGTCAATGCCATGGTTGATTTTTAAGTTTTAAATTCAATGGGTGAACTGCCCTCACTACAAGTCAATTTGATGGTTGATTTTTAAAGTTTTTTTGCAATATGTCAAGTTGTCCTAGGTTGAGATTTTAAAAAACCTATACTTGTAGCATTAAAAAAAATTACTCTTAGTATAATGACTCTTTTATTTAGCTATTCATTTTTAAGATTTTTTTAGTCATGATACTTGGTTCTAATTCCATCACTGAAAAATGTCGAAATTTTAAAGTTTTCTAGAGTCATAATATTTTATCTTTAATGTCATAGTTAAAAAATGTCAAAATTTTAAGGTTTTTCATAGTCATGATATTTATCATTAATGCCATGGTTGAAAATTGTTGGAAATTTTTGAATTTTTGGAGTTGTTATATTTTGTATTTAATTTTGTCATCAAAGACAATTGGAATTTTAAGTTTTTTTTGAAGTCGTGTTATTTCTTTTAATGCCATTGCTAAAATTGTCGGAATTTTAACCCCTCCCAAAAGGAGTTGATGCAACATCAACAATTTTCTTATTTCCGGGTGTTTTGTTTTGTTTTTTAAATTGCATGAAAATTTTAGTTTTTAATGCCATTGTTAAAAGAAGAAGAAGACACAGGTGTTGATGTAGCATCAACACTTCTCATTTTTTGGCTGATTTTTCATGTTTATTGCAACAACAAATATATATATATATATATATATATATATATATATATATATATATATATATATATATATATATATATATAATTTTAACCACCCTCCCAACACACACAAAAAAAAAAAGCAATTTGATGCAACATCAACACTTTTCATTTTCGGGTTCGTTTTTCATGTTTTTTGGACAAAAATGAGGGTCTTTTGGGCTACAATTCTCATTCTGAGGTTACAGTGCTTGTTAAGTTGGTAATTTTGTTGTATTACCAGATTCATTGATACAACATGTCTTACATGTTGTGAAATCCAAGGAGTTGGCAACTAAATGATTTCCCTTATTAATGTCATTAACTTGTGATGTTTTCATTATTAGTATTAGATCTCTTAATTATCTTTTCTTATCATCAAGATTAATGCCAAGCAACAAATAGAAGAGAACATAAGATATAAGCATGCTGCAAGGGAAAAGCCCCCCACGAGGGGAAAACCCAGTCACAAAATCCTTCCTTCAATAGATTCAAGATGAGACGACTAAGACCCTTATAACTTAGACTCAACACTACCTCCATCCATCAAGTTAACCTTGCCATTCTTCTTTGTACTGTGATCCTTGCAATGACACTAGACTTATAATTGCGATAATGATAAGATATCACCGATTTTACATCATCGAGATATTCAATGTGGTAGCAATAAGATATAACGAAGTACATCATGTAATATCACCAAAATGTGATCATTGTAGTAGCACCGAAACTGTGATAGAAATAACATCGAGTCATTGAACTGTCTCCACGGAAATCTGCATTCAATATGCTGAGAATGTCATGAAATTATCTATGAGATCACAGAGAGTGTTCCAATGAGATCACCCAAACTTCATCACAACCTTCTCTGAGATCCGAGCTAGTAATCTACGTCATATCACTGAAACTTGTTCTCTAAAATGAAAATTTCTGAGATGGGTGTAATGTGAAGATCACAGGCTTGTATATATAGTGGTATGTCCATACTAAATGAGTCAATATGAATCATGAAGAGATGCGTCTTTGTTGTAGGTCGACATGAGTTCATTTTATGACTATTCCTTTGAGTCCTACTTGAAGAAGTCTTTGAGGAGGCTGACTTGATGATGATCAAGGAGACTTTGATGGAGGAGTCTTTTAACTAATAAACAAATTGATTTTGACAATACCCTAAAGCCTACAATGGAGGCTTGACCTAAGAAAAATGACCCAAGCATGAAACCCATGCTTCAATAAGTCAATTTCAATAATAATAAATTTCTTTTTTCTTTTCTTTTGACAAATATATTACATTTTGACTTCAAGTACAATTATGAAGACTGCACCTAGTTACATTTTCCAACACTCCCTCTTAACTAGGGAGTTATTCATTTTCACATATAACCAAATAGGTACATGGAAGATCTCAAACCACATCATCTATGAAGAATTTTAGGCACCACAATATCATGGACTAGATTCCTGACTAGGGAAAGCTATCCATTGGTCTCTCAATAATTTAGGCACCGTAATGCCACAAACTAGATTCCTGACAAGTGAAATTTATCTGGGTGGGACTAAGATGGAATCAAGCTTCCAGCCTCTTTAAGTACCATCAGGCTTACTTTCTAACCATCAACCCACAGTTCTAGGTGGGTGTCAAAGCTCAATGACCAACACCACCCTTCCAACTTCGGGACCTAGACATCGACACAAAGTGCCAGCCAGATATCTCCCCAGGCAATGCTTCACTCACAAAGCCTCAACACCCTTTGATCTGGCAGATCAAGGACAACAAATATCTCCCAATCAAACTGATCAGTAACCAACATGCTATCAAAACCTTTGAGAGATTTACCTTCACAAACACAACCCCAATCAATAATATACTTTCACATGTACATAATGATATACAAACCTCTGGGATCTTCCTGACAACTTGATGTTTCTTCTCAACTTTTCATAGTAGGACTATCAAACGAATCTTTAACAAAATATTCCTCAATCATACACTTTTCCTTTCCTACTTCATATGTAGCAACATATTCTTCAATTGGATCCTTCTTTCCTTCTTTCAACAACACCTCAAAACACATTCTCCAATTTCCTTCTCTCGCTCATGGCCTTCACTAAAACTTACGGTTGTTAGTCCTGGTCTAGTGCATGACACATGAAGTAGAGAATCATATTTTTCACTCCCTCTTAAATAGAGAGGATATAATTATTCTTGTACAAGGAATATTCTCAACCATCCTCTTATCCTAGGGACATTCCTTTCATTCAAGCTCCCTCTTAACCTAGGGAAATTTCATCCAAACTCCCTCTTAATTTAAGGAGTTCTACTTCTTCTTTATGACATCAGAGAATATTTCATGGATTAATTCCTTCTTATCAGAGTCATTCATATATCATGCTTATCACATCCACATTACTTATGATCATCTTCACCATATTGAAGGTGATGTACCTGCACAGCTTAGACAACAAGTACAACCAAAATTATAGAAGCATGAAGTTAGCCATATCAAAGACTTATAATAGTGGAAGCATTTAGACTTTACAAGCATAATCAACAAGAGACTATACTTTAATACTTCAACTTCTTGCCCAGGTTTAATTACAAACCCTAAATAACATTCATATCTCATCAAGATATCACACTCATTATATCTAGGGTTTCAATATTTTCTCAATGACAAGTTCCTTTATATAGAAAACCCTAGAAACAAATCAAATCAATGAATCTAACAACTTTCGGAATTCATATGTTAGAATCCTCACTAATATTTCATACACATCCTAGATGAGATTCAACAATCAAAACAAATCACAGCTTAATCAACATCATGAGTAACATCTATTGTGGTTTGATGTAAACCCTAGATTTCCATATTCAAATTCTTAGCAATCACTATATAGATTCATAAATTCCATACGGTTATACATACTAGAGAATTTAACTACTACTAGAGTTTAACTGCTAAACCTTAGATTTTCCAAACATCATCCTAGACCATCAACCTTTGACTAGGACTTGTTTCCAAACCCTAAGACTCATGGCCATTAACACTTAGGTCAACACAGATACCTAGGAATTCATCATCATATCATAAGCACATCATATGTCAAGCAATATTAATTTGTTAGACATATACCAACCTAGAACAAGCTAGGGTTTCAACCAAATGAACACATACCTAGGGTTTCATTCCTAGGACTCTAAATACATAACAAGCGTTTTTCTTATAGACCCAACCAAACCCTAAATATGAAGGGTTTCATAAAATAGAAAAGCAAACCCTACTATTCCAAAATTTCAAAGGTTTGGGATTTCATACAACATCATTTCAACCCTAACAAGTTAGGTTTTCATGATCATATCGCAATCCCAAACATGACATCATCAACAAAAACTTCAAATAGCATTACCCAATAACCCTAAGCAATTATAGGATTTCAAACATTGACATTATCATACCCTTAAGTTAGGGTTTTCTAGATTACCTATCTAGGATTCTATAAGAACAATTAACGATGTAAGGAGGGTATATTTATCAAGTGATGAATCACCCAAAACAATAATCTTCATGATTCAAGAGAGCTAAACATAACGATGTTAGTAACACAAATTTTAAAATAAGATGAAGAGAATTTTACACGATTTATGGTCTAAGACATACCTAGAGATGTTTCTTGACAAACCTTGTAGGAATTCCTTGAAGTGTAATCCATGGTATTGTCTACCTGTAATACATACTTTCAAGCAAAACACGTGATACCATGAACATGATTTAATTTCTTTAGTTAGATCTCCTACATAACCATGGAGGATGGTATCCTATCAAAGTTATTCCTTCTTTCAATCAACGACTTCTACTTGACATCCTAGATTACTTGCAATCTCTAAAAGATAAGAATGCATGTTGCAATATTTATCTTATCCATAAAAAAGGATCATCTAAAAGTTAAAATATTATGTTATACACACCATGTGATTACATACCTTTTATTTGATGAATTATTACACTAGCATGTGCGTCTTGACAATACTTGAATTCCTAGATTTGGTACATTGTAATTGAGCTCGCACAAGATTTGAATTTTATTCTTTAATAGGACACCCTTCGGATCAAATCCTCCATTCAAAGTTTTTGCATACCAAGCTTCATGTCACTGAATTCTTGTCACTGAGTTTGCACTGAATACTTCATCATTGTAATGCCACCGAGACTGAGATCCTTCCACTATGATAGTACTGAGACCTCATCATAGTTATAACATCGAGACTTCATTGCGGTGGCAACTAAACCTTCTTGTTGTGAAGAAACTGAATCCTAATAAGTATTTTCTTACTGTGATGTCCGAACTCCATCCGAGCTTCATTTCAGAGATATTGAACTTCTCCTTCTATGTTATTATGTGAGCTTCTTTGGTCAATGAAATCATTTTTGTAATATATAGCGAAGTGGTATCTTCATTAAAATTTGCCATCATGAAATACTTAGACAGTGCATTCACCAAAATACTAAGAACCCAATCCCTGGAAGGTTCTGAACTATCTCACTATGTAGGTACAAAAAGATCTCTCTCTATGAAATATCGTTGTGTTGTCACCTTGAGGGATCTTGATGCAAACGAAACTTCATACTGATAACGCTTCAAATATGTATAAGTGTTTCTCAAACTTCCTTTGACCTTGACCATAGCTCTAATACCATGTTGGGAAATCCAAGGAGTTGGCAGTTAACTGATTTCCCTTATTAATGGCATTAACTTGTGATGTTTTCATTACTAGTATTAGATCTCTTAATTATCTTTTCTTATCATCAAGATTAATGCTAAGCAAAAAATAGAAGAGAACACAAGATATAGGCACACTTCCAAGGAAAAACTCCCCTCGATGGGAAAACCCAGTCACAAATCCTTCCTTTAGTAGATTCAAGATGAGATGACCAAGAACCTTATAACTTAGACTTGAGACTACCTCCATCCATCAAGTCAACCTTGTCATTCTTCTTCATACTTTGATCCTTGCAATGACATTGAACTTACCATTGTGATAACAATAAGATAGCACCGAGTTTACATCATCAAGATATTCACTATGGCATCAATAAGATAGAACTAAATTACATCACTGCAATATCACTGAAATTTGATCACTGTAGTAGCACCGAAACCAAGGTAGCACCAAAACTGTGATAGAAATAACATCGAGACACTGAACTATCTCCACTGCAATCTGCATTCTATATGCCGAGAATGTCACGAAATTATGTATGAGATCACAAAGAGTGTTCCACTGAGATCACCCAAACTTCACCACATCCTTCTTTGAGATCCGAGCTAGTAATCTATGTCATACCATTGAAACTTGTTCTCTGAAATGCGAATTTTTGAGATGGGTGTAATGTGAATATCATGGGCTTGTATATATAGTGGCATTTCCATCCTAAATGAGCTGACATGAATCATGAAATATGCATCTTTGTTGTAAGCCGACATGGGTTCATTTTATGACTGTTCCTTTGAGTCCGACTTGAAGGAGTCTTTGAGGAGGCTGACTTGATGATGATCAAGGAGACTTTGATGGAGGAGTATTTTAACCAATAAACAACTTGACTTTGAAAATACCCTAAAGCCTACAATGGATGCTTGACCTAAGACAAATGAACCAAGCATGAAACCCATGTTTTAATAAGTCAATTTCAATAATAGTAAAATTATTTGTGCTTTTATTTTGACAGATATAGTACATTTTGACTTCAAGTACTATTATGAAGACTAAACCTAGTTACATTTTCCAACATTACACACATCTATCACGGGCTTCCAACAACCCATACATTATAGGTATCCATGATGTTCATGCATATCAACAATAGAGAGTATACATAGTGATAATCAACTCGACTCAAAAAATAACCATACATACTAGATAAGTAACCATGCATTTGGGGGTTTATCAATAGTCACAAGGATCGTCCATCCTTCTCAAATTATGAGAATAATCACACATGCATCTCATTAAAAGCAATCGGGAATAACACCATTCCTCCATAAGCAAGAATGATACATTCATTGTTATAACCCATATAAATATCAATCAAAATTCATAATATAATTGGAGTACAAGTAGTTACACACAATTGTATAGCTTAATGCATGGTAACTAAGGGAGGGAATTCAAATCTCCACCCAATCATAGACCAACTACACTTCAATTTTTTTTGTAGCTGACCACCCTTAAGTCGGATGTAGAGTCTGAGGAGTTAATTTCTCAAGAGTAATCTCATAATAACCAGTCAATAGATGGTAAGAAGTAGATTCCATTTCTCAAGTTATTTCTCAATAGGCCCGAGTTATAACACCATGGTGACTCTTTGTTTAGTAGAACATAAACCACAAGGGTTCATCCAAGGCTTATAGAGTTTCAAATTAATTCTACGAGAAGGAATATATGTATCATTAGGGAGGTTTATTAGCTTGCTTAGTATTGTTGGAGTAAGGAGTCCACTACTAGGAGACTTATTAGCTTATTCAGCAAGTACCTAAGTGGATTATTAGCCCCAAGGCTAGTCACATAGTAGTTTATTAATCCTTTCAACTAGTTCTAAGGTGTCTCATCCTGTCAAGTAGTTTATCAACCCTAGCTAGTATCCTAGTGGTTTATCAACCCCAAGGCTAGCCACTACCAGGTGATTTATCAGGTCTCTGAGCAAGTACTTAAATGGTTTATTAGCCCTAGCTAACACCTAAGTGTCTAAACTCCACTAAACTCTCTTTGGACAACCAAATCACAGGCACACACATGCCTCAACAAACATAGGGATTTCCATCCCAAAGCAGAACACAGGCTATCACAGGCTATTTTTTTCTAGCATATTCACATATGTTGCCAATTCATGTTCTGGGTTCTCCCTTCCAACGAGCTCTCTCTCTCTTTCTTGACTCACTCCCCATCTATCTACCCTCTCTCCCTTTCGTCTCTGTGTTTTCCATACTTCTTCCTCCTATTGGGTTACTTCTCATATTGTTTTCTTACATGTTGACCATCCCTTCCATGGAAACCTAGACTATAGGCTCGTCCTCCACTTAGGGAGCCCATTCCCTAATTTCAATGCTTGCATAGCAGTGCCATAAATCCATCAAAGTGGTACGTGGTGAAATAAATATAGTGACTTGGGTTTACAAGCAACACCTACTCCTTAGTCCTCTGAGTCCATGTCCACTTCTCTTAGTGATCTAATGTGTTACATTTCCAAATGCTTTGGGAAATTTTTGTTTACATGGTATGTTTCATAACATGCTCAACATCGAAATGAAACATTTTCATAATTGATCTTTTGAACCCATGCATAGTTTGGAGCTATCATATTAATCTTAATAGGAAAACACTTGTTGAAATCCACCCTAACACATATTTGAGCAAAAGTGGTGTTATAAAAAAATTTTAGATTCTGGGTTGTTGGCAATAAGACTTCCCTAATGCATTACTAATAAAAGATAATGTTGGGAAGTTCCAAAGATGTAGGGGAAGGTTCGGGAGCCTTACCTAAACAATAACCATGGAGTTTTATGTTGTAACTGAATCAAAGGTTGGAGACTAGGGCTGCATGAAAATGCTAGCATTTCCCCATAACCAGGGCTTGGATTCACAAATATTCTACTTATCCTCAGTATTATAAACAACCACAACAAAAAAACCCTGAACCAAGGGTAAATATTCAAATCATCAGTCAAAATGGATTTTAATGTATAAGAAATCCATTTGTGGAGGTCGATTAATCCTAACCAAAACCCATTAAATTTGCAGACCAAATTGTGATTTGAAAGAAATCTTTCACAATTAAAAGCATCCTCTTTCAAAGGAGCATTAAGGGCCATAACTTCTTGAACAATTGGAAGAACAAATCTGAAATTCAACATGTCACTGTATGAAACCAACCCTTGAGTTGCCATTCCTTTAATAAAAACATATTTCTTCTCTCAATCACTAGAATTCACTATTGATCAATGAGTTGCAGAAACCCTAGTTGTCGCTCATTAGAAAATTTCTTATGTTGCCCATATGCACATTTTTTTTAAATGTTGGTTATTTAACCATTTTTGAAGTTGTCTTCTTTTTCTTCTTGAGATGTTTGTTTTTTAAAGGTTTTTTAAGTTTGTGTTTTCTATTTTCCTTTGCAATGGTTTTTATAATGAAATTTTCAATTTGTTTGCAAATTTAAAAAATAATAATAAAATTGATATTTTGAAGTTAGGTTTTTCTTATACATTTATGTATGGTTAATTAATACTTCAATACACATAAAATAATGATCACTAAAAAAAAATTAAGCACTTGACCAAAAAATACACATTTTGCATTCTATATAATTAAAAAAACACACATTTTGAGACTTTTTCACTAAAAATAACATGTTAAATAAAAAAAATTTATTGAAAAAATTGAACCAAAAAAATTGAAAAAATGACAAATTTTATGAATTTTCTATCCAAAAATTATAACATTTAAAGAAGTTTGTTTTTTTTTATTTATTTTATTTATTTTTTTTATAAATATGTTTAAAAAAAATAAAAACAACTTCAACAAAAATGAAAAAAACAAAAAAATAAGATTTAGAATTTAAAAAAAAAAATTTCAAATTAAAATTGGAAAAAAAATAAAAATATTTAGAAAAAAATAAAAATAAAAAATTAGATTATAAACAAGTTGAAATCAAAATTTATTTTAAAAATATTGAAAAAAAATTAACAAAAGAACTAAAAAAACTTAACCAATTATTAAAAAAACTAAATAATAAAACAAAAAATTGAGCAATTATTAAAAAAATACTAAAACAAAACGTTCAGTATTATTATAAATTTAAAAGAAAATTAAAATTAAAAAGAATAAAATTAAACAAATGGAAAAATAAACATCATACTAAACAAGTTAGAAAAAAGATAAAAAGAAAAGGACAATGAAATATAAGGTTAAAACACCTTTTTTTTTCCTTTCGAAAAAAACCAATTACAAAACAAATTAAATAATAATAATAATATTATTACAAAATAAATGAAATAAAATAAGAATAAATATTTTAAAAACATTAAAAAAATATTAAAAAATAAAATAAAAAAATAATAATTTAAAAACATTAAATTTTCTTAAAAGAATATTAAAAGAATTTAAAGTAATCGGGGATTGGCGCCCTGCCCGACCCTCGCACCAAAATGTCGTAGGCAAGGCAACTGGTGCGACTTGGGAATTGGTCGTTTCGCCTTGATGCCAAAGGGTTGTAGGTTGCTGCTCCAACAACCTTCTCCGTGACCCTTTGGCGCTATGGCGGGGTGTCGATGCCCCAATCTTTTTTCTAGTTGTCTCCTCATGAGACGATGGGGTGGTTATTTCACTGGGATGTCATCCTCTCCACCAGTTTTCAAATCCCACAAGGGGACACCATGACTCGTCATAGTATGTTCGGAAGCATAATGTCTTGTTGGAGTCTGGCATTCTAGTTCCAATTTCTGGCGGTCTACGGACGCCTCGTTCCTAGGCTAAACTATGAGTTTCTAATATATATGGCTTGGAGATTGTTACATGGATTTGAAGACGTTGCTAGTTCCCATAATTTTTTTTAATGTTTATATAGATATAATTTTTTTTTAGTTCTTTTTGATTTTTTGTTTTCTTATTTGTTTTTTCAAATTATGTTTTTTAACACTCTAATGGGGTGTACAATCAGGTTATGAGAGGGCGCCATGGAACGAATGAAACTTCTTTTGATGACACATGCAAACATCAGGTGAAGTGGCCATGACAATTGATGTCAGGGAAATAGAATTGTCGAGAAGGAGACTAGTTGTTTTAAACCTTGGAAGACTATCAGTTATTGTTGTTGGTGGTTCTTTGGCATGTGCAAGAGTGTGCTTGGCATTACTAACATTGAGTATGCACAAACTCACAACCTGTGCATGATTGTCTGTTTGGTGAATTCTGCCTTCGTCATTGCTGCCAGGTGGGGAGAAATATAAAGCATGCTTGGCATCCCTCTCGCTCAATGTGGAATCCTAGGGAGTGGGTCTAGAGGTGCTCACATTTTTCTTGTTTCATGCTACTTGGGGACGTCACAGTGTTGTTTTCGGTTGCATGAACCTGGGGAAGGCCAACTTTTAGTTAGCTTGCAAGTGCTTTGGTAGGTTTATTTTGCGGTCCTTCGCTTGGAAGAGTATTGCTTATGTTCTTGTGTTCATAGGTCATCCCTCGTGTAATTATCTGCCCCTCCATTGGCAGTCGGGGGGGTCAGGTTGTGGAAATTGGTATTTGTCTACCCGTGGTGGTTCTCATGGAAGAATTTCTTGTTTGGGGTTTTTTTACTTCTGTGCTCCTATGGTGTGTGAGTTAGGTGGGGATTTAGAGTCCATAGTGTGGCTTTATGTGTGGGGTGGACTGTTAAAATTTATGGCTGGGTGCGGTGACCCCAGGGTCTGTTAAAGTGGGTCGTGTGTTCGCCCTACAGTTTATTTTCTTTTCGGTCGCTAGGCAGCCACATCTATGATGTTTTGTCAACGATGTCGGGCCTGACGGGGAGTGGGACCTCATGGCTAACCTACGGGTAGGGGTGTTTAGGTGGATGATGTTCAGGAAGAAGGGGCTATGGGTGATGTGGTGGAGGAGGAATTGGCCTAGGGCCGAGTGTCGTCACTAGGGCATGTGGACCAATTACCATCTATGGTTTCCCTTGGCATGAAAATGAGAAGTATCATGGAAACTTTGGAGGAAATGCAACAACAAAGACATGATGATCAAAATGAAGTATCACTTTTATGAATGACCTGCAACAAAACCAAAGAGATGTGCTAGATCGTTTGACTTCTTTGAGGAGGAGGCAAAGGCATACCAATGACCATCTTAATGTGATGGAGGCATGCTTGGCTCACATGGAATTTTACATCCACAGGGGTCGAGGACCTCCTGCAGCTTTGGGTGTTGGTCATGCACATGATTGTCCCCCCTAATTTGTGATGTTTATGGGGTGTTTACTTATCTTTTTGTCTTCTGGGCTATCTGGTCTTTTTGTTTAAGGAGAATGTAAATCTTAGCAATTTTTAATCAATTTTTGTGTAGCTCTCTTGGCCAACAAATCTAGTTGGAGTGAGGTTGGGAGAGTAGTGGTATGCTTGAATACTCATTGTAATACTTTGAAGACTTAATAGATTTTTTTTGCTTAAAAAAAGGTTTATTAGCTGTATATATATTTTTTTCAATTATTATTTTTATACTTTTATACCCTTTTTAATTAATTTTTTTTGTTTTTGTTTTTTCTTTTTAATATTTGATTTTTTTATGGGTTATTTTTTGAATTTTTTTATGCTTGAATTTTATTTATTGGATTTATTTTATTTATTATTATTTATTCACATGGTACAAGGCATTCATTTTTGCTTTGGCTATGTATTAGTTTGTCTTTGACCAAAAATTTATGTTGCGTATCCATAGTTTAATATTGAGAATTTAATTTTTGTTATTATTATTATTATTTAAAATTATTTATTTGTAAGGTGATTGGTTGAGGTCTTATTATATGTTGTTTAGTAACTTCCATTTCTATTAGTTACTAATTTTTTGTTTTTAGTTTTATCTCCTTTTTATTTTTTTCTATTATTTCCATTTTCATGAATTATAGTTTTTGTTGATATTTTCAATATAGGATGACTTATATATATATATATATATATATATATATATATATATAACACCCACACACACATATATAAAATAAGCACATATTTTAAAGTGTATATATGTTAACATAAACAATATTAGTTAATCTAGCCCCAAGGGTTAGCTCAATTGGTTGAATCCCTGTTGTTAAGTACCTCATCAATCGGGAGGTCATAGGGTCAATTCTCCTCGACGCCCTTGGGGTTAGGCCCTGCTAGTCTGGCCGAGGGGCTTGATTACCTTCAGGGTTGATCAACCCAGATTTTCTATGGACGTCGCGACCACCCAGTGTACGTGAACCACCCGTAAAAAAAAACAATATTAGTTAATCATATTTCTAAGTTTTTGGTGATGACATTCAATAATACAATGTTTTATTAGTTGTTTTATTTTGTGATGAAATCTTTGTCTTTATTATTTTTTAGTTTAATTAAGCTATATTGAAGCTAAGTGGAAGGTACTAACTACTATGTAGCCATTGTTTTTATTATTTTTTGGGTCATTTTATTTTTTTTAAACTCTTTTTTATGTTTAATTTATTTATTTATTATTATTATTTTTATATTTTTAAACTCGTTGTTTGTTTATTTGCTTGTTTGTTTGTTTTTTTATTATTTTTTATTTGTTTGTCTTTTTGTTTTTGTTTTTTGGCTGTAGGGGTTGTGTCAATGCTCGACTAGAAACCTGGCCACATTTTGTCTGATAATATTGAAGTTCTCATTACAATAGATCAAGTTTGCCCCCATTGTTTATTAATGCCATGGTTGATTTTTAAGTTTTCAATTCAATGGATCAAGTCTGCGCTCACTGCATGTCTATTTGATGGTCGATTTCAAAAAATTTGTTGCAATATGCCAAGTTGTCCTAGGCTGAGATTTTAAAAGAGCTATACTTTTAACATTAAAAAAAATTGCTCTTAATATAATGACTCTTTTATTTAGGTATTCATTTTAAATATTTTTTTTAGTCATGATATTTGGTTTTAGTTCCATGGCTGAAAAATGTCGAAATTTTAAAGTTTTCCAAAGCCGTAATATTTTATCTTTAACTCCATAGTTAAAAAAATGTCAAAATTTTAAGGTTTTTCCATATTCATGATATTTATATTTAATGCCATGGTTGAAAATTGTTGGAATTTTTAGAATTTTTGGAGTTGTTATATTTCGTATTTAATGTTGTCGTCAGAAACAATTGGAATTTTAAGGTTTTTTTGGAGTCATGTTATTTTTTTAATGCCATTGCTAAAATTGTTGGAATTTTAACCCCTCAAAGAAAGATGATGCAACATCAACACTTTTCGATTTTGAGGTGTTTTCTTATGTTTATTGAATGAAAATTTTAATGTTCAATGCCACTATTAAAAGAAGAAGATACAGGTGTTGATGAAACATCAACACTTTTCATTTTTTTGGTGATTTTTCATGGTTATTGCACAGATAAATTTACTATTTCTTTTTTTTGGAATTTATACCCTCCTTGCAAAAAACAAAATGTATGCAACATCAACACGTTTCATTTTCGGGGTAGTTTTTCATGTTTTTTGCGCAGAAATGAGGGTCTTTTGGGCTACAATTCTCATTTTGAGGTTATAATGCTTGTTAAGTTGGTAATTTTGTTGCATTACCAAATTCATTGATACAACATGTATCACACACATCGACTGTGGGCTTCCAACAACCCATACATAACAGTTATCCATGATGTTCATGCATATCAACAATAGAGATTATACATAGTGATAATAAGTTGGACTCAACAAATAACCATACATACTATATAAGTAACCGTGCATTTGGGAGTTTATTAGCAGTCACAAGGATCTGCCATCCCTCTCAAATTATGAGAATAATCACACACGCATCTGATTAAAAGAAACCGAGAATAACACCATTCCTCCATAAGCAAGACTGATACATTCATTGTTATAACCCATATCAATATCAATCAACATTCATAATATAACTGGAGTACAAGTAGTTACACACATTTGTATAACTTAATGACTAGTAACTATGGGAGGGACTTCAACTCTCCACCTAATCATAGACCAGCTACATTGTAATTTTTCTTGCAGTTGACCACCCTTAAGTCAGATTTAGAATTTGAGGAGGTAATTGCCCATGAGTAAGCTCATAACAACCAGTCAATAGAATGGTAAGAAGCATAGTCCATTTCTCAAGTGATTTCTCAATTGGCCCCAGTTATATCACCATGGTGACTCTCTGTTTGGTAGAACATAAACCACAAGGGTTCATCCAAGGCTTATAGAGTTTCATCTTACTTCCATGAGAAGGAATATATATATATCATTAGGGAGGTTTATTAGCTAGCTTAGTAATGTAGGAGTAAATAGTCCACTACTAGGAGATTTGTTAGCTTACTAAGCAAGTACCTAAGTGGTCTATTAGCGCCAAGGATAGCCACTTAGTGGTTTATCAGTCCTTTCAACTAGTTCTTACTTGTCTCATCCTGTTAAGTAGTTTACAAACCCTAGCTAGTATCCCAGTGGTTTATTAACCCCAAGACTAGCCACTACCTAGGTGATTTATCCGGTCTCTTAGCAAGTACTTAAATGGTTTATTAGCCCTAGCTAACACCTGAGTGTCTAAACATGACTAAGATCTCTCTGGCCAACCGAATCATAGGCACACACATGCCTCAACAAACATAGGAATTTCCATCCCAAATCAAAACACATGCTATCACAGGTTATCTTTTCTTGGCATATTCACATCCATTGCCAATTCATGCTCTGCATTCTCCTTTCCAACGAGCTCTCTCTCTTTTTCTTGACTCACTCCTCATCTATCTACCTTCTCTCCCTTTCGTCCATGAGTTTTCCACACTTCTTCCTCCCATTAGGTTACTTCCCATATTGTTTTCTTACGTGTTGACCATGTCATTTCCTTCCATGGAAACCTAGACTCTAGGCTTGTCCTCCACTAAGGGAGCCCATTCCCTAATTTCAATGCTTGTATAACAATGCCATAAATCCATCAAAGAGATATGTGGTGAAATAAATATAGTGACTTGTGTTTACAAGCAACTCCTCCTCCTTAGTCCTCTGTGTCCATGTCCACTTCTCTTAGCCAGTGAATGTGTTACATTTCCATATTATTTACATGAATTACAATTCATATTAGTATTTACGAGAGGGGTAGAAAAAATCACTGTCATAAGATTTGGTTAGGAGTGTAGTAGACAAGAAGATCACCTTAGGGTGTTGGTTCAACTTGGGATTAATATTGATTTGATGGTTTAGTAGGAATTAGTTTTGTGGTGTTCAGTTCAACAGAAGGAAAGTATATGGCAGTGAATTTGGTTATGAGGCCATTTGGCTTCATAATATGTTCACGAGGTTATTTGGTCTTGAGTTGGATTCCACGGTGATTCATTTTGGTACCACTTCATCGAATATATGGTCTAGAGGGGAGTTATGAAGCTTTAGTATATCTCCACAAATGAACAGAATATAGATATTCTCACCAAGCCTCTAGTGAAAGGGAAGTTTGTTTTCCACAAAGATAAGATGGGAGTGGTGAAGAATACCTTCGTCGCTAGGAGCGAGTGTTGAAGATGATAGCTCAAACATTTGCTTCTACATAGGTAAGGTGTCAAGCACGTAAATGTAAATGAATTTTATGATCTCTTTCCTAAGTCTAACTTAGGAAAAGAACATTGATTAATTGATTAACAAATGTTGGCTATTGAGCTACGACTTTCTAATTAAGAGTAAATTAATTTACTTTGGTGAGTTAGATCTAATCTCCACTGTTGATCTCATGTGAGGTCGAGAGGATTGAGGTTGAGTTTGTGGTGTGGGGAGGCCGACAGGGTTGAGGTCGTACTGGTGGAGGGGACGAGCAGCTTTAGGTAGACCAAACTTGTGAGAGACAACTAGTAAGTGTACGACAAATTTATGGGTGTACGAATTTGCTAGGTTCCATTAGTTGTATTTTTGTGTATTCTCTGAGGGTCATTTTGCCTTTTAAGAGAGGCCTTAATTTTCCTAAGTAATAAAAAGTGAAAGAGGATTTGGAGGGTGAAAATTTTGATGTGTTAGAGATTGATTTTGATATTTAAATTTTCACTGCAAATTATTTAAGTTAAAATGCCATTGTATTTTTTTCAACAATTAAAAAAAATAAAAATTACTGGATTAATATATTTTATGGCAATAAGATAAATTGCTAGAAATTTAAATTAGATATCATATTGGAAAAATTAATAAATATAATGCTACGACCCTAATTAATTTCTTAGGATCCAAGTAAATCTAATAATATTCAAAATATATTTTCTAAAATCCGAATTAAGCAATTAAGACAACTTTGATAATTTAATCCAAGGATTAAAATTAAATTCCTAAGATCCACATTAGTAAATATATATCCAAAACAATAGATCAATATAAAAGTTTGAACAATTAGGACATGATTTAATACATCTATTATATGAATTGAGACCTACTACTAAATTCCAAATGAAACAAAGTATCAAAATTTATTAATTAAAATACAAACCATATTTAAAACCATTTTTTAATCATAGAATTAAAGTGAGTTCCTAAAACAAAAATAAAATAAAATAAAATATTACAATCCAATTTGAATCAATCAAAGTCTCAATATAATCTTAGGATCGAGTGAATTGGATTTATCTTGAGTGGTTGGAAGGAATCATTGTTGTCCTCCCAACTCAAGTTCAACTCCTGCAAGTGACATGTTGAACTCATAATTATAGCTTCAAGCCTTTTTGTTGTGCGAGCTTGAGAGTGATGTTTAGTTACGTGGTACAAAATGTTAAAATCCAAATTCATCCTCTCAGATCAAATATTATGTTGAGATTGCAACAAGATGATGGAGCTTAGTGAAAAGAGTCGCCTTCACTAAGTGGGCCCGGAGGCAAATTATGGCGCAAGTTCTATATTTGGATCACAACAGGGATGATCACAGCAGGAGTGACCACAGCAGGAGTGATCACAGCAGGAGTGATCAAAGTCTATTTTTAGACTAGTTGTCAAAAATAGAAAAGTCAAATATTATTGTCTCATAATAATATTTGGACTATAAACTTGATCTTATTCTCTTGGAGCACTTCAGTTTGAGCTACAGATGTGGCACATGCAGCTGTCAGAAGAAAGTACGCTTTCTTTGTGGGTCAGTTGAGTTGTTGCATGCATGACTTCAGTTAGAACTCAATCAGTTGAGTTTGGTGGAGTTGATTGTGGAGTTGATGGAGTTGTGTTCAGTTTGACTTGGTTAAACTAGTTGTAATTAGTCTAACTGCAAATAGACTAATGATGAGTTGTTAAACTAATTATTAACTCATAATGCAACTATAGAATACATCAGTTGACTCAGTTGCATGTCAGTGCATGTTCAGTTCAACAGGGACATATGTTAGAGGATCATATTGCTATCAGTTGTGACTATAGTTGTGCATGAAGATTTGCACAATCAAGGGATTGAGTATGCCAATGAGTATTGCCTAGTATTATAGCCTCTTCTCACGTCTTTCCCAGTGTGAGTGATTCTTTGGAGGTAAATACGAGTTTGGTTAATCCATTCTCATTCATTCTCGAGCAGGTATTGAGCAGTGGAGGCAGGCAAGCAATGGAATAGATTTGGAGATCAGATCTGAGCTGTATTGTGTGTAACAGGTGGAGCTGGTACTAGATTTCTTGTGATAAGCATTGTACTTTGTAATGTTACATGTTCTCAATCATTAATATACAGATAGTGTGGGGTTTTCACCTGTAAGCTTTCCCCGGGTTACATACTGTGTTAATGTGTGAATGCTCTTGATGTTTTATTGTTATTGATGCTGCTAAATTGATGATCAACGTAGAGGAGCTTATGTATTGTGTATGTATTCCGCAATAGTACATGATCAGGATAATATCTGTTGAATATGTGTTTAGTATTCAAAATCTCTACATATTATTGTAACAAACATTATTAAAGCTCCATTTCAATCCTCATTGATTGATTGATTAAGATACATTAAATTGATTTTAGAACCTCATGTCTACCCTTTGAGACCTAAATTGAGTTAGTGTTGTTCAAAGTACACAAAACCCCCACATGTTTGGGGAAGAGACTTTTTGAGGAATTAAGTCAATAATTTAATCTAGAAAATCTAAATTAAGCTTTTGAGATCCACATTGCTCCACTAGGTTTGAAATTAGTTGATTAAACTTGAGATGAACTAATTAAAACTTCACCTTGATTTAAGATCTTAATTGATTCACTAAAAGACACAAATTTGTTAGTTAACATAATTCAATATTAAAACAAAACTTCTTTGAATAAAGATCCATAATTTAATTCCAAATATTGTGTACACAAAACACATTCAATAATAACATTAAATATATCAAATACTTGAAATGATACAAAGGGAAAAATAATTTGATATCAAATACATACTAGGATTTTATTCAATTTCAAATACTTACACCTAAAAATAAAGTTAATATATGAGTATTTACACCTAAAAAACATTTGATAATGACAATGAACATATGAAAAATGATATTGGGAAGCCTTTGCAATATTCCTTTTTCCGTAACCTTTCACTCTTAAAGTATTTGTGAAATCTTAAGTCTCAATTTCGACAACTAAAATTGAATATTTTCTTGACTAATCTCAATAACTGCTTTATTAATAAACTAAAATTTTATTACTAATCTTAATTTATACCAAATTTATGTTTTTGTTTTTTAATATTAAATTCTCAAATTTCATTAATGAGTTGAAAATTACATGTTGTAGATGCTAGAAGCCTATGGTGTATGTGTGGTCATGCCACTATCTATGTAGTACTATCAAAATAAATAACTATCCCAAGTTGGGAGACTGTTAATATTTACATATGATATGTTTCTTGAAAAATATGAACATAAATATACATAGCAAAATTTTAAATACATCAAAAATCCTGTAATGACAAATAAATCAAGGCTTGTTGGCCCCATTCTGTTGTTGGTCCTCATATGGTCAATGATAATATCTGTAGAAGTCTTGTTCAGTCTGTTTTCAGATCAGCCAGAGCCCCCATGGTTGGTACGAAACCTCCTTGGATAGTTCGTTAGAAACTTGATTGTGTTCCCTGTATATATGATGACAAGAGATATAATCAAATTTTGTTTTCAGCAACATAGCCTCATCCAATATATTCCGAAGTGTGTGTATGTGACATGCAGATTGTTGGTTAAACCAATTTATGATTAGTTTAGAATCACCAAAAATCTGAATGCGACGACATCCCTTCTCAAGTGCAAACTATAATAAATGACGGAGTGTAATGAGTTTAGCAAAATTATGTCTCATCCCTAGTCCCATCTGAATCTTATAGAAATGATTATTTGATATGTATAGTAAGATACCCCCACCACATCCATGTAGTTGTGCCGAACCATCAAAATATACCCATGGATAATTCTTGTCAATAATCTCAGCAGAGATATTACGGACTGTGTGGGGGCAGTCTTCCTCGGGGATACTGTGATAAATAGAGATGAGATGAGCAGTGGCATGAGGCCAGATGAGTTTGTTCCTTTGAAGCCAAATATGCCAGCAAATCAAAATGGGAAGGTTTCAGATCCTATGAGTGTGTGTTGTCGATCGCCACAATTGCCATGCTTCCAATATATCTGCACCTTTCCATCTAGATTGAAGTTGTAGTTGTGTGAGTACCTCTTGCCAAAATGAAATAGTAATAGGACATGTAAGAAATAGATGATCAATAGATTTTGAAGCCTATTTGCAAAGTATACACCAGGTTGGTCCATGATAAGTTCGCTTTTGGAGATTATCCCCCGTGGGTGCCTTGTTGTGAAGAATGCACCACATAAATAGCTTAGCTCTAGGTGGCGCCTTCAATTTCCAGAGAACATTCCACCACCAAGCAGATACAAGGGGTTTATGACCAAAGTATATAAAGAGGTAACCATGCTTAGGGGAGTATTTACCATTTTGTGAGTGTGCCCAATTTAGCTCATCCTCCCCCTCAGTGATCCAGACATGAGATTCAATAAGAGAATTAATATAAGATTGCCAATTATTTTTCCAGATAGGAGGAATGCCCAACTATTCAACAGATTTCTAGGCTTGGTTGAAGATAGTAGAACTATCCTGGTCAACAATATGGGCAAGTCTAGTAATACCAGCATTGGTGAGGAAGTGAAGCAATTCATGTGGTAACTGATAACCATTCCCACATCCAAACCAGGGATCCAAACCAATGCGAACCAAGTGACCATTCCCAATCCTCTAGGTTAATGCATCTCGAATAAAAGAAAGTGAGTTGAGGATCGTCCTCCAAACTGTAGATATATTTGATCTGTTCCAAGTAGGTTGCCTGATCCAATCAAGTGAATGGAGTGGGCAAATGTACTTTTTGGTGACCACTTTTGACCAAAGGCTCCTGGAAGTAAGAACATTCCATCCCATTTTGGCTGCTAAAGAACTATCAAAGGCTTTTAAGTTTTTCATACCCCATCCACCCCATTTCTTTGGAAGAGTTAGTAATACTAGCATTGGTGAGGAAGTGAAGAAATTCATGTGTTAACTCATAAGTATTCCCACATCTAGACCAGGGATCCAAACCAATGCGAACCAAGTGACCATCCCCAATCCTCCAAGTTAATCCATCTTGGATAAAAGCAAGTGAGTTGAGGATTACCCTCCAAAATGTAGATATATTTGATCTATTCCAAGTAGGTTGCCTGATCCAATCAAGTGAATGGAGTGGGGATATGTACTTCTGGGTAACCACTTCTGACCAAAGGTTCCTGGAAGTAAGAACATTCCATCCCATTTTGGTTGCTAAAGAACTAGCAAAGGCTTCTAACTTTTTCATATCCCATCTGGACCAAGCAAAGGTGTGCCCTTCTTGTTTGCCCTTCCACAAGAATCCGCTACATAACTATGTATTATGTGTAGTATGCCCTTTGGAATCCAAGCCAGAGACATCCAATACATCGGGGTAGCTTCCAATACTGATTTGATGAGAATGAGTCTGCCAGCCCTGGATAACCATCTATGATGCCAGATATTTAGTCGCCTTTCGATTTTTTCCACAAGCCAAACCCAATCAACAATCTTGTACTTAATAGGCTTGAGTCGAAATCCAAGATATTTAAGCCCTTCATCAAAGGGGAGGATGGTATAAGGAAATATTTGTCGGGCTATGTGGATTTCAGTTGGAGAGCAGTCAATAGTTGTCAGAATCGATTTTAATTGGTTGCATTCCATTCCAATAGCAAAACAAAATGATCTAAGAATGGAGGAGAATTTTGTAATATTGCCAATCGATCCATTAAGAAATATGAGAACATCATCCACAAAAAGAAGGTGGGTAAGGATGCAACTATTAGTGATCTTAATGCCCATCAATCTGCCCAGTCTTTTTTCCTCTGATATGTATCGACTTAGCCCTTCCATGACTAACAAGAAAAGAAGTGGTGAGAGTGGATAGCCTTATCTAAGGCCACACTCAGCATGAAAAAAAGGTGAGGCAGATCCATTAATAAGAACACTATATGAGACATTAGAAATATAACACATAATCCATTGAATGAAACTTAAAGGAAAGCCCAAGTGATTTAATAGCATCCTCAGGTAGAGCCAGCTAGTGCGGTCAAAAGCCTTAGCCAAATCGATCTTAAGTATCATACTTTTTAACCTCTTAATCTTGCTGGAGTGAAGGACCTCCTATGCAGTGCCAACTGCTTCATGTATTTGCCTATGGTCGAGGAAAGGAAACTGTTTCATATAATATACTCAGATAAGATAGGCTTAAGGCGATTTGCTATAATCTTTGCAATGATCTTATATATGCAGTTACAATGTTGGGTCCCTATAATACTAGTGATTACCCCATTACTATTGTAGTTATACCCCTTATTTATATTGTTGTGCCCCCATTACCCCCATATTGTTATTAATGTGCCCATAGAATCCCTCTATTGATATTTTTGTGGCTTTATATTATTATTGTTAGGTCGGCTGGATTATATTGTGACTCCATAGACTCCTATATATAGAAAGGAGGTTTTGTCATTTGAATCATCCAAGAATTGTTCATTTATGTAATGTAAAGGAGGTTGCCCCATCTAAGAAGCTGAATTCTAAGGCGTTGATCTATCTTTTCTATCTTTTCTTGAGCTAGTTTTATAACATTTGGTATCAGAGCTTTGGATTCTAGGGTTTTGCTGCTCCAAACAGGTCATCGTGGCATTTTCGCTATAACTTTTTTTCTGTGACATTTCAGAAGTCGCAAAAAAAACCCATTTGAGAAGAAATCACGCTGAACCTTGGGTCCGAATTTCAGAGCTTTTCGCGCGATATTGTCGGAGATATGATCTCCGGAAGTTGGTCTTTTTGCAGACTCCTGAATTACACTCAAAACAGGTGACCTGGGGAAAATCGTCATAACTTTCTTTCTGAGCATCGGATTGAAATTTCGTAAGAAGGTACAGAAAGAGGACGGACTGTAGTTTTCTTTTATATATTTTTCAGAGTCAAAAGTTGAAACAGTGATACGTGGCACTTCATACAAGTTCGCTCTACTGAACTAGTCTATAATCAGGTCACTGCGGGAGATTGTGCATAACTCTTTCTTGGAGAATCCAATTTGCTTCAGACTAGTGGCATTGGAAAGAGGACATAGAAGGCTACTACAGATCACAATTTTAGAACTGGATGATTCGAAATTACAGAGATACATCAGATTCAATATCAGGTTTCTACAAAGTAAAAAAAGGTGTGTAGTTTTTATTTTTTATTTTTACATAAGCTTGGTTTGAAGGAATTCAAAGGGCATAGTAAAGCATTATTATCGGTAACTGATGCCCCGAGGAAAGAAAATGCAAACACCTAGTAAGGAACCTGAAAGCTCTAGCATGACTCATGAAGAAGAGGAAGAAATGCTACATGATATATCAAAATTACAAGAACAAGTGCAACAAATGTCACGCTCACAAAAGCTAACAGATACTAAGATAAATGGCGTGGAATCTAAGATAAAGGGCATGGAAGCTAAGATGGATGATCTAAAGACAGATTTGAGGACAGATTTGAAGACAGACATGGAAAATTTGAAGACAGATTTGACAAATTTTCTACAAGAAATACTTACTAATGGTGAAAAGGTTGTAAAGGAAACTCATGATGTGAACAAAAGAAATGTTAATCATGATTCCATAGACTCTAATGTTGGATCGAAGACCCACCATATTCCAAAAATCGATATGAGGAAGTTTGATGGCAAGGATCCCGCCACATGGATATTACAGATGGAGCAATTCTTCGATCTCAATAATGTGCAAAACACACAAAAGGTACATATGGCAACTTTATATTTGGAACCAAATCAGTTTGTATGGTATCAATGGCTTTGCTCTCGTAAACAATTTATCACTTGGGCAATTTTTACGGAAGAATTGATAGCACATTATGAGGATACAAAAAGCAACACTTTTTTTAGCCAATTGATAAGTCTCAAACAAAAGGGTTCAATAATGGAGCACATTGAGGAGTTCCAAAAATTGAACATAAGGGTAAAAGATATTCCAGAGCAGCATAGGATTGATGTGTTCATAGGGTCTTTAAAGGATAATATCCAACATGATGTTCGCCTTTGGGAACCTGATTCATTAGAGAAGGCATTCAGGTTAGCAAGAAAAATGGAAAGCAAAATTATGGCAACCAGGAAGCATACCACTCACAACTATAAAGACGGAAGTGTTGTTGCCCCTAGTCTTCCACAACCTATAAGGTTGACACCACAACAATTGGAAGAAAAAAGAGCAAAAGGGCTTTGTTATACTTGTGATAGCAAATACACTAAAGGTCATAAGTGTGCTGAGAAGAAATTATTCTACATAGATTGTGAAGAGGAAGAAGAAAAGGAGCAAGAAAGGTCAAAAGAAGAGGATATGCTCCAGGAACAAAGCCTAGATGAAGAACAAATAAATCCGACCATATCTTGTAATGCATTGGCGGGAATTACCACTCCTCAAACCATCAAGATAGAAGGACAAATCAAGAAGAAAAAGGTGATAGTGTTGATTGATTCAGGAAGCACCCACAATTTTATTCATTGTAGGGTAGCAAAAGAATTGAATTGCTTCCTATATCCAGCACCAGAGTGTCAAGTGATGATTGCAAATGGAGGAACAATAAATTGCTCTGGAAAGTGCCATAATATCAAGCTATCCATGGGAGAATATGTATTGACTAGCCCAATGCTTTCCATTCCAATGGGAGGTGCTGATGTTGTACTAGGAGTCCAATGGCTACAATCCTTGGGTACAATAGCTTTTAATTTTCAAGAAATTTTCATCAAATTTTCTGTGGAAGGAAAGGAAGTTGAATTAAGGGGTATTGCAGGGAAACCAGGAAAGATAATCAGCTCTAATGGTATGACAAAGCTTCTAAAAAAGGAGCAAAGGGTGTAATTGCACAATTATGTTCGCTAGATGTTTCCACATTAGAATCATCTATTTCTCCAGATCTCCAAAAAGTCCTGGACAATCATTCCAAGGTATTTGAGACTCCCAAAGGTCTCCCACCTATGCGTGATCATGATCATGCTATTCATCTGATTCCAGGAAGTGTTCCTCCAAACATCAGGCCGTACAGATATCCCTATGTCCAAAAAAGTGAAATTGAACGTATGGTTGCAGAAATGCTAGAGGCTGGTATAATTCAACCGAGTCAAAGTTCTTTCTCTGCTCCAGTAGTATTGGTGCACAAGAAGGATGGATCATGGCGCATGTGTCCGAATTATAGGGAGCTCAACAAGCTCACTATTAAAGATAAGTTCCCCATTCCTGTCATTGATGAATTACTGGATGAATTGCATGGATCAATTTACTTCACCAAGTTGGATCTTCGTTCAGGATATCATCAAATCAGAATGAAGATTGAAGACATTCCAAAAACGGCATTTAGAACTCATGAGGGTCATTATGAATTTTTGGTCATGCCTTTTGGCCTTACCAATGCACCTTCAACATTTCAAGGTTTGATGAATTCAATTTTCAAACCATTCCTTAGAAAATTTGTGTTAGTATTTTTTGATGATATACTAATCTACAGCAAGTCTTGGAAGGATCATGTTGAACATGTTGACAGGGTGCTACAACTATTGGAAGAGAAACAATTATATGCCAAAAGATCCAAATGTTTCTTTGGAGTCCAGGAGGTGGAATATTTGGGTCATATTGTATCTCATGAAGGAGTTAAGGTAGACCCTACCAAAATTAAAGCCATTAAGGAATGGAAAATCCCCACATCCATAAAGCATTTGCGCGAATTTCTTGGGTTGACAGGGTATTATCGCAAGTTTGTTAAGAATTATGGGAGAATAGCAGCACCTCTAACAACATTATTGAAGAAAGATGCATTTTCATGGACTCCGGAAGCAACAAAGGCCTTTGAACATCTTAAAGAGGCAATGTGCCAAGCACCGGTCTTAGCTACACCGGACTTCACAAAAACCTTTATTGTGGAATGTGATGCTTCAGGAAATGGAATTGGTGCTGTTCTAATGCAAGATGAAAGACCCATTGCTTTTGAAAGTCGTCCAATCAAGGGAAAGTTTTTAAGCAAAGCTATTTATGAGAAGGAAATGTTGGCAATACTCCATGCACTTAAGAAATGGCGACCCTACCTAATGGGAAGACACTTCAAGGTAAAAACGGATCATGATAGCCTTAAATACTTTTTAGAACAAAGATTATCCTCTGAAGAGCAACAAAAGTGGGTCACAAAGATGTTGGGTTATGACTTTGAAATCATCTACAAAAAAGGGAAGCAAAATGTGGTGGCAGATGCACTCTCAAGAAAGGATGAGGATGTGGAAGCATTGTTGTGCGCTATTTCTATTATCCAACCAGATTGGATAAATGAAGCAAGGGAGGAATGGAAGAATGACGAAGAAGTGTGGGCACTTATTCGAAAGCTACAACAAGATTCCAGTACGTCTGATACATTTAGCTGGAAAAATGATTCGTTATGGTACAAAGATCGCTTATACCTCTGTAAGAATTCCCAGCTAAAACAAAAGATTCTTATGGAATTGCACACTTCTCCCTTAGGAGGGCACTCAAGATTTTTAAAAACTTACCACAGGGTTAAGAAGGAATTTTTTTGGGATGGCCTTAAATCAGATATTCAAAAGTTTGTGGCAGAATGTTTGGTTTGCCAACAAAATAAAGTTGAAACAATTAAGACACCGGGTCTATTACAACCTTTATCCATTCCAAGCCAACGTTGGGAGGAGGTATCAATGGATTTTATCACAGGTTTACCCAAGTCTGAGGGAAAGAGTGTCATCATGGTGGTAGTTGACAGACTTACCAAGTATGCACACTTTTGTGCATTATCACATCCATTTAAAGCCAGTACAGTTTCTACTGCATTTATGGAAACAATTCAAAAGCTACATGGAAACCCAAAGATTATTGTAAGTGACAGAGATCCCATTTTCACTGGAAATTTTTGGACACAATTATTTTCTTGTCTTGGTACTCAGTTAGCTCATAGCTCATCTTATCATCCTCAATCTGATGGGCAAACTGAGATAGTAAACAAATGTTTGGAAGGATATCTTCGTTGCTTTGTATCTGATAAACAGACACAATGGGTCAAATGGTTGCCTCTGGCTGAATGGTGGTATAACACTTCCTTTCATACAGCAACAAAAATGACCCCATTTATGGCACTTTATGGGTATCAACCACCATCCATCACATCATATTTAAGAGAAAATTCTAAGGTTCAGGCAGTGGAACATCACATCGAACATCAACAACAAGTCCTCCAACTCTTAAAGGATAACCTCGTGTTGGCACAGAATAGAATGAAACAACAGGCAGATCAACATCGCAGTGAAAGAAGTTTTGATGTAGGTGATTGGGTATTCCTACGGCTACAACCATATAAGCAAATGTCCCTCAAGCAAGCT
Source organism: Pinus tabuliformis (assembly GCA_031772625.1). Lineage (NCBI taxonomy): Eukaryota > Viridiplantae > Streptophyta > Pinopsida > Pinales > Pinaceae > Pinus > Pinus tabuliformis. Next base: position 207,511,346 of record CM062804.1, read on the forward strand.
AAGAAGGATAATAAATTATCACCAAAGTATTATGGTCTGTACAAGGTGTTGCAAAAGATTGGTACTATGGCATACAAATTGGAGCTTCCTGCAGCTTCTCGATTGCACCCAGTTTTCCATGTTTCATGCTTAAAGAAGGTTATAGGCAACAAGCTCCCAGTTCAAACAATATTGCCAGAACTTGACGAGGAAGGAAAAATTATATTGGAACCGGAAGCAGTTATAGAAACAAGAACTCGACAACTACGAAATCGATCAATTTCAGAGTACCTTATCAAGTGGAAGAACTTATCCGCTGAAGATTCCACATGGGAGGATGAGAATTTTATGCAGAAGTATCCTGAACTACTCAAGCGTTGAGGACAACACTTTTTTGAAGGAGAGGGGCATGTTGGGTCCCTATAATACTAGTGATTACCCCATTACTATTGTAGTTATACCCCTTATTTATATTGTTGTGCCCCCATTACCCCCATATTGTTATTAATGTGCCCATAGAATCCCTCTATTGTTATTTTTGTGGCTTTATATTATTATTGTTAGGTCGGCTGGATTATATTGTGACTCCATAGACTCCTATATATAGAAAGGAGGTTTTTTCATTTGAATCATCCAAGAATTGTTCATTTATGTAATGTAAAGGAGGTTGCCCCCTCGAAGAGGCTGAATTCTAAGGCATTGATCTATCTTTTCTATCTTTTCTTGAGCTGGTTTCATAACATACAAAGTGAGATAGGATGGAAGTCATTGAATGTTTGGGGATCATCCTATTTGGGTATGAGAGCAATGCAGGTAGAACTAAATGCATCATACATTCAGCCACTAACCTTGCATTCTTCAATAACCTGAAGAAGATCATTACCCAATACTTCAAAAAAGGCAAGATAAAATTCAACCGGCCATCCATCCGGACTAGGGCTTTTGTCTTTCTTGAACCATTTGAGAGTGCCTTCTAGTTCTCCCATAGTAACAAGTTGTACAAGATCCTCTGCCACTTCATGATTTACAAATCTTGGGAACAACTCAACCATCTTGATGATCTCTGCAAGGGTAGCATCATGTGGAGCTTTGAATAGTTGACTAAAATGTGATGTACTGAGAGTAGTCAGTTTCATTAAATGATTTACCTGGTGTCCAATGTCATCCTCCAAGTGCCAGATGGTGTTGAGAGCCCGTTGACCATTTGCATACCAATGGTAAATATTCGTATTATCATCCCCAGACTGTAGCTAAATAGCTTGACTACGAAGTCTCCAGATTTCCTCTCTATCATTCAAGATTCTGTTCCGATCTACTTCGATTTTGATTAATCGATCTTTGGCTTCAAAACCATGTCCATCCCTGTCAACTAGGTTTACAAGTTCATCTTCGATGTCTTTAAGAATATGGTCATCCTTAACTCTTTTTTCTCTGACCCATTCAATAGATTTGTGTTTGAGACAAAGCATCTTTTTAGCAAATGCTTCAAAAATAGATTGACAGGGAGTATGTGGGTGAGCTTTCCAATAATCAGTGACCATATTAATGTACCCCTCATCTTTGAGCCAGGTGGAGTTGAATTTATAGGGGGCTTTGGGCTTACGATCGACACATGAAAATTCAAGATAAATGGGAGAGTGATCAGACAGGCCACAAGAGCCCACCCATTGCCTATATAATGAAAAGTGGTCCATAAGAGGATCTTTGACGAGGAATCTGTCTAACCTTCTAGCAAGCATAGCTTCTCTAGTCCTTCGATTACGCTAGGTAGGTTGAAACTGCACCATAGGAATATCAAATAGGTGGTGGTCCTCCAACAGAGAACTGATATGATCAGATAAAGGGTCAATTTACGCATTGTGTCCCCAGGATTCTGCATGGCCAATAGAAAAATTAAGATTGCCACCAAGAATGATATTGTCAGCTTGCATGTATGAGAGATTAAGGAGATTTTCACATAAATAAGCTCAGTTGATGCAGGGTCCATAAACATTTATTAGTCTCAGTTCCTTCCCAAGATCAAAGGTAAATATATCAACTCCAATGATACCCTCCCCCCCCAAATATTAAGAAGTTTAACAACCCGAGGATTATAACCCATTGCCATGAGACCAGATCGTCCTCAAACATCCAATGCATTAAAATGCCAACCAGGAACAAGAGCTTCTAAAGTGGGGATGATCTGGTCACAAGGTGCTAGTTTCCTGAAGAAATATGATGTCCACCATCTCAGTCTCAAGCAATCTTCTAAAGGCTAGTTTTTTGGCAGGACTAGCCATCCCATGACAATTGAAAGATAACCACTTCATGGAGAACCAGGAGGGGGAGAGGTCAATGCTCTAAGGACCTTATCAATGGGGAGTTGTCGACCATGTGCTACTTCCAATCCCGCCTGGAAAATGGCCTTGGAAATATTGGAGTGTCTGCCCCGAGGGGTTTTAGAAGATAAGGGGGTGGGGGGGATAATTCTGATGCCACAACATTCACCGGATGAGGACTTGGAATTAGAACGGAGGTTGTAGGATGACTTCGACCAGAATCAATGGAAAGCTCAGTAGAGGGAACGGATCGAGAGACATCGGGAATAGAGGGAGGAGTAGTGGTAAAAGTGGGAGGAGAGGGAACCAGAGGGCACGAAATAGAGGGGGGACAAATGCAGGTGCAAAGATGCATTGCGAAATGGATGTACAAAGAGAAAAATCAGATAAAGATGCACTAGTAAAAGGGGAAATAGAGGAGGAATTATCTGCATTAACGGCAACAGTTGTTGCAACCGCATGGGATTTGGTGATGCGAGGAGAAGGGGGATGAATAACTTCCTTACTAGGTCCTTGGATCGGTTGGGTGGTCTTCAGTGGGCGGTCATCAGCCTATGCAAGTCTCTCACCCAGCGTTCCAGAGGGGTTTTCCTTAGCAAGATGTTATGGCCAAGCCACTGATGCAGAGCTGGAGGTGAGTAAAGGGAAATCCTTGTACAAGTGCCCAATTTTGTGGCATCGACGACATCGATAAGGCACCCCCTCATAGTCAAGAATCTGAATGCGACATGTGTTCCTCCATTGAATCTGCAGATTCTCCTCTAATCCTTCTCTTGTATCCAAATGCACCAGTATGCGGGCCATTGCCATATTCCCAGTGACAATGTAAGATTTGTCATAGTCCAAGAAGGTCCCTAGGGCATTACCAATTCTCTTAAAGACATCCTTAGAATAGAATTGAAATGGTAGTCCAGGCAGACGAACCCAGATTGAGCCAACCCATAAATGTTCGCGCTCCAGGTCAAAGAGAGGGTATCCATCGCTTAATTAGTACCGGTGCAAGCTCAATGTGCTAGTACTTAGAAAGAACCCATGGAATGAATTCAAGATGTTAAAAGCGAAGTGCAAACCAACCTCGAGAAAGAGTGACCACCAAAGGTAGTTCATCAAGCATCTGACCCCAAATTTCTAATATCCATTGACGCAATCGAGCAGCGGTATATGATCTTCCACAAACTCATCCAACTAGTACCATATCTGCTGTATCGAGCACATCACCCATCTGGAGGTCTTCACCAAAGGTAAGAGATATCTTCCTGCTCCCAACCTTAACTCCTTTATACTTCTTAGTAGGCCTGGCTAATTTTCTTGAGGGAGGGTTAGCAGATGGAGTGGAAGATGTACTAATGCTAGTACTGGCCTGAGGTCCCCCGCCCAAATCTGGATGCGGAAGAGAGGTTCCAATGAAGAAGCCCAAAGTGGGAGGGTTCGAAATCAAAGCAGGCGGGACGGGGAAGAGAGGAAAGATGAAGGGGGATATTGAGGGCCCAGGTCTGAGGAAAAGGTAGGGATAGGGTTCACAGAGGTGGGAAAAATAGGGGGTTCCAGTGAAAAAGAGGTGGAGGACAGGTCCAAACAGATGCAAGGAAATGGAGCGATGTCAGAGAGGGATGGGAATAGTTAAGACCCGACACAAAGAAAGAGTCATTTGGTGAGCCAAAAACCGGTTGTGAAGAAGTTGACGGACTGACCGACGACAAAAGCGGTTGTGCTGGGAGGGAACGGTGAGGAAAAACCAGAACCGAAGAAACCCTAGGATCACTCGCCAACGTCGAAGGAAGTTGCATGGAGATGTTAATAGAGGTAGTCGACCCTGTGGAGGAGAAACCATCCAGATGGGCACAGAATCTTAAGGATCCTCACAATAATCTATTATATCCTCCTCCATCATAGCCGACAGATAGCGAGAGGAGGGCAACCCAAAAAGAGTGTTGATTGACAGTTGCCCAGACAAAGACCAATGAAGCCGTAGGGGCCAGAATAACGGGATGCAAACAATGACAACATGTAGTAGCAGTCAGCAGAGAGGTAAGTATAGGAGCCTAGCCCCAGTCACGAGCAAAAGGAGCCTCGAAAGAGTGTGCTCGAGAACTAGGTCTGAGAGATAGCAATAACTCTATCGCTCCCTGTTTCTTCCAATGTATTTTCTCAAATATTATATTGTAATGAAATTTATAAACTAGCCTCGATCCATCTTAATCCCAAATCTATCCAAACTTGATATTTAAATACTTAGAATAAATTAAATTTTATTTATACAAATTTTATATAATAGTAATTAATTATTGTATATTTTTTAAATATACTTTTAAATATTTATTTAAAAAAAATAGTTTAAATTTCATCATAATCTTATAATATTTAATTAACTATTAAAAAACAAAAATAATAAAATTATAATACTATTTAAATTTTTTTAAATATATATATATATATAAAACTAACATGCCTATTAACCAATCATTGAAATGTGGTCAGAGATTAATCCAATCCAACATGCTCTTATTACAATGAAAAAAAATTGTTAGTTTCCGTAATAGAAATATTGAGTTCAAAACATATGTAACGAAATAACATATTATTTAAAATAAACAAAATAAAATAAAACCTTATATTTTATTATTTTTATAACTTTAATTCTATAATATTATAAAATTTATTATGAAAAAACATAAAATATTATTCTTTTTAATATAAAAAAGTTCTTCACAAATCATTTTAATATATTTTTTAAACAAATTGATTCCGAATTTTTTTAAAATTTTTAATCTCATTATGAAAAAACATAAAATATTATTCTTTTTAATATAAAAAAGTTTTTCACAAATCATTTTAATATATTTTTTAAACAAATTTATTCCAAATTTTTTTAATCTCATTAGAAATACTAATAATGTTTGATAATAAGTTTTTTGATTCACTTAAAGCATGACTATAGAAAAAATTCTTGGTATTAATTACGCTGATACCAATTCTAATATTAAATAATGATTTATACTCAAAAACAAAATATTATCATCAAAATTCAATGAAATTTAGTGTGGGCCTTTCAAAATAGTATAAGTGTATAATTAACTCTCACTCATAACCTTTTTCTATGAAATAATACACTATATTTAAAGGAAAAAGAAAAGAACATAAATTTTATATAGTTTAAAATTCTTATGAGCTTATTCCACGTGAAGAGGCCTCTTGAGTAGAATTAAATCATGATCCTTTCAGAATCCAGTTTGGAAGGATGGGGTCGAATTATCCTTGCCCCTCTCTCTTCGCCCCTTATGGTTTTCGGCTATCAACAGCTTTTCAAACAAAGGAATCATTCAATCGGGTTCAAAGGATGAACTGATTTGGTCACTCGAGAAATCCTCTCAATCTATCTGCGTCAGAGATCTATATGTTGCTTTCTCATCCGGCCAGCCGCCTTTTTCCCCCATTTTTCCACTCAAATTTTGGAAAACATCTTGTCCGCTCAAGATGATTCTATTCTCATGGCTTCTCTTCTCGGACAGGAATCTCACCTGGGAGGTTCTCCAAAGAAAGGGATGGCAGGGTCCGGGAAGATGTCAAATGTGCCTTTCTGAAGCTGAATCCAATACACACATGTTCTTCCAATGTGCCTCATCCTCTACAATCTGGTATGACTTGTCTCTGATTTATGGTTTTTCTCACCGGGTTTTTTCATCTGTTCAGGATGGTTTCAATTGGTGGAGTGTTCAGAATCCTACCTGGCATTCTTTGTTCATTCTCACCTGCTGGTTTTTATGGAAATGGAGAAATGATTGCATTTTCCAGGACTCCAGGACGCCCCTTGCTTCTATCCTGGTCTCAATTTCGGGTTTCATGCCTCCTTCAGATTAATCACTGATCCTGGTCTGCTTTTAGCAAGCTCTTTTTGGACCCATATGCTTTCTTATTTGCGGCTCTTGCTGATCCTGCACATTTTAAATCTATTTTGATTGTTGGCTTCACTTATGCCTCCTCGTGAAGCGTTATATGTGTTTGTTTTTCTCTGGCTAATATGCTGTCTGATCATCGGTGATAGTATCTGATACAATTTGTAATTATGTTGACTATGCTTTTCGATTTTCATGTATTTTGATCTTTATATTCTCTTAATATAATCCATGATGATTTTCTCTCTGAAAAAAATTCTTATGATAATAAAAGTAGTATAGATTTGGGCGTGGAGTATGTCTTAATAGTATTTCTGATTAGTTAAGAGTTCGTCTTCCTCGGATCTAAGGAAACAATTTAATGGCCCAAGACCCAAAGGCATCTCGCAGGAGTCAAAGCCTGCCCCCTTACGGACCACTAACAGGTTATTCCAGGTGGCGTGGTTTTCCTTGAATAACGATGATGAGTTAGCCTGCATTCACAGATAGCAGCTAGAGATCGTTGTCCTCATTTCTAGTTTGACAACTGAATTATGATAAATTTTCCCACATGTGAGAGCAACTATGCATAGGCTGTATGAAGAGGTGAAAGTCAAAATTAGAACTTCAGCAGGCATTTCTAAAAGTTTTAGAAGCGCCCTGAGGTCAAGCAAGGTTGCCCACTATCTCCTACCCTTTTTGGTTTATATATCGACAAGCTTGAGGAGTGGTTAAATTCGCAAGGGGGTGATGGTATCTATTTGGGCAAGTTTGTTATAAGACTTCTTTTGTATGCAGATGACCTTATTCTGATTGCTAAATCGGCTCTTGGTTTGCAAGAGCACTTACTATCCCTTGAGCATTTATCCCTTGAGCATTTTTGTAGAAGTGTGGTGACAGTCGATATCAGCAAAACAAAAGTAGTGGTCTTCTCTAAGAAAAGAAAACATAACCAGCGTAAGTTCTACTTTGAAGGCAACATTCTGGAAGAAGTTGCGGATTACAAATACCTCGGAATTGACTTCAACAAAAATCTAAGATGGAATGGTTGTAGAAAGAAAATAACTTTGGGGGGTTGGAAAGCATTTTATGCTTTTCAAAATAGGTGTAGAGAGGCAGAGTTATGGGACTGGAAAACCACTCAAACTCTTTTTGGGCTTCTAGTGATTCCGGAGATTCTCTACGGTTGTGAATTGGGACTGGAAACCACTCAAACTCTTTTTGGGCTTCTAGTGATTCCGGAGATTCTCTATGGTTGTGAACTATGGGCCAGCAATACATCTGACATGCAGTGGAGACAAATTGAGAAAATTCAGAAGCGTTTGATTACAAACAAATTTAAGATTAAAAGTGCAGTTCCTTATGATATCTTGTTAAGTGAAACAGGGACGGCTCCTATTCAAGCAATTACTATGGTGCAAGTCATAAGGTATTTAAAAAAAAATTGAGCAAATGGAAGAGGGTAGATGGCCTAAGGTTGTCTTTAATGATAGATTGTGTAAGAGCAAAAAAACTTGGATGCAACAAAATAACAAATGGTTTAGTAAATGGGGTATTTGCTTGAACGCGTGTCCCATAAATAGCAAAGAGATAAAAGATTTTGTTATGGAAAAGTTCCACAAGTGTACTTGGAATAAGGAGCTAGGAATAAAGAAAAAATACTATATTGAAGTGTTTAATCCCACTCATAGTCATCAACCAAAAGCATACATAGAGGCCAATATCTCTTGGAGAGCCAAAATTCTTATTGCTCAGTTAAGGACTAATTCTCATCAACTCCGTTGTGAAACAGGGTGCTGGAAAATGCCAAAGGAAGTGTGGGAGGAAAGAATATGCATTTTTTGTTCTTCTGGAAAAGTGGAAACAAAAAAACATTTCATTTTAGAATGTGAGGCTTTCAAAGACAACAGGGAAAGTTATGCAGATATGTTGGCAGCTAGCTCTTGGGATAATCTATTTAACGAGGGGATTGTCGAGAAGCTGGGAGCATTTATTTTGAAGCTTCACATAAAAAGGACCAAATATATCAAGCAGATGAAGAAGCAATCTGTCCCATAAGCTATCTTTAGTCTTGTGGACGTTAAAATAATTTCTTTCTTCTTTCTTTCTAATATAGACTTGAATCTTTTAAAAAGACAAAATAATACACTTTGATTAGTTTGAAGTGGAAAAGAAGTACTCAGTTTCATAGAATTACGCAGATTCTTAGCATGTTCCCTTCAACATTGACTTCTAAAAGGATCTAAAAAATTGAGTTGGATCAATGCGCAATATAATATATAGACTTGACTCTTTTAAAACAACAAAATAGTACACTTTGATTAGTTTGAAGGGGAAAATAAGTACCCAGTTTCATAGAATTACGAGGATTCTTAGTATGTTCCCTTCAACATTGGCTTCTACAGGGATCTAAAAAATTGAGTTGGATCCCAGTTACCGATTGTCCTAGTGTTAAAAAAAAAAAAAATTGAGTTGGATCAATGTGCAATATAATATATTACTAAATAGACATTTGTACCTAAAACTACCATCTAAAGATAACGACAAGTATTACATTGATTTTCGAGTCATCACCATCCGTTCTTGCTTTCATAGCTATATATTATTAACGAAACCGGTAAGCTTTCCATTCAGTTTCAGGGTTTATTATTTGCAATCACTAGCTCCCAGTCCACCGTCCAGTACTTCTTGCATGCTGGCAACAAGATTCTCTTCTCGGTGCAAGTTGCACCATTTTGTTTTCTACCTCATTTCTGCCTGTTCTATAACTCAGTCAAAACCATTAGCTAACTGGATCAAAGTCATGTTATAAACATCCCACTATTTACATAGGAGACAACGGACTGTAATTTCAGGATTTAAATGGAAATTTACAGTAGCCTTGGCATTAATACTCAAGGCAACATGACAATTTAGAATATCTTGAAATATAAATATGTAGTCTCAAGTCTTTACATGTATGTCGAAGCAAAAAATAATCCTGTCTCCCATTACAATTGAGAATTCCATGTCCAGAAGTTTACAACTCGAACAAAAAATTTTCCATGTCCAGAAGTTTACTCGTTACCATGTGGGACAAGTTACATATCTTACATCTGGAACTCTCGTGCCAAAATTTAGTATAATTGGTTAGACTGCCGAAGAGCACATCAATGCAACTTGATGTCTCGATCTTCAAGTTTCCGTATGAGAACTCTGGCTATGGACAACCCATGTCATAAATCTTCAAACATAGCAATCAAAATGCTGCATTTTATTGAAGATAGTCTGAAAAAATTAACATTCTATTCTTACAGCACCACTTTCTGATGACACGAATTTAGGTTTTCTGTTAACAAGTTCCAAACACTGAATGACATCTCCTATTTGGAAACCATCATACTCCTGAATAATTAAGCCGCACTCGTTGCCCTTCCCCACTGCTTCTACATCTTGTTTCTCCCTCTTTAAGGACTGGCAATTACCTTCAAACACCATCTCACCACTTCGCAACACTCTGAGCCTTGCAGTTTTTGAAATGCGACCATCAATTACTCGACAGCCAGCAATCTTTGCATCATCACCTTTAGCTTTGCTCCTTCCTTTGAGCTCAAAAATATTTAATATTTGTGCTTCACCGGCAACTTGAGTTTCACATATGCCCGGTGCCATGCTCACAATCAAGTTTCCTATATCTTCTAGTAGATGATAGATTACACGGTGGAGCCTTATCTGCAAAATACAGAATAATTAATACAGGTAAGTGCTCTAACACATAACAAGTCATTTCATCATCTTTAATTATCATCTACCACAAAAGCATGCTAGGGATAAAAAATCCACTCTGTAATTTACACCATAAGGTTAAAAATTTTAAACTTCAAACATCATAAATAATATGTTACAAGTTCAGTTCCATTTATGGACAGCCTTTGGGGAGGGAAGCAAACTCTGTCAGATTTGGAGCCAACCCAATCCAGGGTGGATGAAATTAAACTTTGATAGGGCCACAAGGGGTAATGCAGAGAAAAGAGGAGCAGGAAGGGTTATAAGAGACACTGAGGGGGCATATTGCCAATCTTCTGTCTTTCTTGGAACAGCCTCCAATAATCATGTAAAGATGTTCTGTCTTTCTTGGAACAGCCTCCAATAATCATGTAAAGATGAAGGTGATTGGGCAAGCTTGTAAGTACAGTTAGGGCTTCATCAGAGAAGGGTTAGCTTATTTTTTAAGAAGATTCCAAATTGATTCTGGATTTCCCGAATTAAAAGAACAGGAAGCCAGCAGGAAACTTATAAGGTCAACTGGAATGGATCACAAAGGAAGATAAAAGTTTCATGTAGGTCAATCGTCAAATACTGCCACGTCAATAAGGGGTATAACAGGGTGACAGATTACTTGGGGCAAACGTAACCATCAATAAACACCCCCCCTTCCCCCCAATCATTAAAACTCTCCGCCCCCCTAACCTTATGGAAAGTGAGGTAAGCAAGCAAATTATCAAAGCTTTAATTACTGATGATGGACTAATTATTCTATTTAATGGATGTCCCATTACATAACCCGAATCTTTGATATGATTTAATTAGGTTCGTCTCCTTACCATGTCAAGGATTTTTACTTGTGCAAGGGCTACTAGGCTTTTAGTGGCAAGGATATATGGGTTTCCAAGGAGAAGGGTAGTAGATCAGGTGAAGGATTTTAGGTGATGTTAATTACTGCTGTCAAAGGTCAAAGTAATGTTGATGACTGCTGCAGGGGAGTGCTTCATGACCACACACAGCAAAAGTGTGCTCTTGTGTGCTTCATGGTCCTGCTCCTAAGCTTTGTATGGACCGCTACATGGTCTGCTTCCTGGACCACTCTCATAAATGTCAGAAACTTGTTGGTTTTAATTAGATTTTATTTTTATTTTTTATAAATGTTGGAAGCTTATGGGAATTCGCCAATAGACTCGACATTCTCGAGGAAGAGGATATAGAGATTGCTAAATCCATATCTCTTCATTTGTCCTTAAATTTTTCATTTCATGTAAAATAAGCTTTGAGAGAGTTAAAACTTAATTAGAAGCTTGACGAGAATAGATTTTATAGAGCTTTCAGGTGTGATTAGAGGGTACAGAAAGCATTCTCCTGCAGTTAGACAGTTGAAGTTTTGTGTGGAATGCTTCCTTTGTTGAAGAAGGTGTCTACGAAAGGCATTTATTTATTCAACTTGAATCTTTGAAGAGGTAAGATCTAACGCCTTTACTATTTTTTTTTCTATTTTGTTTCATTTGTTTGTTTATTTCCTCTCTTCTTTCCCTTTCCCATTCCTTCTCCTTCAGTCTACTGCAGGTTTCCCATCAATAATGTTCCTCTTGAAGGATATGATGTTGGTTTTGATTCAAGCAGTGATCTTAGGGAATAGGGAAGATTATGACAAAGAGGAAGATGAAAGTATGGCTAGTAATGAGATATTGTATGAAGGGGAGCAAAAAGGAGTGGGGATGGAGAAGAATGTGAAACTAGAAGTTGAGCTAGATGTGATTCTCCCAAACCATTGTGGAAGTATGTGACAACTTGAGGGGAGAAAGGGTGGAACAGCAAAAATTATATGTAACTTTGGGTGTCAAATCAACCCTTACACTGGATCATATTCTATTGTGAGGGAACATTTATGTGGGAAGAGTATTGTGACAGAACATTGTAAGGGAACATTTATTGCAAAGTAACTATATAAATCATCTTTGGAAGAGAGACACTATCTACCTAGATGAATCATGAAAGACAGGCATGAGCAAACTACAAGAGGGAATCTAGTGGCAGTGATTGTTTGAGTTGAATAACCTTCAATGATTAACACAGTCAATAGTGTAGGCATTGTTGTGATATGTCGGATTACCTTGGTTAAATTTGGATTTGTGACAACTGACTCTGTCCCTTTGTTCAAAGTGTCATTGTGGCATCAACTAGTGAAAAGATTTGCATGCTTCCGTCATTTGGAAGAATGAATGCCAAAAGATGGAGCTTTTGCAGTGTGTGATTTTTGGGTTGTTCTCAGGCATTGGCATGGGCTTATAGTTATAACCCTACGGGCTAGTGAAAATGGTGATGCGAACATAAGCGAGAGGTAGGTGCTTGATTCGAATCAGGGAACCCATTGTAATTTAACAAATGGAGAAAATTTGAATTTTAATAACATTGATCACAAAGAACCAAGGGAAAGTAGAAACATTCTGATCCACATGTCTACAAATATCATATAGCTTTTGGTCAAGATCCATGAGCCAACACTAGCTAACTATGTTATCCTAAGTACTACATAGGAAGAATTTGATGCTCCATTGGGCTAGGGAGCATTGCCTAATTGCACATGCATGGTGCAAACCTGTCTCATGTTGAGCACTAGTTGTGGCTCCTAGACCATTTGAGAGAATCAATGCACGGTCCAAGTTAAAATATATTGAACAAGGTTCCAAAGCAGCACTAAAGATCTAAATAAAGTCCACTGTTGTGGCCACCAAAACACCTTCAAGATGAATGAGATGAAGATATATGCTATGCAAGTAGGAGATGTTAAGAACGGATCCACAAATGATGGAAGAAACAGTAGTTATAGGGAGTCTTAGTTTTGTTCATTTAGAATTCTGTTTGCAGGACATAGTGGCATGATGCTAATTGATTTAGTGTCAACTCACTCAAAAAGTGATTATGTTTGCAATGGTGACAGAAAATCTTGCTCCTCTATTGAAGTGGCATCTGGCTAAGTTGTTGCAAGTCAATGACATTTTTCTCAAGGACCAACTAATATACGAAGAAGGTAGCATCGATGTCTAAAGCGACGTTGTTGATTTTAAAATCTACACCAAGGCCCTAACAGGTTTGTTGGTGCACACTCATGATAGGAATATGCAAGGATGGTGGGAACACCTACAATATTTAGTCAATTTTTTTTCCAGAATTGGGTCCAAACTATTTTCAAAAGCACTATGGATGGGCTTGCCAAAGTCATAGAAGGGTTTTCCAACACATCACTTGCACTAGACAAGCACCTAAACATCAACCTCTAGAGAAATTAATGTGTTGAAATGCATGGAAAACTAGGTCTCTATGTTGGTGAAAATGGTGAGTTTCAGATTCTACTTGTCCAACCAACAAAGGGAATTACCTTGTAGAGTGCCAACAAGGAATCAGATTCTGTAGAGTGTCAACAAGGAATCAACTTAGTAGCCTACACAGATTCCCATAGACTATAGTCAGGAAAAAAAGGGATCAGCTGGTTTAATTGATTAATGTCATCATATTTAAAAGGCAGCCTTTTAATAATTAAATAGAAAAAGTGGTAAGTCACTTAATTAAAATAAAGTGACCCATGGTATTTCTAGCCACCCATGGTATTTTGAGAGGAGGAAATATTTATAAAACAGAGGCTCAAGGAAGACATGAATGGATGATTTGAGAATTGAATTTGGAGCTCTAGCAGCTTACTGTGTGAGGGGAAACACTTGTGGAGATCCCAGTTTTGGTGCTGAAACTATCTACCTTAGCTGGTGGCAATTAGTTTTAGTGGTGAAACATCCACCCTAGTTAGTCAAGAGGGAAAACCATTCAAGTTCTTCATTCACGTTCATATGGGAAGGAGGATTGAAGATTTTCTGGAAGATAAGTTTAGAAATGTGCATCTCTTTAAGGAGGCCAAATTAGCAGCAAATCATATTACTTGAAGGAGGGCTGAATTACTTGGCCAAGAATAGGGCTGAATTGTTTGTTAGAGATTGACTTTGCATAGGGCTGAATTGTGGATGCCTGGGAAGTTTCCGTTGTGAAGGTTGAATTATTTTGGAGCTGTTGAGGAGTTAAGAAGGCCGAGTTGCTTCTCCAAGGGCATAGTCACCTGTAGAGACGAAAACAATTGGAGGACCGAGAAGCCTTACACTGGATCGATTTATCGCAGAGGGAAGGAGAGCAATTTTCTATATGTCAATTTGAATCCAGGAAGAGAGAGATTCAGGTGTCAAGGGTGATTTCTGAAGACGGCTGAAGCCTGAGTTGTTCCAGCCATATCTTAATTTTTGAGGTTGAATTGGAGCCAGTTGAATTTGCCAAAGAATTTGCAGCCAGGGATTGAGCCAGAAAATTTCCAGTAGGGAGTCAAATTATCACAAGTGGTCCATTTGCCGGGTTTTTCAAAAATAAATTGATGTAAATCTTCCTCAGTATTATTAATAAAATTGCTGGGGTTTCTGCTGTGGTAATTTTCAATAAAAATTTGTGGTCACTGGTTGTCCAAATTTGTTGGAATCTATTATATTTTTGACAAAAGTTATTTTTGGAAATATTCTAAAGAAGTATGTAATGTTCCAAACTAGGAAAAATAGTGCTATGCAAAGAAAACAATAAAAACAACACCATAAAATTGAAACATTCAGTGCACAACCATAAAAAGTCAAGGAATAACCAACAACTGAGCCATTTTATTATAGTCTGGGAGAAAGGTACAATCATGTGGAAGTGGTGCACTTGGGCTTGCCTCTATGGCAAGCGTGATCAAGCCCAGGTGGTAATATGTCAAGCCCATGTGGCACAAATAACGGCTGCAATGATGCCCTGCACTGCCCTTGTGAAACAATGTTGTCTGCTGCAAAGATGCTGCTGGAAACCCCACCTCCAGTGCTCAGAAAATTACAGGAAATTAACCCTGACCTCTCCACCAGATACCCAGAATAACCCACAAAGAAATTGGCCAAATGTTGACCTTGGAATTTTGGCCCAAATTCCCCTTAGCTCCTCTAATTGCTAGCTGAGTTGGGACCCTTGTTTGACCCCTTAGATCTACCCAGAAAATTCTATAAAATTAGGAGTGTGATCCTTGCCCGAAACCCAGAAAAACCCAGAAAGTGTTTCCCTTGGTTCCAACCTTCAAAATTTGACCCTTCACAGCTTGGCCCTCCTCCAATTTCGAATTCTGTTGTTGTGACTGTTCCTATCAATCTCTGCTCCCCCAACTCCAGCAATCCTCCTCAAATGGCCCTCCAAGTGATCTCCCAGCCTCCCAGCGCCAAACTCCCCCAGATGGTGCTCCCCAAAGAGTCTCACTCCAATGACTACGCAGTCTTGGAGGAGATGACGCAGTGCTGCGTGTGATCAAATGATAGCTGCGTGTAGGATGGCCGCCTTGCCTGTAGTTTTCCTCTATACTCCTGAAAATGATGAAGGATGCTCCTGTCTCCCCAACTTCCCAGAGTGCCTCACACTGTGACTGCACAATCCCTGCACTGTTGTTACTCCCCCCCTGCTGCACTTGACTTACAGTTGCTGTAACGCGTCTCCCTGTTGCTGCTATGAACTGAGATGAAGAAGAAATCCCTTCTAAGGATGGCACTCGAAGTCCACCGAAGCAAGGGTTGAGATCTCCGCTCGGAGACACTCGTGTGCTAAACATCACAGTGAGTCGACTAAGCAGCTCGAGCAACTAAGATTGAGTTCAATATGTCAAAAGATAAGATGCTGAAATGAGGAGAGTTGCCTTATATAGATTTCGTGGAGCACTTTTCCCTCCATTTTCCCTCCATCGTGGGTCCCTCACTTAACCATCGATTTCCCCTCCATGCAAATCAAACTAGGGAATGCGTATTCTCCTAGTGTGGGTGGCCCCCACGTACAAATTAACCACATCAAAATAACTTCTACTAAGTCTAACCTCCTAATAAAATCGAATGGGCCCCATCACCTCCAAAATCGGCCCCAAAATGTAGAAATTAATCCTGTTCCAAAATAATTTAGGAAGGGACATTACAATCCTCCCCTCGCAAATGTTGTTTGTCCCCAAGCAACTTCAGTGTTGGATGCTCAAGTATGCGCTCGCCCTCCCAAGTAGCATCCTCATTCGGCAAGCTCCTCCAATGCACCAAAAATCACTTGTCCTCAAGCAATGCCTGAGCAAGCATCCTCTCTAACTTTTGCTCTCCATTGTCACTGCAAAATGTGCCAAGGTTCCAAATGTGCCACTGGATTGTGCCTGACCTTTGCACTATCCTGATATGAAAGAATACTTCAATTCCAGGATCCCAGGCCATCCTGTCCAACATGAAGCTCCCCTCGCTCCACTCACTATCTTGCCCAATACAGGTACCAGAAGTCCCCTGCTCCATCAGTGACTCGCTAAAGCCCAATGGAAGATCTGTATGATCTCCCCCTGTAGTAGCCAGTGCATCCCTAAAGGTTATTGAGCTATGAAGAGTTGTGATGCCCTAGTTCCCTGCTAGTCCCAGAGTGGTGCCACCATGCTGACGTTGCGCTACTCTGACTATGACATACTCCCCATCGTGCGTAGACAATATCCTCCCCTCCTAAGGCCTAGTGGCGAAAAATCTGTGAGAGTCAAGCTCATCCTACCTGGGCATCTCCATGATGCCAATATCTACCCCTCCACTGCCAATCTCAACTCTGAGCCATAACAAGACAAGTCTGCCTCGCCATGCAGTGGAGGTTTCAGTGATCCCCCATGTGTCAAACCCAAAGTGAACTGGATCATCCTCTTCCATGACCCTACTCGTCACAAAGTGGAGTGATCTGCTCGCCAATCGGATCCCCGGATTCCCCAAACATACGAGGAGCTCATAACTCCCACTCCTCACAGGATGTCGCTACGTAATGTCGTTACTAGCTAGAACCCATCTGGCCCTCATCTTTGATCCCTGTATGTATTCCCTGGGTGGACCCCAAGTATAAGGAGTAGGTCTCATGCCTATGAACCTACCCTGCTCTTGCCAGACCACGCAGTGAAATCCGCTATCCCAACTCTTGATGATACACCTTGACACTGCTCAGAGTCTAGGTACCCTCCTGTAGATGAAGTCTACCATCCACCATCCCTCAAGTGTGAGCTCAGGGGTGGAATATATGCTACCTCGGCTATCAACCACGCCATCCCTAAGCCTGTATCTGACAGCTCGTGCACCTACCAAGGGTCTAAACTGAAGAGTCTCCTCCCGGCTCATGGTACGTGGTGTCTCATCCAACTGTCTAGGGTGAGCCTCCCATACCCTGCTGCCTGAATGGAGAGTGTCAAGGGGAAACAACCAAACACTCTGTGATTGTAAGAAACATTGGAGGATGATGGGCGGGTATGTCCCAAACGGTATGCATCCAACGGTACACCTAATGCCCCTGTCCATATGCCTCCTTGGAGGCAACGCTCCAAGAGCCTGCTGCGCCGCACCATGCGTCACTTCACACCACCAAGCAGCACCGCATTCCTCGACATGCCATTGTATGCCGCAACCTGTTCCTGTACACCACTAGATACCCTCGGCTATGCCTATGCCATCCTGTACCGTCTTGTGTCACTGCACTGGTCACTCCCTACATGTACTCAATGCGCTGTGAGGCACTCCTCCATGCCTCTCCATGCCCATCTGCAGACCAATGCTCCAGCTAGATGCTCCTACCCATCCCCAAATGAGATGGCCTAAAGCTGTGTCCCTATGCATCAGCCCACACTCGACCGGTATCATCACCTCCATCGTCACATCATCATACCTCTGGTGAATGGATCTTCACTCCAAATCCTCCCTGAGGGATCCGAGAAGTGAATCTCCCTATGTGTCAACAGTGATGTTACCCCTGCACTGCTCCTTCGCATCCTTTGTGCCCCACATAAAAGTGAAGAATCCCCAACTCCATACAAGGCGCCATCTGGTGGCCTGCCAATGCCACCTCCTCCAACAAACTCCTTCTAGAGTGTGTTGATCACTTTGTACAAATGTCATACCACGTCAACCCAAGAAGCCTATCCATAAACTGGTTGGCCACTGGTGCTGACCGAAACTCTCTTAGCGAAGGTGCACACTCGACTGCTAGGTCAACTACACCCTCTAGGTCGTAGTCAACCGGTATACCTAGGAAATGATAGGTGGTCCCTCCCAGATCCCAATGCCAGTCGAGGCTTCCAGCATCCCCAGTGCCTAGAAACTCCTGCTGAGCTCTAACTGGGTCCACTACCATCTCCATAGCCCACTCCACCGAGTACCAACTCAGAATCTCTTGCCACCCAACCCCAAGAGAGGGATCGAATGCACGAACTCCCACACATAGAACAACCCCAGCATGCGAGTGTTGCACCCTGTGCAATTTAGGTTGTCTCAACTCGCTATCCTAGTCAATACATAAAACCTAACTAGGTAGCTCTGTCTCTCTCTGTCCAATGGGCCAAGGTAACCTGATAGTGCTGCCAGCCCCATCTATGTATGCCCGAAGAGGGTTGCTCTCACGCTCTAAGTTGCACTCTCGCTGCACTAGTAGGGAATCCAACCGCTACCCAATGTGAGTCAATTTGGCTGTGGACTTGGCATAAACTGCTCTCATGCCCTCCAACTCATTTTGCTACAGAATAACCTCACGCACTAATGAGACCTTCCTTTTTAATGCTAGAAGGTCGACCTGAAATTGGTGGAACTATCATGGGCATCTATCACCTGTAAACTCGGTCACAGCGCCAGATACCTCAACAACTGTTGGCATCTCGTCCATGGGTGGCTCCTCCTCAACAGATGGCTCTATGTGTGTAGGCTCTATCTTCTCCACCAAGGTGTCAACTAGGGCTATCAAAGAGGTCTCTAATAAAGGTGACTCTTGTGCCACACCGGGTATATTGATGTGCTCCTCACCATCCTGTGGGCTCTCAGCATCATGCTCAACCTCCTCCTTAGGCTCCTGATATCTAAAGCTAGGTCTCCACTAGCAAAAGTGCCCCCTAGTCTCACCCTCTAACTGTCTCTGTCTTGCCTGCTCCTTTTCAGGAGATTTGGTGCCCTAATCTAGTCGACTTTCCCCACATGATGTAGATGGCTGCACCCCCACGGCCTGCTCACCTCTAACATCTCTGTTGTAAGGGTGAGGATGGGTTTGGTCTGTCACCCTCCTCAACTGGGCCAACCGCTCATCGTCCCAATGAATTCTACCCTAGAATTTCTACATACTGGATTTCCCTTGAGCCATGGGTTTGTCTCTAGTTTCACCCGTCACTGTGCACTCATACCCAAAGCTTCCATGATCTTCTGGCTAGTTTCCCACAGCTGGGCCAAGATCATGCTCTGATACCACTGTAATGTTCCAAACTAGGAAAAATAGTGCTATGCAAAGCAAACAATAAAAACAACACCATAAAATTGAAACATTCAGTGCACACCCATAAAAAGTCCAGGAATAACCAACAACTGAGCCATTTTATTATAATCTGGGAGAAAGGTACAATAATGTGGAAGTGGTGCACTTGGGCTTGCCTCAATGGCAAGCGTGATCAAGCCCACATGGTAATATGTCAAGCCTAGATGGCACAAATAACTGTTGCAATGATGCCCTGCGCTACCCTTGTGAAACTGTGCTGTTTGTTGCAAATATGCTGCTGGAAACCCCACCTTTGGTGCTCAGAAAATTACAGGAAATTAACCCCGACCTCTCCACCAAATACCCAAAATAATCCACAAAGGAATTGGCCAAATGTTGACCTCAGAAGTTTGGCCCAAATTCCCTTTAGCTCCTCTAGTTGTTGGTTGAGTTGGGAGCTCTGTTTGACTCCTTAGATTTTCCCAGAAAAATCTATAAAATCAGGAGTGTGACCCTTATCAAAACCCAGAAAAAACCAGAAAGGGTTTCCCTTGGTTCCAACCTTTAAAATTTGACCCTTCACAACTTGGCCCTCCTCCAATTTCGAATTTTGTTGTTGTGACTGATCCTGTCAATCTTTGCTATCCCAACTCCAGCAATCCTCCTCAAATGGCCCTCCAAGTGATCTCCCAACCTCCTAACTTCAAACTCCCCCGAATTGTGCTCCCCAAACAGTCTAACTCCAATGACTACGCAGTCATGGAAGAGATGACACTGTCATGGAGGAGATGAGGCAGTCCTATGTGTGATGAAATGATAGTTGCGTATAGGATGGCCCTCTTGTCTGTAGTTGTCCTCTATACTCCTAAAAATGATGAAGGATGCTCTTGTCTCCCCAACTTCCTGGAGTGCCTCAAGCTGTGACTACACAATCCCTGTGCTATTGTTACTCCCCCCCTGCTGCTAGTACTCGACTTACAGTTGTTGTAACTCGTCTCCCTGCTACTGCTACGAATTGAGATGAAGAAGAACTCCCTTCTAGGGCTTGGCACTCGAAGTCCACCAAAGCAAGGGTTGAAATCTCCGCTTGAGGACACTCGTGTGCTAAACAACACAGTAACCCGGCTAACCAACTCAAGCAACTAAGATTGAATTCAATATGTCAAAAGATAAGATGATGAAATGAGAAGAGTTGCCTTATATAGATTTCGTGGAGCTCTTTTCCCTCCATTTTCCGACCATCATGGGTCCCTCACTTAACCATCGATTTCCCCTCCATGCAAATCGAACTAGGGAATGCGTATTCTCCTAGTGTGGGTGGCTCCCACATACAAATTAACCACATCAAAATAACTTCTACTAAGTCAAACCTCTTAATAAAATCAAATGGGCCCCAACACCTCCAAAATCGGCCCCAAAATGTAGAAATTAATCCTGTTCCAAAATAATTTAGGAAGGGACATTACAAAGTATTGATAGAAAAATTATAAATTAAATTAAAAGGGCTATTTTAGCGGTATTATAGTTGTGCATCCTACAAGCCTGAGGATTTGCATCGTTAGATGAATCTTGGAGAATACAAATTACGTGACATGCAAAAGGAAAAAGAAGGGAAAAGATCTCCCTCACTCTAAACTAGAAGAAGAATGAGAGGAAATGCATGACGAAAACAGTCAGCAGTTTGGGAGCACTTGAATGCCTTAAACTATTTGGCAAGAGGACAATAGGAGTTGGCACAGACTGTGGCAAGATGGTAGCAAGAGTTGGTGCAAGTTTTCACTTAGTCTATTGCCAATATTCGGGGAATCAACAAAATGTCAACAACAGTAGTCGAAGAGCATCGAATGGACACCATGGGCAGCACGCTGAGGCCAACAACAATTTTAGTCCCACCCAATATAATCCTTAGCCATCAAGTAGAATAACATCTAGGCCCCTCTTACCAAAATTTTTGGAAGAGCAACTAGCAGAGAACCAAGGGCAACAAAGGCGAGGTGAAGATTTTATTGATTATCTAAGGGAGTATCGAGCATTAGGAGAGGAGTTTCATGCAACAATGTCCCTACAAGATTTTTGTGCTATCAAGTATAGGAACAAGCCTAGAGATTATAATCGGGGGTCACAAAATTATGAGCTTCCAAAGAAATCAAGGAAGATAACCATCCCTTCTTTTGATGGCTCATCTAGCTACACAGCTAGAGCATGGGTACAAAAGTTGGATACATTAAACAACCCTATGACAAAAACAAAAGCCATATAGGACGTTAAACTACATTTGGAAGACGAAGCTCATGAATGGTGGTACCATGGATTAACCACTTTGGGTCACTCCAGTATCACTTCCTACTTAGAATTCACATAGAGGTAGATCGAGTGCTTTGACAAGAAGAACCCAAATTAAATTTTAGGGAGCTAGCACAACTATGACAAAGAGGTACTCTAGATCAATGTTGCACCAAGCGGGGACGTTTTTTGGAAGCGAATCCGCAGAAGTGTCATTTCCCAAAAATCTAGGAAACGAGAGAAAGCTTAACATGCCTGATCAATGATTTTGACTTGAGTGAAGGGTATATTTTTGCTAAGGCCGTGACAAAGGAGTTCAACAATCAACAACACCAACATTGGGGTACATATAGGGCTAGGTGCTCTTGCTTAAATGCCAATCACATGCCTTCATACATGATATAATCCAATGAAATGACACAATTCCATTGATCTTGAAAACTGTTAATTCTATTGAATTTTGAATGGTATATGAAATTCTATTTTCTCCATATGTACTCTGATGAGGTTGGAACCACTCTCAAACATCCTGAGTCATTTCATGGTAATGTTAAAAATTTAAGTAAAAGGATGAAAATGAAAAATAAAGGAGAATGTCAGTTTTAGTTTAAGAATTTAACATTATCATTAGGGGGCATCAAGGGGCACCTTAGCAGTATTCGGAAAGCATAGTTCCTCACATATCGGTTTAAAATTTCCCAAAAAAACAAAGAAATCCCCATGGAATCGTGTGAATCGTCCACCTTCTCTCGGATCCGCTCGCGATTTGCATCTGATACATGCCCGAACCTCCACGGATCTGCGGGTCGGGCAACTGGAACCACGGAATGGGCCCCCACAGATCCAATTTTCCAAGAACCGCCAAAAAATGGCAAAAAATCGGATCCATGGTTTTGTCGGAGGATCAATGGTGGATCCGTACGAGACGTGATTCTACCTACTAATCCTTGGGTGGGGGGACAGTTCCTGCAATTATGCTCTAGATACCTATATTTCAGAATTTTAGAAGTTGGCAGTGACAGTTACAGGTATATCTAAAAGCAAATTGGTAATGCTATTCTTGGAAGGGTTTTCCAAGCCACTACATGGTTGGGTCAGTGATTCAATCCATACACACTGCAGGATTCTAGAGCTCGAACCAGAGATATGGAAGATGCGATTCCTAGAAAGGCCCCAGTCATATTCACTACTCAAAGAAACAAGAAGAAATATGGTAGGGTTAGAGAAAAGTGGAAGAGACCACAAACAAATTAAGGATTAAAAAACTTTGCTATAGCTGTAAAAGAGGAGGAACTAGAGATATTATTCGACAATGAAAAAGAGGAGGAACTAGAAGCAATTCCAGAAGATGGACATCGCAGTAGCGACGAATAATCACCACGGATGGAGACAAAGGGGGTTACTATAGCCAAGCCTTCTTGTGTCCCCAGTATAACACTTTTAGAGTTAGGGGTTGTGCGAGGCTAGTGAGTCACTATTCTTATTGATGGTGGGTCCACCCACAATTTCATAGATGCAACTTTGGTATCCAAAAGGGACTACATAGGAGTTCAATGGATTTAAAGTTGAAGTGGCAGGTATTCACAACATGGCATGTACAAGCCCATATTTCGACATGGGGACATAGCATGGGCTACAAAATGCATGGTGAAAACGCAAAAATATCCAAATGGAAGCAAGGATTACCCAAAGGATAAACAAGCATTATTATGCAAGCATCAAAAGGTATTTGGAGAGATTCCACCAGGAAGGCCTCCTGACAGGGGATTTGAGCACACTATAGAATTAGAGTAAGGAAGGAAGCCAGTTATAACAACTCCTTATAGGCACCCCAAGAGATTTAAGGAAGAGATTGAGAAGATAGTCGGGGAGCTATTGGATATGGGATACATAAGGCCTAGCTCAAGCCCATTCACTTCTTCAATTGTGCTGATAAAAGAGAAGGATGGGTCAATGAGGATATTCATCGACTACAAAGCCTTGAACAAGAAGATGATAAAAAACAGGTATCCTATACCTAGGATCGATGAGCTATTGGATGAACTATATGGGCCAGTTCATTTTTCAAAGATCGATCAAAGGTTAGGTTATCACCAGATCAGGGTATGTGAGCAAGATGTACATAAATCCGCTTTCATATGTCATTATGACCATTATGATTTTTGGTCATGCCATTTGGCTTGAAAAACGCACCCGTGAGTCTGCGACTTTCCAGTCATGCATGAACTATATATTCAGGAAGCAACTACAAAAGTTTCTGCTAGTATTTTTTGATGATCTCCTCATATATAGAAAAACTTGGGAGGAACACCTGAGACACTTGGAGGAAGTGTTGTGTATATTGGAGGAACAATCCCTTTTCGCTAAGGAGTCCAAATGTGAATTTGGAATGACATAGATTTTGTATCTGGGGCATATTATCAGTGCATAGGGAGTACAAGTGCACTGAGAAAAGATCCAGGCTATACTTGATTGGCCCACGCCTAAGTCTCTCATGGAGCTATGTGGATTTATGGGCATATGCAACTACTATAGGCATTTTGTCAAAGGATATTCACAAATGGTGGCAACCTTAATAAATTTAACCAAAAAGGGGGCTTTCAAATGGTCTAAAGAGGCACAACAAACTTTTGAGTGATGTAAGGAGGTGATGAGCACTTGCCTAGTCTTAGCACTTCGTGAATTTTCGTGCCCTTTTGTATTAGAGTGTGATGCATCAGGGGAAGGTATAGGGGCCATGTCGATGTAGGATAATCACCCAATAGCCTTTGAGAGCTAGAAATTGAGTCAAAGAGACTTTATTCCATTTATATTAAAGAAATGCTTGACATCATGCATGCATTGGTGAAATTTAGGTAGTACTTGGTGGGAGGAAGGTTCATGGTCAAAACCGACCACAACAATTTGAGGTACTTCCTAGAGTAGAAAGATTTGAACAAGAGGCAACAAAAATGGTTTAGTAAGATACAGGCCTATGATTTTGACATTGAATATGTAAAGGGAAAGAAAAATGCAGTAGCGGATGCCCTCTCAAGGAAACCAACAACATGTTCTCTCATGGAGATTATTACTGATTGGAAGGCACTTTTGCTAGTCGAGTATTCCAAAAATAAATTTTCAAGCCAGTGGGTTCGTCCAAGATGACACATACAAGGTAGTAGACGACATCATTTTCTACAAAGGCGAAATTTATCTAGTCCTTGGATTGACGCTCAAGGGAAAAATATTGAAGGTTGTCCACTATGTTGCCAGGAAATGTGGGTGCGGGGACGGGGACGGGGACGGGGACGGCATTTTTTGAAACAGGGTGCGTGGGTTCGTCGGGTAATATAATAATATTAAATTTTAATAATTATATTTTATAAATTATAAATTATAAATTTATAATTTATAATATATATGAAATTTGAATTTGTATATTTTTTCAACTTTAAAGAAGAAAACTTTAATGATAATCATTTAAACATGTTTAGTCTCTCCCATATAAAAACACAATTTTTTCATAGGAGACTCTTCTCAATCTGATAGTGGTCTAGACTTTTCTTGATGTCTAATCATCCACCTGCCCCATGCATGGTGTGCTCTGTGGTAACCAATCCCAAAAAGTTAAAACAGTGGCAGCCTTACCCTTCCACAAAACACGCTTATTCATTAAGGCATATTTTCTTAGTTTTAATCTTAACATGATGTTATTAGAATGCTGTGAGAAATTGGCTGATTTTGATACTTAATTTAGCCATTTTCCAAAATAGCCCTTCGCCATTTAACAGCATCAGCTGATTACAGCGTATGGCTGGTCTCAATCCTACTTTCTATTTGACCGAAAATGTCTGAACCCATATGTGTGCATTTACAGTTTATAATTTGATGGTTATTAACTTATTTGGCTCGGGAATGAATGTTTCATAAATTCATTCCAAATTGATTTACAAGAATCTGCAGGCTCAAATTACAGAGTAAGAGGTCTCTTTTCCAGTTCTGGTTTCGATGCCATATAATATTAAAGGCATTGAAGATCCACAAATACAGGGGATTCATAATTTACATTGAGACTCTAACAAACCTTGGGCATAAGTTTTGAAATTGCTTTTATAAATTTATAGCATAAGACTAATGGAGAGACTGATCATAAGAGTCTCCTGCGGTAGGAAGGGACTCATGAATGTGCAAACAGCTACCCTTTTTTTTCCAACTATGGTCATCACCTTATTAAATATTTCCACAAAGCTACAGCCAATATGATATGATATTCTGCTTGTGGGATTGTACACCCATAATGTTCCTTTTATAATATTGAGATATCATAATCATATATGATTTCAGAATACTGTGTCGCTCATAAGTTTTGAAAAACTTATCACTGTTGATAAATTTTTACAATGATTCATTACCCTTGAGCAGCACGTCATGCCCACAGAGCAATGCTAAGGCATGTGAACAAAGACAGTCTTTGGAAACTGTAATCTTTGGAAATGATGGCAGAAAATTTCCTTGAGAAACATTCAGAAGACCTTACAACCATCTCTGAAGGACAATCCAGACCAATGACCATCAATGACTCCAAAAATGATATCATTCGTTTATGGCATATATTCTATATTCTATGGCATATCATTCGTTTATGGCATATCATTTTTTAAATTTCAATAAAAAAAAATTATTTGAAAATTAAATTTTTAATATAGTTTTTTTATGAAGAACCCAAAGAACCCAACCCGAAGAACCCGAAGAACCCAAGAACCCAAGCACCCGAAGAACCCAAGAACCCAAGCACCCGAAGAACCCAAGAACCCAAGAACCCGTTAAAGGAAAAGAACCCAAATTTTTTTTTGAAGAACCCGGTTCTTCATGGAAGAACCCGGTTCTTCTGGGTTCGTCTGGGAAGAACCCGTATCCGAATCCGGTACTTGGGTGCGGGAACCCGGGACGAGTTCGAGAACCCCACCCCCGGGTGCAGGTACCCGTGCAACACAGGTTGTCCATGATTCGCCTCTAACCTATCATCAGGTATACTTCGAAACACAATGGCAGGTTAGGGAGAGGTTCTCTTGTAAGGGCCTCAAAGAAGATGTATGGAGACATGTGACAGAGTGTACCACCTGCTAATAGAATAAGGTGAAACATACTCATCCCATAGGATTGTTGAAACCATTACCCATCCTAGAACAAAAATGGGAGAGTATTTTCATGGATTCCATTACAGGGATTCCAAGGGTACAAGGAAGAGATTGCATTTTGGTGGTAGTTGACAGATTGACCAAGTTTGCACACTTTATGGCAATCTCCTCACACTACACAGTAGGGCAAGTAGCATGGTTATTTTTCAGGGAGATCTTTAGGCTACATGGAGTACCTAGATATATAGTCAATGGTAGGGTTAGTTGATTTCTTAGTGCCTTCTTGCAAGAATTGTTTAGATTGGAAAGCACAGAGTTAACCTCGAGCACTAGTTATCATCCATAGACAGATCGCCAGACAGAAATCATAAACAAAAGGGTGGAAGTTTATTTGCAAAATTTTGCGACAGGGAAACATAAGACCTAGATCTAGTTGCTGCATTTGATGGAATACTGCTATAGTACTACTTATAATATGTCCATCAGTATGACACCATTTTGAGCACTATATGGGTATGATGCTCATTCATTTGTTGAGATGGTTTTTAGGGATAACAGGGTGCCAAAAGAAAACAATTGGTTGCAGAGAAACAAGGACGTCCCCAAAGTCCATAAACAAAACTTACAAGTTGCACAGAATCGACAAAAGATGTACGCAAATTGCAACAGGATCGAGCGCAGTTTCTAGGAGGGAGATTTAGTTTTTTATGTTTGCAGCCATATAGATAGTCCTCCCTAAAGAGGATTGATGAGCCCCAATTTTGGTACAATTTGGGCTCATTTTGGCCTATTCTACTTGCTCAAACCATTCATTTTTTACTGCTTATGCATGCATTTCTTAGTTTATTCATGTTGTTTGTAGGAAGAAGGGTAGGCACTCTATCTACGTGACTAATGCATTGTGATTCCAGGTTTTGGCATTAAAAGGGAGCAAAAGGCAACGAAAAGGAGACAAGGAGACAATGAGGTGGCACTGTTGACTTTTAGGAGAGGATGTCCACGGTCTTGGGGACATTCCTCGTGATTCCCACCAAGAACTCCGAGCTCCAATCCATCTCCCCTCCGAGCTTAGAAGCAGCCAGCTGTTCTACAGGAACAGCAGTTATAAACTGCTCTACAGGAACAGCAGTTATGACCGTCCTACAGGATCAGCAGTTAAACTCTAGTTGGACAGCCGAGCTCCTAAAATCAAGGACACTTGTTGGATCATCGTTTTTGTATAAGTGTAGAGGCCTTAGCCTTGGATAGGTTGTTGAAACTCTCGTATTGCTATTGTAATTTTGGAGCACAGTTCAGTTTTCGTTCCTTTTTTGTAAGCCAATTTGGCATGATATCAGATTATGAATAAAGAAGGCAGTTTGTGATCTAGTTCTGAGTTTCTTAAGGAGACTATAGCTCTCAGGTTAGGGCCCAACCTGAGAACCATAGATCCCCTCTGTTGTAGTGTTGTTTCCATTTCATTTCAGCACTTTGAGCTTTTCATTTGCACATGCAATTCGAATTACAGGTTGTTAAGTTGGTCGTTTTCATGAGTTAGATAGGATTTGCTTATGGTGAGTTTGTTTACAGTTGTTTAGTGTAGCAGAGGATAGATATAGTCCATTGGAGCTCCAACAAAAAGGGTTGTTAAGGCTCATTGCCGTCTCATCTGGGATTGGGGTGCAGTCCATGACTAACCACCAAAAACACGCATTTCTTTATTTCATGATTGCTGCAAACACAGTCACGTTATGTTAGATGCTTCCTTGTCATTCACACCTGCACCACACTCCTTTACCACAACTTCATGCACATTCTCCTTCGCGTTTTGGATTGCTGTTCATTGAATTTACAAGCACAGGTAGTTTAGGGTAATGCATTTTCGGTTTGGTAACAGTCACAAGCATTTGTTTCACTTGCACTGCCCTCTCTCGTCCATTACTTCATTCTCCATCTTGATCACGCATGCAACACATCTCCTCGACCTTTACCCCGCTCTGTTATCTCCCAAAGTCTTTCACTCCTCACGTACTTCCATTCTCTAGCCCTTTCATTGACCTAGCCCTCTATCTTCCAACCTACTCCCTACATTCACTCCCTATCCTATTCCTCCACTTCTACAGCCATCACCAGCCTCATTCCTACCTTACACATCTCCCCCTACCATTTCATCACTCCTCCATCTCTTCAAACACTCACGGTAGGTCATCCTGTAGCAGTTCATAGACATCCTGTAGAAACCTCTAAGTATCCTGTAGGATCCCCTGCAGACATCCTGTAGGAGGCCACTCACTCGGTTGCTGAGCTTCTGAATGTGAGGAACCTCTGTGGATGGATGCTAAGGATCCCTAGGGACCTCTCCTAGCCTTCCCAACCTGTCCCACGTTCTCCTTCCTTCTCCATTCCATCTGCACAACCAAACCCTAATTAGCACACAATCACAATCATTCCACACACTTAAGCAAAAACACAAAAACAATGTTCTTTTTCGTAGAAGTAGTTTGAGTCCATGCATTTCGCATCATTAGAAGTAATGGCATCATTTGTAGACATTTGCACTCTCACTATTGCATCATAGAGGTTAAACTAGTCAAATTAGGGTTTCCTAGGTTTACATGCTTTGATTTGCTTTCAGTTCATTTTTGTCAAGTAAATTAGTTTTCTCTGAGCTAGCTTTCGTCCATCATTTAGCAAGCTTCTTCTGAGAGCCTATAGAAGTTGGCTTGAGCCCTAGCGGACTTGTGCCAGCTGACCAAGTGACAGCTGCGACAAGAGCTAGTACTTGTGCATATAGCACCGCCGCTTCCAAGTTTGTACGAACTACCGGGTTGATAAAATTAAGAGACAGGAAGCCCCAGGAGTTGTAGCATTATTGCTACAATACTGGAGCTCACCATCTTTTTGGCGCCGTTGCCGGGGAAGCGTCAGAGTATTAGTAATTGTTGCTTTTCTTCTACTTTCGTACTCTTACTTCTGCTCAGTAGTTTATTTCATTTCCATTCTGCAAAAGTAGCTTAGTATTTCCTGCTTTCATAGCTTAGTATTTCCTGCTTTCATAGCTTAGTATTTCCTGCTTTCATAGATTAGCATTTCCTGCTTTCATAGACTAGTATTTCTCGCTTTCCTAGATTAGCTTTCTAATTCTGCAATTTCATTTGAGCAATATAGTTAGTTGTAGATCACCTTGTTTCAGTTTTGCAGGTACCAAAGAAAAAGCAAAAGCACTCAAAAAAGAAAAGTCCTTTCCATTTCATGCCTCGTAGGAACCGAGATAGATCAGACAAATTCCTACCTAACACCCCCACCACATCACTTAGTCACCCTTCACTCTTCGGTGGCGACAGTGATCCAGAGGAAACTATAGGTGAACATCCCGAGACATACCAAAATCCTATAGAAGAAGAAGAGTTAGAGACCACTCCATCCGAAGCTATGGCTGACAATAGAGAAGATGAGAGAATAGAAGGAGTTTTCCCCATCCGAGAGACCAATGGAGAGATGAAAATGAAAAACATTAGCCCCTCTGCTTTGCCTCACTTCCATGGACTGACCACTGAGGATCCTGATACCTTCCTATTTGAGTTTGCTGTCCTCTGTAGAACCTATGACTATACTGAAGATGAACAAAAGCTAAAACTTTTCCCTTCCACTCTCAAGGATGCAGCATTACGCTGGTTCATGGGTTTGCCTGGGAATAGTATCACCACATGGGCTCAGATGCAGCAAGCCTTCAACACCAAGTACCGGGATTATTGTAGGTCCAAGGAAACGAAAGGGGAAATCTTTCAGATGACCATGGGAAACGATGAGTCTTTAGAGGATTATGAGGAAAGGTTCCAACTTAGTTACAAGCGGGCCAGGTGCACACTTGACCCTGAATCCCTTAAGTTGGTTCTGCTCCGAGGAGTACCTGAAGAACTCTTAGATACCCTTCACATGTTAGCTGGGGGGGACATTTACCAACTGCCTTATGAGGACATCAAAACTGTGTTTCGAAATCATTCCAGGGCAGCTAGAAAACGAGGTAGAGGAAATCTCCTCTCCACTGGTGTCCCTTTCTCCAAACATGAGTTTACAAACCAATTAGAAGATCTTAAGAGTGAGGTGAGACAGACCATTGCCATGCAGTTGGACACATTTAGGATCCAGCAGAAGAAAGAAGAAGCTGAGAGAGCCCTGGCTGTCTTCTGCCCTAGGTGCACAAGAAGACATCCTAAGAACGAATGCCCATTGCATTCGGTTGAAGTGTGTTTTGTTTGTGAGGAGGACCATCCTACCAATCAGTGTCCCACCTTACCTGGGTTTAAAGCCATGTACCAAGGGACTGAAGCCCCCACTGAACCTCTCTACTTCATCAACCAAAGGAGACCACAAGGATCTAGACCCTATCAGCAGGGAATGCAAGGGGCACCACAAGCCTATTACAACCCCAACCAATCGATTCCTATGCCTTCCTGGGGTCCCCCTGCTCATCCTTCTTGGTCCATGCCTCCTCCATGGTCTTATCCACCTCAGTATCCTACTCAACCCACTACTCACTCATATCACTCACATGCCCAGTCGCAGCCTCAGTGGAGTGCTCCTCAGTCGGGGTGGAGGCCCCAATACAACACTCCTCCTGCCATTTTGCCTCCACCACCAGTTCAACCTCAGCCTCCTCCATGGTCTTATCCACCTCAGCTCCTCCAAGGCAACCTCAAATGCCTGCTCAACCGAACCCGAACCCCAACAATAGACAGGCTCAGCAGGTATATACTGGGGAGACCTCATGCCCTACCTATGCTATGGAGATCCAGGAGATCAATCTTAGATCTGGAAAGACTCTTCCAGATCGCCAACCTCCTCCCCCAGAGGATGAGGAAGACCATCAGGAAAGTGAACCAAAGCCTATTCCACCCTTTCCTGAGAGACTTACAGCCACCACACAACCCAACCCGGAAGAAGATGAGCTTCTGGGAGAGCTCAAGCAGTTGTGTGTGAAGATACCCCTTCTCCAGGCCATCAAGGATGTGCCAATCTATAACAAGCTGGTTAAGGAGAAGTGTTTCAAACATCCAGGCAGACGGAAGAAAGATGCTTCAACTATCAATGTCATAGGACAACTGTCTGACCTTATGCTAGGACAAGTCATCTGCCCAAAGTACTTAGATCCTGGAAGTCCTGTAGTAGATGTCCACATCAATGGCACCATCATACCCCACACCCTGATTGATCTGGGGGCTGCCATTAATGTAATGACCAGGGATACCATGCTCAAGCTCAATCTTCAAGGTTCCTTGGGGAAGACCTCGACAGTACTGCAATTAGCAGATCGCTCCACTGTGACTCCCGAAGGGATTGTGGAGGATGTCTTGGTCTCTATTGACTCTTGGGAGTATCCTGCAGACTTCCTGGTTCTGCAACCAAAGGCAAAGCTTACGGGATATCCCCTCATTTTGGGAAGGCCTTGGTTAGCCACTGCAGATGCCTATATCAGTTGTCGTGCCGGAAATATGAACATAAAAAATGGTCCTATGTCCAAGCAACTTGTCCTATACCCTCCTGCCCAACCCTCTTTGGAGCATGACTTACCACTCTGGTTGGAAGAAGGAGAAGAAGACGAGGTGTATTCAGCACCTCTGTGTACCATAGAAACCAATAGAAGAAATCCCCCAACCGAGGATGATTTGATCGAGAACTTGATCCAAAACCCACCTACCAGTGCACTACCTTTAGAGAAGTTGGTGGAGGATGCCCAAGCTAGCACCTTAGTGGACCTTTGTACAACCAGCCCTGTCACTCCCAGAGTCAACAGTGTGGAGTTCGGCCCTGAGAGAGCATTAAAGATCAGCTCCTCCCTATCTCCTTCTCAGGAAAAGGAGCTGTGCAACATGTTGGCCAGCCACCTAGATGCTTTTGCTTGGAGATATAAGGAGATGAAAGGAGCCCATCCCTCGGTCTGTACTCATCATATATACATCAAAGAGGACTGTAAACCGGTTAGGCAACCCCAGAGGAGAATGAATCCAGCCCTTAAGGACATTGTCAAGGAAGAATTGCAGAAACTGTTGGATGCCGGATTCATCTACCCCATCTCAGATAGTGAATGGGTGTCCCCTCTAGTGTTGGTTCCCAAGAAGAATGGGAAGTGGAGGATCTGTGTAGATTACCGTGAGCTGAACAAAGCTACCAAAAAAGACCATTTCCCTCTACCTTTCATAGATCAAGTGTTGGATGGACTGGCAGGAAAGAAGTTCTTCTCTTTCCTGGATGGTTTTAGCGGGTACAATCAAATCCAAATCAGCCCGGAAGACCAAGATAAGACCACCTTCACTTGTCCTTGGGGTACCTTTGCCTACCGAGTCCTTCCCTTTGGGCTATGCAATGCTCCTGCTACTTTTCAGAGAGCTGTCTTGAGCATCTTCTCGGAGTTGGTCCATGATGCAGTGGAAATATACATGGATGACTTTACTCCTTATGGGGCCAACTTCCAGGAAGCATTGTCCAACCTGGGGAAAGTCCTAACCAAATGCACCGAGATGAACTTGTCCCTCAGCCCTGAAAAATGTGAATTCCTAATGACTGAAGGGACCGTGCTAGGCCATACCATTTCTTCCCAAGGATTGCAGGTGGATCCTAACAAAATTGCTCTCATCAAGAGGGTTCCACCTCCTCAAAAAGTAAGGGATGTCCGGAGTTTCTTGGGATTAGCGGGATACTACCGGAGATTCATTAAGGACTTCAGCAAGTTAGCCTCACCATTGTTTGGTCTGTTGGCAAAAGATGTGGAGTTTAAGTGGACTGACGATTGTCAGAGGAGTTTGAATGAGTTAAAGGACAAGTTGGTGTCAGCACCAATCTTGAGAGGTCCAAACTGGGCCCTACCTTTCCACATCCACACTGATGCCTCGAACAAAGCCATAGGTGCAGCTTTAGGACAAGTTGAGGAAAAACTTCCATATGCCATTTACTTTGTCAGCAAAAACTTGTCCAAAGCAGAGCTGAATTACACTGTAACCGAGAAAGAGTTCTTAGCTGTAGTCCATGCACTGAACAAGTTCTGACATTATATTACTGGTTATCAAACATTTGTACATACTGACCATGCTGCTATTAGATATTTGATGAATAAACCAGATGTGAATGCTCGTATTATTAGATGGTTACTTTTATTGCAGCAGTTTGATCTAACCATTGTTGATAAACCAGGTAGAGAGAATGTTGTTGCTGACTTTTTATCTAGATTGGATTTGTCTGCAGGTGAAGATGGGACGGTGGATGACCAGATGCCTGATGAGCATCTGTTTGCTATCTCAGTACTCTCTCCATGGTTTGCTGATATAGCGAACTACCTTGTTTCAGCTCAGTTCCCTCCGCACCTCTCTTCAGAAGAGAAGAGCAAAATCATCAGAAAAAGTGCCTCATTCACTTGGATCGGGGGCAACCTGTTCAAGCTTGGCCCTGATCAGATCTTAAGGCGTTGTGTAAGGGAAGAGGAAGTCTTTGACATCCTCCTCACCTGTCATGATGGGCCTTGTGGAGGACATTTTGCAGCAAAGAGAACTGCCTTCAAGATCCTGCAGGCAGGCTACTATTGGCCCACACTTCATCAAGATGTCAGAAGATATGTCAGCCAGTGTGACCAATGCCAAAGGATGGGGAAACCAACCCAAAGGGATGAGATGCCTCTCCAACCTCAAGTGACTCTTGAGCCATTTGAGAAGTGGGGCATGGACTTTGTGGGTCCAATCAATCCCTCTTCGAGGCAGAGATCCTACATCATTGTGTGTACTGACTACTTGACAAAGTGGGCAGAGACTAAAGCAATCAAAGCAGCAACAGAAGAGAAGGTGGTCGAGTTCTTAAGAGAGAACATCTTCTACAAGTTTGGCTACCCAAGAGAGCTGGTGACCGATCAAGGGAGCCAGTTCACATCCAACTTGGTTGAAGATCTACTAGCTCATCACAAGATCAAGCACAGGACTTCCACCCCCTATCACCCTCAAGCAAATGGGCAGGTGGAAGTCACCAATAGAGCATTAGAAGGGATCTTGACCAAAGTGGTGAGCAGCAGCAGAAAGGACTGGGCAGATCGCCTGGTTGAGGCCACATGGGCTTACAACACCACCTGGAAGACCACCACCGGCTTCACACCTTATGAGCTGGTCTATGGGAAGAAAGCTTTGCTGTCCATTGAGTTTGAGTATAACACTTTGAGGATGGCAGCTCAGCTGGACCTAGATCTCAGCCATGCACAACAAGAAAGGTTATTGCAGCTGAATGGACTGGATGAGCACCGCATGCAGGCCCTCCTTCACTCAGAAGTGGTTCAACTTCAGAGGAAGGTGTGGCATGACCAACATCTCCATGACAAGCAATTTCAGCCGGGAGATTGGGCTTTGTTGTATGACTCCAGATTCAAAGATTTCAAGGGGAAGTTGAGAACCAGATGGCTAAGACCATATGTAGTGGAACAGTGCCATGACAATGGATCTGTCCTCATTCGAACCATTGATGAGGAAGCCATTTCCATGCTTGTCAATGGGCACCGATTGAAGATCTACAGAAGACCTCTCTCAAGACAAGAGTTTATCAACACTATGGAGAAATCTGTTTTGGTCATAGAGAAGGGTTCTGCCTCCACTTTGGGCATACCCTGAAGAGAAAAAAAGAAAAAAAGAAAAAAAAAAAAAGAGAAAAAAGAGAGAAAAAATAAAGATCCTTGGGTGAAAACCTCTCTGAGGCGCCCAAGGCAGGTAGTAGGGGTGAAAACCTCATTGAGGCGCTCCTATTGTCTTTCAAAAAAAAGAAGAAAGTTGAAAAAAAAAAAAAAAAAAAAAAAAAAAAAAGATCTTTGAGTGAAAAACCTCTTTGAGGCGCTTAGGGCAGGTAGCAAGGGTGAAAACCTCTTTGGGGCGCCCCTGCTATCTTTTCAAAAAAAAAGAGAGAAAAAAAAACAATAAGCACAATAAAAGTTTTGCATGCAGATGTTCTATGGAGGAGAAGAAGCCTCTCCACTCCAAGCGAGGGGCCTTCATCATGCTATCAAAGGATGTCATCAACACCTCCTCCAAGAATAACAATGCTTTTCAAGGTATGTGCAATTTTTATCATGATTTGGATCTTCTACAGGAAGATACAGTTTTCTACAGGAACAGACAGTCTTCCTACAGGAAGACGCGGATCTTCTACAGGAAAGTGCAAAATTTCTACAGGAAGCTCTGTGTTCTACAGGAAACTTCCTGTAGAAGGTTGCGACGGCCGAAATGTGTTTCAAGTGAAGATCTAGCGACTGAGGAGTGGATTGAACGCATGCATGCCACTGATGGCACCTCTGAACATTGCTATTATCTTGCTCCACCATCCTCGTCGCCATGCAACCAAGATCCCTGCAGCAGCACAACAAAGCAATGAGTTCTCGTGAAAAAAACATCTGTCAAAGAAAAACCAAGCACCGAGAGCCATACCACATCCACGTTATGCATCAGAAGCGCTGGGATCGTGATCGAGAAGCCAGAACTGCCAGCATGCAGCATGTACCCAAGGAGAAAGGACTGTGACAAGACCCCTCGCGGGGATCCTGTAACAGTTCAACCTGCTCGAGTGAATACCGTCCACAGCACCGCCATCCGAGATAAAACACGGGCGCATGAACGCGAAACCATCCACTCCAGCGTCAGCAACCGGTAGCCATGTGCCTCCGGGTCTGTGTAAGCCGCGTGCAGCAGGTAAATCCATCGTCCACAAACTGGAAATCATGTGCAGCCGCGTGCAGGTAAGTGTTCTAATCCTTCTCTCCATCAAATCGCATGGATATTACTTTGATTTGTTTTGCATGGCATAAAGGTGAATGGTTGAGCGGCCGTAAGGCCAGTTGACTGGCCACATCGGCTAGTGAAAGGATAGTCAGATGATGAGGTGGCAGCCACGACAAAAGACACACGTAGCACGCACGTGAAGATTAGTCCCGTCAACCGTGAAACGAGTTTAACCGAAAAGGGCGGCGGCAGATCTGTGGGAATGAATGCGGCAGCAAGCGAATGTGCAGGCGGATGATGGGTGACGTCACCCAACGGTCCGGCGGGGACAGCTCACCCCCCGCGCCACGAGCTGCGCCAATTCAAAATCTAATCGGCTCGATTAAGCGTGTATATCCATCAACCTCACTTCAAAACTCGAGTAGCTCCTCTGATTACCTCTGCATGTTGATACGCCAAGCTCTCGGCTACCTGAACGCTGGTAAGGCACCTCTCGACCGCTGTCCAACTATAGCTCCCCCCGAAGTCTGCGCACTGCTCCTACAGGAACAGTTTCTACAGGAACGCAGTCCTACAGGAAGCAGTATCTACAGGAAAGCAGTCTCTACAGGAAGGTGAAGTCTTCACGTAAAAAAGGTGGCGGAAAAGAGACCGAATTCCCTTTATATTTACCACCTGTGGTCAAAACCACCGTGCTCATCATGCCTGGTGGGTTTATCAGACGAGAGCCCACTGATTCAACCACATTGAGGAGAAATCAGGCAGTGGTGGAGCTCTTTACACAAGCACAGTGGATGTCTTTTTGTGATAAGTTGCAGGGGTACGATGAGGAAGTGGCCGAGGAATTCTTGCAGGCCCTGAGGCCAAAATCCAAGGTGCTGGCCACAGTCAATTTCAGAGGCCTAAGCCTCAAGATAACCCCGCAGTCCATCAGTAGAATCACTGAGCTTCCTATGGGTCTCCCGTGGGATAAAGAAGAACGAAAACAGAGCCAGCAAGCGAAGAAGGAATTCTTTCCACCTGAGGAAGAATTCTCTGAAGATAAGAATGGAGTACGAAGGAATAGTTTGACACCACCTTGGAACGAGGTCAGCTTGCAGATTATGAAATATATTACATGTGAGGGGCGCTATAGCATCGTCTACGGGTACCATTTCCGATTGCTGAACGAGTTAAGGCACCGAAGTGAGCTTCCTGTAGAAAAGAAATTAAGCATTCCTTATTTCCTGTTGCAATCTTTAATGGAATGTGCTACGAAGCTGAAGGGTGGCGTCCCAGATCAGGTGGCACACCATGGGCTGATCAAGTTGCTTGTAGAAGATGCACTGCACTCCTATAAAGTTCCCCTCTCCTGGGAGTCATTTAGAAATCTAACACGAGATGGGGACATCAAAATGCTGGTCGAAGATAGTGGCTCCTCCAGCAGTGAAGACAAAGAGGCAGTGGCCAAAGAAAAGAGGGAACCAGGTCAGAAGACCCCTGCCACGGTGCAGAGGAAGGAACAAAAGAGGAAGCAAGAAGAAAAGGAAGACGAAGAGGAGGGTGACACACCTGTTTTGACAGCAAGAGAACAGAGGATGAAGAGCAGAA
This sequence comes from Pinus tabuliformis, assembly GCA_031772625.1. Classification (NCBI taxonomy): domain Eukaryota; kingdom Viridiplantae; phylum Streptophyta; class Pinopsida; order Pinales; family Pinaceae; genus Pinus; species Pinus tabuliformis. The sequence goes on from CM062804.1 coordinate 207,549,289, forward strand.
TGGACAAAGCGGAGGTGGTCCTTGTCAGCCCAAGCACCTCGTCAGCTCCTGCAGTCAAAGCCAAAAGCAAAATCCATGCAGCCAAGCAAGAAAAGGTGGTGACAGTTGCATCTACAGGGAAACAAACGCAGGCTTCTACAGGAAGCCCCAGAACAACGCCTACAGGAAAGCAGACGAAGGCTTCTACAGGAGGCTCAAAAACAGAGAAGGGATCTTCTACAAGAGACCCACAGAGCGTAAAGAAAGAGTCTTCTACAGGAGGGCCGAAAGTGGACAAAGTAGGGTCTTCTACAGGAAGCCCGAAAATCACTAAGGAACAGACTTCTACAGGAAGTCTGGAAACAAAGACAAAGGCTTCTACAGGAAGCCCAAAAATTCAAGAAAAGGCTTCTACAGGAAGCCCAAAACTGCTAAAGGAAAAAGCTTCTACAGGAAGCCCGAAAGAAAAAGGAAAAACTCCTGCAGGAAGCCCAGACGTGCTAAAAGAAAAGGCTCCTACAGGAAGCCCAAGAGCTAAGGAAGACGCTCCTACAGGGAGCCCAAAACCGGTCAAGGAAGGGTCTTCTGCAGGAAGCCCGAAACCAAAGGAGGAGGGACCCTCTGCAAGGAGCTCTGAGAGAGCAAAGCACAAGAAAGAGAAGGCTAGCATCCTCGAAAAGGAGGCGGTAGTGGTACTGGCTGCCCTCAGCACACCGGCAAAACCCAAAGAAAAGAGAGAGAGGGAGATCCCTCTACCTTCCGAAGCAAGGAGGAGTCAGAGAATGAAAACAGACAAGTCGCAGCCTCCACCCAGCAGCCAACCCACTTCAGGAGACATCCCTACTTCACCCAGTACAAGAACTCCCTCTAAAACACAGGCCACCCCTGAGAAGGGAAGCCCAAAAGTCACTTCCCGGACGCGAAAAATAGGCCAGTCGCCTTCTGAAGCCCGGCTCAAGGAAATGAAAAAGGGGGAAGAAGCACCACCCTCGTCTCCACCTGAGGCAGAGAAAACAGAGGCCCCAAAAGTAGAGAAGAAGGAGCAGGTTCTGGGCCCCAGCTCTCGGCCAAGGACAAGGAGCCGGGGCAAAATTGCTCAAGGATGAGCAAATGGTTCAGTTGGGGGGTGATGATGAGCCCCAATTTTGGTACAATTTGGGCTCATTTTGGCCTATTCTATTTGCTCAAACCATTCATTTTTTACTGCTTATGCATGCATTTCTTAGTTTATTCATGTTGTTTGTAGGAAGAAGGGTAGGCACTCTATCTACGTGACTAATGCATTGTGATTCCAGGTTTTGGCATTAAAAGGGAGCAAAAGACAACGAAAAGGAGACAAGGAGACAATGAGGTGGCACTGCTGACTTTTAGGAGAGGATGTCCACGGTCTTGGGGACATTCCTCGTGATTCCCACCAAGAACTCCGAGCTCCAATCCATCTCCCCTCCGAGCTTAGAAGCAGCCAGCTGTTCTACAGGAACAGCAGTTATAAACTGCTCTACAGGAACAGCAGTTATGACCGTCCTACAGGATCAGCAGTTAAACTCTAGTTGGACAGCCGAGCTCCTAAAATCAAGGACACTTGTTGGATCATCGTTTTTGTATAAGTGTAGAGGCCTTAGCCTTGGATAGGTTGTTGAAACTCTCGTATTGCTATTGTAATTTTGGAGCACAGTTCAGTTTTCGTTCCTTTTTTGTAAGCCAATTTGGCATGATATCAGATTATGAATAAAGAAGGCAGTTTGTGATCTAGTTCTGAGTTTCTTAAGAAGACTATAGCTCTCAGGTTAGGGCCCAACCTGAGAGCCATAGATCCCCTCTGCTGTAGTGTTGTTTCCATTTCATTTCAACACTTTGAGCTTTTCATTTGCACATGCAATTCGAATTACAGGTTGTTAAGTTGGTCGTTTTCATGAGTTAGATAGGATTTGCTTATGGTGAATTTGTTTACAGTTGTTTAGTGTAGCAGAGGATAGATATAGTCTATTGGAGCTCCAACAAAAAGGGTTGTTAAGGCTCACTGCCGTCTCATCTGGGATTGGGGTGCAGTCCATGACTAACCACCAAAAACACGCATTTCTTTATTTCATGATTGCTGCAAACACAGTCACGTTATGTTAGATGCTTCCTTGTCATTCACACCTGCACCACACTCCTTTACCACAGCTTCATGCACATTCTCCTTCGCGTTTTGGATTGTTGTTCATTGAATTTACAAGCACAGGTAGTTTAGGGTAATGCATTTTCGGTTTGGTAACAGTCACAAGCATTTGTTTCACTTGCACTGCCCTCTCTCGTCCATTACTTCATTCTCCATCTTGATCACGCATGCAACACATCTCCTCGACCTTTACCCCGCTCTGTTATCTCCCAAAGTCTTTCACTCCTCACGTACTTCCATTCTCTAGCCCTTTCATTGACCTAGCCCTCTATCTTCCAACCTACTCCCTACATTCACTCCCTATCCTATTCCTCCACTTCTACAGCCATCACCAGCCTCATTCCTACCTTACACATCTCCCCCTACCATTTCATCACTCCTCCATCTCTTCAAACACTCACGGTAGGTCATCCTGTAGCAGTTCATAGACATCCTGTAGAAACCTCTAAGTATCCTGTAGGATCCCCTGCAGACATCCTGTAGGAGGCCACTCACTCGGTTGCTGAGCTTCTGAATGTGAGGAACCTCTGTGGATGGATGCTAAGGATCCCTAGGGACCTCTCCTAGCCTTCCCAACCTGTCCCACGTTCTCCTTCCTTCTCCATTCCATCTGCACAACCAAACCCTAATTAGCACACAATCACAATCATTCCACACACTTAAGCAAAAACACAAAAACAATGTTCTTTTTCGTAGAAGTAGTTTGAGTCCATGCATTTCGCATCATTAGAAGTAATGGCATCATTTGTAGACATTTGCACTCTCACTATTGCATCATAGAGGTTAAACTAGTCAAATTAGGGTTTCCTAGGTTTACATGCTTTGATTTGCTTTCAGTTCATTTTTGTCAAGTAAATTAGTTTTCTCTGAGCTAGCTTTCGTCCATCATTTAGCAAGCTTCTTCTGAGAGCCTATAGAAGTTGGCTTGAGCCCTAGCGGACTTGTGCCAGCTGACCAAGTGACAGCTGCGACAAGAGCTAGTACTTGTGCATATAGCACCGCCGCTTCCAAGTTTGTAAGAACTACCGGGTTGATAAAATTAAGAGACAGGAAGCCCCAGGAGTTGTAGCATTATTGCTACAATACTGGAGCTCACCAAGGATCAACGCAAAAAAGTTGAAGCCTTGATTTTATGGACCCTCCAGAGTGATATGAAGAATTGGAGTAGCTTATGAGCTAGAGCTACCCGAGGGGAGCAAGATTCACAATGCATTCTACATGTTGTGCCTCAAGAAGGTGCTAGGGAAATAGGTCACAACTTCAACATAATTACTTGCATTGGACGAGGAAGGGCAATTGTTCCTAATCCCCCAATAAATTTTGGATACTAGGGAGAGAAGATTGAGGAGCATAACCATCAAGTAGTATCTAGTTCAATGGAAAGACCTACCAATAGAAGATGCCACATGGGAAGGACAACAGGTGTTTTTGCAGCACCCCAACTTGCAATTACTTGAGGACAATTAAATTTGGGAAGGGAGGACTATATTGTCCCATTCCAAACCATAATAGCAGAAGGGATTGACATAGTAGCCTACCCAGATTCTCATAGGCTATAGTCAGGAAAAAAGGGGATTAATCGTTTTAATTGTTTAATGTCATCATATTTAAAAGGCAACATTTTAATAATTAAATAGAAAAAGTGGTAAGTCAACTAATAAAAATAAAGTGACCCATGGTAATTCCAGCCACCCATGACATGAGTGGATGATTGGAGAATTGAATTTGGAGCTCTAGTAGCTTACTTTGTGGTGGGAAACCCTTGTGGAGATGGTAGTTTTGGTGGTGAAACTATCTACCCTAGCTGGTCGCGATTAGTTTTAGTGGTGACACATCCACCCTAGCTAATCAAGAGGAAGAAACCCTTTAGGTTCTTCATTGGTGTTCATCAGAGAAGAAGGATCGAAGATTGGAGTCCAGAAGATGAGTTCAACAATGCGCATCTCTTCAAGGAGGTCGAATTAGTAGCAAATCACAACACTTGAAGGGCTAAATTGACAAAGGAGGGCCGAATTACTTGGCCAAGAATACGATCGAATTGTGGATACCTAAAAAGGCCAAGTTGTGAAGGTCGAATTATTTCTAAAGGACGAGTTAAAAGGGCCGAGTTGCTTCTCCAGCGCAATCACCTATAGAGACAAATAAAATTGGAGGACTGAGAAGCCTTGTACTAGGTCGATTTATTGTTAAGAATGTTGATATTTCTAAGGTCCACAAAAACTAGAAATAATATTCTTCAACGATAACTAGTTCTGATGATTCATTTCCATATGGCATTCAATATCATTAAGCAGTTATACATAAGAATATTTCAACCATTAAGCATGAAAATATAAGAGAAAATAATCATGAGACAATGAGAAAAGAAACACAGAAAATTAGGCCTGAGGCTAGGGTAAAACCCAGTTTTGCACGATCGTCCCCGCCTAAGGATCCAGGGCCAAAACCGCATCATGTACGGATCCTTGGGCGATCCTCTAGAGGAACCACGGATCCAAAAATCAGATCCGCAATTTCGTCGTTTTGAGGTGATTCTTGGAAATTTGGAACTACGTAGGCCCGATCTGTAGATCTGAAAAAGGATCTGTCATGGATCCAGACGGATCTGGAGGGAGATGGTGGTTCCAAGGGGGCCCAATTTCTAAATTTTGTTTTTAAACTTTTTCTTTGACTTAAGTTGGGTTGGGGCTTCCTGGACACTCCCAAGGTGCTCCCTTGATGCTCCTTAGATGCTTCCTAGATGCTCCCTCATGGTAATGTTAAATTCTTAAAGTAAAATTGACATTCTCCTTTATCTTTCATTATCATCATTTTATTTAAATTTTTAACATTACCATGAAATGACTCAAGATGTTTGAGAGTGGTTCCAGCCGGAGAAAATCAAATTTCATATCCTATTCAAAATTCAACAGAATTAATAGTTTTCCTGAATTCAGGATCAATGGGATTGTGGTATTTCATTAGATTATATCATGTATAAGGGTATGTGATTGGCATTTAATCAAGAGCATGAAGCCTATATGTACCCTAGTATTGGTTGCGTTAATTGTTGAACTCCTTTGTTACTGCCTTAGCAAAAAATTACCTTTCAATTAAATCAAAATCATTGATCAAGCATGTTAAGTTTTATCTACCATATTTTAAGGCTTGGATTAGGTAGTTTGATCAAAATTGGACAATGTTGACTAATATCACTAGACAAGAGGAGAAGAATCTAGATTCTAGATGGTTGATGCTCGAATAATTAATCATTGATGTATAATGGATTCCATATTTGTCTTGATTTATGTACAAATATGCATGTTTTCATATCTTCTACAACTAATTTGGTATTTTGGATGTTTTTTTAATATAAATGAAAAAATATATATAACAAAAAAAAAATAGTAGACCCTTCTGAGATGCTTTGCTTCCTATATTTTTGGAAAATGACGCTTCCAATGCTTCGCTTCCAAAAAAGTCCCCGCTTCGTGCAACATTGGTAAAACCCACAAGGGGAAACCCAAAAATCTTTCCTTATGAGAGAGAGTTCAAAGTTCATCAATACATCCAAAAACAAGACATCAAGATAACATCTAACCAAAAACAAGAGCTTCCAAGCCTTTCCTCCTTCCTTCTGAAATTTCAGCCTCCCTTTCTTCTTCTTCCTTCATTAGAACATAGATAATCAAGTCACAAGTCGATGTGCAAAATGAGGAGGAGAGGTCACTTATTTATAGTCTTCCAAAGGGGGTCGAAAGCAATGTTGCACTAATCATTATCGGGATAATTTCGGTGCGGGGAAAAAATTGGAAAAAATAGCAAAAATTGGGAAAAAATCAGTAATAATCAGGAAAAAACCGTAACATATAAAAAATTCCTCTTTTTTTTTTTTTCAATTTTTTTAATATCTAAACCATCTACAACATAAAATAAATACATTGACACATAAATATGATAAAAGAACTAATATATAAGATGTTTAATATCATTTTTAGTGCTACATCACACATAACAGTGAATCATGTCCTGAATAGTAAGTCCTGACTCCTGAGTCCCAACTCAGCCTCAAAATATCAACAAAAAATATAATAATGTATCTCATGAGTCATAATGTCATATACAATGAAATGAACAAAATAACTAAAGTCTAATACTATTGATTTCCTCTGCCCCTCTTGCGAGAAAATGCCATAGCTTTCCCTTTCCCTCTAGATGTAGATGCTGGTGCTGGTGGAGTTGGCAGTGGACTCTGTTGTGCTCTAAAAGCTGAAGAACTAGGAGTAGGAGCTATAGGAGGTAGACCACGTCCTCTACTCGTGGCAGGGGTAGCCCGGGCAGGTGGTGTTACCTCCTCCTGTTGCCCCGCCTTCTCCTCCTCCTCCTCCCCCTCCACTACATCCTGCACTAACCAATCATCAGTAGACTCCATGAGAGGCCTCTCGGCCTCAACCCTCCATGCAGCAGTGGTGTCAATCCCATCCAATGAGATGGCCTCTATATCAGGTGTCCTCTCAAGTTGCCTCACCCACAATCGAAGATTGTAGTAGACGTAGACCATGTCATTAAGTCCTTGGGATTCCAACTTGTACAAAGATCATGAAATAATAATTATAAAAAAAATATTGTTTAATGAATTCAAAAAATTATTTGGAAATTTGCAATATTTTTAATTTTAAGTGTTAACCTGTTGCGCTTCTTGTTGTGTATTTTTTCAAATACATTCCAGTTGCGCTCACATCCTAAGGAGCTACATGTTTGGCTGAGGATTCGAATGGCAAGCTTTTGCAGAAGGGGTACCTTGGCACCATACATTCTCCACCATGCATCTACAACAAAATTACAAATAAACTTTTAAATAAACATAAGAAAAAAATGGAGTTTGAAGAGAATGAAATTTGAAACAAACTAAAAAATACCTGGTATTTTAATCGTCCTATCAATCACAGCCATGTCAAAGCCAAATGTGCCACCTGCCATACTATATGTCTCAATTTCTTTAGAGATTTTTGTACATTCTGTTGGAGATCGCATCATCCTCTAGACACAGGTTAAGAATCCATCCATGATCTCAACATCAAATACGAACCCACATGCGTAAGAAAATGCGAGGTCCAGGTAGATCCCTGCAGCATGAATGGGACGATGGAGTGTGTTGTTCCATCGTTCATCAATCACTCCCCATAGGAGGAGTTGTCTCTGAAACCCCTCATCTCCCTTATCATCATAGTAGGCTCGAATGGATTCTTTCGCCCTGTCCATGTCCTCATACAAATAGCCCATTGTGGGCTTCTCACCATCAACTAATCGAAGAACCTTTAATAAAGGTTCAGTAACGGCGCACACCTCCTGCACTCCCGCCCAAAAGTCTTCTTGGTATGAAACTAGTCTGCATATGGCCTCTCCCTCTGGTTTGCGGCTCATTGTCAAAGCACACCACTCCTCTGAAAGAAACATTCTCTTCACATCCCACATAGAATTCAAGAGGGATTGAAGAGTTATGAAACTGGTGGCAAACCGTGTAATGGCGGGGCGCACCAACTCTTTGTTGTTGGTGAATTTTTTCATCAAGCTAAGCACAGATGTATGATTATATATAAATTTTGTAATGCTTTTGGATGACTCAACAATATCTTTGACAAAGGAAATTTCCCCATGTCCTCCAACATCAAATCAATACAATGTGCAACACAAGGTATCCAAAATAAAATAAGATGCCTGTCCATAAGCATCCTGCCAGCAACAACATAATTTGCAGCATTGTTCGTTATGACTTGGACAACATTTTTTGCACCCACCTCCAAAATAAACACATCCAGCAAATCACATAAAATTCTTGCATCTTTGATTTGTGCAAATGCATCAACAGATTTGGTAAACATAGTCCCCTTGGGACAACTAACCAAGAAGTTTATAAAGGTTCTCCCCTTTTGGTCAGTCCAACTATCTGACATCACAGTGCATCCTGTTTGTGCCCATGATTCCCTAAAATCCTCCAATCTTTTGGTGCAGTCAAGCTTTTCATTTTGAATAATCTGGCCTCTAATGTCATGATAAGAAGGGATTTTGTACCCTAGGCCAACAGTTGCAATAGCATCAACAACAAGCTGGAAAAATGGATTATTTCTTACAATGCTGAAAGGAATATCACTCCAAAGGAGAAATTTGGCCAGCAACTTGTCAGCTTGTTCTTTCTCAGTTTTTTTAAGCATTGAAGTGATAGATGGCTATGAACCAGGTGTGGTTCGAGGAACAAAAAATGATGAGGCAGCTACCGGGTTGGTTGATGCTGTAGTAGAACCACTGCCACTTCCTTGTTCAACTGACTTTTTTAGTTGCCTCTTCATTTCTGCTTTGGCCTCTCTAGTGTGGTCTAAATTTTCCAATGATCTCATGGCTCTTCGGATGATTTCAAGATTTGTCTCTGTGCAAGGCCCTACATCAAATCCAGGGATTTGTGCAAGGTGATACTTCAATCTGTACACCCCCCTGGACATATGGTGCCCACACAACTTGCAAGACAAGTTTATTCTATCATTCCCTCCATCAGGTTCACCAAATTCCCACAGAGGGTCCAATTTCCTTGGCATGTTTGACTTTGAACTTTGAAGTTGAAAACTTGAATGGTGTTTCGGTGAACCTATGGCAAAATAAGGATTACAATTTACAAGTTACAAACTTACAATTTACATTGTACAAAAACTAAAAAAAAATTACATACAATTTAAGAAACCCCATTCCAAACCCAACCAAAAAAACTAAAAAAAAATTACATTGGACAAATGTCAAAAACCCCATTCCAAACCCAACCAAAAACATAGAAAAAAACCAAAACAAAGTTACAAAACAGTGAAAACACAAAACGTTGGTGCCCATACCGGTTTTATGGAGAAAATTCGTCTCCTCCTTAGCTCACACTTCGTTTTTCTCCTCCAGTTAGTGGATTCAGCTCCAAAATTACCAAGAGCTCACTCCAAGACTCCAAACCCCCGTCGCGCGCCTGTCTGCTGTCCAAATGAAAAATAAAATCGTGTTTTTCTAGTTATAATTCGCGCTGCCCGACATAGCCACGATTTTTTCAATAAAAATCGGCCAAAAAAAATAATCGTTTTTATCGTGCGATAATATCGTTTTTTTTTTTTTTTAAATCGCGATAAAACGATTTTATCGTGATATTTTCGCGATTAGTGCAACACTAGTCGAAAGGGTGTCTCTGAGTGGCCTAGCTGACTTAATTGACTTGAGCAAATGTGGAGTTATAAATTCAATTTAATTCCCTTTTCTTTTCTTGATGAAAATACCAACCATGGCTACCATATTTCCAACACTCCCTTTAAGCTAGGGAGGTACTTTTCATTCTCTCTCAATATCAATCTTCCCAACCAATCCATAGGTCTTTCAACAACAACCCTGTTACCACACAATCTAGTAGACCCAAAGGAGGGAAAGCCTATTTGGTCAAACTTCAAAGAGCTATACTAAGTGATAACGATGGGACAATGGCCCACTGCCAGCTCAGTGAATGTGCCCTGCTCTTTATGGACTTTCACCAATAAGAGGAGCCCCAGTACAATGATAATCGCCTTTGATAGGTATTCTAAGGCTTATAGTGCTAGTTGATGAGATAGGAGCTCTTAAGGGAAACTCTATGTGATAATATGACACTTCAAAAGGTACTTCGCTCCCCATAAGAGAGACCTAGAATGAACTTGCATGAGATCTAGGGTTTTGTGAATTCTCGTGGACAAAGGTACTCCCAAGATCAAGGCAAGATGGAGAAAGGGCTTCTTATGATTTACTTCAACAAGTACCAAACTCATGCAACCTTCATGGAAGTCCTCAAGTTGAGGGAGAAGAACCTGGGTTTCCCTCTTGGAGCAACACTTAGGGCAAGAAATTTTATGGATGAAACTCGAGTGGATTCCCACCAAACTTGGAGCATAGATCGCGTAGACACTAAGATTGATGTTTAGGCTCTTGAATTCCAAAAAATTCTCCTCCCTAAAATTTCGCTGCAAGCCCTAGATTTTCGTTGTAGCCTTAAAGGACCAAATTTTAAGAGGAAGTTTTACCACCAAATACTTGGACTAGTGCCTTGTCCTTTGGGCATATGGAGTCTTAGGATGTTTAAGATGAGATAAAACGTCCCTAAGGAGGCTCAAAATTGATGCCCTAAGTACCAATTTCAAACATTTACCCACTTCAAGAGATAATGGAGTTTCATGGAGAATTCAAAGATATTCATCCACTAGGAACATTCATTACATGCCATACATTAGATAACATATGCAATACTCTACTAGAAATCTTTTCAAATTTAATTTTCAACAATTAGGGCACAATTTTAGCATATTCTAGAGAAACAATTCCATACATTAAACAAATTCAAGAGAAACATTACATGAACATGAGGCACTTATAAAATGACATGCAATATATCCACCCAAAATCCAAGAAGTAGCTCCAAAGAAGAAGTGTGAATCATCTCCATACATTGAAATGCATCCAAAGAGTTTCCAATAGCCAAAGAAACAAGTGTGAGTTATTTACAAGAGAAAGAATACAAGTATGATGATGATCCAATACAAATGAAGTTGAGTTCTATTTATATGAGACCTAGTGGGTCGAATTTACCCTATGAGCCCCCAAACATTATAAAAAAAGGGCAAGATACATCCCTTGGTCACAAGCTGACCAAGTAAATTTTACAAATTATGAATCAACCATCCAAATGATAGCCAAATTGATGACATCATGCTGATGTAGAGTTGTTGGAGGACCACGTTGAGTCCTCTTGGTGCCAAAATGTGTGAGAGGGTTCCATAAATCACGAATTAGGGGATGTCCCCTAACTCTCCATGCAAGTCATCATGTGGGGCCCCAAAGTGAGTTTGGGGTACGAAAACTAGTGTCATGGGTCTCCTGATGATAGAATAGCCTGAAATGCTCCAATACTGAGGGCTTTGACGATGGTGCTTTCCCTCCCATGTTTGAACATGTGAGACAAACCTCCTTTGGGCCTCTAATCAACTACCAAATCATGTGATCACTGCTAAGACAACCAGGACACAGTGGTCCAAGTGCATAATCTTGTGAATAAAGTGGGGTAATGAGTACACTGCTGAAGGTGCTGAGGGCGCCCATGATGTGAAATGATGCTCTGCACATGATGGGAGTCCCATGGCTCTCAACGCTTCACCTGAGGGTGTCAATATGATCCTTTGGTGGACTTGGGCCCCAATTAAGTTGCCTAGCCCATTATGAAACCAACTACCAATCACATATAATGTCCAGTGTTGCATCCTCACAATGAGGCACAATAATTCATTAGTGCATGTAAGTGGACCAAGCTTGTTAATCAAGGGCACATTGAGACTCCATATGGGGCTTCCCTACCAAATTTGGGGCTTTGATCTCATAATAGTGTTACCTCCCTATGTAGGAGTGGTTAATAATATTGGTCAATAATTGTCATTGATGAAATATATATTGTTGATCTCTCCTAGTAAAGGTCACCATGAAGCCTTTCATTTCCAAATGGCCTTACTTTCCATGAAGCCATTATGTCCGACCTCCAATTCTGCACTAATTGATGACCAGTCACATTAAAAAAAAACCACTACCTTACAGACAACCTCTCAATATGGTACATATACCATCTTTTAGAGCATAATTTTGCCTTTCCAATGAGATCTTGCTTGGCCCGAAACTCCAAATAGTTTGGGAGATATAATTTTTTTAAGTTAAGGATATTATTCTGGACAGTGAGCCGACCTATACTAGCCTACTCATGTCGGCCTATTTGTAGCAACATGAACACTATATATTAGGCATACGTATTCATTCTTCACTCATCAATTCGATCATCCACACAGAGGAAAGACAACGAGCTGAAGATTCACATCAAGTAATACATTTATCTCGGGTTGGTGGATTATATCTCAGATTGGGTCTAGGACCTTACACGTTGGATTGGTACATAGTTACAGGATAGAATTTTGACCTTATTACAGTGACAAAATTCGAACTGTGGACTATGAGATGTGGTAAAACATAATTCGGATTGTGGACTATGTGGAATGTGGTGCTCGCACTGTGGACTTTTTGCTCACACAACAACTCGAACAAGGAAGATTCACCTAAACAGTAGCTCAGACTGTGTTCATCATTCATTACAGGACTGTCTCTCAGCCCTCTTTACAGGACTGTGGTTCTTATACACTAGATTTGGGCAGCTCTTCCTACATGAACTGATGATTATGTACTACTAACAGAACTCAGATTTTTTTTAGACAAAGAACTATATCTCGGACTATGCAGTAAGGTTGTCTTGCAGGATTCAGATTAAGTGACAGTTGATTGTAAGGACCAAACTGTAGTGTCATTTAAGCAGTGGCACAATGAACCTTCTTTTGGATAGTGAAGAACCCTCTCTTGGATAGTGTGAAGCTTAGTAATAAAGACAATTGAGTGAAGTGATCTTGGTATTGAAGTCAACATAAGATCGAACAGTGAAGTCAACGTCAACATAAACAATTATGGAAGCATTTGTGTAGTGAAGAATTATGTCAAGGACATTCAAGTAAGTACTACTCTCCTTCTCTATTAAAAGAAGCAAAAAGGATTGGTGTCCTAGGGGTTGGTGCTCCTAAACGCAAGGTTGGAGCCTTGGATAAGATAGGGTTGAAGCCCTAGAGGTCAAAGCCTCATCAAGTCCAAGTTGGTGCTTGGAAAAAATTCATCATTTATTGTATTCAATCTTTTCTATACTTAATAAAATAATTATTATACATTTCTCTAATTAAATTGTGAAGAATCTAACTCGTAAAAATAACAATTGAAAAGAAATATTGATTCACCCCCCTCTCAATATTTCCAACAATTGGTATCAGAGCCAGCTTCTTCATTATCAGCCTAACAACTAGAAGAAGGATTCACAAGTCACAATGAAGAATCAGGAAATGACAGGAAATATTCCCCTGTTTGATGGTACAAACTTTGGTTTTTGGAAGAAAAGGATGTCCTACTATTTAATGTCCCTTGGACCTGAAGTATGGCAATCTGTTTTGGATGAATACAAAGATCCTCCCACTCTTCTGATTGATCAAGATGGAAGGAAAGCTTACATTGCAAATGCCAAAGCATTAAATTCCATAACTAGTGGAATCACTGACTTTGAATTCACAAAAGTCATGGTTGTGATTCTACAAAACAAATGTGGGATAAGCTCATCGCTTTATATGACGGGGACTCCAAAGTTAAGAAGGCAAAGCTCCAAACTCATAGAAGGCAATTTGAGAGTCTTAAAATGGATGATGAAGAAGATATTGCATCATTATTTTTCCGAGTAGCTAAAGTCGTCAACTCACTTAAAGGCTTAGAAGAAAATATTGAAGAAAGCACAATTGTTCAAAAAGTCTTGAGATCTCTCCCAAATAGATTTGACTCCAAGGTAAGTGCCATAGAAGAAATGAAGGATTTGGATACTTTAAAAATGGATGAACTTCATGGAATTCTCATTGCTTATGAAATGAGAAAAGGGATCCCAAATTCCAAGGAAGTAGCATTCAAAGCTTCAAAATCAAAAAAGAAGGGGAAGAATTGGAATACCAACAGTGATGACTCCAATACTGAATCTGAACTTGCACAATTTGTATGAAAGCTAAGAAAAGGATCCAAGCTAAAAGGTAAGTATCCTCTCATTTGTTTTAAATGTGGAAGGATAGGTCACTATGCTGCAAAATGTCCTCATAAATATGATAGTGATAATGAGGAGGAATATAAAAAGGGGATGTTCAAAAAGAAAAGTTTTAACAAGAAGAACTTCTTTTCTAAACAAGGCGATTATGATGAAGATGAATTCGTGATCACCAAGAAGAAATCAAAAAAAATATCACTTTTCACAAAAAAAATGATGATGAGTCAGATGAGGAAAATGACTACGCTGGAAGCAAAGAAGTATTATTCATGGCATTTACAAATGATGATGACTCCGAACAAGAAGGCGAAGGAAATGTGGATGAGTTACTAATGAGTGCCATTGAAGAAAATGAGAAATTACGAAAGAAGATTATTTCTCTCAAAGTAGAAAAGGAGGAAGCAAAAAGGAGGGAAGATTTCTTGAACAATAAACTAAAAGAGAAAGAAGACATTTGCGAAAAACGTGAAACTGAAATTTTTTCGCTAAGAAAAGAATTGGATCAAGTTAAAAAGAGTTGGCAAAGCTCTCAAACACTTGATAACATCCTTAATGCTCAAAGACCTCAATATGGAAAATCTAGGATTGGCTTCAAAGGAGAATCATCAAGTATAAAGGAGAATATGAAAAAGGAAATTCAAAGAAGCTATGCTGACATTCTTTCTAGTCATCCAAAAGAAGAGAAGTCATCTCACCAAGAACAAAAGTTCACCTTTATCAATCCAAGGAATGAAGGAAGGACAACTCCATGGAAGAATACTACCTCAAGTCAAGGCTATTCTAACAGGTACCAAACAATCTTTCTTGGTTACTGTTTTTGTTGTTAAAACTTTGGTCATCAAGCCAAGCATTGCAAGGCTCGTAAGGACAATGCTTCAAGAAATAAGAATCAACAAAGCAAGCCACTTGGCCTCAAAGAACAAGGAAAAATCAAGACTTACAACTCTTTTGATCCTTTGGCTAAGTATGATCCAAGTTGCTCATTATGTAATGATTATGGTCATGATGAACAAAATTTTCCATTCAAAAGAGAAGATCTACAAAAGGATGAACCCACTATTGATAAATGTGGCCTAGCCCTATGTGCTCATAGTGATGAAAATCAATGGTTCGTAGACAGTGGATGTTCAAGACACATGTCAGGTGACCGAAAGAAATTTACCTCCTTAATCAAGAAAGATGGAAATGTGTCTTTTGGAAGTGGATCTACCAAGATAGTTGGAAAAGGAACTGTTGCTCTCATCAATGGAAAAGGAAAAGCCCAAAATGCATTGTTGGTGGAAGGAATCAAACACAATCACAATCTTTTAAATGTGAGCCAACTTTGTGATCAAGGACATCTTGACAGTGCTGGACCTGCCAACATCAGGGGATCTCCCTAGTATGAAGTCCCAACTAGACCTCACATTGTTTGGTGTAGGAGTCCCATCCGGTACGATGGCCCGGTTGCCATTATCTTAAAGATCTGCCTCAACTCTTGCTTGTCAGCACAGGAGAGTGGTTTGCTTTGTCTTCGAGAAGTGAGGTTCGCGTGCCTAGTGAGTGTAAGTGTCACTTGTGTCAATGGTTCTTTCACTGTCGAGGGAGAGGGTGAGAGTGAGTTCCAGGTCAATTAGGAGCAGTCCCAACACTGCTAGGAACACACAACACAACAGGACATGCACAACTTCCGGAGGAGTAGTCCACACGGATGTGGCAGTCACAACATACAAGGTAAGATAACACGTACAACACTCAACAGATCAGTCCAAACGAGTGCAACGGTTGTTACAACAAGCTTCATGTGAAAGGTCTGTCTGATGTTCGGGAGAGCAGTCTACACGGGCGAGACAACGTTAACAACATATACAACACATTTCCATTAATAGATTATGCATTACAACAAATGAAACAGTTCAGATGTAGAACACAAGTTAAAGCAACATGCATTACAAGTGTTAAAGATCAGTCTTACAACAAATACAATACATGTGTGAAAACGTGCTGGCTTGTTAGCAGGCTTCTAAATTAAGCGAAAGTTCCAAGACACATCGTTACACCATACATCACTAACCCCGAGTGCGGGGTGTTGGAGCCACTATTTACTCCTCAAAGAAAATATTACAGACTCTCTTGGCTATGTGGGAGGAGCTGAGGTGAAAAAGTCCTTTGCATGTATAAATAAGGGGGTATTTATAGCCAAGGGTGAAACTGACCCTTGTGGTTGTTCGACTACCCTTATGACCGTTTGGCTTCCATGACTTTTCGACTTACATGACTCTTTGTTCAACAAGTGGGTCTCTTGGACTTCCACGTTACATCACATTGATTGACAACATAGCCCATAGTGGAGATGTGGGCGACATGACTCATGACATGACTCGACATGACTTGACATGACAGTGCTGGTACATTCGTGCTGCTGCTGGAGTGCATGTCAAGCTACAGTGCTGCTGGGTGATGGATGTCTTCATGGTGTATCATAGCTTCACCTCCGCATGGCGAAGTGCACAGAGTCTTCGATGGTCCTTGGTTCGCTTGATGAAGCTTTAGCATGTTGTTCCTTGCTTGCATGTTGGAAGGCTTGACAAGTTCATTTGTTCACGAAGGTGCATGTTCGTCACGTTCATCTGCTTCACATGCTTCGTTCATTCGTCCGTTGGTGAACTTGTCCTTCTGCATGTGCTCCCTTCGTTCATCCCATTCGTTGTCTTGCCATGTTTGTTGGTGTACCTATACCTGCAGTCACTCATGACGAGACGACATCAAATCCAAAACCTCCTAGTCTACCATGGCACATGATCATTTCAGATGCAGGTGACCGGGAGAGGCGGCAAGGTTGTGAAGCGAGATGATGGCTCCGGGCACTACTGATGAAAACTGTGCAAGAGTCACTGAGTGATGGAGACGGGCAATCTGAGTCAACAGTGACTGCCTGTAAGGTCTGGCTCGGCTGGGAGGCAAAATTGTGCAAATTTTGGGAGGGACAGTCTGGGCTATAGGAAGGCAAGGCAGGCATGCTCTACACATTTTTCAGAATGAACGAGCAACAGGGGCTGGACAGCCAAATTTGAGCAATTTTCCAGAAGAACGAGTCGGGTTGCATGAAAGGTCAGCAGGGAAAAATTGCACAGTTTTTGGGAGGAACTGCCCAGGAGATTGGCAGGCAAAACTGCGCAATTCCCAGAGGGAACTGGTAGTTGGCTGTTTGGGTCACTGGCAACCAAAACTGTGCAATTCCCAGAGGGAACTGGCAGTTGGCTGCTAGGGTCACTGGCAGCCAAAACTGCACAATTCCCAGAGGGAAATGGCAGTTGGCTGCTCAGTCACTGGCAACAGAAACTGCGCAATTCCTGGAGGGAACTGGCAGTCTGCTGCTAGGAGTTGCAGCGGGGAAATTGCACTGAACTTTGAAGCTAGTAAGTCGGCCTGCTGATCATCTCTGCGCAATTTCTGAGCTGAGCGGACTGCTGGACAACAAAAGACCTGCTCATGAAAACTGCGCAATTTCTTGGATGAGCAGCCGGTCGATTGTCTGGATGACTGACTGGGAAAACTGCACAATTTTCTGAAGGAGACAGGGACGAGCACTTGGTGTCTGTCCAGCCTGTCTGCGCAATTTCCTCAGTCAGTTGAGCAAGTGAGGTCAGTGGCCTCTGCGCAATTTTTGAAGGGAGTCAGTCTTGGGGTGACTGTCGGGTCCGACTGTCCGAGTGGTCAACATGGAAGTTGATTGAACTGCTTGCGGGCAGCGCAGCTTGAAAAGACTAGCTTGGTGCTTCTGCGCTGTTTTGGTTGACAGTCGATTGAGTCGATGGCGGGGTGATGGTCCGGCTGTCAAAGGGGAGTCTGGTCGTCAGGACTTCAACAAAAATGACTAAGTGTGTGAATGATCGAAAGATGCATAAGTGATCATGCAAACACACACTCACATGACTCGACGATGAAACAACTCAAACCATCCAGACACACATGTTCAACATGACTGACCGACGGTGCAAGTGACAAGCACAACACTCGTGATTGACCGTTCATTGATTGAGACAACGCTTGTGCGACAGTGAACGTGACTCTGTGTGTGAGTGCGACAAATGCTTTCATAGCGAACACAACAAGCACATACGAAGCGAAGACTTTGAGCATAACCAGAACATGGTCACAAGCATGACTTAGACACCAGCATGCAGAAACTTGAATGAAATGAACAAGCAAGGCAGATGCGAGGACTCACACGAGCTCACGGAGCGAACCCGCATGTGTGCAGTCATCAAGTGAAACTCTCAAGGGAGGCTTTGAAATTGGTGCAGGCCAAAATTTTGGAGGGTGGTTGTAGCCGCTACAACACTTGGCGACACACTGGTAGAACTCCAGCTTCTCTGTTTCAGTTCATTGCTAGCACAGGGCCTTGGTCTTTTGGGGAGTATTGAATCGTTGTGCAGGTTACTTCAGCTTCCCCACTTACCCCATGGACATACATGGTTCACCCTTTGCCAAATCAGTCAAACACAATCAAAAGTTCAACTTAGATCTCAGTGTTTTGAATCCGGGAAGGGTAGTTTAGCTCGCGAGTTGAAGATTTTCAGAGTATGAGTTTTAATCTCTGGTGTTGCTCTGCTGCCAGTAGGCCTGGACAGTAACCCGACAGAATCACAAAGGAACACACACATTGCTCCACTGCCAGCGAGCCTGGTTAGTATCGCGGTGGAGTTGCATGCTTCACCTCTTTGCGTAAGAAGCCTTTGTCTTCTTTCACCTTTGTATTTTTCAAGAGGATTGTGCATAGGCACTTATTTATTTTTGGGGCAGAAGAGGGATCCTGACTTATTGAGAGCAGAAAAGGTTGTTCCTTCAAAGAAGCATGTAAGAGCTCTGACATAGGTTTGCTCATTTAGATTTTCCCCTTCTTCGTTCCTACTAGTTGGATGAGCTTGAACACACAGAGGAGAAGGCTGAGTATAGGCATGGGGCTTCCTAGTGTGGATACAGGTTCACAGTTGGACCGAAACTTCCCTTGCAGACGGTTTGTATTTTCTGTCAGGACTTCATTGGCCAAAGGTTACAACCAGTGTTTTACAACCAGGACCAGGACTCCGACCAGGCCGAGGATCGACTCCGACTCCGACCAGGATTCGGTAATGACTCGGCCTAGTCGATTTCAATGACTCGGTCGTTGTAAAAAATACATTAAATATTTATTTTTTTTATAAAAAAACATAATTTTAAATATTTTAAACATAATTTTAAAGATTTTCATTCATGTTTCCAAACACATAGCATTATAATATAGATGGAAGACAACATATGATCAAACTTTTTAACTTGACTAGGGGGGTTTATACCGGAGGGTCTTATGTATTTACACTTTGGTTCGAACACTTTTAATTCAGGTTCTAGATTATAGTATACACATTTTAACCTTGAAAACTAAACATATATAGATATGTGTTTCTATTTAATTCTTTTGTGTTAAAATGCTCTTCATATTTACAAATTTTGCTTGTTTTTACCAGGTCTTCCATGTTTCTAAATGGATTTATTAATATGTTTGTGGTGCTGCAATAGTAATTCTGGATTGTGTAGTAATTACATAATGCCATTTTATATTCTGCATAAGGAAAATTTTGGTTATTTAAGTGTTGGGATTGATTTGCCTCTCAAATCAAGATTTTGAAATGTGCTTCTATTCTCTCACAGAGCTTGATTTAAAGATTTGAATAGATTGAAGAACTTTCTAATATTGGTATAGCCTTTTAATTCAAATGGATGCACCAAGTGGTATGGAGATTAAAAATCTGATTGAAGCTGTAGCGATGGATTTCAAACAAGCATTTCTATGGTACCTTATTGGCAGATGGACAAGATCTACTGTGTGGACCAATGTCAATGAGGCTTCAAGCAGGTCACATAGGTGAGAGTTGCACTGTGGCAGTGGGGTTTACTAAATTTTGTGCTCTGTTTTTTCCTGATTGAGGTCCTCAGCAAAATCTTAAAGAATGAAAAACCTCAAGTCCAGTGGATTCATGACATCCTTTTGTCTCTGTAAGCAAGAAGATATGTATTACAGGTAGACATCTAGATACAACACTAAAGGTTAGATGTGTTAATACACCTTTCAGCATAATTTTGCTTACTGGGAAATTTGGTTTTTCAGAAAATGCATATTAGAAAGCTTTTCCTGAAGAAAGCTGTTCCTCTTTTCAGCTTGATCAGGATTGTCACTAGGGGTTTGAGAGTTGATGAGACATACGCCATAACAGGTAAGTTGTGGATGGTTAATTTAGGTGGAAGCGAACAAATTCTTAAGACACAGGCTAGTGGCCAAACTATGGAAGAAGCAAAAGCTATAAACTTGTCACTTTCTGCCTTTGGAGATGTTATCAGTATATTGCAGGTACTTGGACTTTTGGATTCGAAAGTATGAAGAGGATCTTTGATCTACTTGCAGATCTGAAAAAAATTAGTCATACCTGACATAATGAAAACATCAGAGAGATAAACAGCAAGATTCTGAAAAGAATATCACCATTCTATTACGAGGGAGAGGTTACCTTTTATAAGCAAGGCGCCTTCTTATTAACTTGATTACAAATAGTTTTGCAATGGTTCATGGCATACTTTATGCATTGTGTACTTCATAATAAAATTACAGACATCCAAACAGATTAAGTTCACACCACAAATCCAAAAAAAAGTGAATAAAATTTATTTTTTACGCTGCCCAGCCGTTTTCCAATGACTAGGCCTGGTCAATACGTACTCGGCCTGGTTGACCGAGTCAACTATGACTCGGCCTGGTCATTGGATGACTAGGCCGAGTCATAGTTGACTCGGCCAACCTAGCCGGTTACTTGGCCTGGTCGTAATTTTTTTTATCGGCTCGGTTTGACCAAGCCGTTTCCGAGTCAACTCGGCCTGGTTGTAAAACAATGGTTACAACCAAGAAGGCGGACACAAGCCTGGCCAAGTGCTGCAGTGTCACGAGTTTTCCTCAAATTTCAGCCACATACTTTATTCAAAAGCTAAAACATAGTAGTTGGCAGTGCTTATTTCCGAAAACAAAAATTGTAATATACCAAGCATACAAAACAACGTAAACAAAAATAGTAAGCAAAGCAAACAAAGTGAAAACAACAACAAGCAAGCAAAGCAACCAAGTCAGCAAGCAAACAATCATGCAAACCAGAAAGCAAAGACAAGCGAAAAAGAAAACACTACTCCTACTCCTAAGCTAACGGTGCATGGGCCATCTCACGTGAGGTGATACTTCCAATGCAGCCACCGATGCATTGGTTGACCCATGTTGGTGAAGGCATGGTTTGCGAACAAGACAACTATGCGAACTAGAAAACAAGAAAGATATAACAGTGAAGACAAACACACTCTGAGTTTACGAGCGACCACAAAACAAAGATGAGTGAACGCGCATGACATGCACTCTGTGGAGTTGCCATGGTGTTGTGCTACACTGCATGCAGATGTTGAGTGTGTGCATTCTCTTGACTGTGACGTGCAAGCAAACGTGAGAAAGGTAGGCCACTTATGTTGTGCATGTGTTCTTGCTGTGTAAGATTCCTCCAATGCATGAGCGATGGGATCGTGTAGTTCGAGTGGAGGAAGCGAAATCTGGGTGTTTGATTGATCTTCTATGCAAAGCAGAGAGTGATAAGGAGCCTTGAGTGTTTCAACAATTTCCTGACCGAAAGTGAAACCAACCTCAGGATAGCAAGGGCCTGACATAACCATCAGCTTGGGCTGAAGTGCCTTAACAGTCTGGGGGGGTTTCGACCTCATTGACAGATAAATTATGGCATACCAGTGTCTTAGACAGATTAACAACGATTGAATCAACATCGTGACCAGATAAAGAAGTAGAGAGATCATGACAACCAAGATCAGAAAATTCGAGATGTTCGTCGGCATCCTCATGATTTGATGAATCAGGAAGAGGGGTAGATGGGAAACAAAGATGTTCACCCTCTGTGTTTTCAAGAAAGATAGATGATAGATTGGACGGATCTTCCGAGGAAGATGTGTCCTCTTCGCACTGTAGTGACAGGTTGACATCCGAGGTGTCCTGTGAATGATCGGAAGTAGAAACATCCGGACATGAGTTTTCATAGGGGAAATCAGCGATAGCAAAACCACAAGGGATGTTAGGATGAAGCGGATGAGGTGCGGCTGGAAGGGAGTCATCCTTCACCGTGAGTTCTTCTTTAGATTCCCGCACACACTCATCATGAATGATGGCGCAGGTTGGCTGCATAACACCAACTCCGTCGACAACTTGATCCTCGTTCACAGCAAGTGAGGAGTCTGGAATGGGAGAACACAAGACAGTACAATCTGGAGGATCAACAGAACGCGAGGACGGAGGTCGAGGGAACGAGTCCATGTGACAACCAACAGGCTTGCAAGCCAAATCTGCGCAAATATCAAGAGCAAGTGGGGTGGGAGGATGTGACAGTTCAACCGAGGTGTGTGCATGATCTCCCACATCACTCCGTGGTGGTGGAGCTATTTGATGAGGTGAAGGCGAACAGTCACTTGTGACAACAACTGTGCCTGCCTGTGATTGCATAGCTCCATCACCGAAGTGTGTTGAGCGGGGTTCGGATATGTGAAGAAGATACTCAAATCTTCCATAAAGAAATTCCCAATCAATTTCATCTTCAGGGAATCGGTATGCAAGATTACAAAAGCGTGTGTAAAACTGATCAACAGATTCATCGGGTGCTTTTCGTAATTTCAGAATTTCTTGATCAAGCACTTTCCAATTAAAGTGATTGAAAGCACGGTCTATCTCTGCGACCAGATGAGCAAGAGAATGAATAGATTTTTCGGGCAGCATGGCACACCAGTGCATTGGGTGCCCTCGAAGCATGTAGATGAACAGCGCGCAACTCATGTATTCTTCAAAGAATCCATGTCTTTTGCATGAGCCTACAACGTCGACCGCGTGCCTTACCAAGGCTACGTAGCCTCCACCATCAAATGTTTTATGAGACAAGTTATCCGAGAGCTTTTTCAGGATGATGAAATCGTTTCCATAAGACATACATTCCAGAAGAGCAGCTCGGTAGTGAGTCATGATAGATGTGTAGAGATTCAAAACAGATGTGAGGACTCAGCTTGTCATCGTTTCCATAAGACATACATTCTGGAAGAGCAGCTCGGTAGTGAGTCATGATAGATGTGTAGAGATTCAAAACAGATGTGAGGACTCAGCTTGTCATCTGGCCCTCCTTCTAGCGCCAAAATGTTGATGGTGTTGGACCCACCAACATCAGGGGATCTCCCCGATATGAAGTCCCAACTAGACCTCATACCGTTTGGTGTAGGAGTCCCATCTAGTACGATGGCCCGGTTGCCATTATCTTAAAGATCTGCCTCAACTCTTGCTTGTCAGCACAAGAGAGTGGTTTGCTTTGTCTTCAAGAAGTGAGGTTCGCGTGCCTGGTGAGTGTAAGTGTCACTTGTGTCAATGGTTCTTTCACTGTCAAGGGAGAGGGTGAGAGTGAGTTCCAGGTCGATTGGGAGCAGTCCCAACATTGCTAGGAACACACAACACAACAGGACATGCATAGCTTCCGGAGGAGCAGTCCACACGGATGTGGCAGTCACAACATACAAGGTAAGATAACACGTACAACACTCAACGGATCAGTTCGAATGAGTGCAATGATTGTTACAGCAAGCTTCATGTGAAAGGTCTGTCTGATGTCCGGGAAAGCAGTCTAAATGGGCGAGACAGCGTTAACAGCGTATACAGCACATTTCCATTAATAGGTTACGCATTACAACAAATGAAACAGTTTAGATGTAGAACACAGGTTAAAGCAACATGCATTACAAGTGTTAAAGATCAGTCTTACAACAGATACAATACATGTGTGAAAACGTGCTGGCCTGTTAGCAGGCTTCTGAATTAAGCGAAAGTTCCAAGACACATCGTTACACCATACATCACTAACCCCAAGTGCGGGGCGTTGGAGCCACTACTTACTCCTCAAAGAAAATATTACAGACTCTCTTGGCTATGTGGGAGGAGCTGAGGTGAAAAAGTCCTTTGCATGTACAAATGAGGGGGTATTTATAGCCAAGGGTGAAACTAACCCTTGTGGTTGTTCGACTACTATCATGACCGTTTGGCTTCCATGACTTTTCGACTTTACATGACTCTTTGTTCAACAAGTGGGTCTCTTGGACTTCCATGTTACATCACATTGATTGACAACATAGCCCATAGTGGAGATGTGGGCGACATGACTTGACATGGCAGTGCTGGTACATTCGTGTTGCTGCTGGAGTGCATGTCGAGCTACAGCGCTGCTAGGTGATGGATGTCTTCATGGTGTATCATAGCTTCACCTTCGCATGGCGAAGTGCGCAGAATCTTCGATGGTCCTTGGTTCGCTTGATGAAGCTTTAGCATATTGTTCCTTGCTTGCATGCTGGAAGGCTTCACAGGCTCATCTGTTCGCGAAAGTGCATGTTCGTTGTGTTCATCTGCTTCGCATGCTCCGTTCGTTTGTCTGTTGGTGAATCTGTCCTTCCCCATGTGCTCCCTTCATTCATCCCATTCGTCCTCTTGCCATGTTTGTTAGTGTACCTGTACCTACAATCACCCATGAGGAGACGACATCAAATCCAAAACCTCCTAGTCTACCATGGCACATGATCATTTTGGATGCAGGTGACCAGGAGAGGCGGCAAGGTTGTGAAGCGGGATGATAGCTTCGAGCACTGCTGATGAAAACTGCGCAAGAGTCACTGAGTGATGGAGACAGGCAATCTGAGTCAACAGTGACTTCCTGTGAGGTCTGGCTTGGCTGGGGGGCAAAATTGCGCAAATTTTGGGAGGGACAATCTGGGTTGTAGGAAGGCAAGGCAGGCATGCTCTGCGCATTATTCAAAACGAATAGGTAGCAGGGGCTGGATAGCCAAATTTGCGCAATTTTCTAGAGGAACGGGTCAGGCTGCATAAAGGGTCAGCAGGTAGAAATTGCGTAGTTTTTTGGAGGAACTGCCCGAGACACTGGCAGGCAAAACTGTGCAATTCCCAAAGGAAACTGGCAGTTGGCTGCTTGGGTCACTGGCAGCCAAAACTACGCAATTCCCAGAGGGAACTAACAATTGGCTGCTGGGGTCACTGGAAGAAAAAACTGTGCAATTCCTAGAGGGAATTGGAAGTTGGCTGCTCAGTCACTGGCAGCAGAAACTACGCAATTCCTAGAGGGAACTAGCAGTGTGCTGCTAGGAGCTGCTGACGAGGAAATTTCACTGAAGCTAGGAAGCCGACCTGCTGATCATCTCTACGCAACTTCTGAGCTTAGCAGACTGCTAGACAGCAGAATTCCTACTCATGAAAACTGTGCAATTTCTTAGATGAGCAGTCGGTCGACTATCTAGATGACTAACTGGGAAAACTGCACAATTTTCTGAAGGAGACAGGGACGGGCACTTGGTGTCTGTCCGGCCTGTCTACGCAATTTCCTCAATCAGTTGAGCGAGTGAGGTCAGTGGCCTCTGCGCAATTTTTGAAGGGAGTCAGTCCCAGGGTGACTGTCGGGTCCGACTGTCCGGGTGGTCAACATGGAAGTTGATTGAACTACTTGTGGGCAACGCAGCTTGAAAAGACTAGCTTGGTGCTTCTGCGTTGTTCTAGTTGACAGTAGATCAAGTCGATGGCGGGGTGATGGTCCACTGTCAGAGGGGAGTCTGGTCGTCAGGAATTCAGAAAAAATGACTAAGTGTGTGAACGATCGAAAGATGCATAGGTGATTATGCAAACACACACTCACATGACTCGACGACGAAACAACTCAAACCATCTAGACACATGTTCAACATGATTGATCGACAGTGCAAGTGACAAGCGCAACACTCGTGATTGACCGTTCATTGATCGAGATGATGCTTGCGCGACAGTTAACGTGACTCTATGTGTGAGTGCGACAGATGCTTTCATAGCGAACACAACAAACACATACAAAGCGAAGACTTTGAGCATAACCAGAACATGGTCGCAAGCATGACTTAGACACCAACATGCAGAAACTTGAATGAAATGAACAAGCAAGGTGGATGCAAGGTCTCACACAAGCTCACGGAGCGAACCCGCGTGTCTGCAGTCATCAAGTGAAACTCTCAAGGGAGGCTCTGAAATTGTTGCAGGCCAAAATTTTGGAGGGTGGTTGTAGCTGCTACAACTGGACACAAGGTTGTTTTTAGTACGAAAGACTGTGAGACAAGGAGCTCCTCCTCAAGTGAACTTATAGCTAAAGGAATAAGAACACCAGATAATGTATACATTTTGAACAAAATTCAAGAAAATAAATGTTATGTAAGTCGAGCAGATGAAAGTTAGCTATGGCACAAACAATTAGGACATATAAGCTTTTATAACTTGATCAATATTAGCAAAACAAATGTAGTAAGGGACATTCCAAAAATCATCAAGCCAGATCAAGTTGTTTGTAGACCATGTCAACATGGAAAACAAACAAGAACCAGTTTCAAGACTAAGGAGATCTCTACATCAAAACCTTTGGAGATCATCCATGCAACTTTATGTGGACCAACCAGAACTCCAACTCTACAAGGCGAAAGGTATTTTCATTTTGCTTTATTTGTTGATGACTATACTAGAATGATGTGGGTATACTTTATAAAATTCAAATCCGAAGCTTTTGAATGTTTCAAAAATTTTAAAGCTCTAGTAGAAAATGAGAAAGAATGAATGATTAAATGCCTTAGAATAGATAGAGGAGGAGAATTTACTTCAAAAGAATTTGATGAATTTTGTAAAGTGCATGGAATCAAAAGAGAGCTCTCTGTTGCTAGAACTCCCAAACAAAATGGAGTAGTGGAAAGAAGAAACTGAATCGTACAAGAGATGGCAAGAACAATTCTACTAGGAGTTGATTCGCAACCCAAGTTTTGGAAAGAAGTAGTCGGGATAGCAGTTTTTACCTTGAATCAAACTCAGCTAAGACCAAATAACGACAAGACACCATACAAACTATGGAAAGGGAGACATGCTTTGGTAAAGTACATTAGAATCTTTGGAAGCAAATGTTTTATGAAGATCAATGATGACTCACCAGGAAAATTTGATTCTCGGGTTGATGAAGGAATACTCCTTGGATATTCGACAAGAAGCAAAGCTTACAAATGATACAAGAATAGACTATGAAAAGTAGTAAAAATCATTGATGTAAAAATTGACGAAGCCCTTCTAGCAAAAGAAATTGAAGTCCATGAAGAAGATCCTATCCTTGAAGAAGAGTCAGTAAAAGAGGAAAAAGATCAAGAAAAATAAAAAGAACCATCTCAAACTCCTTCAAAAGTGAAATTCCTCCAAAAACATCATCCGAAAGAGCAGATTATTTGCAATGTACATGAAGGAATACAAACCCGAAGAAGGATGACAAGTACACCAAGGAAAGATGATGTTGCCCCCTTATCTATGAAAGAACTAGAAACTTTTACTCAAGCAAGGATCCTCATTGGGTAGAAGCCATGGAAGAAGAAATGTCTCAAATCGAGAAGAATGAGACATGGGAGCTGGTACCTTGTCCAAAAGATAAAAATATAATTGGAACCAAGTGGGTGTTCAAAAACAAAATGAATGAAGATGGACAAATCATCAGAAACAAGGCAAAGCTTGTTTGTAAAGGTTATTCACAAATCTAAAGAATCAACTTTAAAGAAACCTTTGCACCAGTAGCTCGTATGGAAGCTATAATGATGTTTTTGGCATTTGCTTGCTCAAAAGGATTCAAAGTCTATCAAATGGACGTAAAATCAGCGTTTCTAAATGGGGAGCTTAAGGAAGAAGTCTACATGGAGCAACCAGAAGGGTTTAATCTAGCATAAGGAAAAGACTTTGTATGTATGTTGAGAAAGGCATTATATGGATTGAAATACGCTCCTAGAGCTTGGTACACAAGATTGGATCATTATCTACAACAACAAGGCTTCAAAAAGGGGGTGGCGGGAAGTAATCTCTACATGAAGATGGACAAGGACAAATTACTAGTCACTCTTGTATATGTTGATGATCTGATTTTTGATAGCAATGATGATGATAGGAGCCATGAGTTTGCTCAAAATATGTCAAAAGAGTTTGAAATGTCGATGATTGGTGAGTTATCTTATTTCCTTGGACTACAAGTATCTCAAACCACAACAAGCATGTTCATATCTCAAGCAAAATATCTTAAAGACATGCTTAAGAGATATGGGATGGAAGAATGTGCACCTATGAGCACACTGATGACCACAGACTGCAAATTGAGCAAAGATGATGAATCCCCCTCGGTAGATGCGACTCCTTACAAGTCAATAATTGGAGCTCTCCTATACTTAACTGCTACAAGACCCAACATTATGCAAGCAGTAGGAATGGTGGGAAGATTTCAATCAACTCCTAAGCAATCCCATTTGTTGGTTGTGAAAAGAATTCTCAGATACTTGAAAGGAACCCCTGACTTTGGTCTTTGGTATCCCAAAAACACAACCCTTACAGTGACAACTCACACCGATGCTGATTGGGCTGGAAGCGTGGACGATCGAAAAAGTACCAACGGAAATGCATTCTTCATGGGAGATTGTCTAGTATCTTGACTCAACAAAAAGCAATCATCTATATCTCTTTCCACAGCTAAAGCCGAATATATAGCTACTGCAGATTGTTGTACACAGATACTATGGATGAACGAAGCTTTGAAGGATGTCAACATAGAAACTAAACAACCAATCACCATCTATTGTGACAACACTAGTGCCATCAGTCTCTCAAAGAATCCAATAATGCACACAGACCAAACATATTCCAATCAAATATCACTTCCTCTATGAGCAGGTTCCTGAACAAAACATCAAGTTGGAATACATCAATACAAAAGAGAAAATTGCAGATATCTTTACAAAAGCTCTTCCATGAGAAGCATTTGAACACCTTCACCAAAAGATGGGGGTTATTGCTCTTGCATCACATTAAATAATCATCTTCACAAGAGTAGGAGCGGCATGTCAAGGGGAGCAGCATGACAAAGGAAACAGTTTGATAGGGGGAGTACTTGGGCACCCCATTTGCCATTGATGTCAAAGGGGGAGAGAATGGAGAAATATTTCCATCAATGACAAAGGGGGAGATTGTTGGTCAATAATTGTCATTGATGAAATATATATTGTTGAACTCTCCTAGTAAAGGTCACCATGAAGCCTTACATTTCCAAATGGACTTACTCTCCATGAAGTCATTCTATCCTACCTCCAATTCTGCACTAATTTATGACCAGTCACATTAAAAAATGTTTTTCACTACCTTAGAGGTAACCTCTCAATATGATACCTATACCATCTTTGAGAGCATAATTTTTCCTTTCCAATGAGCTCTTGCTTGGCTCGAAACTCCAAATAGTTTGGGAGATATAAATTTTTTAAGTTAGGGATATTTTTCTGGATAGTGAGCCGACCTATACTGGCCTACTCATGTCGGCCTATTTGTAGAAACATGAACACTATATATTAGGCATACATATTCATTCTTCACTCATCAGTTCGATCATCCGCACAGAGGAAAGACAATGAGCTGAAGATTCACATCTCGTGAATCTTAAGGAAACTGCAAGTAATATATCTCGAGTTGGTGGATTATATCTCAAATTGGGTCTAGGACTCTTACACGTTGGATTGGTAAATAGTTACAAGACAAAATTTTGACCTTATTACAGTGACAAAATTCGGACTGTGGACTATGAGAACTGTGGTGGAACAGAATTTGGATTGTGGACTGTGTGCACTATGTTGCTTGGATTGTGGATAGTGTGCTCACACAGCAACTCGGACAGGGAAGATTCACCTAAACTGTAGCTCAGACTGTGTTCATCATTCATTACAAGACTGTCTCTTGGCCCTCTTTACAGGACTATGGTTCTTATACACTATATTTGGGCAGCTCTTCCTACACGGATTGGTGATTATGTACTACTAACAGAACTTAGATTTTTTTTGAGACAAAGAATTGTATCTCGGACTGTGCAGTAAGGTTGTCTTTCAGGATTCAGATTAAGTGACAGTTGACTGTAAGGACCAGACTATAGTGTCATTTAAACAGTGGCACAGTGAACCTTCTTTTGGATAGTGAAGAACCCTCTCTTGGACAGTGTGAAGCTCAATAATAAAGACAATGCAGTGAAGTGATCTTGGTATTGAAGTCAACATAAGATCGAACAATGAAGTCAACGTCATCATAAGCAATTATGGAAGCATTTGTGTAGTGAAGAATTATGTCAAGGACATTCAAGTAAGTACTACTCTCCTTCTCTATTAAAAGAAGCAAAAAGGATTGTTGTCCTAGAGGTTGGTGCTCCTAAATGCAAGGTTGGAGCCTTGGATAAGATAGGGTCGAAGCCCTAGAGGTCAGAGCCTCATCAAGTCCAAGTTGGTGCTTGGAAAACATTCATCATTTATTGTATTCAATCTTTTCTATACTTAATAAAATCATTATTATACATTTCTCTGATTAAATTGTGAAGAATCTAACTGGTAAAAATAACAATTGAAAAGAAATATTGATTCACCCCCCTCTCAGTATTTCCAACAAATAAACGACCTTGTTCGGTGTTCCCAACCCCTAAGGGGAAAGTTAGGTCCTTGGTACATCCTTCAATTGATAGGTGGAAAATGAATGATGATGAAATGGATGGGATCACAGGGGTCTCAAGGCCAAATGCCATGGGTACAAGGATAACAATAATGAGGGATGTCCACATATTGGGTATATAGATGTAGGAGGGAGAAATCGTGGATACATGAGTTACCCCGACCTTTGTTTTTCCACCCCTCTTTATTTTCCTTTTTCCTTTTCTTGATTTTTATTTGTATTACTGCTCGGGGCTCCGGGAAATTAGAGCATGTTGTGAATGATGTAAAGCAGTTATTACCCCTTAAGGTGTGGCAGTTCATCGCCCACTAGGGATTGGGACACGCATGGACTCCTTGATGATGTGGGGGAACTCATGGGGCCCTAGGAACTAGGTTGATGGCCATGATAAGAGATAGAGCTCATGTTTTGGGTTTTTCCCACATGCTATATTAAATGTCCTGGCCATCTTTTGCATTTTATAATATTCTTTTCTTTTGTCTCTTGGTTGTGGCCGTGATATGCTTTTAATGTTCTTTTAGCTACATTAACCTCTGGGGAAACATTTCCAGGCCCGATCCAGCTATGTGGAAAAAGAGAGGGAGAGTGAAAGTGGATATGTGGACCCAGAGAAGGAAAATGATGAAATATGGCTTGTAATGTGTGGAGGGGAGTGAAAAAAGTGGAACAGAAAAATGGGACCATGCAACCAAAATCGGGTTTCCCAAGTAGCGCCCTTACTGAAACCATAGGTCAATAGGGGAGATCCCAAGAGACTAGGATTGAGAATTAACCCTCCATTTAAGGTGAGGGAACAAAACCACGGTCAAAGCCCTTCCTTCTTCCAAGTCACCCAATAATCCATGCCCAAGGTGCCCAACAAAAGCAAGCATAAGCACTTGATTGCGCAATGAAAAACATACCTTTTGGGTTGGACACCTTCTAATAGATGGGTGAGGGGACATATGACTAATGCAAGGAGCGGAGATCAAATGGCACAATGTATCGGCTACACTAGTCGTTGTCAAGGGTTGTTGGTTGTTGACTGAAGAGATAACTAGGAGAAAAATTATCCTATGGGGTCACCCACTTTTTGTGGGTAGAGTCTGGCTCCAACTGAAACATGAGCTCACTACAGAGTGCACGATCTATGTACTCGAACAAGGAGGTCATGAGAACACCAACAATCCTCTAGGACCACAAACTTGTAGCGTACACGTCACATACAATGTTTGAAGCATGTGTCCTAGATGTACTTTTATCACCCATGATTTTATCAAATAATAAAACCATATAGGTGTTGAGAAATCTAGGGCATAACAATTAGGTGATTTCTCTTCTTATGATAACTGCTTGTGAATTCATTTTACTTCTTTAGATTAGGATCTTCTCTTTACTTAGATTATTATAGTGTTCTTATTCATCAAACAACTACCAATGAATAAACAATAAAGAGACAAGACACAAAATGTAGGCGATCAGCCAAAGGCCAAAACCTCTCCAACTTGAGAGGAAAATCCAAACGAATTCTTCTTCTTATAGAGACATCAATTGACGAATTCCAAGACCTAAAACCTTGAGACAACAACCTCTCCAAGACCAAGTCACAAGACACTTCTTCACTGCTTCTTCTTCTTGCCTAAGTCAACACTTAATCAAAATGCTTTCCTTTCTTTGAATTTTGGCTAACTTTCAGATGTTGGCCTCGAGGATGAAGTCTGCAACTTTCAGCTTCCTCCGCAACCCTAGATGTAGTACGTGGGAAGTATTTCCACCAATTTCATACCCTTGTTTCCTTTGCTTTGGATAGAGACTTCTTCTACTTCAACTCGGCATGCCTTCTTGACTTGTCTTCTTCCTCAATTCGTCCTCCTCAGATGCCTGTCACAATCTCGACTTTTCCTGCAGCAGATGACACCACTCCTATTCGCATGTGTGACAGATATTAGCCCAAAAATAGACCCAAACTAACTCGGGTTTTAGATCTTCTTTCTTTTCTTGGAGAGAGACTCCTTATGTCATTCTCGCACTCCTTTCCTTGATTCAGATGCTTAACCGAATGCACTTCTAGGTGAGGCTGCGCTACCTATATATAGTAGTATGTCCATCAAGAATAAGGTGACTTGAACAAGTGCCTAGTCCGACATGCCTTTTCTAGAATCATCCTTAGGCCGACTTGAAGGTGAGCTTGTGACAAGGTCTTGGAGGGTAATTGACATAATCAAAATAAATTTTTACAATGTGTACCATGTCTTCAGTACATGACAATGACTCCCTAGACTCTATGACTTGATGACCAACCCTAAAGGCTCACAATGGGATCCTTAACTAAAATAAAATTCCTTGATCATGAAACCCATGAGTCAAGCATTACAATTAATTTTATTTTCTTCTTTATATCAATTACATAAAATCATAATTACACATGTCATTATGAATTGAACCTAGTTACACTTTTCAACACTCCTTAATTAGGGAGGTATTCATAATCCATACAAGGTACTTGGACATTCTCAATCTGAAGAATTCTCATAAGAAAAGTCAGATTTGTAACCCATCTGTATAGCATTATATCAACTAACATTGTCACATAGCAAGGCCTTGACTAACAACTCTATCCCTCCACAAGATCAGAGCTCAACGCTGGCGAGACCAATGATGTATAGACACCCTCATCATTATCTCTCTCGGAACATACCCCACCCGAGTTTTCTCAGAGTATGTTCCACTAGGACTATTCTTATCTTGGATTCCCAGTCCTCAAAGAATATCGATCCTCTACGACTACTCTTATCTTGGATGCCCTAACTCATCCTCAAAGAGCATCGGATGCCAAATGTTTTTGTTGATTCTATAGCATCGGATGTGCTCTAGCCTTGAAACTTTGCAAAGAGGCTAAGACACATGCATTCTCCAATACCCAAAAATCATTTGGGAAAATTCCACCTAGAGATGGTTTAATTAAAATAATTAACTTTTTAAAATGGTTCCCTAAGTCTAAACTTAGGAAATCTGGTTAATTAAAGGGTATTAATTAAATCAGGTATGAATCTTCTAGAAGAAGACGAGGATTAACTCCCAGTTAATCTTAGCCCTTGATTATGTTTTAATCTTGGCCATTGAAGCTCCAACGAGAGATTATAAGGAGGAGTTCGATGGGCACCTGGAGAACATATCGAGTGAGCGATCAAAGATCAAATTTCTCAAGAGTAGCAGCGTTGTGTTGCCGAAATAAGATCGAGTGATCTTCTTGCAGTGAAGGGCAAGGATAGTAGTCTGGAGGAGAGTTTTTCCAGATCCGGAGATTGCAAAGCAGGGAAGGCAGAGAGTGGTTCAATGAAGCAGCGTAGTGCCACGCAGAGGCACTTCAAAGGGAGTTCGAATTCCAGCTGGGAGAGACGAGATTCAGTGCCAGAAGTCGAGGTGTGAGACTGGAGGGCCAGGAGGTCGAATTTCTAGACAACTGTCGGAAACAGTGATTCACCCCCCCTCTCAGTATTTCCAACAATTGGTATCAGAGCTTGGTTCCTTCAATAGCAGTCTAACAACTAGAAGGAGATCATGGAGTATACTAAGAATAGAGTTCATTTGTTCAATGGAAAAAACTATGCACTTTGGAGTCGAAGTATGCAGGTTCATTTGTTGGCGCAAGGATACGAAGTATGGGAAATCGTTGACAAAGGCTTCACACAGACCTAGGATGAACAAGGTAAGAAAAATATGGTATATGATGCAAAGGCTAAGGATCTTATTATCAATGGGCTTATTGAATCTGTTTATCTTAAGGTATTGAGTTGCAAAACTATTAAAGAGGTATGGGGCAAGCTTGAAAATATATATGCATGTCACTCAAAGGTGAAAGAAGCAAAGCTTCAAATTTTCAGGGCAAAATTCTACCCATAAATCGTTTGGGAAAATTCCACCTAGAGATGGTTTAATTAAAATAATTAACTTTTTTAGATGGTTCCCTAAGTCTAAACTTAGGAAATTTGGTTAATTAAAGGGTATTAATTAAATCAGGTATGAATCTTCTAGAAGAATATGAGGATCAACTCCCAGTTAATCTTAGCCATTGATTATGTTTTAATCTTGGCTGTTGGAGCTCCAATGAGGGATTATAAGGAGGAGTTCGATGGGCACTTGGAGAACATATTGAGTGAGAGATCAAAGGTCAAATTTCTCAAGAGTAGCAGCGTTGTGTTGCCGAAATAAGATCGAGTGATCTTCTTGCAGTGGAGGGTAGGGATAGTAGTCTGGAGGAAAGTTTTTCCAAATCTAGAGATTGCAAAGCAAAGAAGGCAGAGAGCAGTTCAGTGAGGTAGTGCAGTGCCATGCATAGGCACTTCAGAGGGAGTTCGAATTCCAGCTTGGAGAGACGAGATTCAGTGCCAGAAGCCGAGGTGTGAGATTGAAGGGTCAGGAGGTCAAATTTCCAGACAAATGTTGGAAATACTAATTCACCCCCCCAGTATTTCCAACAATTGGTATCAGAGCTTGGTTTCTTCAATAGTAGTCTAACAACTAGAAGGAGATCATGGAGTATACTAAGAATAGAGTTCCTTTGTTCAATGGAAATAACTATGCACTTTGGAGTGGAAGAATGCAGGTTCATTTACAAGTGCAAGGATACAAAGTATGGCAAATCGTTGACAAAGGCTTCACACCGACCCAGGATGAACAAGGTAAGAAAAATATGGTATATGATGCAAAGGCTAAGGATCTTATTATCAATGGGCTTATCGAATCTAATTATCTTAAGGTATTGAGTTGCAAAACTGCTAAAGAGGTATGGAGCTGACATACCTTTTGGGGCTTCAGATTTCTCAGTAGGATAAAGGAATATTCATATATCAAGCCAAGTACATCAAGGAAGTGCTCAAAAAATTCCGGATGGAAAATTGCAAGCTAGTCCTTACCCCCATGATAACAGGTTGCAAGTTAAGCTTAGAAGATTTGTCAAAGGATGTGGACCAAAGGTTGTATAGACCCATGATTGGTAGTCTCCTATATGTGATAGCCTCTCGTCCTGATGTGATGCAGGCAGTTCGACAAGTAGCAAGATTCCAAGCAGCACCAAAAGAATCTCATATTATTTATGTCAAAAGAATTCTTCGGTATCTTAAGGGCACAATGGAATATGGTCTATGGTATCCCAAAGGAAATGATCTGATCATCCAAGCTTATATTCATGCAGATTGGGCAGGAAGTGTTGATGATCGTAAGAGTACTAGTGGAGCAGCATTCTATCTAGGTGGTTGTCTTGCTTCATGGTTAAGTAAAAAGCAGTCTTCAATCTCGTTATCCATAGCAGAAGCAGAATATGTCACGGCAGCAGCTTATTGTACTCAAGTTCTTTGGATGAAGCAAACTTTACAAGATCTTCAAGTCAAGTTTGATGAGCCTATTCCCATATTTTGCGATAACACCAACGCCATCAGTATCTCCAAGAATCCTGTGATGCATTCCAAAACGAAGCACATTCCGATTAAATATCATTTCGTTAGAGAGCAGGTTGCCGAAAAGAATATCAAGCTTGAATATGTTGGCACAAAGGAACAAATTGCTAACATCTTTACCAAACCATTACCTCGTGAAGCATTTGAGTATCTTCGCCAAAAGTTTGGGATTCTCCCAAGTTTTCATTAGACACTTTCTCTTATCTACTCAAAGGGGGAGTGGAGGTGTGTACAGGTCCGTAGGATGGTTGTTTGTCAAGGGGAGTTACCCTTTTCCATTGATGACAAAGGGGGAGTGGAGGTGTGTACAGGTCCGTAGGATGGTTGTTTGTCAAGGGGAGTTACCCTTTTCCATTGATGACAAAGGGGGAGAGAAGGCAGTAGGAAGAGGTGTCATGATCGCA
Organism: Pinus tabuliformis; assembly: GCA_031772625.1. Classification (NCBI taxonomy): domain Eukaryota; kingdom Viridiplantae; phylum Streptophyta; class Pinopsida; order Pinales; family Pinaceae; genus Pinus; species Pinus tabuliformis. Next base: position 207,585,596 of record CM062804.1, read on the forward strand.
GGGAGAGTAATTGTGTTGCCATCAATTCCAAAGAAGGAGATTGTTGATCAGTGTGTTAGGAAACCAGCTCACAAAAAGACAGACAAGATAGATCAACGCCTTAGAATTCAGCCTCTTAGAGGGGGCAACCTCCTTTACATTACACAAATGAACAATGCTTGGATCATACAAATGACTAAACCTCCCTTCTATATATAGGAGTCCAAGGGGTCACAATATAATCAAGCCGACATAACAGTAATAACATCAGGGCACAAAAATAACAATAGTGGGTTTCTATGGGGCATACTAATAACAATATGGGGACAATAAGGGCACAATAATAACAATAACGGGTACAATGACAATAGTAATGGGGAAATCACTAGTATTATAGGGGCCTAACATGCCCTCTCCTTCTGAAAAGCGTTGTCCTCAACGCTTGAGTAGTTCTAGATGCTTCTGTATAAAATTCTCATCCTCCCATGTGGAATCTTCAACGGATAAGTTCTTCCACTTGATGAGATACTCCGAAATTGATCAATTTCGTAGCTGTCGAGTTCTTGTTTTCGTGACTACTTCTGGTTCCAATATGATTTTTCCTTCCTCGTCAAGTTTTGGCAATATTGTCTGAACTAGGAGCTTGTCACCTATAACCTTCTTTAAACATGAAACATGGAAAACTGGTGCACTCGGAAAGCTGCAGGAAGCTCCAATTTGTATGCCATAGTACCAATCTTTTGCAACACCTTGTACGGACCATAATACTTTGGTGATAGTATCCTTCTTAGCTTGCTTGAGGGACATTTGTTTATATGGTTGTAGTCATAGGAATACCCAGTCACCTACATCAAAACTTCTTTCGCTGCGATGTTGATCTGCCTGTTGTTTCATTCTATTTTGCACCAACGTGAGGTTATCCTTTGAGAGTTGGAGAACTTGTTGTTGATGCTTGATGTGATGCTCCACTGCTTGAACCTTAGAATTTTCTCTTAAATATGATGTGATGGATGGTGGATGATATCCATAAAGTGCCATAAATGGGGTCATTATTGCTGCAGTATAGAAGGAAGTGTTATACCACCATTCAGCCAAGGGCAACCATTTGACCCATTGTGTCTGTTTATCAAATACAAAGCAACGAAGATATCCTTCCAAACATTTGTTTAGTGTCTCAATTTTCCCATAAAATTGAGGATGATAAGATGAGCTATGAGCTAACTGAGTACCGAGACAAGAAAATAATTCTGTCCAAAAATTTCCAGTGAAAATGGGATCTCTGTCGCTTACAATAATCTTTGGGTTTCCATGTAGCTTTTGAATTGTTTCCATAAATGCAGTAGAAACTATACTGGCTTTAAATGGATGTGATAATGCACAAAAGTGTGCATACTTGGTAAGTCTATCAACTACCACCATGATGACACTCTTTCCTTCGGACTTGGGTAAACCTGTGATAAAATCCATTGAAACCTCCTCCCAATGTTGGCTTGGAATGGATGGTTGTAATAGACCTGGGGTCTTAATTGTTTCAACTTTATTTTGTTGGTAAACCAGACATTCCGCCATAAAATTTGGAATATCCGATTTAAGGCCATCCCAAAAAAATTCCTTCTTAAGCCTGTGGTAAGTTTTTAAAAATCCTGAGTGCCCTCTTGAGAAGTGTGCAATTCCATAAGAATCTTTTGTTGAGTTGGGAATTCTTACATAGGTATAAGCAATCTTTGTACCATAATGAATCATTTTTCCCGCTAAATGTATAAAATGTACAGGGATCTTGTTGTAACTTTCGAATGAGTGCCCACATTTCTTCGTCATTCTTCCATTCCTCCCTTGCTTCGTTTATCCAATCTGGTTGGATAATAGAAATGGCGCACAACAATGCATCCACATACTCATCCTTTCTTGAGAGTCATCTGCCACAACATTTTGCTTCCCTTTTTTGTAGATTATTTCAAAGTCATAACCCAACATCTTTGTGACCCATTTTTGTTGCTCTTTAGAGGATAATCTTTGTTCTAAAAAGTATTTAAGACTATCATGATCCATTTTTACCTTGAAGTGTCTTCCCATTAAGTAGGGTCGCCATTTCTTAAGTGCATGTAGTATTGCCAACATTTCCTTCTCATAAATAGCTTTGTGTAAATACTTTCCCTTGATTGGACGACTTTCGAAAGCAATGGGTCTTTCATCTTTCATTAAAACCAGTGTTGCAAGAACCGTCCCCGTCTCCGTCCCCCCCTGCAAGGATCCAAAGGCAGATTCGTGTCCCGTACAGATCCGCCACCGATCCTTCGGCGAAACCATGGATCGGAAAATCGGATCCGTGGTTCCTCCTTTTTTTGGCGGTTCCTGCAAAATTGAATTCATAGGGGCCCGATCCGCGGCTCCTACTGCCCAATCCGTGGTTCCTATTTCCCAATCCACGGATCCGGAAAGGATTGGGTGCGGATCTGTGGAGGTTCGAGCGTGTATCCATTGTGGATCGCGAGCGGATCCGAGAGAAGGTGGACGGTTCCGCGGGGCTTTTTTTGTTTTTGGAAATTCTGAATTGTTCTATGAGGAACTACACTTTCCAAATACTCTTAAGGTGCCCCTTGATGCTCCCTAGATGCTTCCTAGATGCTCCCTAATGGTAATGCTAAATTCTTAAAGTAAAAGTGACATTCTCCTTTATCTTTCATTTCCATCCTTTTACTTAAATTTTTAACATTACCATGAAATGACTTAGGATGTTTGAGATTGGTTCCAACTTCATCAGACTTCATATGGAGAAAATAGAATTTCATATCCCATTCAAAATTCAGCGGACTTAATAGTTTTCAAGATCAATGGAATTGTGGCATTTCATTGGATTATATCATGTATGAGGGCATGCGATTGGCATTTAATCGAGAGCAACAAGCCCTATATATACCCCAGTGTTGGTGTTATTGATTGTTGAACTCCTTTGTCATGGCCTTAGCAATTATGTACCCTTCACTCAAGTCAAAATCATTGATCAAGCGTGTTAAGCTTTCTCTACCATATTATAAGGCTTGGATTAAGCCATTTGATCAAAATTAGGCAATGTTGACTAAAATCCATATAGAATTGAAGTAGAGGCAAAGGCTAGACAAGAGAAGAGGAATCCAAATTCTAGATGGTGATGCTGGAATAATTAATCATTGATGTACAATGGATGCCATATCTATTTTGATTTATGTAAAAATATGCATGTTTTCATGTCTTCTACAACTAATTTGCTATTTTGGATGTTTTTTTTAATATAAATGCAAAAAAATATAAAATATATATATAGTAGACGCTTCCTAGATTTTTGGAAAACGACGCTTCCACGTCCCCGCTTCCAAAAAACATCCCCGTTTCGTCCCCGCTTCGTGCAACATTGATTAAAATAGCACAAATTCCATTTCCTAAAGCATCACATTCCATAATAAAGGTTTTTGTGAAGTCCAATGTAGCTAAGACCGGTGCTTGGCACATTGCCTCTTTAAGATGTTTGAAGGCCTTTGTTGCTTCTGGAGTCTATGAAAATGCATCTTTCTTCAATAATGTTGTTAGAGGTGCTGCTATTCTCCCATAATTCTTAACAAACTTGCGATAATACCTTGTCAACCTGAGAAATCCTCACAGACGCTTTATGGATGTGGGGATTTTCCATTCCTTAATGGCTTTAATTTTGCTAGGGTCTACTTTAACACCTTCATGAGATACAATATGACCTAGATATTCCACCTCTTGTACTCCAAAGAAACATTTGGAGATTTTTGCATATAATTGTTTCTCCTCCAATAGTTTGAGCACCCTGTCAACATGTTCAACATGATCCTTCCAAGACTTGTTGTAGATTAGTATATCATCAAAAAATACTAACACAAATTTTCTAAGGGTGGATTTGAAAATGGAATTCATCAAACCTTGAAATGTAGAAGGTGCATTGGTAAGGCCAAAAGGCATGACCAAAAATTCATAATGACCCTCATGAGTTATAAATGTTGTTTTCGGAATGTCTTCAGTCTTCATCCTGATTTGATGATATCCTGAACGAAGATCCAACTTGGTGAAGTAAATTGATCCATGCAATTCATCCAATAATTCATCAATGACAAGAATGGGAAATTTATCTTTAATAGTGAGCTTGTTGAACTCCCTATAATCCGGACACATGTGCCATGATCCATCCTTCTTGTGCACCAATGCTACTGGAGCAGAGAAAGAACTTTGACTAGGTTGAATTATATCAGCCTCTAGCATTTCTGCAACCATACGTTCAATTTCACTTTTTTGGGCATAGGGATATCTGTAGACCCGATGTTTGGAGGAACACTTCCTGGAATCAAATGAATAGAATGATCATGATCACGAATAGGTGGGAGACCTTTGGGAGTCTCAAATACCTTGGAATGATTGTCCAAGACTTTTTGGAGATCTGGAGAAATAGATGATTTAGACGTGGGAACCTCTAGCGAACATAATTGTGCAATTACACCTCGTTGTTCCTCCTTTAGAAGCTTTGTCATACCGTTAGAGCTGATTATCTTTCCCAGTTTCCCTGCAATACCCCTTAATTCAACTTCCTTTCCTTCCGCACAAAATTTCATGAAAAGTTCTTGAAAATTAAAAGCTATTGTACCCAAGGATTGTAGCCATTGGACTCCTAGTACAATATCAGCACCACCCATTGGAATGGAAAGCATTGGGCTATTCAATACATATTCTCCCATGGATAGCTTGATATTATGACACTTTACAGGGCAATTTATGCTTCCTCCACTTGCAACCATCACTTGGCACTCTAGTGCTAGATATACGAAGCAATTCAATTCCTTTGCTATCTTACAATGAATAAAATTATGGGTACTTCTCGAATCAATCAACACTTTTACCTTTTTCTTCTTGATATGTCCTTCTATCTTGATAGTTTGAAGAGTGGTAATTCCAGTCAATGGATTAGAAGATATGGTCGGATTCATTTCTTCTTTATCTAGGGTTTGTTCGTGGAGTATATCCTCTCCTTTTGACATTTCTTGTTCATTTTCTTCCTCATCTTCACAATCTATGTAGAATAATTTCTTCTCAGCACACTTATGACCTTTAGTGTATTTTCTATCACAACTGTAACAAAGCCCTTTTGCTCTTTTTTCTTCCAATTGTTGTGGTGTCAACCTTGTAGGTTGTGGAAGGCTAGGGGAAACAACACTTCCATTTTTATATTTGTGAGTGGTAGGCTTCTTGGCTGCCATAATTTTGCTTTCCATTTTTCTAGCTAACTTGAATGCCTTCTCCAATGAATCAGGTTTCCAAAGGCGAACCTCATGTTGGATATTATCCTTTAAAGTCCCTATGAACACATCAATCCTATGCTCCTCTGGAATATCTTTTACCCTTATGTTCAATTTTTGGACGTCCTCAATGTGCTCCATCATTGAATCCTTTTGTTTGAGATCTATCAATTGGCTAAAAAAGGTGTTTCTTTTTGTATCCTCATAATGTGTTATCATTTCTTCTGTAAAAATTGCCCAAGTGACAATTTGTTTATGAGAGCAAAGCCATCGATACTATACAAACTGATTTGGTTCCAAATATAAAGTTGCAATACGTACCTTTTGTGTGTTTTGCACATTATGGAGATCGAAAAATTGCTCCATTTATAGTATTCATGTTCCAGGATCCTTGCCATCAAACTTCCTCATATCGATTTTTGGAACATGGTGGGTCTTCAATCCAACATTAGAGTCTATGAAATCATGATTAACATTTATTTTGTTCTCATCATGAGTTTCCTTTACTACCGTTTCACCACTAGTGACCATTTCTTGTAGCAACTTATTCAAATTTACCTTCAATTCTTCCATCTTATCGTCCATGCCATTCATCTTAGCTTCCATGCCATCCATCTTAGCTTCCACACCATCCATCTTAACTTGCATTCCATTCATATTAGCTTCCACGCCATTAATCTTAACTTGCATGCCATTCATATTAACTTCCACACCATTCATCTTGGCTTCATTTACCTTTAGTGAGAGTGAAATTTGTTGTACTTGGTCTTGTAATTTTGATATATCATGTTGCATTTCTTCCTCTTCTTCACGAGTCATGCTAGAGCTTTCAGGTTGCTTACTAGGTGTTTCCATTTTCTTTCTTTAGGGCATTAATTAATGCTAATCTTTCTTCGGGGCATTAATTAATGCTAATAATTCTTCACTATTCCTTTTGAATTCCTTCAAACTAATTTTTCAAACCAATCTTATGCAAAATTTAAAAAAAAAACTACACACCTTTTTTCTTACTTTGTAAGAATTCGATATTGAATCTGTTGTATCTCTGTAACTGCGGATCTCGAAAATCTGAAATCTCATCCTTCGATAGCCCTTTAAGTCCTCTTTCTAACCCCGCAAGTCTGATCAAGATTGGATTCTCTAAGGAAGAGTTATGCCAAATCTCCCACAGTGACCTGATTATAGACTAGTTCAGTAGAGTGAACTTGTACGACGTGCCACGTGTCACTGTTTCGACCATAGTACCTGAAACTGATACACAAGAAACTACAAGTCGTCCTCTTTCTACAACTTACGAAATTTCAATCTGATGCTCAAAACAAAAGTTATGACAATTTTCCCTAGGTCACCTATTTAGAATGTAATTCGGGAGTCTGCAAAAACCCTAACTTCCTCAGATCATATCCCTGCAAATATAACGAGACAAGCTCTGAAATTCGGACCTGAAGTTCAGAATGATTTCGGCTCAAATGGGTTTTTTTTGTAGCTTCTAAAACGTCGCAGAAAAAAGTTATAGCGAAATTGCCATGATGGCCTATTTGGAGCAGCGAAACCCTAGAATCCAAAACTCTAATACCAAATGTTAGAAAACCAGCTCACAAAAAGATAGAAAAGATAGATCAATGCCTTAGAATTCAACCTCTTCGAGGGGGCAACCTCCTTTACATTACACAAATGAACAATTCTTGGATCATACAAATGACTAAACCTCCCTTCTATATATAGGAGTCCAAGGGGTCACAATATAATCAAGCAGACATAACAGTAATAACATAAGGGCACAAAAATAACAATAGTGGGTTTCTATGGCGCATACTAATAACAATATGGGGACACCAATAACAATAAGGGGTACAATGATAATAGTAATGGGGAATCACTAGTATTATAAGGGCTTAACACAGTGGTTGTCATTGATGTCAACCTAAGTAGCACCAGGGGCTTCCCCGATCTTGCATGGGTATTTTGACTTGACAACTTACTCTATTCCGAGTCAAGGATCTTCTATATGGATTCTACTTGTTGAGATGTTTCCGGGGGCTACCCTGATCTTGCATGGGCATTTTGGCTTGACAACTTACTCTATTCTGAGTCAAGGATTTTCTATATGGATTCTACTCATCGAGATGTTTCCGTTGATATATGGCACGCCATGTAATTCTTCACGGTTTGAGAGATATTTGTGTTTGAAGTTAGTAACCCCAGTTAGTAAGCTAAACCCTATGGGGTTGTGGCATGACACTCATAATTGGTTGTGGTCATTGAATAGTCAATAATTAATAATGGTTTTTTTGCTCCTAAAATCCCTCCAATGTTCACTTGTTAAGGATCCTCTCAACTCAAGGCATTCATATAAATAGTGACCCTCATATCCTCCTCTAGTTGGGATTTTGCATTCAAACAGGCCATCATGGCATTTTCTCTATAACTTTTTATTGCGAAACTTCAGAAGCTGCAATTAAAACCCATTTGAGCCGAAATCTTGATGAACCTCGTGACCAAATTTCAGATCTTGGTTCACTATATTTTCAAAGATATGATTTGAGGGAGTTAGGGTTTTTGCAGGCTCCCAAATTCCATGTCAAACAGGTGATGTTGGGAAAATCATCATAACTTTCTCTCTGAGCATTGGATTCAAATTTCGTAAATAGTCACAAAAAGAAAACAGACTGCAGTTTGTTGAGTAGCGTTTTCAGAGCCGAAGGTCGCAATAGTGACACATGGCACTTCGTACAAGTTCTCTCTACTGAACCAATCTATAATCAGGTCATTGTGGGAGATTGGGCATAACTCTGTCTTGAAGAAGACAATCTCGATCAAACTTGTGGGGTTTGAAAGAGGACTCTGAGGGATACCACAGGACGAAATTTCAGACCTTGGAGATCCGAAATTACATAGATACAACAGATTCAATATCGAGCTCCTAGAAGGCAAGAAAAAGCATGCATTCAAGGATCACTGCAATAAGGACCACACATCAACAGTCAAGGGTAAGTCTCCTACAGCAAGGTACGTATGATTAGTGTTTACATTTGAAATATGAGAATCATCTCTGACATATGTTTTGGCAGGACAACGTAAGTATATACAAGGTCTCGATTATATCTCTATTTCTCTATATGTCACAATTAGTTTTGATACCACATTTCGGATGTCCTATTCTTGATACTACACATTTGATGCTACATATTCTTGATGCTACACCAAGTCTGCTAAATCTACATGATGTTGTAAGTTCAGGTTACTTGTCTTTTCATAGTTGATAGAATGGTCTCTGTTGTTGTAATTAGAACTTGGTCCATCACAAGTCCAGGGTTTGTCATCAGTTTTTATTGTATATATCTTTAGGTCAGTTTTGGATATAGTCTTGCATAGTCTCCAGACCTATATCAAGAGTTGGAGTTTTGGATATAGAGTTTTGCGTAGAGACCAGAGCACTCTTCAGGTACGCATTGTAATTTTAATTTGTATTTATTCATTATTATGTACTTACATGTGTTTTGCAGGCAGAAGGTAAGTTGAAGGGTATTTTGTTTTGTTTTGGGATTGGCTTCGTCGGACAAATTTTGCATGTAGGTAGAAGAAGATTCAAGTACAACTTCAAGCAAGAGTTCAAGAGCAGAGTATCAAATCAAAGGAAGAATTGCAGCGGGACATCCTTTGAAGACATGACAACCATCCTTATATTGTGAAGAAGTGTCAAGGCCAAGAGTTATCATTGTAAAGTTGTAAAAGAGTCATTTGTAGAAGTGTCATCACTGGAAGAGTCATTATTGTAAAAGTCAGTCTGCCTAGAGTCGAAAAGGCATTATTGGGAGGTATAGGAGTCTCTGTTGGGATGATGTCATGGTTGGGTTGCAGGTCATAGTGCGATTGGGTGTTTGGTCAAAATCATTGTAAATCATATTGTATCGTGGATCATTGTCCCTGGTACGGGAATCCACACTTTTGTATTTAAATTTTGTCTTTATAGGGTGGTAGGATGGTGCCAGGCAGGTGAATGAAGTCACCTTCAGGTTGGGGCCTGTAACACTTTAGGGTGGTAGGGTGGTGCTAGGGCAAGTTGAGACTCGCTAAGGTGTTGGGGCATCCATTCAGTTAACTACTGAAGAAACCAGGGCATTGGGGCGTCCTTCCAGTGGGAGCTAGAGAAGAATGCTTTTCTAGAATTCTAGGAAGTTGTAACTTTCATTTCAGTTGGGGCTAAAGATTAAAGAATTTATTAGAAAAGCGTTCAGTGGTTTTTGACCCAGAGGGGGTTTTCCACCTTAAATTCTTATACCTATTGTGTTATATTTTAACTGCATAAACATTAATAGTATTTGAAGATTAACTAATGCTCTGAAAGATTTAAAAAGTGCTAATTGCTAAGGAATACTAATTCACCCTCCCTCTCAGTATTTCCAACAACAATAAGAGGTTAGCAGAGGAGGTGACACAGAGCCCAGCCAGTGTGACGCAGATCTACATAGGATTGACGCAGAAGTTGCGCAGAGGCAACGTGGGGCCAACTAGCCAGCCCCTGATCAATATTTGATCTCCCGAATCAGTGTGAGATTTTTCTCACTAACATTTTGGTAGTATTTCTCTGTATCGGATAGCCAGTTTGGACATCCAACAATTTGTACTCAGATTTACTATTGCATAATAATTAAAACCCTCAGCGGCTGCACTGGTTTTCCCACATTGGATTTTTCTGGGGACATTGTCCAAAAACAATTGTGTTGATGTGTGTGTTTATTTCTCTCCAGTGCAGTATTTAGTTTCCGCAGTATTTTATTTTGTGTAGGCTGCAGTGTATGTATTTTAGTATTTGCCGTAGAAAACTGCAAATAACTTGTTCAAATAATTTAACAAGTAGGTGAAATATTATCAGTTTGCTGCAGTAGGAATCAGGTAACCGATTTTTCACAGTTTACCCAGTCCTCCATTTTGTCTTCCCAAATGAAGATAACAATGATGTGTCTATCTCTCCCTCTCAACTTAGGGAGGGCATACCCATTCCACTGAAGGAATGTACCCAAGCTCCCTCTTCACTAGGGACTTGAACAAGCTATTGATTTTGGGTAGCATCAGATGTGCTCTAGCTCCGAAATTTTGTGGAGGGGCTAGAACACATAAGATCTCCAAGGCCCAGAAATCGTTTGGAGAAATTCCACCCGGATTGTGAGTTATTAAAATAATTAATGGGGTTCCTAAGTCTAAATTTAGGAAAATAAAAATATTAATGGGTATTAATAAAAATATGGGTGAAAAGCTTCTAAGAGACGAGGATCAAGTCTGTTTTAATCTTAGTCGTTGATTAGGGACTTAGTCTCAGTAGTTGATTCATAAACAGGAAAAGTATAAGAGGAGGCTTGAGGGTTAGGTGGAGATACACCAAGTGATCAAATTGGTTCGATTTTTATGGGGCGTGGTTTGCTGAGAAAATCAAACTAGTGATATGTGTTGCAGTGAGAGGGGTAGAAGCGGAGATTTGGATTGGGAAGGAATTCTAAGCCAAAGAGTACTAGGCAGAGAGCCAGCAGTAGCATCAAAGAGGTAGCGCATAGGCCTACGCAGCCTAGGAAGGGCTCACGTAGTGCTGACGCAGGCCAAGAGGGTCTCTTGCAGTGGCAGTGTAGGATATTTGTCAAAAGTTCGAGATTTTGTTGGAGAAGCGAGGTTCTGAGTCAGGAGGATTGAACAACAGTCGAGGCAAGATGCTGGCCCAAGCAGTGATTGCATTGGGATTTCGTAGTGTTTGCCGGAGTCAAGTCACTCAGTGGATCAGTTGTAACTTGGAGAACGAGGTAAACCCTCATATGTATTTCTTGCTGCAGTGATTTCTCTAAAAGGTTAACCGGTGTGAGAGGCAACCTATTGTACTCAGATTCTGCTTACTTAATAATACAAACCCTCTATCTGCTGCATCGGTTTTCCCACATTAGGTTTTTCCAGGGACGTGTTGTCCAGATATAATGGTGTCCTTTGTGTGTTTGTCTCATCTATTGTTTCAGTTTATCATCTGTATGTCAATGTAGTCTACAATAGTGTTTTTCATCATTGTTTAATATTAAATAGCTTGTTGAATGAAATAACAAGTAGGAGATGATAAACCTGTGACTATAGTAGGATTTCTGTTTGTATAGATTCAGAAATTTTCACATGGCATCAGAGCATTGCAAATCATAAGACACTGAAGCCATCAGCCGAGAGATCAAGCAAATCTGTTGTAGAGAGGGAGTTGTCCCGACTGACAGCATTGTTTCAGAGGCAGAGGAGCAGCTAAAGGAGTGATGCAATGCCAGAGGAGTGATGCAGAAGCTCACACAGTGCCTATGTCAGCTTTTTGAGCCAGGAAGAGGAGACGCAGTAGTAAAGAGGAGTTCACGCAGTGACTGCATCAACCCTCTAGGCCAGCGCAGAGCCTGAGTGGCTCAGATCAGCGAGTTTCCAAGGCAGTAGGAGCAGTGTAGATTCGATCTGTGCTGTTGGTGGGATGTTGTTACTGTTGTTGTAGAACAGTGTCTGTGGAGACGAAACTGAGGTAGAGGGAGTCACTACCTTGACGGGTTTCTTGCCAAAAGAAATCTAGGTCCAGGTTGTTGAGCAGCAGCAAAGGAGGATTAGAGAAGGGGTGATTCGACATTACTTGGTGTGAGGATTTCTGCGAAGGAAATCAAGACTCAGAGGGAGTCTAGAAAGAACCTGTTCCTTAGAGGATTTCTAGCGCCAAAGAAATCCAAATGCAAGTCTTGCCAGGGAAGCAATAAGAGAACCTGTTCTACACTTATTTGAGTAGAGATGGCAGTTAATGGACTGGGGGACCAGGACAGATTGGATGGAGCATCCAACTTTGTCATCTGGAAGGCCAGGATCCTAACAGTCTTGGACAAGAATCGCATCAAGGATTATGCCTTGAAAGTGGTGGTTGTACCAGTCGATGCTGATCCTCTCAAGAAATACTCCAACTTTGTCATCTGGAAGGCCAGGATCCTAGCAATCCTGGACAAAAATCGCATCAAGGATTATGCCTTGAAAGTGGTGGCTGTATTAGTCGATGTTGATTCAACATTACTTAGCGGGAGGATTTTCGTGAAGGAAATCAAGGCTCAGAGGGAGTCTAGAAAGAACCTGTTCCTTAGAGGATTTCTAGCACCAAAGAAATCCAGATTCGAGTCTTGCTGGGGCAGTAGTAAGAGAAGGAGAAGAGAACCTGTTCTACACTTATTTGAGCAGAGATGGCAGTTAATGGACTGAGGGATCAGGACAGATTGGATGGAGCATCCAACTTTGTCATCTGGAAGGCCAAGATCCTAGCAGTCCTGGACAAGAATCGCATCAAGGATTATGCCTTGAAAGTGGTGGTTGTACCAGTCAATGCTGAACCTCTCAAGAAATATGAGGCGGCTCAAGTGAAGGTGAAGTGCATGATCTTGGACAAGGTCAAGGATCATGTGATCCCACATATCGCTGAAAAGGAAACAACAAGGGAGATGTGGGAGGCCTTGACCACCTTGTGTGTGGGAACTTTTGTTCAACGGAAGATGTTGCTTGAGAACCAGCTGAGACAGTATCAGATGCAGAAGGTAGAAGAAATCAATCCCTTCCTTCTCAAGTTGCAAGGGATTTGAGGCCAGCTGACTTCTGTGGGGTCTACACCAGATCCTAAATTCATGGTCAAGACTGCCCTGAATGAAATCACTGAAGACTGGGAGACCTTTGTCCAAAGCAACTTGGGCAGGGCTTCTCTCCCCAGTTGGGAGGAGATGTCAGCAGCTCTTCGACAGGAGGAGATCAGACAGTTAACCAAGGCAGGAGGTAGTGGCAAAGGAGTCAGAGTCAAGGAGGAAGAGGAGGATGCACCTCTCACATCAGTGGGACATCCAGGGCAGCAGAAAAGGAAAAAGAAAGACATAACCAAAGTCAGATGCTTCAGGTGTGGAGAACTGGGACATTTCGCCACTCAGTGCCCTTGGAAAAAGGGCAAGGAAGAGACGTATGACTCGAACGTTGCTCCAGCGAAAGCTGATAGAGGATGATGATGAGGATTGTGCCATGAGTGCTCATGCACCTCTAGAGAAGAGGTGGGGCGATATTGAGCTGTAGTTAGGAGGACTACACGAAGGGGTAGGATCCTTGAGGTGCCCAAACTCTTGGATCACATACGGCTACGGGAGCCCTTAATGACAATAGAAGAATAACGGGAGCCCTTAATGACAATAGCAGAATGACGGGAGTCAGTTGGTGCGAGGGATGATGGAGTGATAATGGCAAAGCTAGAGTGCTAAAGTCTGAAGCAGCGCAGTAGAGTGTTAAGCAGTGCGGGAGGCACAGAGCAAATACAATAGCAACGCAGTAGCATCAAAGGGTCAACACAGATTAGTAGCAGAGGTAGCTTCAGCATCACGGGGTATCCAGACTGACCAACATGTCAGCTTTTGGGTGTTTTCTTCAGTTGCTTACTTCTCAGCAATTGAGTTGCAGTGCAACAGTTAGCAATGGCAGTGCTATGGGCAGCATGATGCAACATATTGAGAGGGAGTTGCAGTACATATGTAGCAGTGACAGTGGCAGTGTCATGGGCAGCAGTACATGATGCAGTGGTGCAGTGGATGAAGGGCAGCAGTACATGATGCAGTAGTGCACTGGATGAAGGGCAGCAGTACATGATGCAGTAGTGCAGTGGATGAAGGGCAGCAGGCAAGCATCAGCAGCGCAGAGGACCGATGCCATGGATCAGTGTGATGCTTCTATTGGGAAGTATTGCTATGGCACATTCCTCACTAAGAGGGAGTGTTGATTTTGGTTAGCATCGGATGTGCTCTAGCTCTGAAATTTTGTGGAGGGGCTAGAATACATAAGATCTCCAAGACCCAGAATCGTTTGGAGACTGGATTGTGAGTTATTAAAATAATTAATATTTTTAATGGGGTTCATAAGTCTAAACTTGGGAAAATAAAAATATTAATGGGTATATGGGTGAGAAGCTTCTAAGAGACAAGGATCAAGTCTATTTTAATCTTACCCATTGATTAGGGACTTAATCTTAGTCGTTGATTCATCAACAGGAAAAGTATAAGAGGAGGCTTGAGAGTCAGTTGGAGATACACCAAATGATCAAATCAATTCGATGTTGCTGGGTCGTGGTTTGCTGAGAAAATCGAACTAGTGATCTAAGTTGCAGTGAGAGGGGCAAAAGCAGAGATTTGGATCGGGAAGGAGTTTCGAGCCAAAGAGTACTGGGCAGAGAGGCAGCAGTAGCATCAAAGAGGCAGCACAGAGGCCTACGTAGCCCAAGAAGGGGCTCACGCAGTGCTGACGCAGGCCAAGAGGGTCTCTTGCAATGGCAGTGCAAGATATTCATCAGAAGTCGAAGATTTTGCTGGAGAAGCGAGGTTCTGAGCCGGGAGGGCTGAACAACAGTCTTCCTCCAGTAAATCGATCCAGCAGAAGGGGTGACGCAGTCTCCTAGAGGCAAGACGCTGGCACAAGCAGTGATTACGCTGGGAATTCACAATGTTTACCGGAGTCAGTCCACTCAGTGGATCAGTTGTAACTTGGAGAACAAGGTAAACCTCCGTATGTATTTCTTGTTGTCGTGATTTCTCTAAAAGTTTAGCCGATGTGAAAGGCAACCTGTTGTACTCATATTTTGCTTGCTTAATAATACAAACCCTCTATCTGTTGCATCGATTTTACCGCATTGGGTTTTTTCGGGGACATGTTGTCCAAAAATAACGGTGTCCCTTGTGTGTTTGTCTCATCTATTGTTTTAGTTTATGATCTGTATGTCAGTGTAGTCTTCAGTAGTGTTTTTCATCATTGTTTAATATTAAATAACTTGTTGAATGAAATAACAAGTAGGAGATGATAAACCAGTGACTGCAGTAGGATTTCTATTTGCATAGATTCATAAATTTTCACACAAGCTCCCTCTTGACCAAGGACTTGCTTTCAGCAACTCTCTAGGTAGAGATCAGGGGACAACCAACTGCTTGTAGAACTCTTTCCTCTAAAATTGGATGATTTAATCTAATCTTATTTTATTATTTCCACTATTATTTTATAATTTCCTTAGGAGGCCCATTTTAGACCTCAAAACTCCCCTAATGGGTAATCATTTCTTTATCGGATATCATCTCTGCTAGATCTTGAAGTTGCTTCATTATTAGAGATGCTTTTGTGAGCCATGTAGATATCCCTTCATCCTTTGATGCTTTCAATTTGCATAGATCAGATCTTAGTGATATGATTTTTCTTGTCGTGCTTTCAGAGAATAATTCTACTAGCCTATCATATATCCCTTTTGATGTCTCCAACTCTGCTACATATGGGATGAGGGAATCCTTGATGGATTCTATAAGGATCCTTTCAGCCCTTAGATCCTTTTTCATATATTTAGATAGTGCTTTCCCTTTAGATGGTTTGGAGACTTTTCCATTAACATGATCAATAACTTCATTTTCCTTAAGGACTAAATCTATCCTCCTTTTCCATGCAAGGAAGTTCGATGACCCAACCAACTTGTTGATCTCCTTGCAAAATGAAGTCATTTTACTAAATTTAATTTATAGGAATTAATATACTTACTTGTCAAGTGAATATGAACTCTTCAACTTGATCCCTTTGTTGATGATGATTGATGACTTCTTGATGATGTCTTGAGGTTCTTGGATGATCTTCAAGGATAAGGATTTTCTTTTGCGATGAAATCCTTTGCTTCAGAGAGAAGGAGATTGCCTTAATATCTTTGATGATAACAACGCCCTTGATCTAGCTACCCTTGGATGAGCCAAGTCCTTCCTTTCTTGAGTGGAAATAGGGCCTTTGAGGTCCTTTTCTTTGATGATGACTTGAGCGAGAATCCCAGAACTTCTTTTGGTAAGACTTCTTCAATCTAGGGTTTTGACACTTCTTTGTAGATCTTCACTTCAAGATGATCTGCTAGATTCGCTTCGATGCCTTCCTCGAGATTTGGTCCTTGAATGCTAGAATGTCCCTTGATGAGATGCCATTTTCCGTTATTTTGTCACCTTAGCTCTGATACCATGTTGAGAAATCTAGGCCATAGCAATTAGGTGATTTCTCTTCTTATGATAACTTCTTGTGAATGCTTTTTAATTTTTTATATTAGGATCTTCTCTTTACTTAGATTATTATAATGTTCTTCTTCATCAAGCAACTACAAATGCATAAACAATAAAGCGACAAGAGACACAAAATGTAGGCGATCAACCAAGGCCAAAACCTCTCCAAATTGAGAGGAAAACCCAAACGAATTCTTCTTCTTATAGAGACTTCAATTGACAAATTCCAAGACCTAAATCCTTGACACAACAACCTCTCCAAGACCAAATCACAAGACACTTCTTCACTACTTTCCTAAGTCAACAGTTAGTCAAACTTCTTTCCTTTCTTTGAATTTCAGCTACCCTTCAGATTTCAGTCTCTAGGATCAGGGCTGCAACTTTCAGCCTCCTCAGAAACCCTAGATGCAGCACGTGGGAAGTATTACCACCAATTTCATACCCTTGTTCCCTTCGCTTTGGATGGAGACTTCTTCTACTTCAACTTGACCTGCCTTCTTGACTTGTCTTCTTCCTCAATTCGGCCTCCTAAGATGACTGTCACAATCTTGACTTTTCCTGTAGCAGATGATACCACTCCTCTTCGCACGTGTGATAGATATTAGCCCAAAAATAGACCCAAACTAACTCGGCTTCTAGATCTTCCTTCTTCACTTGGGGAGA
Organism: Pinus tabuliformis; assembly: GCA_031772625.1. Classification (NCBI taxonomy): domain Eukaryota; kingdom Viridiplantae; phylum Streptophyta; class Pinopsida; order Pinales; family Pinaceae; genus Pinus; species Pinus tabuliformis. The sequence goes on from CM062804.1 coordinate 207,602,595, forward strand.
GACTCCTCTTATGTGATTCTTGTACTCCATTCCTTGATTCAAATGCTTGATCGAATGCAATTCTAGGTGAGGCCAAGTTGCCCTATATATAGTAGTTTGTCCATCAAGAATAAGCCGACTTGAACAGGTGCCTAGGCCAACATGCCTTTTCTAGAATCGTCCTTAGGCCAACTTGAAGGTGAGCTTGTGACAAGGCCTTGGAGGGTAATTGACATAATCAAAATAACTTTTTACAATGTGTAACATGTCTTCAATACATGACAATGACTCCCTAGACTCTATGACTTGATGACCAACCCTAAAGGCTCACAATGGGAGCCTTAACAAAAATAAAATTCCTTGATCATGAAACCCTTGAGTCAAGCATTACAAATAATTTTATTTTCTTCTTTACATCAATTACATAAAATCATAATTACATGTCATTATGAAGATCGAACCTAGTTACACTTTTCAACAATAGGAAAGTAAATCTACACTAAGATGCAAGTCTAATCTAAATGTGTGATATTCCTAATTAGCTATGGCTAATAGGAATATTCGATTTTGTTCAATTTTTACCTTCTATAGTTAGTTGTAAATAAAAAGTGAGGAAGGGGGACATAACTCACTTTAGAATAAAAAGTCACTTCCTAGGTAGCACAACATTGTGACTTAAAGGGAAGCCAAGGGGGCCAAAGGGGGACGCAGAAATGGAGCCCACGCAGACACATGGAAACTGCGCTGGAGGGAAGAACAGGTGGCAAGAGGAGAAGCACGCAGGAGGAGGTGAGCCTAGGGATTGTGAGAGGCAGAGGCTATAAAATAGAGAGGAGCCCCCTCATTTTGGATCATTCAATTATGTGCATTTTGAGCTAGTTATTTCAACTTCTGAGCACGCTGGTTGTTTAGCTGGTCTGCAGCACTGTTTAGTGCATTGAGTGTCTCCGTTCGGAGATCTCACCCTTAGCCCCGAGGGACTTCGAGTGCCTGCTCGGGCAAGGTATTTCCATCGGTATTTCAGCAGTAGTTTTATCAGCATTTCAGCAGCAGTTTCATCAGCATTTTGGAGGACTGCACAGCACTTGGAGAGGGACGTAGTTCTTTTTGGTTGTAGTGCTGGATTGGGGTTTTGCAGGTGGAGTTATGCTGGGAGATTAAGCAGGGGTCCAGCTCTTGTCTCATTGGAGGATTTTTGGCAGGGTTTCAGGTAGTGTTTCAGGCAGAGTTTAGAGGGGTTTTCTTCAGTGGCAGCGCAGGGCATTGAGGAACTACGCAGAACCCCAAGAGGGTGTTTTTTGGGGGTCAGCCATTCCAGGAAAGATTTCTGGGTTTTTCTAGGTTTCTTGAGTAGAGCCCGAATCCAGAGTTTCAGCTTTTTCTGAGGAGGGGAGCAGCCCCAAATCATCATTTGTTTTCTAGCAGCAGCAGCGTCCATGCAGAGAGGCCATTCTTGTCATTCTGAGAGTATTTCTTCACTTTCCTTGTGCAAGTCGAGGTGCCATCTGTCTAATCACCTCTTGTAATCATTTTATTGCTCAGTATAATAAAATGGCTTAGCATTTCTCATTGCATTTATTGTGTATCTGCTTATATTTCCGGTTTACATTATTATATGTTGTTCCACTGTTATTTCATCACTTCTGGGTTATTATATCATTTGCACATATTTGGTTGGAGTTTTTATTGGGGTTTGAGGAATATTCTGGGTTAGGAATATTACAGTGGTATCAGAGCATAGATCTGGCTTAGCCTGTGGAGCTAGCAATCTATGACACTAGGGGAAAAACCCTACATTTTTTACAGAGGTAGGAGGTACAGAGACACTGGACGTAGGTTGGAGAATACCTATGGGGAGGGAGACTGTGTTCTTGTGCTGGACGCAGAATAGGTGGAGCCTGTGGTAGGCGCAGAACAGAGAGAGCCAGTAGTGGACGCAGAACAGATGGCCGACGAGGACGGGAAGAGATTTGCAGATATGCTCCTCAAATCAGTGCAGGATCTGTCGAGGCAGATTGAGGTGATGGGGCAGAGATTCACGGCAGTAGAGGCCAGACAGCAGGAGATTCCACGAGTTTTTCAAATTGGTGAGGGATCAGGTGCATCCCATCACTTGCCAGAGCAGCGTGATACTGCGCAGCAGGTATCCTCACATGCCCCTACACGCTCTACCATGCCCACTTTCTTAGGAGCAGACACGGGGGCCGTAGCCCAACAGGAGGCAGAACTCGGACATATGGGCGATTATTTTGCAGAGTACCAGGCCTATGGGCAGGAGTTCAGGGAAACACTCTCATTCAGAGATTTTGTTCAGCTCCAGTGGGATAGCAGACCCCGCGACCATCACAGAGGGTACCAGCATTACCATGATGGCGACACCCACCATACAGCGAGTAGATTCCACTTGCCTATGTTTGATGGCTCATCGAACAGTGCTAGACATTTATTTCCAGCTTAACCAAATGTCGGAGGCAGAGGCCATCAAGGTGGCAACATTGCATTTGGATGGCGAGGCCCAAGATTGGTGGTTTCATGGGATGGTTACACTAGGGCACTCCACAATGACGACATATGCCAAGTTTACTAGGAGACTGATGGAGTGATTTGATCGGAGGGATCCAGAGCAGCATTTCGTTCAGCTGACAAGGCTCAAACAGACAGGGAGCCCAGAGACCTACATTGCAGATTTCTTGAGGGTCTCCGTGATGGTGCCAGACCTATCCACGGCACGGAGGGTCTATATGTATGTTGAGGGGTTAGCAATGCCACTTCAGGGTCTAGTCTGATCGACTAGACCAGCCACACTCCAGGACGCTATCAACAGGACCCGGGACTTACAGGATGTCTAACCCAGGACCCGGACACCTTACCCCTAGAGACAGACTTTCCAGTCTAAGGGGAAGGACGTGAGAATTCCACCTTCAAAGGGGAATCCAAGATGAGTACAACTTGGTGATGATGCCACGAGGGAGCTGAAGAAGAAGCGGTTGTGCTTCACATGTCAGGAGCCGTGGGCACCGAGACATAGATGTGCTGTTGGTAAAGCACATTTTATTGAGGTCTTCTCCAAGAGCAGTGGAGAAGAGGATGACGAGGATGATGGGGAGGCAAGAGATAGCCATGCCATACAGGGGCTTTTACCACCTCCACCACCACCAGCAGGAGGTGCATCATTTTCACCTACCAGAGGGGCCCTTGCAGCATTGCGAGGAATACCCAAATACCTGATGCTACGCGTACGGGGACAGTATGTGGCCAGCGAGTATCAATTTTGGTGGACAGTGGGGCGACCCACAACTTCATTGATGCACAAATGGTTGAGCGGAGAGGTATTCAGACAGAAAGCTTCGATGGGTTTTCACTATTGGTCCCAGGAGATTAGACCATGACGTGTGCTCGTTATGTCCCAGAGCTTTCAGTGACGATGGGCACCTACACATTGACTGACCACTTTTTCGTGGTCGATATTTCGAACACCAACATGATACTAGGTGTTCAGTGGCTTATTACTCTAGGGAAGGTCACAACGGATTGGAAGACCCTAGAGATGGAGTGGGATGATGAGAAGACAGGGAGGCATGATAAGATACAGGGACAACACACATATCCACCTCAGACTGTGTCGGCTCATTGGATGGAGGTAGTCTTCCGGAAGGGAGACATAGAGTGGACAGTGGAGCTACGTGCATCAGAGGCAGGGACTATAGGGCAAATGGTACTTCCAGCGATCCAATCCATCCTTGATCGGTATGCCATAGTGTTTGGAGAGATTCCACCAGGACAGCGACCGGATCGGGGGTTTGAGCACACTATCGAGCTTGAGCAAGGCATCCAGGCCGTGATCACCACCCCCTATAGGCATCCCAAGGCCTATCGGGACGAGATTGAGCGAGCTATCCAAGAGTTGTTGGCTCTTGGGCACATTCGACCGAGCACGAGTCCTTTTGCTTCTTCTGTGGTGTTGGTGAAGAAGAAGGACGGTACGCTGAGGATGTGCATTGACTACAGGGCCCTGAACAAGAAGACCCTGAAGAACAGGTATCCCATACCCAGGATCGATGAGTTGAGAGGGGCACGTTTCTTCTCAAAGATTGATTTGAGATCGGGGTATCATCAGATTCGCGTGAGGGAGCAGGACATTCCCAAGACTGCCTTCAGGTGTCACTATGGGCACTTTGAGTTCTTGGTTATGCCTTTTGGGCTAACCAACGCCCCAGCTACATTTCAGTCCTGCATGAATCACATCTTCCATAGTCACTTGAGGAAGTTTGTGTTGGTATTCTTCGACAATATTCTCATTTACAGCAGGACTTGGGAGGAGCATCTCTAGCACATTGAGACAGTATTGCGTATCTTACAGGAGCAACAGTTCTATGCCAAACTCTCCAAGTGTGAGTTTGGGCTGACGGAGATGTATCTGGGACACATCATAGGGGTGGACAGAGTGAGGGTCCACGAGGAGAAGTCAGGGCCATCAGGGAATGGCCAAAGCCGAGAAACGTGACGGAACTTCGAGGATTCATTGGCATTTGCACTTACTACCGGAAGTTCGTCAGAGGTTTCTCACAGCTTGCTGCGCCCCTGATAGATTTGACGAAGAAAGGGGTATTCAGTTGGTCCGATACAGCACAGCGAGCCTTTGACAGGCTGAAGGAGGTTATGAGCAGCTGCCCAGTGCCTACATTGCCAGATTTTACGCAGCCTTTTGTTTTGGAGTGTGATGCGTCGGGAGAGGGGATCGGCGCAGTATTGATGCAGGGAGGCCACCCTATAGCCTTCGAGAGCTAGAAACTCCTTCCGCACGAGAGGTTGTATTCCATATACGACAAGGAGATGCTGGCCATCATGCATGCATTGGCTAAGTACCGGCAGTATCTAGTGGGTAACAAGTTCACGGTGAGGACTGATCACAACAGCCTCAAGTTGTTTTTGGAGCAGAAGCAGCTATAGGAGAGGCAGCAGAAGTGGATCAGCAAGATCCAAGCATATGCCTTTGACATTGAGTATGTCAAGGGTAAGAACAACGTGGTAGCAGATGCCCTTTCACGTAGACCAGCCACGTTGTCCCTTATGAGCTTGGATACAGACTAGAGGGCTCGACTCTTAGTAGAGTACTCCAAGGACAGGTTTGCATGTGAGATTCTGGACAGACAGGTGGCAGATGACAGGTACAAGGTGATCGATGATATCATCTATTACAGGGATCGGATCTTCTTGACTGAGGGGTCTCAGCTCAAGAAGAAGATACTCCAGGCATCACATGACTCACCATTGGCAGGCCATCAGGGGTTTACCAAAACCTACAGGGCCATCAGAGAGAGGTTCTCATGGAAGGGCCTCAAGGAGGATGTACTCTAGCATGTCATGGAGTGCAATGTTTGCCAGAGGAACAAGGGGGAGATGAGCCATGAGCCATCTCGCGTGACTATTGCAGCCTCTTCCCATTCCGAAGGGGAAATGGGAGAGTATTTCGATGGACTTCATCACAGGGTTGCCCATGGTACAGGGCAAGGATTGTATCTTTGTCGCCGTTGATCGGCTGACAAAGTACGCACATTTCTTTGCCATATCCACACATTATACAGCAGTGCAGGTGGCTGAGCTGTTCTTCAGAGAGATCTTCAGGCTACATGGTCTTCCTAAGACCATTATCAGTGATAGGGACAGTCGGGTTTTGGCAGGAGATTTTCTGGTTGGTGGGGACGGAGTTGACACCGAGTACCAGTTATCACCCACAGACGGATGGACAGACAGAGATAGTTAACAAGTGGCTAGAGGGCTACTTGCGTAACTATGTCAGTGGACAACAGGGAGCATGGTTGAGGTGGCTACATCTAGGGGAGTACTGCTACAATACTACACATCACATGTCCATTGGTATGTCACCATTCTATGCCTTATATGGGTATCATCCTTTATCTTTTGCTAACGTGATGTTTGGTGATAGCAAGGCTCCCAGAGCCAAGATTTGGATCCAAGAGAGTCAGGATATTCTCCGAGCTCTCAAGGATAACATGGCTACAGCATAGAATCAGCAGAAGCTGTATGCCGACAGGGGTCGGGTGGAGAGACAGTTCGAGGTAGGGGACATGGTCTACCTACGATTACAGCCATACCGACAGTCATCACTAAAGTAGAAGGGGGATGAGAAGCTCAAGCCCTGCTTTTATGAGCCGTACAGGGTGATACGCAGGGTTGGACAAGGCATATGAGTTGGCGCTGCCCCAAGGCAGCAAGATTCATAACGTTTTCCATGTATCAAGCCTGAAAAAGGCATTGGGACAGCAGGTGACAGTGACAGATGAGCTACCACCCATGGATGACGAGGGGCATTTGGTATTGCAGCCGGAGGCTATCATTGATACCAGGAAGAGGCAGCTGCGGAGCAGGACGGTCCGAGAATTCTTGGTGAGGTGGAAGAATTTGTCGGATGAGGATGCCACTTGGGAGAGTGAGAAGATCTTGCAGCATCCATCTCTTCAATTGCTTGAGGACAAGCAACATTTTGCCGGGGGAGACTGTGATATTCCTAATTAGCTATGGCTAATTGGAATATTCGATTTTGTTCAATTTTTGCCTTCTATAGTTATTTGTAAATAAAAAGTGAGGAAGGGGGACATAACTCACTTTAGAGTAAAAAGTCACTTCCTAGGTAGCACAACATTGTGACTTAAAGGGAAGCCAAGGGGGCCAAAGGGGGATGCAGAAATGGAGCCCACGCAGACACATGGAGAGACTGCACAAGAGGGAAGAACACGTGGCAAGAGGAGAAGCACGCAAGAGGAGGTGAACCTAGGGATTGTGAGAGGCAGAGGCTATAAAATAGAGAGGAGCCCCCTCATTTTGGATCATTTAGTTATGTGCATTTTGAGCTAGTCGTTTCGACTTCTAAGCACGCTGGCTGTTTAGCTGGTCTGCAGCACTGGTTAGTGCATTGAGAGTCTCCGTGCAAAGATCTCACCCTTAGCCCTGGGGGACTTCGAGTGCCTGCTCGGGCAAGGTATTTCCATCGGTATTTCAGCAATAGTTTTATCAGCATTTCAGCAGCAGTTTCATCAGCATTTTGGAGGACTGCGCAGCACTTGGAGAGGGACGCAGTTCTTTTTGGTTGTAGTGCTGGATTGGGGTTTTGCAGGTGGAGTTATGCTGGGAGATTGAGCAGGGGTCCAACTCTTGTCTCATTGGAGGATTTTTGGCAGGGTTTTAGGCAGTGTTTCAGGCAGAGTTTAGAGGGGTTTTCTTCAGTGGCAACGCAGGGCATTGAGGAACTGCGCAGAACCCCAAGAGGGTGTTTTTTGGGGGTCGGCCATTCCAGGAAAGCTTTCTGGGTTTTTTTGGGTTTCTTGAGTAGAGCCCGAATCCAGAGTTTCAACTTTTTCCGAGGAGGGGAGAAGCCCCAAATCATCATTTGTTTTCTAATAGCAACATCATCCACGCAGAGAGGCCATTCTTGTCATTATAAGAGTATTTCTTCACTTGCTTTGTGCAAGTCGAGGTGCCATCTGTCTAATCACCTCTTGTACTCATTTTATTGCTCAGTATAATAAAATGGCTTAGCATTTCTCACTGCATTTTTTGTGTATCTGCTTATATTTCCGATTTACATTATTATATGCTGTTCCACTGTTATTTCATCACTTCTGGGTTATTATATTATTTGCACATATTTGGTTGGAGTTTTTGCTGGGGTTTGAGGAATATTTTGGGTTAGGAATATTACAAAATGCACCTATTCTAGCATGAGAATGTGATATGATGATAGTAGCTATGCAAAATCGATATGTAATGCATCCTACTCTATTGTGCATGCTGCATTATGCAATAGCTAAGTATAATCATACAACCAATGTAACCAACATATTGATAGATCAAGATCATATTTCCCACTGTTGAGAAATCCAAAGTGTGGCAGTTAAATGATTTCTCTTATCTTGACATTATCTTGTGATGGTTTATTATTATTATTCTTTCATTCAATTTATCTTTTCATTATCATCAAGACTAATGCCAATCAATAAATAGAAGAGGACACAAGATGTAGGCACGCAGCCAGGGCAAAACCCCACTCTAGGGGAAAACCCAATCAAAATTCTTTCTTCAGTAGATTCAAAAGATGAGACGACCAAGACCCTTACAATCTAGACCCAAGACATCCTTCATCAAGTCATCCTTGAAATTATGTGAGCACCGAGTCCTTATCACTATGATAGTACCGAATTATTATCATTGTGGTAGCAACGAAACCATCTCACTGTGAGACCTTGTGATTTTGGCAGCATCGAAACCATCTTCACTATGATAGCATCTAGATCATTACACTGTGATACCATCTTCACTGCATGGAAATCATCTAGTAATAGCACCGAATCTGTAATAGCACCAAACTATGGTTACTGTGGTAGCACCGAGATCATCCTATACCTAATCTGAGCCCCTGTAATGACAACGAAACATTTGTCTCCGAAATTCACCGAAATTCCTCTTTGAAATCCGAGCTCTGTACTATGCTTAATGCAAAGTCCTTGTGCTTGTATATATAGTGGTTTGTCCATCATAAATGGGCCGACATTAATTCATGAAGAGATGTGCCTTTGTTTTAGACCGACATGAGTTCATTTGATGATAATTCCTTCGAGGCCGACTTGAAGGAGACTTTGAAGAGGCTGAATTGATGAGGATTTATTTGACAGCAAGGAGACTTTGGTGGAGGAGTCTTTGACCAAACAAACTTTAACTTTTGACTCAAGTAAACAATCATAAAGCCTACAATGGAGGCTTGACCAATGACAATTGACCCAAGCATGAAACCCATGCTTTAATAATTCAATTCAATTAAATAATAAAACTCTTTTTACTTTCTTTTGACAAATATATTACATTTTGACTCAAGTACAATTTATGAAGACCGAACCTAAGGAGGTATTCATATTTACATATAATCAAAGAGGTACATGGAAAATCGCAAAACACAACATCTATGAAGAAGTTTAGGCATCGCAATGCCATGGACTAGATTTTTTACTAGGGTAATCTATCCATTGGTCTCTCAACAATTTAGGCACCGCATGTGAAAATTTGGAGACCCAAATCACTACTGCAACAAATTGATATTACTTCTCCTACTTGTTAATTCATTCAAGTTATTTACTATGTTACACTGTAAATATCAAAGTAAATATGACTGCAGCCTTCACTAGTTAAATTATATGTGGAAACAAGAACTGAGCAAGAAGAAATAACACACACACAAGTGACACCGCTGTTTTTCGACAAATGTTGCCGGAAAAACCCAATGCGGGAAAACCAGTGCAGCAACTGAGGGTTTGCATTATTATGCAGTGGTTTCTAAATACAATCTTTGGACGCCAAACTGGCTATCCGATACAAAGAATCTGACTGGCAGAGAAACTAGTGAGAAATACCTCACACTATCACTAGCGAACCGACACTGATCCAGGCCCTGGATGGCTGGCCTCACGCTAGCTCTGCGCAGCCTCTGCGTCAGTCTACATAGATCTACGCCAGCCTCTGTGGGGTCTGCATCACCTCTTCCACGGATCTTCTACTGTCTGGAACTTCATTCCTCTGGCCCTTCGGCCTCACACCCCATCTTCTGGCTCTGGAACTCAACTTCCCAACTGAATCTCAGACTCCCTCTAAAGCTTTGCGCTGCCTCTTCTGGATCTCTCTCTGCCTTCTCTGTAATGTATCCCCGAATCATGAAACTCTCCATCCAGAAAACTATCCCTGCCCCTAACTGCAAGAAATCTTCTCGATGACCTCTCCGGCAAATGTTGCACTGCTCTCTTGAGAAAAATGATCTTTGATCTCTCACTCGATGTGTCTTCCAAATGCCCATCAAGCCTCTTCTTATAATCCTCTCGTTGATCAATCAATGGCTCAGATTATTTTGACTTGATCCTCATCTTCCTCTAGAAGTTTCACACCTAGTTTAATTAATATCTTTTAATTATTTTAATTTCCTAAGTTTAGACTTAGGCATCCATTAAAAATAATTTATTATCTTAATAAAATTGTCTCTGGGTGGAATTTACCAAAACAATTTCTGGGTATTCTGGAACATGTGTCCTAGCCTCCTTGCAAATTTTGAAGCTTAGAGCGCATCCAATGCTACCAAAAATTAACACTCCCTCTTAGTGAGGAATGTGCTCTAGTAATGCAACCTGGTGAAGCATCACCCTAACTCTGTAGCATCTCCCTCTGTGTTGCTGATGTCTGACATCACTACCCACCAACTACTGCGCAAATGTTGCATCTGTGCTACTGTTGACTCTACATGCCGCTGCCAATTGCATCTGCACTGCAACTCTACTGCTGTTGCAATAGAAAAACGTCCAAAATATTGAACCAACTGTGTTCAACATGATGCATCTATTGTTGGAGTTCTAACTACTACTAGTCTCTGTGCTGACCCTCTGAAGTCTCTACGTTGTTGTTGACTTTGCACTGTGCCAGCTGCACTGTTGCCAACTCTACTCTGCGTTGCTCGGTCTCTGGCACTTCTAGTCACTGCAACTGTTACTCCGACATTCCTTTGCACCAACTGACACTGGTCCATCCTGCTACTTCTGATATGGGCTCCCATAGCAAGGTATTTATCCATGAGGTGGACTCCTCAAGGATCCTGCCCATCTATAGTTCTTTCGAACTACAGTACTAGATCACCCCACCTCTCCCCCCTGGAGGTATCTGGGCAATCATGGCAAACTCCTCCTCGATCTTTGCAGTTACAACCTATGGATCATGTTTTTCATCCTTTTCCTTCTTCTTGAGAGGACACTACATAGCGTAGTAACCAAATTCACCACATTGGAAACATTTGATCTTTAAGACGTCCTTTCGCCTATGATGTTCCTGCTGCCCCTTCGATGCAAGGGATGCATTCTCCTCCTCCTAGGGCTTAGTCCCACTATCGTTGTTGCCATCAAGTTTGCACTTGACTAAGTCTCGCCTCATCTCTTCCTGTTGAAGAGCAGCCCACATCCCTTCCCAATCCGGCAATTTCTCTCTGCCCAAGATACTCTGGAAAAATACTTGCCATTCTTCTGAGACTAAACTTAGGGCCAACCTCACCAACTATGTAGGTTGAGGCGTTGATCCTACAGCTGCCAACTAATCTCGGACTTCCTGAAGCTTCGATAGGAATGGATCAATGCGTTCCCCCTTCTGCATCCTCGTGGATCTCATTTTCTCCCCCAAGTACCTCTTTCACTACTTGAAAGATCCTTGATACAACGTAGCCAAGGCATCCCACATCTCTTTGGCCATCCCTTTGCTAGCAATGTGACATACAACATGATCCCTCACTCCATCGAGGATCAACCGCCTAGCCTTCGCCATCTCAACCTTGTACTTCTTGAGCAAATCTGCATCGGCAAGTTCAGCTACCACACTATCGACATAGGTTTTGAGATCATGCTCATCTAAAAGGTAGGAGATCCTAGCCTTCGAGATCACATAGTTGGATGCTCCTTCCAATCGATCTTGATCCCTCAACCCATTAGCTGCCATTTCAGCCAACAAAAGTCGAATTGCTCCCTCTCTCCTCTGCGCAGCTAGCTGGCCTACACACTCCCTGCTAGAGTTAGTAGATCCGATCCTCGCTACTGCTGCTCAGCAACTACGAAATAGAATTCCTTGGCTCGAAATTCAATGAGGAAGAAATTCCCTCAAAAAGTGTCTTCTTCCTTCTTCTGGCGTTTTTCTGCCCCAGCAACTGCTACAGAAAACTACGTCCCACCTGAAGACTGCTCAGCGCTGAATCTATTGCTGCACTACACCCTCTGCGACTAACAAATCACGAACTGGAAATCTTACCTCTCTGTCAACTCACTCAGAGAGAGATTTTCGTTAAGAATCTTGCCCTCCTGGCTTGTATTGCGCAATCCCTTTGGGGATTCGATCTGCTGCCTACACAACACTTCGATCTCCTTCCTCTTCAACGTTGGTCTTTTCCAGTCTGCTCTCTTGCTTCATCTGCACTCTGATACCATGTGAAAATTTGGAGACCCAAATCCCTACTGCAGCAAACTGATATTATTTCTCCTACTTGTTAATTCATGCAAGTTATTTACTGTGTTACACTATAAATATCAAAGTAAATAGAACTGTAGCCTTCACTAATTAAATTATATGTGGAAACAAGAATTGAGCAAGAAGAAATAACACACGCACAAGTGACACCATTGTTTTTGGACAAATGTCCCCAGAAAAACCCAATGCGAGAAAACCGATGTAGCAGTTGAGGGTTTGTATTATTATGCAGTATTTTCTTAATACAATCTTTGGATGCCTTACTAGCTATCCGATACAGCGAATCTTAACGGCAGAAAAATTAGTGAGAAATACCTCACACTATCACTGGTGAACCGACACTGATCCAGGCCTTGGATGGTCGGCCTGATGCTGGCTCTGCGAAGCCTTTGTGTCAGCGTCTCTAGGGTCTGCATCACCTCTTCCACAGATCTTCTGCTATCGGAACTTTGTTCCTCTGGCCCTCCGATCTCACACCTCGGCTTCTGTCTCTGGAACTCGACTTCCCACCTGAATCTCAGACTCCCTATGAAGCTCTATGCTGCCTCTTCTAGATCTCTCTCTACCTTCTTTGCAATGTATCCCTGTATTAGAAAACTCTCCAACCATAAAACTATCCCTGCCCCTCACTGCAAGAAATATCCTCGATGACCTCTTTGGCAACTGTTGTGCTACTCTCTTGAGAAAATCGATCTCTGATCTCTCACTCGATGTGTCTTCCAAATGCCCATCAAACCTCTTCTTATAATCCTCTCGTTCATCAATCAACGACCTAAATTAGATTGTAATCAATGGCTCAGATCATTTGACTTGATCCTCGTCTTCTTCTAGAAGTTTCACACCTAGTTTAATTAATACCCTTTAGTTATTTTAATTTCCTAAGTTTAGACTTAGGCATCCATTAAAAATAATTAATTATTTTAATAAAACTATCTTCAGGTGGAATTTCCCAAAATGATTTCTGGGTATTCTAGAATACATGTGCCTTAGCCTCCTTGCAAAATTTGAGGCATAGAGCACATCCGATGCTACCATAAATCAACACCACAATGCCACAGACTAGATTCCTGACTAGGGCAATCTATCCGAGTGGGACTACGATGGACGCAAGCTTTCAGCCTCTCTAGGTACCATCAGGCTTACTTGCTAACCATCAACTTAGGGATCTAGGTGTGTAACCGAGGCCAGAGGTCTATGACCAACACCACCCTTCCAACTTCAGGACCTAGACATCAACACAAAGTGCCGACTAGATGTCCTCCGAGGCAATGCTTCACTCACAAAGCCTCAACACTCCTTGATCCAGCAGATCAAGGACAACAAATCTCTCTCGACCAAACTAACCAGTAACCAACATATTATCAAAACCTTCATGAGATTTACCTATACAACGCAACCCCAATCAATAATATACTTTTAAATACAAACTCTGGGGTCTTCCAGACAACTTGATGTTACTTCTCAACTTTTTAGAGTTTTCCCAATGAATCTTGTTAGAAGATTCCTCAACCATCCAACTTCCTTTCCTACTTCTCATGCAGCAACATATTTCATAAATCAATCCGGCTTCTCAACAACCCTTCAAAAATACATTCTCCAATTTCCTTCTCTCACTGATGGCCTTCACTAAAACTTACGGTTGTTAGTCCTGGTCTAGTGCATGACACATGAAGTAGAGAATCATCTCTATCACTCCCTCTTAATTAGAGAGGATCTAATCATTCCTGTACATCCTCTTATCCTAGGGAGATTCCTTTCATTCAAGCTCCCTCTTAACCTAGTGAGATTTCATCCAAGCTCCCTCTTAACTTAGGGAGTTCTACTTCTTTACGACATCGGAGAATCTTTCATGGCTTCCATCCTTCTTATCAGAGTCATTCATATATCATGCTTATCATATCAACTTTACTTACGATCATCTTTACCATCTTGAAAATGATGTACCTGCACAACTTAGATAGCAAGTACAACCAAAATTATGTAGTTAGCCATATCAAAATATTATAATAACAAAAGCATTAGACTTTTCAAACATAATCAGAAAGAGATTATACATCAATACTTCAACTTCTTGACCAGGTTTTGTTACATCCACAGCTCATCAAGATATCAAACTCATTATGTCTAGGGTTTCAATATTCTTTCATATAGTAAATCCTAGAAACAATTCAGATCAATGCATCTAACAACGTTCAGAATTCATAGGTTAATCTACCTACTAGGGTTTCCCTAGATTTTATTCATGAGCTCCAATAACCATTCACAACGTATTAACATGACTAGCTTCTACTAGGGTTTGATGTAAACCCTAGATTTCTTATTTACATATTATAATTACTATATAGATTCATAGATTCTAGATCGTTATACATACTAGAGAATTTAACTACTACTAGGGTAGTTGCAAAACCCTAGGTTTCCCAAACTACTACTAGGGGTGTGCTTGACTATCTTCTATTGTGCATTTATTGTTTACTGTTCTATCTATAATTGCTTTGCAGTTATTGGGATGATTGGAATTGGAAGAAATTGTTTAAAGTGATTATAACAACATAGAACACTGTGAAAAATTAACAGAAGGAAGGCTTCTATCCTTACATATATTGTGCAATGATATATTTGGATGCATATGATTGAAACTACATAATTGTTGATCTAATTAATGTATTCTTACTTCAGTTGAAGAGGCATGGCCAGTTACATGAATCATGATAATACTACACACCTGTATCTAAGAGGGATTTTGTAATGTAGAAGGCATCTCACAAAAAGGTATTGATGATAAAATGACAAAAGGAGATGTGTAACATTTTGTTCTTAATAGTTTTACTAAATCCTTGGGGCATCTCAGGAAAAGATGCCAAAAATGAGAACATTGACACAGATCGACAACATTTTGTTGTTAGGTTGTGCATGGCACTACTTTATGATTAGATGCTTAGGAGCTTCTTGGTGGATCAATCTCCACATTATCTCTGCCTGTGATGGTAGTAGTCTTTATGATTTCAGCAACATCTTACGTAGATTCAGATTCTCCCTTCAAGCCTTTTAACCTAACCCTTCTTAACTTTAATGTGTTCTTTATGTTGGAAAATGTAACTAAGTTCGGTCTTCATTAATGTATTTGAGTCATCATGAAATGTACTTGTCAAAATAATAAAGAAAAGAATTTTTATTATTGTATCAATGACTTATTAAAGCATGGGTTTCATGCTTGGGTCATCATTATATTAGTCAAAGTCCCCATTGTGGACTCTTAGGATTAATATTGAGTCTATAGAGTCATTGTACATTCAAAGAGATCCTTCTTAAACTTTTGAATCATGTAAAAATGTTTACTATTGAGTCAAATATAATTTATGTATCCTCCACACCAAGTTGGCCGAGAAGAGACCAAGTCGGCCTAAGGACATTAATTTGACCTCACTTGAAGCCTATAAATAGAAGCAAGTCGAATTCATTTGCAGCACCTCATCTCAAGCTAGTTCGATATCTCTAAAGAAACTCAAGAAGTGCAAAGTGGGTCTAAGGAAGCAAAAGAAAGTGCGAGTCGGGTGGAGTCTAAGGAGAAGAAGGAAATCAGGTGCCCTAGTTTGGGAGATCGAAGTCTTCCGAGTCCTGTTGTTGCCTGATGTTGGAAGCTGCTACATAGTCAAAGTTGCTAGGAAGGAACTGTTGCTGGAAAGAGGTCGAAGATCTGGGAGGCTGACTTGGTGTGGAGGGAAGGTTTGGTCTTTGTCTAGGGTGAAGAGTCTCAAAGAATACTATTGAAAGGAAGAGAATTTTTTTACTCGGTTTTCCCCTCGAGGGGAATTTTTCCCTGGCATAGTGCCTACATCTTGTGTCTCTTGTTTTGTGATCTTCATACACACATAATATGGTAATTTCTTGATAAAATAAAAGATAATAAAGAAGTAAAAGAAGCCAACATAACTCACAAGTGATTATCAAGTGAGGAGAATCAAACCCTAATCTATTTGCATCGATTTTCCAACATGGAATCAGAGCTAAGGTCAGAAAAAGTCGAAGATCACTTTGTTGGTATGCATTCTCCCTCTTTGATGAACTACATAAGAATGGGTATTGTTGACCACTGGAGTGGCACCTGATGATTATATAAAGACTCCATGCCCAAGGATGATCCAGAGAACACTTGTACCATCAGATAGCATCAGTCAACATAGTTTTTAAACTCTACTATCTTTTCATCATCTTTCTTGTACCCAGATTCCACACCCTACGGGGAATTGTAATAAGTGATATTAGTAATGATGAGTTGAGTCTGTAACAGGCTTAGGATGTTGGGACTCGATCAGAAAACGAGTACACCTTGGAGTGTTTTTTTTATTTGCTTAATTATCGTTTCTTTTTCAGAAGCGGATAATTTTCTAGGTTTTTTCATTCACAATTTATGCCAAAGCCGGGGTTACGATTTGAAGGTTGAGCCCCTAACACATCTTAGTGTCTAGAGTCTATGTATATTACCATATTAGATGACACAAAAAATTTCGTGGAATTTGGTTAGGTCTAGGTAGTCATTTTTTAATTTTTTAGATTTTCCACAAGTCAAAAATTGCAAATAAAATTGACTTGTAATGTAATAAGTGATGTCTAGAGAAGTTGTATGGGTATGAGTAATGAAATTTACACCTCTCACCCTCAAATTTCTACTACGACACACTTTGATGGGTTAAAAATGTGTTTTGAACCCTCAAAACCCGCTTTTCCTAAGTTTAGTGGGAAATCTGGCAATTAATTAAGCCAAAAATTAAATAAGTAGAGAAAAATAAATATCCACACATGCTAAATGTTGTGGAAATGAGGTGGAAAATTATGGAGGAGTTAAAGTGAAGTCCCAAGGTGATGTGGACTCCTAAAATCAAGAAAAGGACAGGTGCTTAAATAAAATCGAATTTCTGGCATTAAAGGAGAAAGTTGCTTACTTGGAAATTCGAATTTGTGAAGTTAATGCACATTTGGGAGAATATTTGGTGGAGATTTTAGTGGAAAATGGTCCCCACATGGGTTACCACCCATATACACTTGTCATTCTATCATAAAATTCGAATTTGGCACATAAGGGAAGAAGAAAATGATGTCCACTTGCCAAAATTCGATTTTTACACTTGACATTGAAGCTTCATTCAACAAATTTGAATTTCTCTTTGGGATCGTCATCTCATGCCACTTGTTTAATCACTTCTACATTGGGATTGGCTCCAATGTCATTTGTCATTGTCATTCTTCATTGGGATTTGCTCCCAACTCTCTATATAAAAGAGCCATAGGCTCTCATATTGTATCATGTAATATGAGCTATTGTGCTTAAAGAGACTTTGTGGGATTGTATTCACTACTTGCAATATAATACAACAGTCTTTGGGGTAAAGCGTGATGGTGTTCTTCTCCTTGCATGTGTGGTAAATTCTTGACTTGTTATGCTTCTATTTATTTCATCATGTCATTATTTCTTTCATGCTTGTTTTAAGTTATGTTAGCATGCAACTATCTCATATTAGCATAAGAATTTATTATTTGCTTTAGGAAAAGAAATCTTCTAGTGAATAATAAATGTATCTCTAGGAATTCTTTCCACTACACTTATTTAATTTCATGTCGATTTAATGATTTGTGGTGATGTTTTGTAGATGAATTATTATTTGGTTAAGCTTTTCAAGCGTGAGGGAAAATTCTCAGAGGAATCAACCCATTCTTGAAAAATATTCAAGGAGAACTGGCATGTTTTGAATTCAAAAGTCTCATCTATATCTTATTTGTGTCTTGCAGGGATTCTTTCAAGTTTCTTAAAGCTTTTATTTCTTGCATCAAAATATCAAACTTGAAAAAATTTATTTTTTACGTATTGTACTTCATTTATTCAAAGAGCTAAGTCATGGTTAGTCAAAGAGGAGAGCTTGCTCATACTCTTTCGACTAGCCTCTTGTAAATTATTTTTGTAACATACTTTGTTATCATCTTGGTCTAACATTTGAGTTATTTTTGTATCCTTTTGAGCAAGATAGTTTCCATGCTTTGATTTGTAGACTTATTCATCGTGAAAGCATTTATAATATCTTGTGCTAACAATTTAGTGTTTCACTTTTTAGGTTTATTTTGGCTTTCCATTTGAAAGCATTTCACTTCATTCTAAGAAAATACAATTTCATTTCTTAAAGAGCAATACTTTGAAGGCACTGGTTGTTTATGTATTTCATGCTTATCTTATGTATTTATGGCTATTGCTCATATTAGTTTTGCTTATAAATCTTAAAGAAATAATCTATTTAACTCTAACAATTCTCCTAGAAATCACATCTTTTTAACTTAACTTTTCATTAGGGACCACCCCCTTTAGCTAACCTAGGAGATAGCTCAAACGGAGAGAATCGGGATTAGTGTGACAGCCCCTTCTCTGAGTTCCTTGCCACCAACCACACCTTGTGGGGTTGAAGGCTTTACTCACTAACTTGTAGATAGGTGTAGGCAGCAGGGTCAACAGGTATCAACACTGCTGGAAGCTAGATCAAGAAGGTCATCTACTACTTATTCAACAAGGTCAAAAGTCAAGGATTCTTGGCTGCCATTACAGGTTCTCTTAATGATGACAATGCATGGATCATGTTGAAGTTTCTAAGTTTACTTAGTTTAGAAACCCTTAATGCACTTTTTCTAATTTATTCCTACCTACTTGTTATTTTTCTTTAACAAGTTATTTACAAAGCAAATATTGAAAATAAACAGCAGTGCATGCTCAACATATTATAGATCAACAACTAAAAGAAACAAGAACAAACACACCACATGACACCATTATTTTTTGACCAATGTCCCTGAAAAAACCCAATGCGGGAAAACCGATGCAGCTATTTGAGGGTTTTCTTATTTAGCAATATCAGAGTACAATCTGAGTGCCGACACTGGCCTAACCAACAGAGAATTTCCTTAGCAGCTATACCTCACAGTTTGAGAGAAATCTCCTAGCTAAAACCCCAGAAAATGCTTCTGGCAGCTCCTCAGCACAAAATTGCTCTGCAACCCTAGCGTCTGCCCAATCTGGACTGCATCAGCCCCTCTCTGTCTCACGCTACCCTTGTGTCAGCCTTTCTTGGCCTGCGTCAGCCCTAGGAGGCCCTGCGTCAGCTTTATGGGCTTCTATGTCAGACACGCTGGCCTCTCTGGTTCTTTGCACAGCACTTGGCTGCCTCTGCGTCGCACCGCGTGAGCCCTTGCTAGCTCTACGTCACTCTTCTTGGCTGCTGCGCTGCTCTCCTAGCACAATCTCTGCCTTCTTTGTTTCTTTGTACTCAATGCCCCTCAGCTGCTCTCCTGATCACTAATTCTATCTCTCTTAGCAAACCTCGCTCTAGAGAATAGAATGACTGATCATCTGGTGTGTTCTCCAAGTGACCCTCAAGCCTCCTCTTATACTTTTCCTGTTGACATCTCAACGGCCAAGATTAAGTCCCTAATCAACAGCTAAGATTAAATCTGGCTTGATCCATGTCTTTTGGACCACTCTAACACAGATTCATATTAATACACATTAATATTTTATTTTCCCTAAGTTTAGACTTAGGGACTCCATTAAAAATATTAATTATTTTAATATCTCTTGATCTGTTTAGAATCTGCCCAAACCCTTTTTGGGTATTAGAGATCTCATGTGCCCCAAATTCTCCACCAAATTTCGTGGCTAGAGCACATCCGATGCTACCCCAAATCAACACTCCCTCATAGCAAGGACTATGCTCTAACAATACTCCTCACTGAGTATTACTCTGATCATCTGGCATCGATACGTGTGCTGATGCTAGGCCTTCCTGCCCAACATCCTTGGCACTGCTGCCTCCTGTACTGCTGCCCATGGTTCTGCCACTTCCATTGTTGCATCTGTACGACAGCTCCCTCTGCATCTGTGTTGTTGCTGGTCCTTTCTCCCAACACTACATCCGCACTGCACCTCCTCTCATCATGTTGCATCATGCCACCCACTACTGCACTGCAACTCAGTTACTGAGAAGTAAGTAACTGACCTCCCTGTTGGGCTAGAAACACCCAATGATGCTAAAGCTCCCTCTACCGCTGACAAGTGCTCCCTCTCTGGCATCTGCGCTGCTGCAACAACTCCCTGCATCTTGCACCATTGCACACCTCTATGTGCCTTCCTGCACTGGTGCAACACTCCTGTGCCTCTCGCACTACTGCAGCCTGTTAGCTCTGCGTTGTCTTGGAACTCCTGCACTGTAGCTCTCTCTACCGCTCCATCTGCATCCATCTCTACCCACTCAGCCAGTCCTGCTACTCCTCGTCAGGGCTCTGTAGCAAGGTCTAATTCGAGAGGTTGGGTACCTCAAGGATCCTGCCCCTCATCACCTGTAATCCTCCTAACTACAGCTCGATGTCTCCCCACTTCCACTCAAGTGGTGTGTATGCACTCATGGCACAGTCATCGTCTGTCAAAACTTCCTTCTCTGCCCATGTTGGCGCTGCCTTAGTCTCGGAAGACTTTCCCTTACTCTTTTCCTTGGGCACTCGGTCGCATAGTGACCCATCTCCCCACATTGGAAGCACTTGATCTTAGAGAGATCTTTCTTCTTCCGCTTCACCTGCCTTCCCTCAGATGCTAGGGCCACATCCTCCTCCTCCTGCTTGACCTTGATCCCTTTGCTGCTACTACCTATCTTTGACTGTCGTTTGATTTCTCCTTGGCGAAGAGCTGCCCACATCTCGTCCCAAGGTAGGAGAGTCCCTTTGCCCAGGATGCTCTAGACAAACGCTTCCCACTCTTCTGAGAGAACATTCAAAGTTGTCCTCACCATAAGCTCCTGATCCGGTGTCGCTCCTATAGCAATCAATTGATCTCGGATCTCATTTAGTCCTCCGAGGAAGGAGTCAATCGTTTGACCCTTCTTCATCTGATATGACCTCATCTGGTTCTCGAGCAGCATTCTTCTCTGCACAGAAGTATGCTGGTACAGGTTCTTGAGAGCCTCCCACATCTCAACTGCCGTTTCCTTCTCGGCTATATGTGGTACCACATGATCCTTGACCCCGTCAAGGATAATGCACTTGGCCCTCGCCATCGCCTCCTCGTACTTTTCATTATCATTGGGGTCGACTGGGATAGCTATAACCTTCAAGGCGAAGTTCTTGACACAATTGCTGTCAAGCACTGATAAGATTCTATCCTTCCAGACTGCTAAGTTCGATGCTCCGTCCAATCTATCCTGGTCTCTTACCCCATGTAGTGTCATGACGCTCCTCTACTTCCCTCCTGGAAGTTCTCTGTTAGACTCCTCTGAGTCTCTACTTCCATATGGAAGTTCTCTTCTGGACTCCCTCTGAGTCCTGATTTCCCTCCTAGAAATCCTTTTGTCGCTTGTCGAGATGCCCCCTACTCTGATCATCTTATGCAACTACACTGTTGATCCAGGTTCATCGGCTAGAAACCCTCGGTAACAACTCCTTTGGCCCTGCTCTGTCAAGTACTGTTCTGACTATAGTACCTCACCAACTCCACTCTACAATATTCCTGCAGCCTTCTAGTCCCCAGTAACTGCCTCTCTGTGAACTGCGTCAACCCTTCTCTGCCTCACACTAGCTCTGCGTCGCCTTGGATGGGTTCGCGTTAGCATTGGGATGCCCTGCGTCAGCCCTCTGGCCCTCTGCGTCAGCAATGCTGGCCTCTCTGAGGCTCTGTGCAGTTCCTGACTTCTTCCGCGTGGCTCTGGCTGGATCTGTGTCACATTTCCTTGGCTTTTGCACTGCTGGAAACAGTTTCTGTCACCTCGGGACAGCTATTTTTTGCTGCTATTGCTCCGCTCGGCTAATGTCTCTTAGTCCTCTTGTGATCTGCAATCATGCTCTAATACCATGTTGAAGTTTTTAAGTTTATTTAGTTTAGAAACCCTTCATGCACTTTTTCTGATTTATTCCTACCTACTTGTTATTTTTCTTTAACAAGTTATTTACAAAGTAAACACTGAAAATAAACACCAGTGCATGCTCAACATATTACAGATCAGCAACTAAAAGAAACAAGAACAAACACACCACATGACACCATTCTTTTTGGACAAATGATTCCGGAAAAACCCATTGCGGGAAAAACGGTGCAGCTATCTGAGGGTTTTCTTATTAAGCAATATCAGAGTACAATCTAGGTGCCAAAACTGGCCTACCCAATAGAGAATTTCCTCAGCAGCTATACCTCACAGTTTGAGAGAAATCTCCTAGCTGAAACCCCAGAAAATCCTTCTGACAGCTCCTTAGCACAAAATTGTTCTGCAACCCCAACGTCTGCCCAATCTGGACTGCGTCAACCCCTCTTTGTCTCACGTTGGCCCTACGTCAGCCTTTTTTGGCCTGCGTCATCCCCAGGAGGCCCTGCGTCAAGTTTATGGGCCTCTGCGTCAGACACGCTGGCCTCTCTGGTGCTCTGCGTAGCACTTGGCTACCTCTGCATGGCCCTGCGTGAGCCCTTGCTGGCTCTGCGTCACTCTCCTTAGCTGTTGCGCTGCTCTCCCGACACAATCTCTGCCTTCTTTGTTTCTCTGTACTCAATGCCCCTCAGCTGCTCTCCCAATCATTGATTCTATCTCTCTTAGGAAACCCCGCTCTAGAGAATAGAATGGTTGATTATCTGGTGTGTTCTCCAAGTGACCCTCAAGCCTCCTCTTATACTTTTCCTATTGACATCTCAACGGCCAATATTAAGTCCCTAATCAATGGCTAAGATTAGATCTGGCTTGATCCATGTCTTTTGGACCACTCTAACACAGATTCATATTAATACACATTAATATTTTATTTTCCCTATGTTTAGACTTAGGGACTCCATTAAAAATATTATTTATTTTAATATCTCCTTATCTGTTTAGAATCTGCCCAAACCCTTTCTGGGTATTGGAGATCTCATGTGCCCCAACCTCTCCACCAAATTTTGTGGCTAGAGCACATCCGATGCAACCCCAAATCAACAGATCATTGATAGTGGAGCATCAAGGCACATGACAAGAGAAAGTAAACAACTTCATACACTATCAAAGGAACCATCTTCTCATGCAGTGGAATTGGGTGACAACAAAAGCTATGTTGTTAGAGGCCTGGGATCAACATCATTGAAGCTAGAAAATGGATCGAAGTTGCACCTCAACAACATTCTATATGTTCCAGGTTTGAAAAAGAATTTGCTTTCTATTTCTTGTTTAGAAGATAAAGGGGAAAGAGTTGCTTTTGTTGATGGAAAAGTATTGGTTTGGGGAAAAGACTCTAGCATTGATAAAGCTAGGGTTATTGGAGTTCATGAAGGAAGTCTTTATAGAGTCATTACACCACCTCCTCAAGCTTTGGTTCATATGGAAATCAGTCCCATTGAGCTATGGCATAGGAGGTATGGTCATCTACATTATAAGGTCATCCCTACTCTTAGTCAATTGGTTCATGGTATTCCCAATATGAAGTTAGATCATGAAGGTGCATGCAAGGGATGCTCTTTGGGAAAATATACAAGAAAGTCATTTCTAAATAGTGAAACTAGGTCTAAAGAGATATTAGACCTCATCCATTCTGATGTGTGTGGGCCCATGTCTAATAAATCACTTGGAGGCCATCTCTACTATGTGACATTCATCGATGACCATTCTAGAAAGACATGACTCTACCTTCTCAAAAAAAAGATGAAGTATTTGATAAGTTCAAGGAGTTTAGATCTGAAGTGGAAACCCTAACTGAAAGAAAGATAAAAACTCTAAGGTCCGACAATGGTGGGGAATACACTTCTAAGGAATTGATTGCATATTGCAAGGAAGCAAGTATTAAGAGGGAGCTCATTGTTCCATATTATCCCAAATAAAATGGATTGGACGAAAGGAAGAATAGGTCAATTAAAGAAGGCATTCAAACTATGCTCCTTGATCAAGACCTACAAAAATTCTTATGGGGAGAAGTAGCAATGACAACCGTGTACATTCAAAATAGAAGTCCTCATAAAAGTCTTGATAATACGATACCCGAAGAAGTATTCACATGAAAGAAGCCGTGTGGATCACCTCTGAATTTTTGGAAGTCCAGCATACATCCATGTTCCAAAGGACAAGCGAAAGAAGTTGGACTCTACAAGTATCAAGGGGATATTCATTGGATATAGTCTCTCCTCAAAAGCATATAGAATATACATTAAGGGAGGAATACATATTGAAGTAAGCAAGGATGTCATATTTGATGAAAATCAAGCATACAAGAAATCAAAGGATATTCCTATTGATTCTAATGACGAAGAAGTTCCCATATTTGAAGAAGAAGAAGTTCATCATGAAAACCCTACTACAAATCAAGAAGAAGAAGAAGGACCAAGTGAGCCTATTCAATCGGTGGTCATCCCAACCACAAGGAAAAGGCCAAATTGGTTAAAAGCTACATTAGAAGATGCTGAAGGACATGAAGCTGCGAAAGGAACCTTCAGGGAAAGTAAGAGACCAAAGAGATATTCTAGTTATGCTGCATATATGACGAAGTTAATTGAAGTTGAACCATCTACATTCAAGGAAGTTGTTCATCAAGAGGTTTGGAAGAAAGCGATGCAGGAAGAATATCAATCCATCATTAAGAATGGGATTTGGGAAATCATTCCTAGACCTAGTGACAAATCGGTTGTCACCTACAAATGGATCTATGATTAAACATGTTGTTGATGGAAGTATAGACATGTACAAAGCAAGATTCATTGCAAGGGGTTTCTCTCAAAAGGAAGGCATTGATTATGAAGAAACCTTTGCTCCCACAGCAACAAACACTATCATTAGATGTTTGGTTTCATTGGTTGCTACAATGCGTTGGAATATCCATCAAATGGATGTGAAGGCCGCATTTCTGAATGGGACCATTGACGAGGAAGTGTATCGAACAACCCGAAGGCTTTGAAGTTAATAGCAGGGACTCTCATGTTTGCAGACTTAAGAAGGCCCTATATGGTTTGAAGCAAGCACCTAGGGCATGGTATGCAAGGATGGATGCATATCTATTTAGAATTGGGTTCGTGAAGAGTTATGTTGATCTGAATCTCTACATCAAGGTCGTGAATGATGAACCCGTCATTATTCTACTATATGTGGATGATCTATTCATCACAAGTGTGGAGCGAAGAATTCAAAAATGCAAGAAGATGTTGGAAACTAAATTTGAAATGAAGGATCTAGGACTGATGCACTATTACCTGGGTTTAGAAGTATGGCAGAGACCTAGGGAGATATATTTGGGGCAAGGAAAGTATATCATCAAGTTGTTGCAGAAATTCGGGATGATGGATTCCAAGCCGATGACTACTCCTATGATCACCAATCTCAAGAAATTGAGGGACTTTGACTCTAGTTTCATGGATCTTACCTCCTATTGACAATTGGTGGGTTTCCTAATGTATTTGGTATCGGTTTCCTAATGTATCTGGTAAATACTAGGCCAGATATATGTTTTGTAGTAAACATTCTTAGTCAGTTTCAGATGGAGCCTCGTCATGATCACTGGATAACTGCCAAACATATATTGAGGTATCTTCGTGGGACTATGTATCACTGCCTAAAGTATGATAGTAAGGAAGTCAAGCTAATTGGCTTCACAGATTCTGATTGTGGTGGCAATGAGACCGATGGAAGGAGCACTACTGGAAGATGTTTTAGTCTATGAGCTACTATGATCTCATGGATGTGTAGGAAGCAAGATCCCATTGCTCTAAGTAGTGTTGAGGCAGAATATGTGGTTGGATGTGAAGTAGGAAAGGAGATTGTTTGGTTAAGAAAGCTTCTGACGGATTTGTTCGAGAAGTCTCTGGGTCCTACTGTGATTAATTGTGACAATCAAAGTTGTATCAAGATGTCTGGAGATCCCATGTTTCATGCTAGAACGAAACATATCAATAATAAGTTCCACTTTATTAGGAACCTGGTGCAATATGGGATCATGAAGTTGGAGTATGTCTCGACAGGTGAACAGGTAGCAGACATACTAACAAAGGCTCTTCCTAATAAGAAATTTGAATATGTAAGGAACCTGCTTGGTTTAGTAGATATTGTTGATTGTACTCATGATAAGAGATTGGAAAGTTGTTGAGGCTTTGCGAGTGAAGCATTGCCTGGGAGGACATCTAGCCAACACTTTGTGTTGATGTCTAGGTCCCAAAGTAGGGAAGGTGGCGTGGGTTGTAGAGCTCTGACCATGGATACACACCTAGGTCCCTAGGTTGGTGGTTAGCAAGTAAGCTTGATGGTACCTAGAGAAGCTGAAAGCTTGAGTCCACCTTATTCCCACTTGGATAGATTGCTCTGGTCAGGAATCTAGTCTATGGCATTGTGGTGCCTAAATTGATGAGAGACCAATGGATAGATTGCCTTGGTCAAAAATCTAGTCCATGGCATTGTGGTGCCTAAATTTCTTCACTGTTCATATAGTTTGAGATCTTCCATCGTATTTGTATATTATCAATACCTCCCTAGTTAAGAGGAAGTGTTGGAAAATGTAACTAGGTTCAGTCTTCATTAATGTATTTGAGTCATCATGAAATGTACTTGTCAAAAGAATAAAGAAAAAAAAAAATATTATTGTATCAGTGACTTATTAAAGCATGGGTTTCATGCTTGGGTCATCATTATATTAGTCAAAGTCCCCATTGTGGACTCCTAGGATTAATATTGAGTTTACAGAGTCATTGTACATTCAAAGAGACCCTTCTTGGGCTTTTGAATCCTGTAAAAAGGTTTACTATTGAGTCAAATATAATTTATGTATCCTCCACACCAAGTCAGCCTAGAAGAGATGAAGTTGGCCTAAGAACACTAATTCGACCTCACTTGAAGCCTATAAATAGAAGCAAGTTGAATTCATTTGGAGCATCTCATCTCAAGCTAGTTCAATATCTCTAAAGAAGCTAGAGAAGTGCAAAGTGGGTCTAAGGAAGCAAAAGGAAGTGAGAGTTCGGTGGAGTCTAAGAAAAAGAAGAAAATCAAACTTTTGGTGCCTCTCTCTCTATTTCGTGCCCTAGTTTGGGAGATCGAAGTCTTCCAAGTTTTGTTGCTGCCTTAATGTCGGAAGTTGTTGCATAGTCAAAGTTGCTACGAAGGAAGTGTTGTTGGAAAGAGGTCGAAGATCTGGGACGCTGACTTGGTGTGGAGGAAGAATACTATTGAAAGGAAGAGAATTTTTTACTGTGTTTTACCCTCAAGGGGGGTTTTTCCTTGGCATAATGCCTACATCTTGTATCTCTTGCTTTGTGATCTTCATACACACATTATATGCCCAGGCTTCTCTTCATACACACATTATATGCATAGTGCCAAATTTCTAAGTTGTAGCTGTTGGACAAGAAGAGACTATTGAAAGTTATTGAATCTTATTGGAAGGCTAACTTGGTGGAGGAGGAAGGTCTGTTGGTCTAAGGTCTTGGTCTATCTCATTTTGAATTTATTGAAGGAAGAGTTTTTTTACTAGGCTTTCCCCTATATAGGGGTTTTAGCCCTAGTTGAGTGCCTACATCTGGTGTCTATGATCTTCATGTTTTTGCTTTGATAATTGCTTGATGAGAAGAAGATAAAGGAAGAACATAAAAAAGTTAATAACTTAATAGGAACATAATAATATCATAAGTAATTATCAACATAAAAAAATATTTCTGCCTTTCCAATTTTCTAACACACATTTCAACTTTTTTATCCATTATCTCATGCTTGTGACACTTCTTGTCAAGAGCTATTTCTACTTAGCTCACCTATATACTAGACTGCCAATGTATTTTTGTAAAATTCACAATCTACGAAGATACAAAGCATAAACATTTGAATAAAGAGATTAAACTTACAGATACACTAGCATGCACAGGAATTATTCACTGAAGAAAGAACATGGAAACAAGATCAAAGTACAGAGGAAGGATCTAATGATGGCAGGTGTAGTGAAAAGAAACTAGACAATCAATCAAAAAAAATCAGCACAGCATACAAGGATGTGTACATTACATTTATCTTTGATTGACGTGCTGCTGCATCTACAGAACTTGGCATGTTGCGTATATTGAAACCCACGATGACTGCCCCACATGCTTGGGCTAAATCGACATCAGCTTGAGAGATTGCCCCAACTCCTGTATGGACAATATTGACAAACACCTGGGAATCTGATAAAGTTAGTTATTCAAAGTTACAAAATATTGATGTACAGTAAAAAGATTATTTTCATATTTACCTGAGAACTATTCAGGCTCTTCAATGTATCTGTTACAGCTTGAACAGTACCCTGCACATCAGCCTTAACAATAAGTGTCATTTCAACCATTTCCACTTTCTCATCCACATCCTCAGGCATCACAACTTTTTCTTCACTTTGTTTTCTAAGTCGCTCTTGTTCCAATCTAATTTTTCTTCCATTACTCAACTTTCTTGCCCTCTCCTCAGAGGAAACTACCATAATTTCATCTCCTGCTAATGGAAGCCCTCGAAGCCCTTCAATCTCAACAGGCATGGAAGGGCCCACTGATGGAACGGGCTGACCAGACATATCACGTAGAACCCTTATCCTTCCCCACTCAGCACCAACAACAATGTGAAGACCAGGCACTA
Organism: Pinus tabuliformis; assembly: GCA_031772625.1. Taxonomy (NCBI): domain Eukaryota; kingdom Viridiplantae; phylum Streptophyta; class Pinopsida; order Pinales; family Pinaceae; genus Pinus; species Pinus tabuliformis. The sequence goes on from CM062804.1 coordinate 207,631,229, forward strand.
GTGTTCCAGAACGTACTATGGCAGTAGCTGAAGGGCCATGGCCACGATCAACTCGTGCTTCAACAACATATGCATGAGCATCACCATCAATACGAGCTTTCAAATCCATTATTTCAGCCTGGAGCAATAGTGCTTCTTCCAACTTATCTAGGCCAATATTTTTTGTTGCAGATATTTCAACTACCTGAATATCACCCCCCATTTCCTCTAGTGCTAAACCTTCTGAGCAAAGTTGTATGCGTACTTTTTGAGGGTCTGCATTTGGCTTGTCACATTTGTTGATTGCAACCACAATAGGAACATTTGCTGCTTGAGCATGAGCCATGGCTTCACGAGTTTGAGGCATGACACCATCATCAGCAGCTACCACAAGCACCACTATATCTGTAACTGCAGCTCCCCTTGCTCGCATGGCACTGAAGGCAGCATGACCAGGGGTGTCCAAAAAAGTAAGAGATGCTCCAGATGACATGTTCACAACAAAGGCCCCTAGATGCTGTGTGATACCACCAGCTTCTTTTGCTGCCACAGATGTTTGCCTCAGAGCATCAAGAAGTGAAGTTTTACCATGATCAACATGCCCCATGACTGTCACTACTGCAGGCCGTGTTTCAACTTTTGCACCCTTCTCTAAATGTACCCGCTTAACGTCTATACCAAGTTCCTGAGAAAAACAGTAGGAACAAGCAAATGTGTCAGCAAAAAAGGTAACTGCCTTTCACTTAAAAACAATCTCAAATAATTTGGAAATATCTCAAATGAGGGTAATAAGAAATTTGATTTTTCATAATTTAAGCATGGCTTACCAGTACTAGCATGGGTTTTATAAGGCTGCTACTATTACCGTTCATAACTTCATACCATATAGTATAGTGAACCAATTCCAAATTTATTGTAGGTTATCTTGACATTCTGTTTATTGCTTATGAATCGAGCACAGTCTCAGTTCCAATTAAACTGCCCTCCTCCATTTCAATCTTTAATAGATGGGAGTGTTCTCCTGAGGCTCTCACTGATCTCAACTAGGAAGGTAAGGTCCAGCATGGAGAACACATCTTGTAATGTATTGGAAGAGAACCAAGGAAGGGGTCACCATCTGAGTGAATGGGTCTTTGTCTGACACCCTGGAGCAGAGATAGTCACAAATGAGGGGTCACCATCTGAGTGAATGGGTCTTTGTCTGACACCCTGGAGCAGAGATAGTCACAAATGAGGCAAGCCACACTTGTATCCATGAACTCCCCCAAATTCCACATATTGTGTCTAAAATGTTGAAAATCAATGATATCTTGTAATAGGTAGGAGTCGTCTCTTGGGGCTCTCAGGGCTCTCATGCATCTGGGGAAGATAAGGTCCTGTGCGGACAGAAAATCCAGGAAAATAAGAGACGACTAAGTAAGGATTTTCCATCCAAGTGAAGGGTCTTTGTCTGACAGCTTGGAGTGGATATGGTAACAAGGCAATCCACGCCCTTGGAACCACAAATTTTGCCACATCTCCTTGTCATTTGTCTAAATGTTGATCTCACAATAGGTTCAATTAGAAGTATCAAGTCTAGATGATTGTTGGGGATGGTCAATCCACAACCTTTGACCCATGACTTTGCCAAATCTCCAAGTCTTGTGTCTAAATGTTGATCTCATGATAGGTTTATTGAAAGTATAATGTCATTGGATGTCGAATTTAATTCTGCTTCCGACAAGTACCAACACTTGATACTTTTAGTAAGCCGATAAGGAGATAAATTGAAAATACATGAAAAAAAATTAGTTTCCTTTTTTCCCTCAACAATTCTTAACTCATATTTATTATTTTCTTTAGGAGGCCCATTTCAGACTCAACTTTTTCTCTTAATTGCAGTTCACTGTTTTTCTCATAATTACAATAGTTGCCTTTTTTATGTGCTTTCTACTCTGGATGCACTATGGTCGACTAAATATAGGGTTTGGGGCTGCACCTAAATTTAGAGATTTTGAATTTGTTAAACCCTTGCCTTCATCCATCAACAAAGGCAGAGTGAGTGATTGAATTCATTAAGTTTTGTGATAGAGCTAGTGATTAGCAGTTAGGGTTCTGAACAGTAGAATTGAATTTCTTTTAATCAATAAAGTACAGATGCGGATTTGAGCATTCAAATTTGTGTACTTGTCATCCATTTTTCCATTTGATGTGTTATAGCATTGAAAGCTTATTGTTTTGATTCATGTTAGGTTTTCAGCTTCCTAGATTTTATAGTGTAAGTTCTGAGTGCAGAATCTACTTACTATCATCTGCAATTTAACATAAAGCAGGGCTCTGCATGAAGCTGTGGACTCCAACCTTTGATACTACCTCACTCTCCATTGCTCCAATGTAGGAAAGGATGCCCAACCTTGCCTTGCACTTTTGGGGATTTGACTTGTTCCAAGGGATCATAGATGCCTTGGCCAAATTCCCCTTCAGGAGTGTAGAAATGCAACAGTGGCATATCACTACCTACACTCGCATCTACATAGAAATGGATTTCAAAAAAGGCATCTTTGTGGAAATCAAGTTGGTAGCTAAAGCCACCACCTAGACGCAACCTCTTAATTACAAGCAGGATGTCTTCAGATGTAGTGATCTGTTTCAAAATAGGACACATTGCAGCTCATTGTGTCAAGAATCCAAACCCAAGGCAACCAAAAAACCACAAAGGAAACCACAGGGTGGGACAAGGCAACAAAAGAACATCATCTAATTAGTGAGGATCTCTACAATGCTACACCACCCAACCATAGCACAAAAGAAAAGACTTGGTATACAAGAACTCAATAGAGAGCACACCCCCTCCCTATAAGATCTTGCAGAGCAATCAACCAAGTGTGAATCTAGCATAGCTAGCTTTGCCTCAACTACTTACAAAATTAGAGATGTTGTTGGCCATATTGCCAACTCCACAAATAGAGGTAAAGCTAGTGATGCCACAAGCAGCAAGGACCACATATCTACAAGCATCGCACCTCTCCACCACACCCCAACCCCCCACCTCCCCTCCCCCTTGTAGAGATTTCTCAATTCCCTCCCAGTCCCCCACCCTCCTTATAGAGATTTCTCAATTCTCTCCCTCTCCTTGATGACTACTCATCCTGCCTCAAAAAGGACAACAAAGTTGGGTTCAAGAATCAGAGGAAGTAAAAGAGTTCTTGAAAATTTTGGACAAACTCTCCAAGAGAGGAAAGGAATAGCAGTATGGAACTTGAGGAATGCAAATTGCAAGAATCAACCCCACAGTTCCAAGATTGTGGAAATTTCCACTCAATTTGAATTTTAATGCAAAACATAAATTTCACCTCTTAAAACGATATTTCCAGGATCATAACCCTATGAAGTTTCAGCATTAGCATTATTATGAAATATAAAGAAAACAACAGAAATAGTGGACAAGATTTCAAACATTGGCAACCCCAATTCAAGCAATAAGATACAATATGTTCCAATAAGTTTCAGCCCTCTAGGGAAGTCCTAAGTTGCACGAAACGGGGAAACGGGGAAGCGAAACGAAACGCGGAAGCGAAACGAAACGCGACCTCCCCAAATTTTGGAAACGGGGAAACGCGAATATATATAATAATATATATATATATTAAAAACATTTAAAAAAATTATTAATATATATATGTGCAATCATAAAGCATTAATGATACATTTACTTAAACATTTTAACATTAAGATTAAATTTACATCACAATGATCACATTTACTCATGAGTCATCACATAATGAAAATAAAAATATAGGAACTGGAAAATCCAAAATCAGCCTTTATTTATATTAGTATATGAGGCTGCAAGTACAATAAAGACTATAAGGCTGCAAGAACTATAGAGACAAGTCACAAAAGACTAATCCTCATCATAACAATCCTCATCAAAAATAGAAGCAGCAGAATGCTCAACAGTGGATGGTGGTGCTGAAGAAGATGATGCACCAATTCCACTTCCAGAATCCTCCTCAATATTCAGGGCAGCAAGAGAGAGATCCAAATCAGGATTTTCTGCATCCACATCCCATTCTTTAGAAGGACCACTGTTGTATTCTGGACCCCTACGAGATGCAAGGCGAAGGTTGGAGTGCACATAAACAAGATCCTCTGCTTTCTGTGAGCCCAACCTATTGCGCTTCACAGAATGAATAAAACCATAAGTGCTCCAATTCCTTTCTGCTGATGAAGAGCTTGCCACTTGTGAAAGAATACAAATGGCAAGGCTTTGCAAATGTACACCATTTGCTCCATGACAAATCCACCACCTAACTGGATTCATGGTGCTTCTCTCCTCCAAAGCTGATATATCTACATAATCATCTATTCCTGCAGCAAAACTGGCAAATTCCTCCTTTACCTCCCTATGTAGATGAGAAGGAAACATTCTCATTAGTGCTTTTTTCACCCCAGTAGCCACCTCTCTATCCTTATGGGGTGCCTTCCTCTTCCCATTGCTTTTAGCAATAAGCTCCTCATCATAAAATTTGGGGTTCAAGGCATGTGCTAAAGTGTGCAATGGTGTATTGAAATTGTTCCACCTGTCAACAATGATTTTCTTGATCAAACCAGCAAAATGATCATCAACAAACAGAAGTTGTGGAGACTCCTGCGAAATGATTTCCATAGTTTTCTCAACCATGGAATCCATGCCATCATATACCTCTCCCAAGAAAGGTTGGTCAGTGTCAGCACTCTGGAGAAGCTCAAATGCAGGGGTTGTGAACTTTAGCAAGAAATCTACCTTGCTCCACCAATCCTCATCAAGGCACAATCTACGCACCATAGATCCCCGCTCTGAATCTGCTTGTCTCCACTCAATCCAAAGTTGACTCACCACCATAGAAACTAATGCATGCTTAACCTCAACAAGGCGGCGCAACATCACGAAGTTTGAGGCATATCTTGTCTCAGCAACTTTTAACAACTCCAATTTGGAGTACTCTCGAAATATGGCCTGAGACTGGTGGTGGTTGGTGATGAATTTGATAATCTCCCTTGCTTCCCCTGTGACTTCCTTTATCCAGGAAACTTTGTTGTCGATCTCCTCTAAGATCAAATTCAGATTATGGACAATGCATGGTGTCCAAAAGATGTGGTCATACCTCCCCTCAATAATTAAACCTGCAGCTTTGCAAACTGGTGCATTATCCGTGATAACTTGCACCACCCTGTTAGGCCCTATTTGTTCAATAGCTTTTATAATAACATCAGCAATGAACTGTGCATCTTTCACCTCTCCTGAGCAGTCTTCTGCCTTGATAAACATTGCTCCTTTGGGGGAAGTGGCAATGATGTTTATCAATGGTCTGCGCCTCATATCTGTCCAACCATCTAAGACTATGGTAACCCCAGAGCTACTCCAGGAAGAACGAATTGGAGCTAAAACGTCCTCCACAAGTTCCTTCTCATTTTTGAGAAGCTGGGTTCTGACTTTCTCATAGTTGGGCCCCTTGTACCCTTGAGGAGCTTTGTTAACTGCCCTTATCATATCTTGCCAGTAAGGAGAGCGAACAACATTGAATGGGATACCACATGCATAAATGCACCTGGCCACTCTGGAATCAGCTTCTTCTCTTGCTTGCACATTCACCAATCTAGCAATTATGCTATCCTGAACTGATGGGGATGGCCCTGAGCCTCTGGTATGTTTGGGGTGCTGCTTGTTCATGTTCTTGAGTGTGACCAGCTCTCCTCTTTCTTGCTTCAGCTACAATCCTTGGCTCAATGTTAGATGTAGCCTGAGTATGCTCATCATGCCTTCTCTTAGTACCATCCGCCTCATCTTGCTCTCTTTGATATGCCCTCCTTACCAACGGATCTGATGTTTTTGTGCAACCCAGAATCCCCTGTCCTCCTCCATGCAACAGATGCGCCTTCACTCTTGGGTAGGAGCCCTTGTACGTATTATTGCAAAGAGTGCATCGCCATTCCCATGAGCCACCACCTCCACATTTTTGAAGCTTCGTCACATGCCTCTAAAGAGGATAATATTCAGCCCTTGGGTTGGCCCTAGGGTTTGAAGTTGCAGCTGCACTTTGGCTGGAAGCCATTGCTGCAAAAATAAATTAAAAAAACAAATCTATAACAGTGTAAATAATAAAAACGTTTTTCATATTTTTCGCTGTATAAACCCTAGAAAAATTAAAGAAATAGTAAGAAAAAAACTAAGAAATGAATGTGGCTTACCCAAATTAATTTTCTGTGGCTGAATCTACCCTAAAATGCCAGAAAAGAGGAGAAATATGGCTGTAGCTGAGCCAAATCTGCTGCAAAAATAAATTTAAAAAACAAATCTATAAATAAAAAACGTTTTTCAGCAATTTAGCTGCATAAACCCTAGAAAAATTGAAGAAATAGTAAGAAAAAACTAACAAAATGAATGTGGCTTACCCGGATTAATTTTTTGTGGTTGAAACTACCCGGAAATGCCAGAAAAGAGAAGAGAAATATCGCTGTAGCTGAGCCAAATCTGCTGCTACAGAAATCTCCTGCTGAAATCTCCTTCTCTTGCTGCTGAAATCTCTTTCTCCCGCTGCTGAAATCTACTTTGCTCACTGCTCAAAACACCAGCTACTGAAACAACTGCCAATCTCCAAGAGAAACTCCTTGCTGAATAGTGTGATGAGAGAATGAGAGGCACTGCTCTTTTATAACTTTAGAAATGGTTTCTAGAACAGCTTAGAAACCCTAAAAAAATTTACAAACTAATTAGAAAAAAAAATAAAAATTAAAAAACAAGTGATTTTTTGGAGGAAACGGGGCCCGTACGGCCTGGAAACGCGTTTCCGGCCGTACGGGCACGTTTCCATTTCGGGAAACGTGCCCGTACAGCCGGAAACGCGTTTCCAGGCCGTACGGTACGCGGAAACGCGTTTCCGTTTCGTTTCCGTATGGAAACGGACCCTACCCCTGCGTTTCCTGCAACTTAGGGGAAGTCTTATCATGCATATAATAGATCTGAAAACCACTTATGAAAGTTGTAAAACAGCAGTCAAACCTGCCATCATATTCTTCAATTATTTGGTCAATGACAATTCACCCTTGACTTATGCCAAATGAGCAAGACATTCAGAGCTAGAAATTACAAACCATAAAGATTCAAATCTACAATTTATACAAGTAATGGATAGCTGAAAACTTCGTTGATAGGCATAAAGATGAAGTTAATGTACATACCATAGCCTTATCACAAGGCCAATACAATCCACTAGCTCTCAAAAACCCTAGTTAGCGAAAGCTAAGAAAACCCTAGCTCAATCAAAGAGGTCCAATAAGCATGAATTGCTCAAGCATTTCCTCCAAGGGAATACATCCCTGCTTCTTCTCTTCACCAAGTACAACCTAGGTTTATCTCAAAACCCTAATCTTCAAATCTTCAAAGGGATGAAACTTTAACCCTAGTCTTCAAGATAATCCAAAAAGCTCAAGAAACCCTAACTACTCCAAGAGAGAGAGAGAGGTCAAGTACATAAGACGATACAAGAGAGGAAAAGTGGTTCACTCCTAGTCACATCAATTACACAAGTGCGATAAGAATGAATGATGAGTGAATGATCATCATCTCAAATGTCTTGTTCAAAAGAGTAAACCCTAGTCACAAGTGCAAGCTCCCAACAAAGATGTCCATTTTCCCTTTCATAACTCCTCCCATGGTTTCCTCATGAATCCTAGCAACTCAATCCAAGAATACAAGTACAAAGAGAAGAGTACAATGAGGATGATGATCAAAGGATTGTCTGCTTCCTCTATATATATGACAGGTAAGGGAGGCCAACAGTACATGTATTCATATGCCCTTACAAGCAACCTACAAAGACACACACGTGGAGCACTACACTCTAAGAGTATGTTATGTCCCTTTTCAAACACATTTGTAATAGGGTGCTGCTACACAATTTTGCACAATTTTGGCTAAGGAAGAGAATCCATCATTTTCGACTTAGGGACTTAGGAGGAAATTCGACTTTATTTGGTTGCTAGTGGAATGTGGGGGGCACCCACATGGGAGTTCGAATTGGCCCATTCGAAGAGCTTGGAGGGAAACTCGAATAGGTGGATGGAGGGACCCACATGAGGCTAGGGAGGCCCAAGGAGTTATAAGAAGGGAGCAACTCTCATTTTGGATTCATTCTTACACCTTGCAATCAAAATTACTTGACTGTTCGCTCTGCTTTTTAGCTAAGTCAACTAGTTGTTTAGCCACGAATCTCTCAAGCGGGAGATTCAACCTCTACTTCGGGGACCATCCGTGCCCGTCCTAGAGAGGCAGTTCCATAAGTATTTCAAGAGTTCCGGGAGTGTGTACAACACTACCATTCAGCCACAACAGGGAGTGCGTATTTCTGGCTAGTTGGAGAATACACAGGGGGAGTTTGGAGCTATCAGTGATCAAGCATTCGCTAGGAGAGTTAGAGGATTGGGAGAGCAACAAAGGGCTGGCCTTTTTTGTGAGTTTTGGAGCCAACAGAGCCAGGATTCCAGCAGTTCAATTTACAGTTACCCGGGGCCTGCACAGAGAGCCACCACTAGGCTCACGTGGGAGTTGGAGGAAGGAATTGTAGAGTTGGAGCTGGTCGGGAGAAGTAGGAGATCACTTGGAGGGCCATTTGAGGAGGATTGTTGGAATTGGGAGAGCAGAGATTGACAGGATCAGTCACAGCAACAAAATTTGAAATTGGAGGAGGGCCAAACTATGAAAGGTCAATTTTTGAAGGTTGGAACCAAGGGAAACCCTTTCTAGGTTTTTCTGGGTTTTGGGTAAGGATCACACTCCTGATTTTATAGATTTTTCTGGTCAGATCTAAGGGGTCAAAGAGGGGTCCCAACTCAACCAGCAGCTAGAGGAGCTAAAGGAAATTTGGGCCAAAGTTTTGAGGTCAACATTTGGCCAATTCCTTCATGGGTTTTTCTGAGTTTAGGCCAAGGAGCAGGGAGCTGAAATCTCATAATTTTCTGAGCACGAGAAGCAGTGATTCCAGCCCTTCGAAGTCAGCAAAAATAGCAGTTTTCTAAGGCAGCACAGTTCAATTTGGTGCAGCAGTTGTAGCAACCTTCAGTTCAGCATTTTCTCACCTAGGTTTTGTCAAGCTTGTCCATTGAGACAAGCTCAGGTGCACCATTTTATTTTACTATTGTATTTTGCTCTTAAAAAAGTACTAAAATGGCTCAGCAGTTCTCTATTTCCAGTGTTTCCATGGGTGCTTAATGTATATTTCATTTTTCTGACTGTTGGATTGTTTGCATGCTTTGTATAGCACTTACATTCCTATTTAGGATCATTACAGTGGTATCAGAGCCATAATCTTGGCTCAACTTGTGGGAAAGGTTAAAATCAAACAACATGGCGGTCACCTAGAATGAGGTGGCGAGGATACAACAAATGATGATTTATGTGGGGAAGTGTTAAAATTGACAACTAGGGCCAAACTCCATGTGGGTCATCTTATTTATGGCAGTTGATATTTTTCTTGGATTCCTCTCGTCGAGAGGTGTAGGATTGATCTAACAATCATCCGATTCCGGCAAGTATTTATGGAGATATGAATTTATTTGTATTTACTTGACAAATTGTCAAGGTCGACTAGCAGCGAAATTTGTGGCACACATCCTCAACGTTTCATAGAAATATAAGTTAGGTTGAGACATTATTCACTCATCTCATCTCATCTTACATTCTTCTCTCTCTCTCCTTACTTGATTGGGTATACAAGGAACAACATCTCTCACGTGGGAGAAGAAGGACGCAGCAAGGAAAGAAAACGCAGCTAGGAGGAGGACACATGTATGTTTCAGTGTTGACTGTGGTTGACCTAGAAGCAACAAGCTAAAGGTGACTACATTGACCAGTGAGGAAGGTGTTTTGACTTTGGCCTAGTGTGAGGAGTCTCCATCAAGCAAGCCGCAGATCTGAACAACAATCTGTTGACCTGATTTGACCACCGAATTGACCAGCATTGACTGGTTAGGGTTGATGCAAGGCTGCATATGCGTTGACTTGTTTTGACCATCTCTTTTGGGCTGTTTTGGGTTGACCTTCATTGCTGTTGAAGGCCGAGTTGACCAAGGTTGACTCAAGGTCATTTGTGGATTGTTTGACCAACTTTGCAAGTGTTGGTTAGGTTTTTATTACTGCTATCATAAAATTACAGAACTATACATTTGTACTATTTCTCTCTCCGCTGAACTATTGAATATTATAGAAGAATTGATCAAAGGGTTTCCCCACATTAGGGTTTCTCCCTGGCTAGCCACCACATTTGGTGTCCCTTGTCTTGGCTTGTTTTCTGTCGATCTATTAATGTTCTATCAGCATTTTACTTTATGTTAATGTGATTGCTAAACAATGGCTAATAAGAAGAAATTGAAGTAAATTGCTCTAAGCATAGAACATACCATAAATTAACATGGTATCGGAGGTGAGGTGAAGACAAAGCCCAAGCAAGAGCAATCACCGAAGACTGTTGGAAAAGTCTATAGACTCCATGGGTTCCTCATCACACTTCCCTGCCGAAGACAAGCTCCGTGAGAAGTCTGACTATCACGGATGGAAGATGTCTCTCGATCTGACATTGGAAGAGCAGGAAGTGTTGGACCATGTGAGAGGCAGAATCATTGAGCCTCCATCAAATGCATCGGTTGCTGCAAGGAACAAGTGGACCAAGGGAGAAGTCAAAGCAAAGAAGATCATCCGGGACTCTATCGACAAGTGCTTGGTGGCCTACGTTTCCGAGCTGAACACCTCCAAGGAAATCTATGATAGACTGGTAAGATTGTTTAAAACTAGTGTTGCAAATCAAGTTTTGTTCCTTAAGAATAAGTTGAAGGAAATTAAGAAAGGCACAGATGAGAATATGCAAGCCTACTTCTTAAGGATCACCGAAATCAAGAATGATCTCATATCAATTGGGGAAGTCATTCCTGATAGGGAACTAACCATCACAACTCTTGGAGGGCTCCCATCAGAATGGTATGTATTTAGAACCACTCTTCTCAACAATAATGTAATTCCAGGATTTGAGGAATTGATGGTGAGATGCATTCAAGAAGAGACAAGGATGGAAAAGCAAGAAATGCTTGCATTTAGAGGCAATCCCACTGCTTTCTCCTCTCATGTTAAAAGGAGAAACAATTCTGGGTCAAAATCTAAGGGAAAGGTCAGACTAAAAGGTGGAAGGAAAGGAAGATGTTTCATTTGCAACAAAATTGGCTGCTATGCGAGGGAGTGTTCTGATAGAAAGGACACATCTCGTGACGATGATCAAAATCACTCCTGAGGCAATTCCAACAACAATCAAAGGAAGGGCAGGTTGAATGGGAAAGGAAAGAGGAATGTCGGAAATCAAGGAAGTGGTCAACCCTCCAAGAAGGCAAGAAACTCCAGGTATGAATCTAATGTTGTTAACAATAAGCAAGATGAATATTATCTGATATCGGCCCTCTCTACTACTTGTCCTCCGAATTCGTTGGGCAATTGACTTATTGATAGTGGTGCCTCAAGGCACTTCACTAGTTACAAAGAAGCTCTCTCTAATCTGATAGAGAAGGAGACCAACCTGGAAATTATTCTTGGAGACAACTCCAAATATCCCATGAAAGGCGTAGGGAATGTTTCTCTTCAATTAAATCAGGGTAACACAATTCATTTGCAAGAAGTCCTATATGTACCTGATCTCAAGAAGAACCTGGTGTCCATTTCGGCAATGGAAGACAAAGGCTACAAGGTGGCCTTCATCGATGGCAAGGTATGTGTATGGAAAATAATTTTAAATATGCTTTCACTCTTGAGTTTTGAGTTGACTCTTTATATCAAGTTGGAGGAAGTTCGTCGGGCGTCATGTTTTGTGACACATCTCTTCAATCCGAACTGTGGCACCAGAGGTTTGCTCACCTTCATTATAAAGCTCTACCCAATGTGGGACAAATGGTGACAAGGATGCCTAAGTTTAAAGTAGAGCAAGAAGGTGTATGTTCGGGGTGTGTCGAACGAAAACTCAAAAGGGGACCATTCCCCTCAAGCCATAGCAAGACCTCCGATATATTGCAATTGGTTCACTCCAACATATCTGGTATGATGCTTGTGAACTCCATGGGAGGATATTTATATTACCTCACTTTTATAGATGATTATTCTCGCAAGACTTGGATATACTTCTTGAAAAAGAAGGATGAAGTGTTCTCCTAGTTTCGTCACTTCAAAGCCTTGATCGAGAATCAAACTAAGAAGAAGATCAAGATCTTAAGGACTGATAATGGGACCAAGTATGAATCCAATGAGTTCCATGACTTTTGCAAAGAAGCTGGCATTAAGAGGGAGACCACAACACCATACACTCTTGAGCAGAATGGTGTGGAGGAAAGGAACAACCGTACAATTCTGGAAGTTGTTCGTTCCATGCTCCATGATCAAAGGCTTCCAAAGTTTCTATGGGCCGAAGCTACAAATACCACCGTATATGTTCAAAACCGATGCCCTCATCAAGCATTGGATTCCAAGACTCCTGAAGAGATGTTCACTAGTAAGAAACCTGATATATCTCATTTTAGAATTTTTGAAAGTCATGTATATTTTCATGTGCCAAAAAAAAAGGAATAAATTGGGTGCATTTAGAAAGAAGGGAATCTTCGTGGGCTATAGAAAAAATACTAAGGGCTACAGAATCTATGTGGATGGTCAAAGGGAAGTCGAGATTAGCCATGATGTCACCTTTGACGAAGATATGGCTCTCAACAAAGTTGACAATCTTCCTATACTAAGGAAATCTGGAGAAGCTAACACCAGCAAACCAGAGGAAAAGAAAGATGAGACAATGCCCGAAGTGGAAGAACCTATGGACCCTATTGATCCCCCTCTGCAAGAGCCTTCCTCTTCTAGGAAGAGACCCTCATGGCTTAGGGGGACACTTGATGATGTTGAAGGACACATTGCACCTAGAGGGACTTTCCGGGAAAGTAAGAAGTCGACCAAGTATCAGGGATACTTGACCATTATGAACACGATCATTCAAAATGAGCCCTCATCATTCGCAGAAGCCGTGAAGCATCAAGTATGGAAGGATGCTATCACTGAGGAGTACGAGTTCATCATGAAGAACAATGTCTGGGATGTGGTCCCCAGACCCCAAGACAAAACAATTGTCACTTCAAAATGGCTTTACAAGATAAAGCATGGAGCTGATGGAAGTGCTGAAAAGTACAAGGCTCGTTTTGTCGCTCATGGCTTCTCTCAAAAGGAAGGTATAGACTATGACAAGATTTTTGCACCTGTTGCCCGATACACCACCATCTGCTCGATCATAGCCCTTGTTGCTTTGCAAGGATGGAAACTACATCAAATGGATGTCAAGATCGCGTTCTTACATGGTTCGATCAAAGAGGAAGTCTATGTGGAACAACCCGAAGGATTTGAGATTCATGATCGGGAATCTCACGTGTGCAAGTTGAAGAAAGCCCTCAATGGGCTGAAGCAAGTACCCTGAGCTTGGTATGAGAGGATCGATAGCTACTTGATGAAGTTGGGATTCACTAGGAGTGAAGTCAATCCAAGCCTTTACCTTAAGGTTGAAGATGATAAGCCTCTCATACTGGTGTTGTACGTTGACGACCTCTTTTTGACAGGTGCAAACCCTCTCATTCACAAATGTAAGAGGGAGTTGGCTTCTGAGTTTGAGATGAAGGGCATAGGGCTGATGCACTACTTCCTAGGATTGGAAGTCTGGCAGAAGCCAGGGGAGATTTTCCTATCTCAAGGAAAATATATGGTGAAGATATTGGAGAGATTTGGTATGGTGGAATGCAAGCCCGTGACTACCCTGATGGAGCTTAACTTCAAGAAGTTAAGCGGTAGTGTTGCCGGACCTGTTTTGCAAAATGCTACCGAGTATCATCAACTCATAGGAGCATTGATGTTCTTGGTGAATTCCCGTCTAGATATATGTTTTGCAATCAACACATTGAGTCAACATATGGTTGAGCCTCACCACTCACATTGGGTTGGTGGCAAGAATCTGTTGAGATATCTTTGTGGCACAAGCACTCATGGGTTGAGATACACTGTCGGAGATGTGAGACTACATGGATATACCAATGCTAATTGAGCAGGCAGTGTGGTGGACCGAAAGAGCACTTCCGGCTGTTGTTTCTCTTTGGGATCTGCCTCAATATCCTGGATGAGCAAGGAGCAGAAGTCAGTGGCTTTGAGCACCACTGAGGCAGAGTACATTGTTGCGAGTATGGCCTCTTGTGAGGTTGTCTGGTTGCGAAAGCTCTTCAGTGAGCTATTTCGATATACATTGGATACTACCGTGATCTTGTGTGACAACCAGAGTGGGCTTTGTTTATCAGAGAATCATGTATTTCATGATCGCTCCAAACATATCAATATCAAGTGCCACTTTATTCAGGATATGGTACAATGAGGAGCAATAAGGCTCCATCATATCAGTACAGATAAGAAGGTCGCCAACATTCTAACAAAGCCCCTAGGAAAGATCAAATTCTTGACTTTCCAAGAACGACTTGGAGTCGTTGAGAGACCCTCTTAGGAGGGTCTTGCACGATGCATACATTGAGCTCTGGGAGCTCCGGGGAGCTTGGGGTACTTCTTGGAGCGACAAGTGACCATAGGGCGACTCACCCTCCCTTAGTGGTGCACTATGTACATGGTGAAAGGTTCAGCCTTCCCCTGTGATACCCCGTGGCGACTTGTGGACAGGATGAGTGGTTCTCCTGTCGAGACATCCTACCCATGCAGTGTGGGACTCATGGGAAGTACCTCTCATCTAGCCAATGAGTAGGGAAAAGGGGTTAGGGACCATAGTAGTACTATCGATGGACGCATCGTTTTATCAACCGTACTCCCTATGCTAAGATGACCTCCATTGATCTAGGATCAATGAAACTGATCTGGGATTAGTATGAGTGGTTTGAGACACTCTCTTCAGACACTGATCTAGGATCAGTAAGAGTGGTATGACACACTCTCTGGGACTGACTTCGAGTTAGTGGAGGATGGTATGATACATCTTCGATCATTTCTTCTTCTTCATAGTTCAGCAGAGCAGAGCAGAGTCGAGCAGTGTAGGGCAGTGCATTTGATGGCAGAGATAGTACCAACGGTCAGATGGATTAGCAGATGGAGTTCTCCCTAAATGAGAGGGAGTGTTAAAATTGGAAACTAGGGCCAAACTCCATGTGGGTCATCTTATTTATGGCAGCTGATATTTTTCTTGGATTCCTCTCGTCGAGAGGTGTAGGATTGATCTAACAATCATCCGATTCCGACAAATATTTATGGAGATATGAATTTATTTGTATTTACTTGACAAATTGTCAAGGTCGACTAGCAGGTAAATGTGTGGCACACATCCTCAACGTTTCATATAAATACAAGTTAGGTTGAGGCATTATTCACTCATCTCATCTCATCTTACATTCTACTCTCTCTCCTTACTTGATTGGGTATACAAGGAGCAGCATCTCTCACTTGGAAGAAGAAGGACGCAGCAAGGAAAGAAGACACAACTAGGAGGAGGACACAGGTTTGTTTCAACGTTGACTGTGGTTGACCTACGTGCAGCAAGCTAAAGGTGACAGCATTGACCAACAAGGAAGTGTTTTGACTTCGGCCTAGTGTGAGGAGTCTCCATCAAGCAAGCCGCAGATCTAAACAGCAATCAGTTGACCTGATTTGACCACCGAATTGACCAGTGCTGCTGGTTAGGGTTGACGCAGGGCTGCATATTCATTGACTTGTTTTGACCATCTCTTTTGGGTTGTTTTGGGTTGACCTTCATTGCTATTGAAGGTCGAGTTGACCAAGGTTGACTCAAGGTCATTTGTGGACTGTTTGACCAACTTTGC
Source organism: Pinus tabuliformis (assembly GCA_031772625.1). Lineage (NCBI taxonomy): Eukaryota > Viridiplantae > Streptophyta > Pinopsida > Pinales > Pinaceae > Pinus > Pinus tabuliformis. The sequence goes on from CM062804.1 coordinate 207,647,090, forward strand.
AAGTGTTGGTTAGGGTTTTATTACTGCTGTCATAAAATTACAGAACTGTACATTTGTACTATTTCTCTCTGCTGAACTATTGAATATTATAGAAGAATTGATCAAATGGTTTCCCCACATTGGGGTTTTTCCCTGGCTAGCCGCTACATCTGGTGTCTCTTGTCTTGGCTTGTTTTCTGTCGATCTATTAATGTTCTATCAGCGTTTTACTTTATGTTAATGTGATTGCTAAACAGTGGCTAACAAGAAGAAATTGAAGTAAACTGCTCTAAGCATAGAACATATCATAAATTAATAGGAAGAAGTTGATTCATTCCTCAGTTGGGAATCCGGGTATGATTGCAACTGATGTGGAGTTAATGGAGGGGAATTGGAGGGCATACCAACCATTTGGTCATGGCATTCAAGCATCCCTCTCTTTTTGGGAATTCTGTGAACTAAGGGGTATGCACAAACCAATTGAGATTCAGTGAGATTTTGCAGGGATGATGAGAAGTATTAAGAAAAAAGATGAAAGAGTAGTTGAAGGGGGCATGGTTGGCAAAGAAATAGTTGAGCATACACCCATTGATGAGGCATCATCCATTGATGAGGTATTCAGGGTTGTGACCGAGTTCTCAGGTGATAACAATGCACCACAGGTTGGTGAGGTGCCAGAAGACAGCTCCACTGTTGTTGAGGAGCCGATAGGTACAGAGGCCCCCAGATCTATGACGGAATTGCCAGACAACAGTCGCCTACAACTAACTGGTGAGCATACAATGCATATTGGGTTGTCTATGGAGGAGCAGTCGAAGGTTCATGTTGAGCTCGTGATGGAGGAGGATGTGCAGCCATCCCTTGGGCTAGCCATTGATGAGGGGCAACGTAGAGGTCATGTGTTGGGTTTTCAGCACAGTTCACTTCAAAGGCCCACTGGCAGGGTCTATAGTGTTATCAACCCACCCTTATGTGTTGGAATGAGGCAGGTCGAGTTGTCTAGACGTACCTGAGGGGGGTGGACAGGTTATCAGGACTAAGTTGAGCATGATACCACATCAGCTTGGAGGGCTTGTTCCTTCCACAGAGGATTACACATTCGATCTCTCCTTTGGGATTGGATGGCGAGAGGTACTGAGTTGGTACTCAATGGAGCAAGTTAGGCGGTTTGATACATCCATGGCCACATGTCACCAGAGGGCATGGATTACCAGAGGGCCTCGAGGGCCAGACTATTTTTGGGATCCAGGTGGGATTTTCCATCACATCATAGAGCTAGTAGGTGATGGTAATAACTACAGGATGGATTTGATGCTTAAGCGCATCCACATTTTCAAATCTCCATTAGAGCCCCAGTCAGCACTAGTGACAGGATGGTTTGACAGGCGAGAAGACAGATTTCATGAGTTGTCTTGGCATATTGACAGTGCATCGAGTCACAGGGTGATTAGCTTACTCTGGGAGGAGCTGGTAGGAGGAGGCGGCATCGACGAGCTATCAAACAAGGCATCGTATGGAGAGAATGCTCTCTTACTAGCATAGGGAATGCAGGGACTATTGAGGATAGGCGCAGTAGTGTCATTTTGGTTAGCATGTGGGGAGTCGGGCTGCTCAGGTCTTTCAGAGCAGATGAGGGGATGTAGCCCACATCGTGGAGGGCATACTAGCAAAGGGGTGGATATTTTGGCCCATGCAGGATACTGTATGTTACAGGGTGGTACAAAAGTGGGCAATGTTACATAGGACTACACAGAGTTATGTCATAGCGTCCAGTGTTATGTAGAGGGATGCAGTCTGATGCATACAAACCCAACGTTAGGCCATAGCATCCAGTGGTGTGTGGGGCTATGGAGCGAGGAGCAAGGGCCTGTAGAGGAGCATGGAGATGTAGGGTGGTGTGTCATAGTATGTTGGACTGCATTGTGGAGTGGGAGTGCCTCACATTGCATTGAGTACATGCAGGGAGTGACAGGTACAGTGACACATGCGGGACCTAGGCCAGTATAGGATGGCATAGCCGTAGCCAAGGGTATCCAGCAGTGTACAGGGGTAGGCCATGGTGTACAGTGGCATGTCCAGGAGTACTGGGATGATCGGTGGCATGCAGGGGTGTATAGTGCTGCACAACGAGGTCATGGAGTGTTGCCTCTAGGGAGACCCTTGGACGGAAACACCAGGCATACCTTTGAGCGTAATTCACCCAGGATAGACATAGACACAGATGAGCGATACTTGATGGTATCCGCGAGGACTCACAAACCTAAACCTATTCTACATCCCTCACGGGCGCAGTCGATTTTGTTGTCGACTTTCTATGAGACTCAGCGCACTAGGGGGGAGACTTTTCAGCAGTGCCATTGGGCTGGTGCATCAGTTGACAGCCACAGGTTGGGGGATGAGGTGATCATTTGCAGGGGTGGCATATTGTTCATCACCGAGCCTACGTCTAGGGATCTAGTCCCGAGGGAGACATGTGTCACTCTTTTCTCAGGGTATGTTGGGACCGAGCATGAGCAGAGGATAGCGGTTACAACTGAGGTAGTTTCCCAATATGTGTCTGGGCTCTAGACCTTATATTGGCACATTATCGAGAGGGCAGATGGCAGACCCAAGGGAGATGGTTGGCAGGGACAGGAGGGATCCACATACCCTAAGTTGATTACGAGTATCAGATACCCATCTTTTGGTTGCATTTAGGGGGTAGCTCTTTGGCACACATGGATTCCATTGATCATCGGTACCACACAATGGTAGGCACAGGGCAAATTAGCATGCATCAAATTAGCCCACGATATATGGAGCCTATATAGTGATCACATGCAGGGACTAGAGACGAGGGCCAGAGAGATTCCATCGATTGACAGGGCTATGTCGCAGCAGGTCTAGCTATGGGATGCAGGGATTCAGTTGATCGATAGATCACTTGTGATGAGTGGAGTCATGGCAGAGAGTGATATAGTTCGCTCTTGGGATGACACATGGGGGTTCACAGAGGGTTTCATCATATGGGGAGGCAAACATTCTCTGTTGTTGCATAGGTTCGAAGTTAGATTTGGATGGGTAGGCCTGGGTGCCATGGAGATGCCCAGGCAGGATGTGTCTCGCCTCTTTCAGTATTCCACCATCGAGTTCCAAGAGAGGAGGATACTGACTGCGCACGATGGGGAATATGACATAGTCAGAGTAGTGCAGCGTCAGCATGGTGGCACCACTATGGGACTAGCAGGGAACTAGGGCATTAAAGCTCTTCAAAACTCAATAACCTTTAGGGATGCACCGTGTTAGCGCTTGGAATTCACCTAGGCTGAGATAGACAAACTCTCAAGGCTACATCAAACCATTTCACCTCGTAGCTAGCCCTACGAGGTATGAGAAGGCTCTCTCGGGTCAGATTCGGTAGATCTTTCAATAGGATAAGCTGACCAATTAGGGATAAAGATTTTAGGCTAGTAAATTGATAAGGGAGGTTGATTTAAAGATTTTTGGGGTTTTTGGTGGCAATTTGGAGGGAGTGCAATTCAGGGTGCGGGGATTGGGCTCAGTTTTTGCAGGGGGATCTTTGGGGCAAGGTAGGAGTGAGTGCTGATGCCTTAATCTGAGATGGAGGATCAGGAATGATAGAGGAGGAGCTAAAGAGGGCAAACAACAACTTTGAATCCTCTTTAGACAGTGGAAAACATAGATATTGAACAAAATTAAAAGCTGAGCATGGCATGCATGAATTCAAACTTTATCACTTCATCTGTTCAATTAGCAGCAAAGAAAGAGATGGAACACATAAACACACTTACAATAACATGTAGAGAACACACCATCAACACAACAATCCACAAGAATCCACAATGATGTCTGCAAAACCCTGGCCTTCCTTTTCCTTAAATTGCAGTAATAGATGTACAATATGCAATAATACTTCTCCCACAAGAGTCCAACCATGAAAATGAGCAAGAGAAGGCATAATATAGACCATCTAACTCCTTTCCCCACCTCTAGGGGTCGAGCTCAGCTTCCTAGGAGCAGTTTGAACTGATTCTAAACTAAGCACTAGATAATAGGTAGTCAAACAACTTGCCTCTATTACTTAGCTAACTCATCCATGCATTTAATATTCACTATTTACATCAAGGAAGCTTCTAGAAGGGTTAAGAGAGATTAAATCTATCAATGTGCCATGAAAATTATCCATACATCCATCATTTACAAGTACAAATGATTAACCAAGGTAAAAACTGAGTTTTGCAGGCCGAAAAGTCAAAACTGGCAATTTTCAGCTCGAGTGGTCGCGCCCCCTGCTCGAGTGGTCGCGCCCCTTTGCAGCACTTTTTGAGTGGGTCCCAGTTGTCCAAATCAAGTGCAAGATGGCTCATTGGAAAGCTCTGTATGTCTACTTTCCATCCCAAGTGGAATTTCTGGATTTGGAGTTGATTTGACCCCTCAAAAGTCAATTCTCCCAAGGTCACTTTCTGCAACTCAAAAAGTGGGCAGAAAGTCAAAATTTTGATGTATTTTGAGCTTTTGGAGGCCCAAATCTCAAAATCAAGTTGACCCCAAGTATAGGTAATTCTAGTTTTTGCATGCCCTTTCCAAAAATGTCAACTTTTTGTGATTCTGAGCAGTCCTCCCAAGTGGTCGCGCGGGGGGTGAGACCACTCCATAGGCAAAAACCTGTAAATTTCCAAAAAATTTCCAAAATGCTCCAAAACTCTCAAAATTTTTTGATTTTGCTGCTGGATGAAGGCTAATGAGTACCATGGTGAGTGAGGGATGCCTCAGCCAAGATACGGAGTGGGTTTGTCTTTTTCTTCTTCTTCTGGGCCTCTGACAGCTTCCTTCGGAGAATTTTCATTTTAGCCTTGCAAACATGCAATCTTGCCCAATAGTGTGTTTTCATGTTGCGTAGCAGCTCTTTGTCACGATTTGCCTTCTCCAACAATCTCTCCAAGTGTGCATTCACACGGATAAGCATGGACTCCCGGTCAGCAGGCAATGGGTCACCGGGCCTCCTACGGTTCAAAGTTCGATCATTGCGGATCCTCCATAGCTCATCAAGTTCTTTTTCTTCTTCTAATTGTTTGGTGCGCTGTTCTAGATAAGTGATGGTCCATTGAGCCATTTGGAGCTTTTGCTGCAACACGAGGTTCTCCTCCTCTCTCTGCCTGATAATCTCATAAAAATCTGAAGAAGGAGAGCGGGCATCACGACCAATGAAATCATCATGTGTATCACCAGCTCTCTCATCCTCAATCATGGGCTGCTTGCCCTCCCGTACTGCCTCTGCTGATGAAGAATGCGAGGCCCCTTCCACCTGGTGTGGAAATAACACTCGCTGATCTGAAGAAGATGATGAGACCCCTTCTACCTGCTGTGGAGAAAATACTCGTCGAGCTGCTGCAAATAAGGTCCTAGGACCTCTCTGATAGGTGACCCGAGGTGAAGAAGCCACATGTCTCGGAACAATAATCTCGGGCTGGTGTGATGGACCTCCCACCTCATGAATGACCTCTGGCTCTGGCTCTGGCTGTGGCTGTGTGAAGAACTCACGGGAGATAAAATCTGCCCAAGAAATGCCCTGCTGACTCAGCTGATGGGAAACAACCAGCTGGATGAGACCATGATGACACAAGCTCCTGAGCTGCTGAGCTGGGGACTGCCTCTGAAACATAGAGACTATCCTCTGAATGTCATGAAAGAGATAAGCCGAGATGTTCATCATCCTCACCCTGGTGAAGTGCATCAGCATGCGGATGTGACAAGCAAATACCCGTGAGAATCTCCCCTCGCATGTGAAATAGTGCATGATAAGCCGCATGATAGGAGCATACTCCTCTCGGAGGAATCTGAAAGGAAAGTTCCCTGACAAGTTGTGTATGTATGTTGGCCTAACATATGGCTCAAAGTAAACAAAATCCAGCCACTTGCGCTTTGACCACACCTCACCCACATTGGGTATCCCGGTAGCCTGTGAGATGGCCTCTGGAGAAAGCACAAAATTCACCCCTGCAAGGGTGACCTGCCCGTCATGAAGGTGTAGGACAAATAGCCGGGCCAGCTCTCTATGATGCTGAATCTGTGACAGCCTCTCGCAAAACTGATAGCAAGCCATGTGCTGAAAACAAGCCACTGCCAATGGGCAAGCCTGCAACTCTGCCAATGATGTGGGCTCTTCCCTCTTGTGATGACCACCCTTACCTCCTTTGCGAGGCCTCCGCTGTGTCTCAATCTCAGTGGATGAAGATCGGTCATCACCTTGCTCATTAGTCTCAGTGGTTGACATGGTGTTATTGAGCAAGGTGGAATAAATAAGTCAAGATGACTGCTGCCCTGCCTGCAAAAATGCTGTGAAGTACGCTGTTTTCAAGGGGAAAAATCATGAGGGAAATGTTAGGGGAGGGAATTTACATAAGGAAAGGGAAAATATATATAAACAACAGGGAGCTTTGAAGGAAATAATCACATAATGTCAAATATGTCATTCTATCTCTCATCATTTGCAAATAAATACTTTATTAGGGAAAATAGGTGTTATGATCACCAAGGGAAAGGACAATATAAATTTTCATCATGGAAGGAATGAGGGTATGATCATCAGGGTATGAGGTAGCATCAACCATAAGCAATTAACAGGCTGCTCCCTTTTTATTTTGTCTTTGAATGCCTTTCATGAGCATACTTTGTTTTTTCAACATTTAAAATGGCCATTGATGCTTAATGGGAAACAGGGATCTTTACTTATTTGATCATAGGGGAGGGGAAGGGTTGCTGTGATTATTTTGCAATGGAAGGGAGAGGGATTGTATCAAGGGAATTAGGGGAATGAGGGGATATAGGGAATTAGGGTTAGGGAGTAATGAAACCTATTAACAAAGTCTGCCAACCAATTTTCACAACAGCAGTCTTTCAATAGTGTTGGCAGCTTCATAATTGCATTTGTCATGAGTGAATTAAGGTTTCATTGCATGTTTTGACAATAGGGAAGGAGATTCAATTGCATAGGGAGTTTGAAGAAGGGATAGGCAATTGAATTGGGTTTTTCATGAGGGGAATAGGTAGGAAAACAGAGTCTAGGGAAAGGGAGATGATACCATGTTAATGCACAAACCCTAGCACAGCAAAACTGCTCCTTTTTGATAGCTAGCAGCTGGTACGTTTGATAAACTTTGTCATTGTTATTTTCACACAGCTTCTAACCTTTGATATTTACAGCAAGATGACATTTTTCTTTTGTTTTTTATAAGGCTATGCAAGTTATATTTTTTACTCTGTTTTTGTGTGATTATAAGCATGCCTTGTCATCATTTTCTTTTCTTTTTACTATATTTGTTTTCATTCTTTTGCTGTGCAATTTACATATATAATTTGCTGTATGACATAGTACTAGGGTTTGGGTAAGTTTGTATGGGAGAAATTAGGATTTGAATAGGGTTTTAGGGAGGGATTGGGTTTTTTTTTTTTTAGGAAAGTGAACTGGGGTTTAGCATTACTTGCAAATGAGATTGAATAAATTAACACTCTGACATTTATGCATAATGATGGGAAACCATGGAGGGAAATGAAGGAATAAAAAACCTTGAAGAACAAACAATAACCCTAGCATAATGCTTGCAAAACAAACAATCACTTAACCTATCTTTTCATTAATTTCTCATGATAAAAATGACCATAATCATCCATTGAATCCATGGCACAATCATTAACAATGCAAGGGAGGCCTACCTCAGAGAATTCACGAGCAATCACAAATTTTTTTGAAGTTTTGATGCGTTCTGGAGCAAGCTGGCCGAGTGGTCGCGCACCAGTCTCGAGTGGTCGCGCCCCCCTCGAGTGGTCGCGCCCGACCAAATTAACACAGGGAAATGTTGCTGGAGTGGTCGCGCACCTCCCAGGTGGTCGCGCACCCTGGTGGAGTGGTCGCGCACCCTCAAAAAGCCTGAAAACTGCTAAAACTTACCAAATTCGCCCTCTTGCCTCTCTCCTTGTGTTTTCTTGCCTTCAAATGCACAATGAGTCTCTTTTGAGAGGGAATTGGCCTTTATATGCTCACATTTGAAAAAATTAACTTGAAAACCCCACTTTATAATGTTTTCACTTTTGCATTCTTTTTAACACTGTTTTTGAGTTGATTTTGTCCTGAAATTAGCTTTTTGAGGCGTTTGACTCCGTTCTTTTTGCAGGTTGACCATCTGATGGACTGTGGCGAATGAACCAGGGTTGTTGCCGGCACTTTTGAAAACTTTTGAAAATTTCTTTATTTTTACAAATTTCTCATGACCTTGAACTTAAAAACAGGGTTTTTAAATCCAAGGCATTAAATGACCTGTAGCTGATGAAAATAACAATGAAACATATGTACATACCTCCTTCTGGCTTGCTGGGTACTCACTGAACTTGAACTCATGACCTTGCAGTGATTTTGACTCAAAACCCTAGACCTAAGACCTGGGACCTCAAGACAAAAATAAAAACAAACATGACTCAATTTCATTGTGGTATGACCTGATCCAGCAAAGCCAAGAAGGGAACAAAGACCAGCCCTCCATTCAGTTTTATGGCATGCCTAGCGGGATGCAAAACTGACACTAATGAGACTCCTACCTATGCATATGCAAAGAGCTATTGATCACTGATGGAGGGCTCAAGACCGACACTAACACACCGACTACTGCAGGGGGAGATCATACAGATCTTCCATTGGGCTTTAGCAGGTCACTAATGGAGCAGGGGACTTCTGGTACTTTCACCGGGTAGGATAGTGAGTGGAGCGAGGGGAGCTTCATGTTGGACAAGATTGCCTGGGATCCTGGTATTGAAGGATTCTTCCATATCAGGACAGTGCAGAGGTCAGGCATGATCTAGTGGCATATCTAGGACCCTGGCACACTTTGCAGTGACAGTGGGGAGCAACAATTAGAGAGGTTGCTTGTTCAGGCATTGCTTGAGGACCAGAAATTTTTGGCGCATTGGAAGAGCTTGTCGGATGAGGATGCCACCTAGGAGGGTGAGCACATTTTGGAGCACCCAACTTTGAGGTTGCTTGAGGGCAAGCAACATTTGGTAGGGGAGGACTGTCATGTCCCTTCTCAAACAAATTTGTAACAGAGTGCTGCTACACAATTTTGCACAATTTTGGCTAAGGAAGAGAACCCATCATTTTTTACTTAGGGACTTAGGAGGCAATTCGACTTTATTTGGTTGCTAGTGGAATGTGGGGGCCACCCACATGGGAGTTCGAATTGGCCCATTTGAAAAGCTTGGAGGGAAAGTCAAATAGGTGGATGGAGGGGGCCACATGAGGCTAGGGAGGCCCAAGGAGTTATAAGGAGGGAGCAACTCTCATTTTGGATTCATTCTTACACCTTGCAATCAAAATTACTTGACTATTTGCTCTGATGTTTAGTTGAGTCAACCAGTTGTTTAGCCACAAATCTCTCAAGCGGGAGATTCAACCTCTACTTCGGGGGACCATCTGTGCCTGCCCTAGAGAGGTAGTTCCATAAGTATTTCAAGAGTTCTGGAAGTGTGTACAGCACTACCATTCAACCACAACAGGGAGTAAGTATTTCTGGCTAACTGAAGAATATGTAGGTGGAGTTTGGAGCTATCAGTGATCAAGCATTTGCTGGGAGAGTTAGAGGAGTGGGAGAGCAACAAAGGGCCGGCCTTTCTTGTGATTTTTGGAGCCAACAGAGCCAGGATCCCAACAGTTCGATTTACAGTTACCCGGGGCCTGCGCAAAGAGCCACCACTAGGCTCACGTGGGAGTTGGAGGAAGGAATTGTAGAGTTGGAGCTGGCCAGGAGAAGTAGGAGATCACTTAAAGGGGCATTTGAGGAGGATTGCTAGAGTTGGGAGAGCAGAGATAGACAGGATCAGTCACAGCAACAGAATTCGAAATTGGAGGAGGGCCAAGCTATGAAAGGGCAATATTTTGAAGGTTGGAACCAAGGGAAACCCTTTCTAGGTTTTTCTGGGTTTTGGGTAAGGATCACACTCCTGGTTTTATAGAATTTTCTGGTCAGATCTAAGGGGTCAAACAGGGATCCCAACTCAGCTAGCAGCTAGAGGAGCTAAGGGGAATTTGGGCCAAAATTTCGAGGTCAACATTTGGCCAATTCCTTCGTGTGTTTTTCTCGGTATAGGCCAAGGAGAAAGGAGCTGAAATCTCATAATTTTTTAGCATGAGAAGCAGTGATTCCAACCCTTCGAAGTCAACAGACAGCGAAATTTTTTGGGGCAGCACAGTTCAATTTTGTGCAACAATTGTAGCAGCCTTCAGTTCAGCATTTTCTCACCTAGGTTTTGTCAAGCTTGTTTATTGAGACAAGCCCAGGTGCACCATTCTATTTTACTATTGTATTTGGCTCCTGAATAAGTAATAAAATGGCTCAGCAGTTCTCTATTTCCAATGTTTCCATGGGTGTTTAATGTATATTTCGTTTTTATGATTGCTGGATTGTTTGCATGCCTTGTATATCACTTGCATTCCTGTTTAGGATCATTACAGAGTACAAATGTCAAGCTCCAAGGTGATGTTGTCGATAAGAAAGGTTCCAAATGCAAGTGTTCTCCATGACGTGTGTCCAGTGCTCATCCTATAAGCCTCCAAAGGCTCCAACAAACCTCCTAAGCCATGTACTCCAATAGGTCCACTCCCCTTGCATGAACATTGTCACAACCTAGGTGTCCTAAAGTCAACTCCAAGACATAATGCAAGCATCCAAACTACCTTGTGTTGTCTAGGGCCCAATGCCCCCTTTGAGATGCAAAATACTCCTCCTAAGTAGCACAGTCTCCAAGCAAGTAGACATCACCATGTGGCCATAATGTAGAACATCACCAAAGCTATCAAGAGATCTCTAGAGTCTAGTGTCCTAGGGGAGAAAATCATGGTACCATCTGACTGAGTTCAAGCAACCGCTAAGTAAGCCATCTTCACTGTGCAATTCCATGGACCATCTCTCGTGCAAATCTGTCATAGACCATCCAAGCATTATGAACATACACTCTAAATTTCATGAAGCATCTCAAATATGGTGTAGACACTTTCAAAATAAACCCAAATGCCAATAAAGATCGGTATGAGAAATGGACAAAAGTTTCCAAGAAGAAAAAGAATAAATTTCCCTAGTAGACGTTGACCCACATGACAAGAAACCATCATCATAATTTATTTTAATATGTATGGATTCTAAACACAATTTTGCTCTCTATCTACGTCCTCATAATGATGCCATAGAGATCTGTGTCCTTCAAATTTTCCCAAGAGATTTGCGTCATCCTTCCTTATGTATACCCAAGAGACAAGGAAGAGATGAGAGGATGAGTGAGTGAAATGAGACACAATGTCTCCTCTTTTTATATGCAACGTTGAGGTTAGTTGGGGGTGTGCAACACAACTTAACTTGTTGGCCGATCTTGACATATTGTCAAGAAATACAAGTAAATTCATATCTTCATGAATACATGTCGAAATCAGATGATCGTTAGATCAATCCTACAACTCTCGACAAGAGGAATCCAAGAAAAATAGCACCTGCCATAAATAAGTTGACCCACATGGAGTTTGGCCCTTCAAAGTACGCTTTGATACCATGTTGATTTTTCCACGACACTTCAACTACAGGTCTATGTCTAAAATCACGATCATAAACACAATGAAATGCCTCGACACTACTACTTGTAACAGCGGAATAACATACATTAGTGAATCAACTAGTGCACATGACAATTTTTTAACTTTTAACCCACTACATGTTGTATTACAAACTTCAATACAATAGTTTTAGGGATTCCGTACCATGGATCATGGCCTTTACATACAGCCCTAATATAAGACCACAACTACGGCTTGGTGTCAACAACTATGACCACCAATCTACTATGAACAATATACATTTGACCTACTTGCTGAAGGAGTGCTCTACTCAGCCCTTTTAGTTCGCATACCTCAAACATATCTGGCGGGTGCTTTGCCTCCCCATCAGTTGATCACAGCAACTACATCTCCATCTGTCAAATCTTATCAACCACACTTGGCTACTCCAAGATGATTGAACTTCGGCCCACTCAAACTTCCCACTAGCAATCACTGCTTCTTAGGATCTTTGTCAAACTGCCCTCTTATCATTAGTTTACCCACCTGTAACCCACTGAACTAGGGCACATTACATTGCCTCCTAACAACCAATTGACTCCTTCAATGATCACTATAAATGAGGTCTTTAACTTTTGCCCACTAGTTGTCCTTTGCTCCTCTAAGACACCAACACATAGGGTCTTCACAATTGCCCACTTATAATCTCTCGGTTGCTCCAAAGAAGACGAGACTTAGGGCTTGGAGGCTGCCCTCTTATCTCTGATTTGACCCACTGTCAATCACAAAACTAGGGCACAATACACTTCCTCCTAACATCCCATTAACAGTCCTCCAACCACTGTTCATAGGTTGCTCCTCAAACTATCTAAAACCAAACCTTTTTTCCTTCACTATGCAAGCCCTTGCTTGTTTCCCATGTACTCACATCACTATACATACTTTGATGCTGAATACAGCCCACTTGAAGATCAGTCTACCCTCAAAACAGTGCAGTCATACGTTACTTCACTTAGGGTCTCAGCCTCCCATTCTATGCACTGTTCTTGAGCAATTTAACACAGAGTTTAGGATAGACCTTAAGGGAAAAGCACCAAAGAAGGAGCCCTCAACTAGAGAACAACAAACAGCTATCAATAACCTTTATTGATATCCCTCCATCACCTAGCAAACATCACTTAGAATACCAATCACCTTACCTCATCAAGGCATCCACAATTGTCCTAAACTTCAAGCTATTCTGGGCATATATATTATACACTGAGGTGCTCATCCCTCTTTTAGGGCCCGTGAGGTAGCTACAAGAGTGCCCTAAATTCGGCCTCCAACCAGACCTCTTCAACCAAGCGTAACCCTCTACTTCTGCCACCAAAATACCTGTGTTGATCCTCCAATATGTGCAGCCTTGCTCCAACTTTGTGACAAACCTTTCCACCCTCCAAAACAATCACACTTTGGGACTTGGCCCTCCTCTTAAGAACCAAAACTTCTTGCGGCCCTAACACAGAGAAGAATCACACCAACTTAGCTCAGAAATTGGCCTTATGAACTTGGCCAGCATCTGCCCTAACTCGGCCCTGTCCAAAACACAAGAGAGACAAAGACGTCGGCTTCTTCTTCAATGGACGAGATCCTATAGGACTGTCACTGCCTCAGATTGATATCGACTTTGATGTATTGCACTTGGATGGTGTGATCAAATGAGACCTCGAGCACTCTTATTTATATCTTTCCTTCGTTCAACGACTAGCCCTCCAAAGGGCCCCTTTCAAGCCTAGTCGACTTGAACATCATGTCATTAACCCAACTCATATAAATAAAAAATTATTTTTCTCATTTGATCAAAGCCTCCATAGTTGCCTTAGGTCCCCTTAGCTCCTTTAAGGGTGCTCCACTTGCAACAATGAATAAACAATTAAATACTCCACGGTCTTTAGCCTGCTGCTTGGATCCAAAGCCCAGAGCTTGGGTACTTTGCCCACAAAGTCTCTTTTGTGGGGCAAATTCACACAAACCCAATATCTGGGGTTGTGGAGTACCTCCCAAACTACACAAATCAACAAAGTGTACCATGTACTTTATGACAGATAAAGTAAATTTTCTCATAAAGTCACTTTTTAATAATAAAAAGTACAATGTATTTTCATAATCTCATAAAGTAACCAATAAAAATCATATGACTTTAATAAAATCATAAAGTCACTTTCATTAAGGGGTTCTCTTTACCACTTTTCCTAGGCTAGGCACAAAGTGATAGGAAATACCTCCTTGGTACCATTTCTCAACACAACCTGCATAGGAAAACCTCAAATGTAGGGTGTTGTGAACCGCTCTGTTATCATTTGTTTTCCTTCTTGTAACAGAACCAAATCAGGCCTCAAACTTGCATTGTTGTCTCATAAAGCAATTTTCTCATGATGGATAAATGGAACAGACGCAAAACTATATTGAAAACTAGTGCTCTAATGCCATTTGTGGATGGACATGAAGGTAAATAAAACATATTTCTAGCACAATTACATGGATGAATTTTACAAATATAGCCAAGGATATCTATATTGTTCTCATGTATTTTATTTAAGTGTTGTATCCCTCCGTTAGGTTATTGTTGTTGTTTTTGTTATGTTGGTACTGGTGTTTGTGTGGCAATCCGACTAATATTTATATTACAATCTACAATTTATGAACAACCATAATTTATAAAGTATTTTAAATATAATTTGGCATTGCTATATTACAAAATGCATGCATATCATCTGGTATGAAGACAATATCAACAATGTGAAGTACTCACATACAAGAAGTTAAGGAAAACACGTGCAAGCATATGAGCAGATTGCCGTATTGTACACATATTATGCACTTCACTTTATTAGATATATAAAGGAGTGCAAAAATGGTGGAGAGTGATCATCTTTGAATGTGTATGTACAAATATAAAATTACAGAGTTTGGTAAGTGATCAATTTAGATGAAGTCACCAATAAAAGTCAAAAGGAAAATGGAATAAAGTACAACAGAGATAAAGTACAGATACATGGATGAACCAGTGAAGCACCACCCGTATAAAACCCGCAAGTACCCACGGGTCTTGGCGGGTTCTATAGCGAGCCAGGTCACTCACATAAAAACCGTGCTTAAGACCCGAACTCGGCGAGTATTTTATTAAACCCGGCTACCCGTATAAGACCTGTGGGTTTTCCATAAGACCCAACATCAGGTCCTTATAAGACTCGTGGACCCTCAAAAGGCAATTTCTTTTTTCTTTTTTATTTTTTTTTCTTTTTTGGAAATGAGGAATGCTTTATTATTGTTGTAATAGGCCTTTGAAGGGGTGTTGTCACCCAGTAAGAATAGACTCTTCAAATTTGGTTATTTGATTAGTCTATTTCTTTTTCTTATACTTCGAAATCCTAAATTATATGTTCATCTCAGTTGGCTGACTTATTTTCAAGGTTTCATGTGTAGGGGGCACCTATCTACTAATAATTTTTCTTGGCAAAGATCTTAAGGAATAGCAGGTGCCTCAAAATTTGAAGACTTGGGATCCTCCTCGGTTGGAGTACCCATCTTCAAATACAAAAGAAGCTCATTCCCACCTTGCACCAAGTTTCACCTCCAATCCTTTGAAGATTTCTCCAAGATATTTCCTTCTTTTCTTGCACATAAAATTCTCTTCAATATCTCGTGGTTTGATTTTGAAGATTTTCATTGCTAAATCTAGTATTTGAAGGTTAAATTAGTTGTTGTCCTAACAACAATAAAATCAGCTATGAAAAAGTTAAGTTACCTTGGCTTTTCCTTAGTTGCATAGTGTAGAAATTGATATCTTTCATTCTATCATTTCACTTGGTGTTTTTTGGGTTTTGTATACTAACAATTCTGAGTGTTCCAAAAGCATTTTGGGCACTTTTCACATTGATTTGTTTTCTGGTTTTTAGATGGCCAGTGATCCTAAATGCTGGAAAGATTGTTATGAGACAATCACTTATCATTATGACATATGTATTTCAATTTCGAACTTGCTGACATTTTTTATTTTAATTAAGGAATCATGAGTCCTTTTCTTATTCAATATCTAAATGTTTTGCTTACAAAAATCAAATATGTTATGTTGTACTTTTATAGATATGAGATGATGTTATGAATTATTGCATATATTGTGGTTTTTATAACTTATAAGGATTGGAATTGTCATTAGTTTCTTTTTTGTGCTTAAAATTTACCATATTTTGACGAGCCTTATATGGGTTGTTCCCAAGTCTTATATGAGTCGACGAGTCAATAGCGTGACGAGTCTTATACGAGTACGAGTCATGCAACATTGGTGTGAACACATTCACTAGACAAATCTCATTGTGGTATCTACTATCATCTACAAGATACCATTGCATGTGTGATGTGACATTCCTCAGCATACTCTAATTTGAACAGAATTTTTGAATTTCAAAAGGAAAGTATGTGCAAAAATTAGAAAAGAAAATAAAATTAAATATGAGATATTGGCAAATTCCATGGAAGAGAGGAGAGCATAGTAATTGGAAATCTAAAGGAGGATCACAAGTGATATGCATCAAGAACATAAGAATTACAAAATTAAAACTTCAAAGCACCATTTATTAAAATCAGAAACTAAATTGTATATCTTACTCTAAAACGGGCAGTAACAGGGGACTGGACTTTGTTTTTCCACTCTATCTTTTCAATGTCTTTTTCTGCTGCTAAAGGCTAAATAAAATGAGCCCTTATATAAATCCGTCAGATAAAAGGAATAGAAGAGGAGACAGAAATATGTTACCATTGCAATCAGCTCTGCAACATCCATGGTGATAGGCTGGAATTCTAAGCTGACTTGCTCCCCAATATTTGAAAGGATATCTTGTAGAATGTCAATACCTTCACCGGTTCTCATTGCAAGTTCAGCCAGAGTCATTCCATCAAAAATATCAATAATTTTTCCAGGTGAAGACCGCACTATCTTCTTTGGCTTTGGTGGAACATATGGAGCCTCAACTGGTGCTTGGGTACGCTTCTCCTTTTTTTCCCTTTTTGGTTTTCTTGGAGTCTTCATAAAACCTGATTCTTGGAAATTTCGCTTTGCTTGCACTGAAGAGCTAATATGAAAGCATCTGCAGTTGAATACACAGATCCAGTGTAATATACAAAAAATAAGATAACTGGAAATATATGTCAATAAATGTAAGATGGTGAAAGAAAATATTTTCCTACATGTGATTCTCTCTACACATTATCCTGAGTTTTGAATGGCTCCTTCAACACATACAAAATTTTATCATCCAATGATGCAAGAAAAAAGGGATGAGAAGACAAGAAAGCTAAAGCAAATAATGTATGATGAACCTTCACTACCTACACCTGCACTTATAGACTGAGCCTCAGGGTGGACAAAGAATATCTCCCAAAACATGAATGATAAAATAATAGAAGATCTAGTAAAAGAGTTCTCAAGTAAGCTGTGTTACCTGCTACATGTATCTAGCAAATAAATGAAGAAGAAGGCCAAAGTTGGACAAGGCACCAGTCAGATTTTTCAAGTTCAGAAATCCAGCGGAGCAAATTTGCCCCTTCTTCTCTCTCTATTCTTAGATCTTCTCCAATCTTCTTTCTTCGTGAAAATTTCATACCCCCATGGGGGACTTGTAAAAAATGTCACTAGCATGATGAACTTATGTAAAAGACTTAGCCCCTTGGGACCTGGTTACTAAGGAAGTTGCTCCAGAGTGTTTTTTTAACTTCATTAGTTATTTTCACTTTTGAGCAAAAAATAAGTAATTGAGTATTTTCACTCACATCCTCCAAAACTGGGCGTGCCTTAATAACTGGGCCTTGAGTGTGTTTTCTAAGTCTAGGGTCAATGTATATTACCATGTTAGGCATTATCTTGAGTCTCGCAGAATTGCATTAAGTTCTAGTAGGATTTTTTAATAATTAAAAATTTCCCGCTGAATGAGAATTTTTAATTAATTTTATGTAACAAATAAAAAAGTGGTACTAGGAAATGTTGTATGGCATATGAGTACTTGCTTTTCATCCTTAGAAGACCATCATTATCCTAGCACCTACTTTGTGGTGGAAAATATTAATTTTTCCTCAAGAAAAATCTTTTTTACTCGAAAAGTGGGGAAAAAGACAAGAAACATTAGGGTAATTAGCAACTGGCAGCAGTGCCAGAGACATGTTTTTAATCAACTAGATCACTCAATCACTTGAGTGAAGTGAGTAAGCACTCAAGAGGAGTTAAACCAGAAGTCAAGAAGCCAAGTGGGAGGTTGAATTGCCTCCCAATCAAGGGCCGAATTTGCTGCCCATAAAGTCAAGTTAGATGCCCACATGGAGGGTTGAGTTTGCACATAGGGCCGAGTTTGAGACTTAAGTGAGTCAGGAGTTAAGAGAGGCATGTGGCAAGGCTACATGCAGCCCTCTCTTTGACTCCTTCCTACCATATGCATTCCACTTGGAGGGCCTACGCATTGCCTCTTGGGTGTTGAAAAGTGTAACTAGGTTCGATCTTCATAATGACATGTAATTATGATTTTATGTAATGTGATGTAAAGAAGAAAAATAAATTTATTGTATTGCTTGCTTCATGGGTTTCATGAGCAAGATATTTTATTTTTGAGTCAAGACTCCCATTGAGAGCCTTTAGGATTTATTTGTCATCTAGTCATAAAATGTTAGAGTCATTGTCATGTAATGAAGTCATGTTACACTTTGTAAAAGCTCAAACTTGTCTATGTAAAGTATCCAGTAAGACCTTGTCACTTATCCTCTTCAAGTCGGCCTACAACAATGCAAGAACATGCTAGAAGAAGTCAGCATAACCCTTGAGATCATGTCAGCCTAAAGGACATGACAAGAAGTGTATATATAGCCTAACTCGGCCTCACTTGAAGGCAAGAAACTCGACTTGCATTCGATCAAGAGAAGTACGAAGAAAGAGGCTACGAAGAGAAGTGTGAAGGAGGTCTCTTCTGGGGCAACAAAATAGATTATTTTGGGGCAGCGAAGAAGGCATTCTTCTGGGCAAGCGAACGAGAAGTTTCTTCTAGACAAGCGAAGGGGAGATTTCTTTCTAGGGCAAGGATTCTTCTAGGTGACCGAGATAGAGATCTAGAGACCGAGTTTCTCTAGAGGAGACCAGTGAAAGCCTAGAGACCAAGATTCTCTAGGGAAGCCAAGAAGGAGTAGTGTGAATAATAGAGACCGAGTTTCTCTAGGAGTTGAGGACGAACGTTCAAGATCAAGAGGAAAGTCGAGAAAGAAAAGAGACAGAGCATCAAGGTTAGTGACAAGGCTCCTGGGAGGATACTAGAGTCAAGGATTTGTGTCATGGTCTTGGTGCTCACCAATTGAAGATCTAGAAGAAGAATTTTGATCGGGTTTTCCTCTCAAGAGGTGAGAGGTTTTGGCCTTGGCTGAGAAGCCTACATACTTTGTCACTTGTCTTTTATTGTGCATAATGGTAATTGTCTTGATGAAGAGAACACAATAAGAACATAACGATGAAAAGACTATAAGCTAAGAAGTAAAAGAATATCACAAGAAATTATCAAGCAGAGAAATCTATAAACTATTCATGCCCTAGATTTCTCAACATGGTATCAGAGCTTAGGTGTTGAAGTCAAGAAGGGGCATTCAAAGCAAGTGGAAACACGAATCGAGTTTCAAAGAGGGATCAAAGCAAGTCAGAGAACACCAAGCAAGAAATCAAGATCCACCAAAACCCTAGATCGAAGAAATCTACACCAACAAGAGTCTCGAAACTATCTTCAAGAAGGAAGCAAGAAGAAAGATCGAAACCCTAGAAGCACTTCAAAGATCATCACTCATACATCACCAAATAAGTGGAAGCTCTTCAAATCTAAGGAAGGTTAGATCGAAAAGCAATATTCTCTCTATTGAAGAAAGGATCATCTGGAACAACAACATTATCAAGTTGAATGTTCTATCTTCACAAGTAAGTAGATTTTCCTTATTCTAGTAAAAATGTCTTCATGCTTCAAGGAGAACCAAAAGCTAGTTGGGATATCAAACTTCCTTGTATGGAAAAGAAGGATAGACATAATCCTCGAAGTAAATGAAGTCATTAATCATGTCCATGGAAAGGTCTCCAAGCCATCCAAAGAACAAGCATTATCTGAGATTCTGAATACATGGAAAAGGATCTCAAGGCTCAAAAGATTCTTAAGGAGTCTATCAAAGATCCTCTCATTTCCTATGCAGACAAGCTGGAGACATCTAAAGAAATATATGGTAAGCTGGGAGACCTTTTCTCTAAAAGCACAATAGAAAAGATCATATCACTTAGATTTGATATATATAAATTGAAGGTGTCAAAGGATGAAGGGATATCGTCGTGTCTTTCAAAAGCATCTCAAATAAAAGGGAAATTGCAGGATCTAGGAGAGATGGTATCTGATAACGAAATAATCTCCGTTATTCTAAATGCATTGACTGATGAACAAGGTAACCTCATATCTACTAGAGAAGAGGAAGTTATCCCATTCATCAATTTATGGTCTCTCTGCTCAGATAGAAGGGATCAATTAGTGACAAGAAGAAAAGGGAAATTTGGAAAGTTTGATCCTCCAAAGAAAAAGAAGTGTTGAAATTTCTAAGTTTAACCCGTTAGAAATTCTTCCTGTACTATCTGATTTATTTCTTCCTACTTGTTCAATTACTTAACAAGTTATTTACCATGTAAATACTGAAAATAAATACAAGTACAATATCAACACATACAGATCATCAAATGAAAGTAAACAAGCACACAAGTGACACCGTTGTTTTTGGAATAATGTCCCCAGAAAAACCCAATGCGAGAAAACCGGTGCAACTATTCAGAGGGTTTTATTATTATGCAGTTTCAGAATACAAGCTGGGTGCCAAAAATGGCTCACCCAACAGAGAATGCCCTCGGCAGTAGTACCTCTCAGTCGGAAACAGATATTCCGGCTAAATCACCGGATGAATGATCTCACAAAAACAATGCAGCTTCTGCTACTCTGCATCACTCTGATAGGGATTGCGTCACCCTATCCGGCTCTCCAGTCTTAGTATGTCCCACGAAATGCTCCCAGCGTTGCCTCTAGGCCCTGCGTCAGCCTCTCTGGCCCAGCGTCAACCTCTCTGGAGTCTGGACTCTGCGTCAACTTCTAGAGCCTCTGCGTTAGCCCCTGTACCCTCTGCGTCTCACACGCTAGCCCTCTCTGGCTCTGCGCAACTCCTGGCTACCTCTGCATGGCCTCTAGCTAGCTCAGCATCCCTCTTCCGACTTTGCGCTGATCCTCTTGGTACTCACTCTGCCTCTCTGCTATGTATTCACTGCCCCTCAGCTGCAACTTAGATCACTCACTCAATTTCCTCAACAAACCCTGCCCCAGAAAATCGAGTTCTTGATCTCTCTTGGTGTGTTTTCCAGCTGACCCTCAAGCCTCCTCTTATACTTTTCTCGATGGTCCATCAATGACCGAGATTAAATCTCTAATCAACGGCTAAGATTAGATTCTTTATCCATGTATTTTGGACCATTCTAACCTAGTTTTATCTGTGTCTCACACATTGGCCCTCTCTGGCTCTACGCAGCTCCTGGCTGCCTCTAGCTGGCTCTGCGTCCCTCTTCCGACTTTGCGCTAATCCTCCTGGTACTCACTATGCCTCTCTGCTATGTATTCATTGCCCCTCAACTGCAACTTAGATCACTCACTCAATTTCCTCAGCAAACCCTACCCTAGAAAATCGAGTTCTTGATCTCTCTTGGTGTGTTTTCCAACTGACCCTCAAGCCTCCTCTTATACTTTTCTCGTTGGTCCATCAACAGCCGAGATTAAATCTCTAATCAACGGCTAAGATTAGATTTGGCTTGATCCATGACTTTTGGACCATTCTAACCCGGTTTTATATTAATACCCATTAATATTTTATTTTTCCTAAGTTTAGACTTAGTAACTCCATTAAAAATATTGATTATTTTAATATCTCCCAAACCGGTTAGAATCTACCCAAACCATTTCTGGTTCTTGGAGATCTCATGTGCTTTAGCCTCTCCACCAATTTTCGTGGCTAGAGCACATCCGATGCTACCCCAAATCAACAAGAAAAACATGGCTAAGGAAAGATGTTATGGTTGTCAAAAACTTGGGCATTATAGAAGAGATTGTGCTAAATGCAAGAGGGACAAGGAAGAAGCCCATATTATTGAAGAAGTGAAAGGACCTAAGACAAAGAAGTTTAAGAAGGAAGAAGTAAAAAGATGTCTATTATGACTGAGATGATCTTCTTCAGCAAAAGGTTCCTTCCACTTGTAATTTATAGATAGAAAGCAATGTAAATAAGATAGGATGCATCAAAATTAGAAAATAGCATTATGATAGAAGCATTAGAAGTAAGAGCTCATGGCATGGAAAGCAGAAAGAATGTCTGGAATAAATTATGTTGTTTACAAAGAATAAGCGCTCTTGGAAACCTCACTGAAATCCCAAGTGATACTTATAGAAAGAAGTAGAGGTCATCATCGACTAGGATCATCATACAATAGTGAATAAGGAAACATATGTTGGGTGAGGATATGAAAGATCCTCAAGTTTCTCTGATGGAATCCTTATCAAAGGATTCACCGATTTAGAAAGAAAGCAAGAGTTTCATAAGGAATTCCAACTCGTGGGATTCAAGGGATGATGGTATGATGACATAACAAAGAAGTAGGTCTAAAAGATAAAGTTCTTTAGTTCAAATGAAACTGCTATAGGAAGTCTTGATGACCGAAAGGAAGGATGAGGTATGTATGCTTGCATAGGATGTTATGAAAGTCATGTCCATGGTTGCAGATAATATGGATCACTATTTCCACCTTGGGAAACATGATCAAGAGAAGAAGGGATTTCCTCCTCCAAAAGATGGCAGAAAAAGCATAAGTCACACTACATGAAATCAACATAATATGTTATCATATAAATCATGAGGAAGTTGACTACAATTAAGGAACTCTGATTGGAAGCTCCTGGGAATAAAGTGTGTGAAAAGAAAGGAAGAGATCGTGAAAATATGAAACAAGGGTAGAAGGCATTCAACATCCGAGACCAAGAAGAGTTTACCGAGGGATCAAGAGATCGAATTTCTGAAGTGAGAAGTTCTCAGGAGGAAGTTCTGATCGAGGAGATTTCTTGCATTTGAGGGGCAGGGATAGCATCTGGAGAGAGATATTTTCTCAGCGGGAGAATCATCAACAGAGAGAGGCAGAGAGTGATCCAATAGCCTAGACACAAAGGCTGACGTAGGGCCATGAAGGGCCACACATAGGCATCACAAAGGGTGAGAGAGAGTCTGAGATTTTGCTAGGCAGAGTCAGTTTCAGAAGATAGAAGCTAGGGTGTGAGACCAGGAGGCTAAGAGAAGAGACTTCGGGCAACAAATCAATCAGCAAACTAGGTGACGCAGAGCCTAGAGAGGTTGACACAGAGATTGTGTGAGGACTGCGCAAAGCAGCATAGGGCCTGCCATAGGCATTTCATTCAGTATCCGGATCAGTCGGGATTTTATCAATGATTGTGTGAGGTAATCTCACAAATCTTTCTTCCAGTATTTATCTCTGTAACAGAATAACCTAAGAGGTATTCAGAGATGTATTCAGAATTTTCTATTGCTTAATAATAATAAACCCTCATATTTGTTGCACCGGTTTTCCTACATTGGGTTTTTATGGGGACATTTGTCCAAAATTAACAGTGTCTATTGCATTGTATTTTCTTTCTTGCTCAGTATCTTGTTTCCGCATAATATTTAATTAAGTGAAGGTTGCAGTGTATGTATTATGATATTTTCCTTAGGAAACTACAAGTAATTTGTTTAAAGGAATTTAACAAATAGGAGTAATAGCATCAGTTACCACAGTAGGGGTCCCTGTAGAGGAATTTTCACATGGTATCAAAGCTGCAGGTGAAGCAAGAAGAGCAAAGCCAATAGATCCAGCGCTGAGCAAAAGAGGGAATTTGAAAAGGCTATAGGAAGCAGCAATTCGAAACCCCAAAGGGTTTGCGTAGTTCTTAGCCGAAGGGTTGAAAATTCGAAGCAGTCTCTCTCCAAGTGAGTCGACGAAGAGAATGGCTTCTGGTTCGAATTTTTGTCAATACAGAGGGAGCAGCGCTGAAGCCTTAGCATGAGGACAGCTGGTGGAATGCAGATTTTTCTGCAGGCAGTTTGTTGGGCAGAAAATCGTCAAAAGAAAGAGGAGAAGCACGACTGAGGGAATTTCTTCCTCAGAGAATACCTTCCAAGGAATTTGAATTCTCTAGAGATGAGCAGCAGCAAGGGGTAGTAGTTTTACTAGCTCCAGCAGGGAATGCATAGGCTAGCCCAGCAGCAGCACAGAGGAGAAAGGAGGTCATTTGAATTTCTATTTTTGGCAGAAATGGAAACAAGTGGCTTGAGGGATCAGGACAAGTTGGACGGAGCATCCAACTACGTCATCTGGAAGGCTAGAATGTCATTCCTTCTAGATGAGCATGCCCTCAAGGCATACATCGACACCACAGTGGCTATCCCTGCAAATGCAGATCCGTTGAAGAAGTACAGATCAGAGATGGTGAAGGCCAAGAGAATGATCCTCGATGGAGTCAAGGATCACGTGGTGTGTCACGTTGCTAGTAGAGGGACTGCTAAGGAGATGTGGGATGCCTTGGCCATGTGATATCAAGGATCTTCCGAGTAGTGGAAGATGTACTTAGAGCAGAAGCTGAGATCTGCTCAGATGTAGAAGGGAGAGTGTGTGGATCCATTCCTCACGAAGCTGAAGGAAACCCGTGATGAGTTGTCTATTGTGGGGCATACACCTCAAGATTCAGAGTTGGTTAGACTGGCCCTCAATTCTGTCTCAAATGAGTGGCAAGTCTTTGTCCAGAGTATCCTAGGTAGAGCAGCATTGCCGAATTGGGATGAGATGTGGGAAACTCTAAAACAAGGGGAGCTGAGGAGAGACTTAGTCAAGGTTAAACTTGATGGAAGTAGCAACAGCGGTGGGTTGAAGACCAAGGAGGAGGAAGATAATGCAGCCCTTGCATCAAAGGGACTGCAGGAGCAGCGGAGACATAAGAAGGACGTCTCGAAGATCAAGTGTTTCAGGTGTGGTGAGATGGGTCACTACGCTACATAGTGTCATCTCATAAAGAAGGACAAGGATGAGAAACATGATCCGAAGGCTGTGCCCGCGAAGATCGAAGAGGAGTTCACCATGGCAGCAGAGATATCTCTAAGAGGGAGGTGGGCTGATTTAGAATTGTAGTTCGAAAGAGCTACAGATGGGCAGGATCCTTGGGGAGTCCACCTCTTGGATCAACACCGTACTACGGGAGCCTAGTTTTGCAGTAGCAGGATGGACTAGTGTCAGATGGTGCTGAGGAGTGTTGGGGAGACAGTTGCAGTGGCTAGGAGCACCAGAGACTGAACAGCGCAGAGCAAAGTTGGCAGCAGTGCAGATGGCACAGAGCAAAGGTCGGTAACAGTGCAGTAGATTCAAAGGGTCAGTGCAGAGACTAGCAGTAGTCAGGCTCTAGAATTCATGTGACATCATACTAAACACAGATAGTCCAGTAATTTTGGATGTTTTTCCGTTGCTATAAGCAACAGTTTACAATGCAATGGTAGTTGGCAGTGGCAGTGGCAGTGCTAGCAGCAGCACAGATGCAACACTTGAGAGGGAGTTGTAGTATGAATGCAGTGTTCACAGTGGCAGTGTCAGCAGCAGTACAGGTGCAACAGCAGCGCCGTAGTTGTTGGACAACATGTCAGACATCAACAACGCAGAGGACAATGCTTCAAAGTCAGAGCAGTGTGCAGAAGCGTATATTGCTAGAGCACATTCCTCACTAAGAGGGAGTGTTGATTTGGGGTAGCATTGGATGTGCTCTAGGCCTCAAATTTTACAGGGAGGCTTGGGCATGTGTATTCCAAAGAACCTAGAAAGCATTTTGGGAAATTCCACCTAGAGACAATTTTATTAAAATAATTAATATTTTTTAATGGGATCCTAAGTCTAAATATAGGAAATTAAAAATATTAATGGGTATTAATCTAATTGTGAGTGTAACTTCTAGAAGAAGACAAGGATCAAGCTAAAATGATCTTAGCCATTGATTAGCTTTTAATCTGGGCCGTTGAATCTCAATGACAAGATTATTTAAGGGAGCTTGAGGATCACTTGGAAAACACACCGAGAGGTCAAGAGATCGAATTTCTGAAGTGAGAAATTCTCAGGAGGAAGTTTTGATCTAGGAGATTTCTTGTAGTTGAGGGGCATGGATAGCATCCGAAGAGAGATTTTCTCAGCCGGACAATCATCAGCAGAGAGAGGTAGAGAGTGATCCAGTAGCCCAAATGCAAAGGTTGACACAGGGCCACGAAGGGCCACACAGAGGCAATGTAGAGGGTGAGAGAGAGTCTGAGATTTGTTGGGCAGAGTCAGTTTTAGAAGCCGGAAGCTGAGGTGTGAGACCGAGAGGCTTAGAGGAGAGACTCCGGACAACAAATCGATCAACAGATTGGGTGACGCAGAGCCTAGAGAGGTTGACGCAAAGACTGCGTAGAGCAGCGTAGGGCCTACCAGAGGCACTTCATTCAATATCCAGATCAGTCGGCATTTTCCCAGTGATTTTGTGAGATAATCTCACAAATCTTTCTACCAGTATCTCTCTCTGTAACTGAATAACCTGAGAGGTATTCAGAGATGTATTCAAAATTTGCTACTGCTTAATAATTTTAAACCCTCAGATCTGCTGCACCGGTTTTCCCGCATTGGGTTTTTTCAGGGACATTTGTCCAAACATAACGGTGTCTATTGTGTTGTATTTTCTTTCTTGCTTAGTATCTTGTTTCTACATAATATTTAATTAAGTGAAGGTTGCAGTGTATGTATTACGATATTTTCCGTAGGAAACTGCAAGTAATTTGTTTAAAGGAATTTAACGAATAGGAGTAATATCATCAATTGTTGCAGTAGGGGTTCCTGTATAGGAATTTTCACACTTTGCTAAAGATTGCTTCTTTATCAACCACGAAACCAGACAACCACCTAGATAGAAGGTTGCTCCACTAATGCTTTTACGATCATCAACACTACAGCACAGAACCAGCAGAAGTTGTATGCCGATAGGGGTCGAGTGGAGAGACAGTTCGAGGTAGGGGACATGGTCTACCTATGATTATAGCCATACCGACAGTCGTCACTAAAGCAGAAGGGGGCGGAGAAGCTCAAGCCCCGCTTTTATGTGCTGTACAAGGTGATACGCAAGATTGGACAGGTTGCATATGAGCTGGAGCTGCCCCAAGGCAGCAAGATTCATAACGTTTTTCATGTATCATGCCTGAAAAAGGCATTGGGGCAACAGGTGACAGTGACAGATGAGCTACCACCCATGGATGACGAGGGGCATTTGGTATTGCAGCCGGAGGCTATCATTGATACCAGGGAGAGGCAGCTGTGGAGCAGGACGGTCCGGGAATTCTTGGTGAGGTGGAAGAATTTGCCGGATGAGGATGCCACTTGGGAGAGTGAGAGGATCTTGCAGCATCCATCACTTTAGTTGCTTAAGGACAAGCAACATTTTGCTGGGGGAGACTATAATATTCCTAATTAGCTATGGCTAATTGGAATATTGATTTTGTTCAATTTTTGCCTTCTATAGTTATTTGTAAATAAAAAGTGAGGAAGGGGGACATAACTCACTTTAGAATAAAAAAGTCACTTCCTAAGTAGCACAACGTTGTGACTTAAAGGGGAGCCAAGGGGGCCAAAGGGGGACGCAGAAATGGAGCCCACGTAGACACATGGAGAGACTGCACAGGAGGGAAGAACACATGGCAAGAGGAGAAGCACGCAAGAGGAGGTGAGCCTAGGGATTGTGAAAGGCAGAGGCTATAAAATAGAGAGGAGCCCCCTCATTTTGGATCATTCAGTTATGTGCATTTTGAGCTAGTCGTTTCGACTTCTAAGCACGCTGGTTGTTTAGCTAGTCTGCAGCACTGTTTAGTGCATTGAGTGTCTCCGTTCGGAGATCTCACCCTTAGCCCCGGGGGACTTCGAGTGCCTGCTCGGGCAAGGTATTTCCTTGGCATTTTAGCAGTAGTTTTATCAGCATTCCAGCAGCAGTTTTAGCAGCGTTTTGGAGGACTGCGCAGCACTGGGAGAGGGACGCAGTTCCTTTTGGTTGTAGTGCTGGATTGGGGTTTTGCAGGTGGATTTATGCTGGGAGATTGAGCAGGGGTCCAGCTCTTGTCTCATTGGAGGATTTTTGGCAGGATTTCAGGCAGTGTTACAGGCAGAGTTTAGAGGGGCTTTCTTCAATGACAGCGCAGGGCTTTGAGAAACTACGCAGAACCCCAAGAGGGTGTTTTTCGGGGGTCGGCCATTCCAGGAAAGCTTTCTAGGTTTCTTGAGTAGAGCCCAAATCCAAAGTTTCAGCTTTTTCCGAGGAGGGGAGCAGCCCCAAATCATCATTTGTTTCCTAGTAGCAGCAGCAGCACAACAGCAGCATCCACGCAGAGAGGCCATTCTTGTCATTCTGAGAGTATTTCTTCACTTGCCTTGTGCAAGTCGAGGTGCCATCTATCTAATCACCTCTTGTACTCATTTTATTGCTCAGTATAATAAAATGGCTTAGCATTTCTGACTGCGTTTCTTGTGCATCTGCTTATATTTCCAGCTTACATTATTATATGCTGTTCCACTGTTATTTTATCACTTCTGGGTTATTATCTCATTTGCATATTGGGGTTTGAGGAATATTTTGGGTTAGGAATATTACATTAATGCTCTTACGCACCTCTTACACTCTCTTACACATTTTAATGACTCGTCATAAAAACATTCCTCTTACACCTCTTTAATGCATATGTTACACTTCTCCTTAATGGCTCGAATTGCTAAGGCATGTGTTCTCCTTCTTTCTGGCACAAGTCACTAAGGCATGCATACTCCTTCTTGATGGCATGAGTTACTAAAGCAAGTGTACCTCCTTTATGGCATAAGTTACTCTCTTATTTTGGCATATTTAACTTCTCAAGGCATGGGAGTTACTTCTTCATGAATTCGACCTCCTTGCTCTTCCTATATATCCTCTCTACTACTCACTTGTGCATTGTAAAAGGAGAGTACAAACTTGAGAAAGAGAGAACTAGAGAGACTATGGAAGAACTGACAGGGAGAGTGAGAGTCTTGAGAGTAAGAGAAGAAATTGGTGAGCCAAAGATATTCAATGTTTGCATCAGCTACTGCTATCAGAGATCTTCAGATTTGGGTGAACTTCATCTCTCTCATTGTATTTTGTATCTCTACTAAACATGTAATTTCTAATAGAAGAAGGATTTGGTTGGGTTTTCCCCTTGTGGGTTTTTCCCTGGTCATTGGACCAAAACTCACTGTGTCTTATTGAGTTCTTGGTTATCTTTTATTGTGTATATGGTTTATATTCTATCCATAATATAAACCTAATGGGCCTAATGGTTAAGAGCATGTGTTTCCTCCTAAGAGGTCACAGGTTCAAAACCAGAGGGGGGTAGAGTATGTATGACTTCGTAGACTTAGCAGTCAAATCGCTGCGCGGAGGTGGGTCCCTTGTCCCACAAACAAGGGGGTCTCATACACCAATTTGGTATCTGGCTTGGCTGTGACCTTAAAAATGGATATTATTATTATTATTATTATTTATAATAGTTTAACTAATGTCGCAGATTAAAGAAGTTATTGGATCAAGTAATTGTTACAGCATAAAACTTCAAAATTTCAACAAGAAATCATGTTGGTTCCCGGGGTACATTGTAGCCATGAGCAACATTATTCAGGCTGAACCATGCACTTTTGAGGAAGCAATGAAAGATCATGTATGTAAAGAAGCAACGACCGAAGAATATGAATTCATCATACACAATGATGTATGGGAAGTAGTTCCAAGACCCTAAGGTAAGTCTCTTGTGACTTCTAAATCATTATATAAAATTAAACATAATGTGGATGGCAGTATTGAAAATATAAATCTAGATTTGTGGCTAGAGGTTTCTCTCAGAAAGAGGGAGTAGACTATGATGAGATTTTTGCAACCGTTGCTCGATACACTACTATCAGATCTATTGTGACCCTAGTTGCTATCCAAGGATGGACTATTCACCAAATCAATGTGAAAACTACTTTTCTATATGGCTTCCTCAAGGAAGAAGTATTAGTGGAGCAACCACAAGGCTTTGAAGTGCATGACAAGAAAACTAATGTGTGTAAACTAAAGAAAACTATCTATGGATTGAATAAAGCCCCAAGAGCTTGGTATGCCCGCATTGATAGCTTTTTGATGAAGCTTAGATTTACCAGAAGTAATGTTGATCCAAATCTCTACTTCAAGACGATCCAAGGTATGCATTTGATTTTGGTATTATATGTTGATGATGTTGGAATTTCTAAGTCTAATTGTTAGAAACCCTTCATGTACTTTCTGATTTATTTTGGCCTACTTGTTCTGATTAATTAACAAGTTATCTACCATGTAATTACTGAAAATAAATACGAGCACATGCTCAACACATTATAGATCATCAACTGAAGAAAACAAAAAAAGCACACAAGTGACACTGTTGGTTTGGGACCAATGTCCCCGAAAAAACCAAATGCAGGAAAACTGGTGTAGCTATCTGAGGGTTTTAAATTTTTAATTATTAAAGCAATTTCAGAATACAATCTGGGTGCCAAAACCAACTCACCCAACGAAAAATAATCTCGGCAGTAGTACCTCTCAGTCGGAGGCAGATATTCCGGCTAAAACCTCGGATAAACAATCCCACAACTCTCAGCTCCTAATCTGCCCCACAAAATCTCCAGTGTCTACCTCTAGGGACTGTGTCAGCCCTTTCTGGCCCAGAGTCACCCTAACTCGCCCTGCGTTAGCCTTTGGAGGCACTGCGCAGCTCCTCGCTGCCTCTGTGTGGGCTCTGACTGGCTCTACGTGATCCTCTAGCTAGCTCTGCGTCCCTCTCTCCCATCTTCTGCACTGATCCTCCCGGTACTATCTCTACCTCTCTGCTTCTGTATTCACAGCCCCTCAACTACAACTCTGATCACTCCTTTGATTTCCTCAGCAAACCTCGCCCGAGAAAATCGAATTCTTGATCAACTCGGTGTGTTCTCCAAGTGACCCTCAAGCCTCCTTTTATACTTTTCTCGTTGACAATTCAACAGTCGAGATTAAGTCCCTAATTAATGGTTAAGATTAACCCTGGCTTGATCCATGACTTTTGGACCCTTCTAACACAGTTTTATATTAATTCACATTAATATTTTATTTTCCCTAAGTTTAGACTTAGGGACTCCATTAAGAATACTAATTATTTTAATATCTCCCAAACTGTTTAGAATCTGCCTAAACCATTTCTGGGTATTGGAGATCTCATGTGCTTTAGCCTCTCCACCAATTTCCGTTGCTAGAGCACATCCGATGCTACCCCAAATCAACAGATGACTTATTCTTGACAGGTGGAGAACCTCTTATACTCCAGTCTAAGAGGATGTTAGCTTCCGAATTTGAAATGAAAGATCTTCACTTGATGCACTACTTTCTGGGCCTAGAGGTATGGCAAAGACCTGGTGAGATTTTCCTCTCTCGAGGAAAATATGTTGTCAAGCTTCTAGAAAGATTTGGTAAGACAGAATGTACGTCCGCGATCACACCAATGGAAATGAATTTCAAAAAGTTGTGGTGAAGCTGTAGGACCTAATTTGGCTAATCTTTCTGAGTATTGACAATTGATTAGGGCACTAATGTTCTTAATGATCAATAGAATGGACATATGTTTTGCGGTCAATACTCTGAGCCAATATATGATTAAGCCATCACATGCACACTCGATTGTTGCAAAGCATGTGCTGAGATACCTGCATGGGACCATCAATCTTGGATTGAGATATACTGCTCGAGATGTGAGACTACATGGGTACTCTGATTCTAATTGGGCCAGTAACTTTCATGATAGAAAGAGCACATCTGGATGTAGCTTTAGCTTGGGATCTGCCATGATATCTTGAATGAGTAGAAAACAAACCTCTATTGCCCTTAGCACAGCTAAAGTCGAGTACATTGCTACTAGCATGGCTAGTTGTGAGGCAGTATGGTTGAGGAAGCTCTTTGGAGAGTTATTTGAGCATGTACTGGATATGACAGTAATATACTATGACAATAAGAGTGGGATTCGACTTGCAGAGAATCTCGTGTTCCATGAAAAGTCCAAGCACATTGAGATCAAATATCACTATATCTGGGATATGGTGCAGAAAGGAGCAGTGAGGCTCCATCATATTGTAATTGATGATCAGGTAGTTGATATACTTACCAAGCCTTTGCCAAGAGGAAAGTTCTTTGTATTCAGAGAGCAACTTCGACTTACAGAAGTGAGCCTTCCTGGTGGGGGCAGTCATGGATGGTCAAGAACATTGAGTTATGTTCTTCCCTCTTGTTTGGGCTCACAAGTTGGGAATGGAGCCAGGAGAGCTACTGGGGTTGAGGGAACTCTTAACTATAGGTTGTGCACAATCCTTTTCTCATGTTGACAAGTGGTAATCCCCCCTACCATGAAGTTTGGGACTTGCCAAGAGTATACCCCAATATGCATCCTACCAACAAGTTGGGCTTGTTGGGATGGGCCAATGGGTGTAGCTTGGTTGTGTGATCCTTGTCATGTGTTGACAAGGGGTAATCCCCCCATGCAAAAATGAGACTTGATTGTGTGTGATCCTTGTCATGTGTTGATAAGTGGTAACCCCCCCCAAAGTTTGTGGATGCGGGTGTTCTACCACTTGACTCTTAAAGAAAATCTTGGTTGTGTGTGATCCTTGGCATGTGTTTACAAGTGGTAATGCCCCTAAGTCTATGTCAAGGTGGGAAGATCAGTGGATATAGGGTGATCAAAATGCCTTCTTCCTGAGAGAAGCCTTGAGCCACGAATCTAGCCTTGAATTTATCTATGCTTCCATCTACAACATGATTGATCCTATACAGCCACTTAGAGGTTACCACTGATTTGTTTTCCGGTTTTGGCACAATTTCCCAACCTCCATTCTCCATAATAGATTGGTATTCCTCATTCATTGCATTCTTCCATTCTTCGTGTTTGGTTGCTTCTTCGAAAGTGGAAGGTTCATCTTCAATGAGCTTTGGCATGTATGTTGCACATCCTGAGTATCTTTTCGGTTCCTTGCTCTCCCTGAATCTTCCTCTTGCAGTGTGACCTTTTGCTTCTTGAAGTGTAGAAGTTAACCAGTTAAGTCTCTTTCTTCTTTCAGGGAGAGAGATTGGTTCATTAGGAACTTGAATCCTCCTCATCATAATCGGATGGGAGATCTTTAGATTTCTTGAAGGCAATGCTCTCTTCAAAAATTACATCTCTTCTTACTTCTATTTGATGTCCTTCCTTTATGTAGATCCTGTAAGCCTTGGAAGAGTTTCTATATACAACAAATATTCCTTTCTTGCTTGCGGGATCTAGCTTCTTTCTTTTGTCCTTGAGAATATGAATATATACAGGACACCCAAATATCTGGAGATGATCAATATTTGGTTTCTTCCCAATGAAAACTTCTTCTAGAGTTATATTGCCAAGTGACCTGTGAGGACTTCTATTTTGAATGTATACTACAGCCTTTGTTGCTTCTCCCCATAGGAATTTAGATAGATTTTGATCATGGAACATAGCCTTGACACTTTCTTCTATTCTTTCGTTCTGCTACTCCATTTTGCTTGGGATTGTATGGAACTATAAGCTCCCTCTTAATCCCAACCTCCTTATAGAAAGCAATGATTTCTTTGGAAGTATACTCGCCTCCATTGTTTGACCTTAGAACCTTTATCTTTCTTTCTGTAAGATTTTCTACCTCTGCCTTGAATTCTTGAAATTTTGTGAATACTTTGTCCTTGGATTTAAGTAAATAAACCCAAGTTTTCCTTGAATGATCATCAATGAAAGTAGCATAATATAGATGACCTCCAAGTGATTTAGACATGGGACCACATACATCAGAGTGGATGCGATCTAGAATCTCTTGAGCTCTAGATGTACTATTTGTAAATGGTTTCTTTGCATTCTTTCCCAAAGCACAGCCTTTGCAGACTCCTCCATGGTCTTCTTTGAGATTTGGTATCCCATTTACAATGGAGTTTAGAGTAACCAAGATCTTGTAATGAAAATGGCCGAATCTTCTATGCCAAAGTTCACATGGACTTATCTCAATGTGGACAAGTGCTTGATTTAGAGGAGATGAGAGTCTATAGAGTCTTCCTTCTCAAACTCTAATGGTTCTAGCTTTTTCAATGCTAGAATCTTTAGCCGAAACCACTACTTTACCATCTACAAAAGAAACTCTCTCCTTTTTCTTCTAATGATGAAACAGAAATAAGATTTTTGTACAAACCTGGAACATATAGAATGTTGTTGAGATGAATGTTACCTCCTCCTTCCAGCTCAATTGATGTAGATCCAATGCCTTTTACCGGATAGTTCTTGTTGTCACCAAGCTCCACAGTGTATGAGGACTTCCCTTTGGATAGGGTTTTGAGTTGCTTGTTGCTTGTGAAATCCATTCATGTGTCTTGAAGCTCCACTATCTATCACCCATATATTTTCATCTTGAAATGTTCCGGTGAGGGCTGAGAACAATCCTTCATTCTTTGAAGATTTGAGATCTTTGGAAGAGAAGAGACTATTCCATACTGCATTGAAAGTTTTCTTGATGAGACTTCCTAATGATGAACACTTCTTTATAATAGGGTTGACCCTTTTCATGCCTTGTTCAAACCATAGCTCTGATACCATGTTGAAGAATCCAAGGCAAGATGACATTAATAATTCTTCTAACTATGATAATTGCTTGTGATGTCTTTTTACTTATTATGATTATCTTCTTCTTATTATTATTATAGTGTGTTCTTCAATCATCAAACAGCTACCAAAACAAGAAGATCAACAAGATACAAGTACACAAGATGTAGGCTCCAAGCCAGGGCAAAACCTCTCCTCTTGAGAGGAAAACCCTTCAATCTCTTCTTATTGATTCTTTATTGACGAATACCAAGACCCCTGACCAACGCTGAAGCCCTTCCAAGACCAAGATCAGCTTCTCAAGTATGTGCTTGCTTCACTGCTTTCCAAACCCAGCAGAATCTCTTCCGAAAACACTACTTCGACCTCCATCCACAGCGTTTTGGCCCTAACTGCAGATCTACAACTTCGGCCCCCCAACAGCGACTTCTACTTCGCATGTGTGGACTAGAACTGCTTCTTCTTTGCCTCCAGCTGCCTCGCTTGACCTTATTTGTCTTCAAGATCTAGAAGGGGACTTTATTGGCCCTTCCTTTAGCTCTTCTTCACCAGATCAAACCTCCACAATTAAACCATAGCCCAGCAACAGAAACCCTAATGAAAAATTGTAGAATTTCAGCCCTCTTCTTTGCACATGTGGAGAGATAGAGAGAGAGAGAGAGGAACCCAAAACACTTCTTCTCCTTCTTCTGCCTTCTTCACTTGCTCTTTTCTGCTTCTTCCTTCGCATGAGAGAGGAATTATTGTGTCCAAATGAGGTCGAGTTGTCTCATATATATAGGTCTTCCAGGGGTACGAATTCCAGCTTCTACACTGACTTGGTCTTGGAAGGCTCATTATAATACAAAAATAATTATTTTTACAATTTACAAGATGCTCGATGGGGTCTTCATATTATGACAATATCCCTATTTGACTTCTTGACCTAGGACAATCCTAGAAGCACTTTCAATTAGTGTTTGACCAATAAAACAAATTTCTTGGCCAAGAAACCCAAGCTCAATAATAATAATAATCATTTTTCTTTCTTTTACAAAATACAAGAATCAAAAGTACATTTCATATTTATGAAGACCGAACCTAGTTACATTTTCTTCAATGGTGAGATTGCACATAACTCATTGATAAGAACTCTTGTTGTTAGGGATTCATCACAACTTAAAGTACTTAAAACATTAAGCTAATCTCAAAACTAATAATTTCACTCATTATCATTGCATAAGCATTTTAGGCTTCACTTGCATTAAAAACTTACCTCCAAGCATAAGCATGGTTGATAGACTCCTAGGACAACCCTCTCATCTAGCTTGAGGGATTCATCCTTTCTTAGTGGTTAACGTAGTAACCTTGCAGTCGTCAGAGCCACAATCTCTAGAGTGTCGAAGGCACTAGGTGGTTGGAACACAGGGGGAGGTATCGTTAATCAAGTCTTCGCTTGCTTCCCGTTGGCTTCCATCCCACAACCTACTCTAAAGATTGTTCTTAAAATAGTTAAGGGAAAGGTTCTATTAGAGTCAGTATTTGCATACTGCCATCCGTGATCAAAACTCCTCTTTTATATCATATTAGGGTCCTATTCTGAAATTTTTGTCATTCCACCTAGGTCCTCATTCAAAAATTTACTCACTGATGGTAGCCCTATGTCAAAAGCCCTACTCTCTCTCAAAAATCAATATTTGTTGGCCCACCTTCTTGTGTCTTACTGAGCATACATTGATCATAAAAGCTCATTTCATCATGTTTGA
Source organism: Pinus tabuliformis (assembly GCA_031772625.1). Taxonomy (NCBI): domain Eukaryota; kingdom Viridiplantae; phylum Streptophyta; class Pinopsida; order Pinales; family Pinaceae; genus Pinus; species Pinus tabuliformis. The sequence goes on from CM062804.1 coordinate 207,683,264, forward strand.
TGGCAGTCAAGTCCACATGGAGTCTACTCATTCAAGGTCCCATTAGGTCATTAGGTTTCATTCTTTCAAAGTCCAATAATACTCCATTTCACTGCATAAAGCCAGCAAAAAGTATGAGAGTGAGAAAAATAATATCATTTTGTCATTTAAAGAGGATTGGCAAACATGTAATTATCCTTGCCCAAGTTCTAATTTTCATTCCAAGTTATTAGTTTTAGTTTAGATTGTAATTTTATTCTAAAAACAGAGATGTAATATTTTTTCTAATTTATGTAATTTTATGTTCATTATATGTAATAAGTTACTATTCCTAAGCTATCAACTCAAAAAACTGTGTGCCAACTTCATCCAAGCAAATTCAAATGTGAAAAGTGCCAAAACTCTAGCATCATCCACTTGCAAAAAAGAAAGAGTGTAAAGGGAAATTAGCAAGCATTTCAAAAAGGAGAAGAGAAACATTAGAAAGTGGGTTTTTAAAAGCTAATGATCAATTTCACTCAAGTATAAAGGCCTTCCTAGCATCTAACCCAACTCCATTTGCCTCCTATCATTTCTTGAACAAACCCCAAAGCACCATTCCTCACGATTTTGGGCGAAATTAGAAAAACAGAGGCAGGCGTTGCACACAGGCTGAAAGCGTTGCGCACGCACTAAGGGTATTGCGCACCGGTCAAACTTTGTCCACAAGCTCTCAAACTACAAACAAAGGTTCCAAACCCTCAGCACATGGTTTCTAAGCCTCTTATCAAGTAAGTACAACCCTGTCCATCCCTCCATACATCTTTCAAAGTCATCATTCATGCTATGAAGTTCATTGTGTGAAATTGGGAATTCTAAAGCCTTGCAAACCCTAGCTTTTTTCCTACACCCCTAAAAACTATTCCTAAGACCCTACTACCCTTCCCACATCACAATAAACTCCATCCCTACCCCTATGTTGCTAACTCCCTATCCCAAGTGCATTCTCCCTTAAACCCTAAGTCCTAGGTAGCCATACTACATACCTGTAATTAAATATCAAATCCTAAATCCCATACTCCCCTATCACTTCCTTAAGTTCCCTAATCCCTTCCTCCACTCCCTAAATTTTTCCTACCCTATTCCAACTCCTATTTCCTAATCCCTAGGGTTTCAAGAAAGAGGAAAGAAAACACATAATGGAGGAAGAAAACAGAGATTTTTCAGAGGAAGAAGACCAAGAATAAAGAAAACCACAGAAAGGAGGAAGAAAATCTTGAGGTTTGAACCTACCAACACGAAAGAATTAATGGCCTCACCTATGACAATCACTTCTTTCAAACATTTGGGATGTTTTGATTTTTGTGTGATGGTAAAAAGAGTTCAAAGCCATCATGTTTTGACTAGAGTGTTCATTTCAAATCTTGAGGACAATCAAGTGACCCTTGCTAGTGTAACCTTCACCATATCCTCAGCCATTATTGTTGCTGCTACTGGAATGCCTAATGTGCGTATAAGGTGGTTTAAAGTTCAAAACCTAGATCATCAGTGTTATGAGCCATACTTGAAGCCTCGGTAAAGAAGTGAGAGAAAGGGATTCTTCCCTTTCAGCGACCTTCTTGATACATATGCTCCCATGATGAAAATCATCATGAAGTACTTCACTCGTGAAGGTAGATTTTCCAAACTCTACACATACCATATCAAATTGCCCATGCACTTCACAAGAGTCAGAATGCTAAATATCCCTTATTATTTGTTCAGGGGCATTGAGAAAATGGCATACACAGTTCAGGGAAAAAGGTATGAGCAGCAAATGAACAGTCTTTTTCATCACTCTCTCTTTAATCAAGATCATTGTCCTCCATCACCTTAATCAGTTGAACATCTCGTGGGACACTTTCATTGCCAATGATATTTTCACTGCTCCAAAACCTCCACATGCTAAAGATATGCCTTCTTCATCTCATCCCACTGATCATCATGCTGAAGAACTACCCCCTCCATCTCAGCCCACTACATCTATCCCTCCATCATCTCAGCCTATTTCACCATCATCATCACCATTCTATGATCATGCAGGGTCACCTAGCAGAGTTGAGGTCATCAAGCCTAAGAAGGCAGATTTGAGCACATTGGCACATACTTATCAGAGAGGCCATAGGTAGGTGTTTACCCCACAGCTTGTGGGAGGGGCCCTGCCTTCTTCATCAGCAAAGCAAGTACAAAAGGGCAAGCAAAAGATGACAGAGGCAGAGGTTCAGGGAGAGATCAAACATGAGGATGAAGACTTCCATGAGACAGAAACAGAGTTTGACCTTGTTGACTTAGATCAAGATGATGATCATGAAAGCACAAGCTTGATCATCAAAGAGAAAGAAGCCCAAATCAAACAATTGCAAACTCAATTGGAAAAAGCTAAATATGTCATTTCATTTCTTGAGCAAGAAAACCAACAATTGGAAACAAAACAGTTGATCATGGAGATGGACCTTCTCAAAGCCAAAAGAGAAGAGAACAAGGCTAAGGCCTTACTTGATGAAGCATATGGAAAATATGGTGATCTTGATGAGCTGGATATACAAGTACCAAGGAAAAGGCCAAGAACAAAAGGCCTAGGCCCTAAAGAGAGCATTGGAACTAGGGAAACAAAAAGAAGCTAAACTAGCAAATGAGCTTACCGTAAATGAGCAATTGGCCATAATGATCAATGAAAACAGGGAGCATTGGCTTGAGAGGGTGAACAACCATCTTGAAAAGCTCCTAGACAAGGCTAAAAGAGACAATGACATACAGAGGAGGATGGCAAAGTATTATTGCCGAAGAAGCCAAATAGCAAGGTCAAAACTCAAGAAAGTGAAGTCAAAGCTTGAAAACCTAAATGTGCAAGAGGAGAAAGGAAAACTGGACATCCTTGTTGAGGCCTCTTTCCATGCTTAACACACATCATCAACAACTCATACACCAATTTTGACAGGATTCTGGGCACTTTTTGGCATTTTTGGGTTTTTTATGCAACATTGGACAGTTGTGGCATAGTTGAACTGTCCTATGCGCAGCGCCCTAGGCGTTGCACATCTTCTAGAGGCCTCCAACAAGACCACCATTAGATTAAGAAGGCCATGAACATACAAATTTTGACTATTGGCACTCCAAAATTGGACAATTTGACAGGGAGAAATGGCCAAAAACACCTCAAAAATCACCTTTTTGCCCTCTTTTTCAGCTAGGCACTGCGCACAGAAGCAGTCTTGGGAGATTGACCTTTTGGAGGGTCAAATATTGTTAGTTTTTGGAACCAAGTGCATTTCTAGAAAGTAGACAGGATAAGCTTTCCAATGAGCTATCTTGAGCTCAATTTGGACATCAACAACCCCTTCAAAAATCAGCTAGAGGAAGGCATTGCGCACAGGCTAAAGGCATTGTGCATAGAGCACTGGCGTTGCGCATAGGACAAATTGCTTGATTTTTTCACTGTTTTGATCCAGTTTTGATTTTCATCCTTGGGAATCAATTTTTACTGATGTAACTGATATGATAAATGTAATTATGGTCTTTTACTATTACCTAGGGGTAAAAACATTAAGTTTGTTGTCGCACATAATGTCTAGGCACCGCGACAACGCTCAGATCGGGGGTTGTCACCCTGATCCCCAATCTCTCCATTTAAGTTGTCTCCCTACAGCAGGCTAAGGGGGGTAGACCCTATGGAAAAGTGGAACGAAGAAGAACTAGTTGGGAACCAGCCAATTCAAGAGACACATTGAAACGATCAAGTACTTGAGTAAGATTTAGCAAGACTTATAGGATTTGACTAGATTTTAAACGATTGATACCAATGCCTTATGGAGTCAACAATCTTGCTAGGGAAATTAAGACCAAGTAATCGATCAGCAACTGCTGCTTAGGTGAATGACTATTTTATATGAAATGCAGATCCCAAAACTAATGTGAGATGCAAGAATCTTGGTTAATTTTAGTTAAATGCCTATTTAAATGTGAACCCTTCAATCCTTTCTGTGTTGAGCCTGATTTCATAGTAATTGGCAGAGAGAAGATCAGGAGAAGCACACTAAGGTGTGACTAAGGATACCTCTCCTGAAATTCTAACATACTCGGTGCCTCCGACACTTCAGAGAACTGTGGCTCTGACGACTGCAAGATCACCATTTTAAGTACTATTAAAATAGGCTTCTCAAGAAACGACGGATGGAGATCTACCTGTCTATCGACCAAGTTTATGCTTGGAAGTAAATTTTATCTATGCAAATGCACCGGAAGATGAGATGAAGTTAGACTCGAGAATGGGAAAACACTTGTGCCGCAAAAACCCTCAATTACCCAAATGAAATGCTTTCTTTTTTTTAGATGAAGACTTAGAAAATAAACTCTTGAAGATGCTATAGTTAAAACACCAGCTTATTTCAAATCTTCTTGATACAATTTAGCTCAAAGAGAACAAAAACAACTTTGCAATTCGATATCAATGTCAACAGATGCTCAAAAAAAAATACTCAGTTTATGAAACAAAGGATATGCATTTTATCACAATTCCAGTACTTAATTTTCAGAAATTAATTTTTAGGACATCAGTAAGAAAAACTTTATGACAGCAACAATATGACAATGAAAACAGTATGTTATCAATGATAATTTTATGCCAAAACTTTACCGAAATTTTTTCAAACTTACCCACATGAATTATCAAAAAATTTCAGCCTGTTGTGATGTGATTTCCGGAATTATATCAGATCTGATATACTTATTACAGTCAGCAATTAAAACATGAAATAAGCCTAGAGATGAATGCCCAACTCAAGAAATTAATTCCTTAATGTATTAGACAACTTAAGAACTGATTTTAGGCTAACCCACATGAAATTTTTCCACTGTTATATTTCAGACTTTCAAAAACAGAATTATTCAGAGATAACAGTGACCCGAAATGTAGATCTAGGCCAAATTCTTGATACACATCAAACACAAATGACTTATTAATGTATTTAGCAATTTTTTAGTTAATCTCAAACCACTTAGATGTGTTTTTCACTACTATTAGAAAGGTATATGACTGTTGTAGCAAACAGTGAGGAAAAATATGGTTTAGAGATCAAACCCTTAAGCCCTAGACCTTGAAGATCACTTGCCCAAGTTGCCAAAAAAAATTCAATATCTGAAACACAAATTTTTACCAAATTTTTTGCAAAAACCCACCAATGATTAGCTTCAGAAAATCAAATATTCAAATGAGAAATGGAGCAAGGGAATCTAAGGCCAATGAGAGCTAGCACTAGGTCCAATAGAACTAGCGTTGGGCTAGGAGAAGGCAGATATGGGCTTAAGAGCCCCAAAACTTGAAACCCTTGTTCTGAAAAATTTATTTTGCTTCAAATTTTCAGATTTATTGCAAAATCTTTAATGGTTGGCCCTGCAAACAAATTTGGGACAAGATATTGCCCTCCAGGGCCTAGATCTGTCTCAAAACCCCTGAATCTGCTTGAAAAATCTCAGATCTGAAGATTTACTTGGTTGATTTCCCAGATCTATTCCTGAAAACAACCTTTGAGTCCAGATCTTGCCCTCCAGGGTCTAGATCTAACTTAGATCTGAAAATTTTATTGGCTGATTTCTCATATCTATTCCTGCACACAATCTTTGAGCCCAGATCTTGCCCTCTAGGGTCTAGATTTAGCTCAGATCTGAAGATTTTCTTGGCTGATTTCTCAGATCTATTCCTGCACAATCTTTGAGCCTAGATCTTGCCCTATGGTCTAGATCTAACTCAGATCTGAAGATTTTCTTGGCTGATTTCTCATATCTATTCCTGCACACAATCTTTGAGCCCAGATCTTGCCCTCTAGGGTCTAGATCTAGCTCAGATCTGAAGATTTTCTTGATTGATTTCTCAGACCTATTCTTGCACAAGTGAAAAGAGAAAAACCCAATACCCAATATGTACAAAAATAGAGAAAATCCCAAAAACCCAAGTGTTAAAATTCAAAATTATGTTACAAAATTTCATATCTACACAAGTAAATAACAGATCTATACAAATAATTTATAGATCTATCAGATCTGAGAAGTATGAGTCCAACTCTGCTCCCAGATCTGATAATCTAAGGCTCTTAATAGCCAGATCTATCAAAATTTCCACAAAATATTTAAAAATAAATAAATTTTAGAGATATACTAGCCCAAAAACACCCTGCAAAAAAAATTATCATTAGATAAATCCTAAGGCTTATATGAAGTAGGCTCTTCAGAAAATATGTGTTGAGAGTTGGTTGGTCCAACCGAGGACTATCCCCAAACGTTCAATGAGAACCTGAGAGATCTTCTACAAACACTAGATCAACCATCAATTCAAGTAGAGAAATAAAACAACAATAAAATTCTGAAGAAACAGAGATACCTGCTACTTCAATCAAAATTTAAAATGTTGCCTTAGATCCAACAAACTGAATAAGATACCTGTATTCAAATTATTCTAAAAAGAGCTATTGATTGATATTTTTCACATAATATTAAGCAGAAATTAAAACAATGTTACCAGAAATTCATGAAGAGGAACACTGCAGCACGTTAAAACCCCAAAGACTTTTGCATTAATTCAAAAAACGTATACAAGAGAGCTTGAGAGCTTAGTACACGATCCAGAGATCGGATGATTTGACTGACAAACGACCTCCTATTTAAAGATATCCAACAGCTAATTTGAGTGATCCTCGTCAAAGCAATCTCGACCGTTGATGAGAATCAAAATCTCTTTTAATCGCATTCGTTGGAATTTTAAATTATTGAGGAAATTCGAGGTTTTCAATTAAATGCATTTTAATTAATTCAAAAATTAAAATTTTGAATTAATTTCCTCAAAATTTTGACTTTGACTTAACCCCAAGGACCAAAGGCTTAAAATTTAGCAAAATAATCAATTAACCTTAGTCCGTAGACCTCTTAAAATTTAATTTTTAAAGGACCCACGAATTTTGCCTTTAGAAAATTTAAATTTACCTAGGACCTATAATTAATTAAATTTCTGGCTTAGGATTTTAATTAATTTTGGCCAAAAAATTTAATTAATTAGCCTATGAGGGGATAAATTATTTTTCTAACCCTCAAGACACTTTACATCATAAATTTTACATTTTTTACATCTCAAGGGGGAAAACCCATTTGCAAAAGACCCTCACAGACTACCCAATTCTACGACACAAATATAATCCAGCAGACCAAGCAATTTGTAATAAAATAACCTAACCAAATGATTAGGATTATTCTCAAATCACTTTTACATAGACTCAATCTAGAACACTAAAACTCCCCTAAGATCCCAGTGACAAAGTCCATTCCGGCTTTGGGGTAAGGTTGAAGGAAAACTCTGTCAACCATCCGAGAATGGATCGGTCAGACAAAAAACCTCCCGTGATGTAGATCGTCACCAGAAAAGTAGTTTTACCTAGATAATTACATACACGACATGGATCTGTTGATATTATTTACATTATACACATGCAGAATGGGTTTACATTATAACATGATCCTCAAGCTGACGATGATAGCTGGATGGCAGGAACACATCGATCAGGCACTATCCCTTTTGCAAAAAACGGGGTGCACTGCTATGGGTCGTTGACACATAGTGGTCAACAAGGTTAATAGTCTTCATCAAGTCAGATGAATCAGTTTCAATGTAATTAGGGATGAGTCACTTTGACCACCCTACACTCTAGCTATCAATTCAGATTTTGGTGGAACTGCTCCTCCTCTCATGGATTTGACCCCTGAGGTTGAGAGGAGTTTGTTTTGATGTCTATATCTTTCCTTTTTTTACTCTTTTCAGAGGTTGGACTCAGTTGGATGTTTTACTAGTGATCAAAGACATTCTTGTATTCAAACTTTGGCATGGTATATATTGGATGAGCTGTGGCTATTTTGGTGGGATTCTTGTGGCATGGTATTTTGACATTGTTTCTTCTTCAGTTACATGTGTGTGAATGGTTTTTATTTTCGATGATCCATTTCACTTCTAAATATGTTTGATTTTCAAGTATGATAATCAAAATTCATCTCCTATGCTCTGTTTTGGGAAAATCATCATAATTTGTTTCATTTCTTCAGTTTAAAAAAAATTCTTGATTTCCATGCTCTTGTAACACCTCATCAGTCTAAACCATTCCATCAAAATACTACGAAGTGTTAAAGTACTTGCCTACCTTACCCCATCAGATGTCTGCAATTCTGATTTTCTTTTGTCGTGACCTAATTCACTCATCCAGTGATTACCCCAATCAAATCAAATCAAAACCCTGAGCTACCATATCTAGACTAAGACCCTAATCCATCCAGCCCTCTTGGCTATGATCCTTTGGAGAGAGCCCTCTTCGGCTTGGTAGGGCTAGCTACCAAGTCAAAAGATTAGTCTGTGGTTATCTCAGCTGGACTCTTCCTCAGCCTTGGAAATCCGGAGGAGTGATAACGGGTTCCATTTAGACTAGGAATATAATCTAAAACTAACCAATATCCTTGCATCACACTTGGATTTTAGGACTTGCACTTCATATAGGCTAGTTATTCATCTGAAGCACCAGTTTTCCATCCTATTACTTGGTCATAATTTATAATAGGCAAGAATTTTGACTCCATAAGGCACTAGTCTCAATTTCAAATCTAATTAGATCCCTAAGTCTTGCTAAAGTTTTATCAAGTAGCTAGGCCACTCAACTGTGTCTCCCAGGCAAGTTGATTCCCAACCTGCTTTCTATCATCTCACTTCCATAGGGACTACCCCTCATAGCTTGTTGTTGTGAGACAGCTAGAAAGGAGTGGGCGGAGATTAGGGTGACAGCCCCCACCATGAGCCGTTGTCATGATGCCTGTACAATCCGAGCGACAACAAGTCCAAAGCTCAACATGAGTCTTCTTGTCACTATCTTTGCTTTGTTCTTCCATTTTTTCATTTGCTACTATAGTTCTGGTAGCGTTCATCATGTACCTGTCATCCTCACTAGGAGGGCATAGAAGAACAATCACAACTGAGGAGGATATACAAATACAAGAGACTAAAACAACAACAAGAGAGATATAAAATACTTATCTTTGAGAGAGCATGTTGACTCCCTCTTGATCTTAGCCTTCTTGCATCCGATTTGTAAATCGACCCCATTCATATCATTATCATGATATTATACCTTCCTTGTAGGAGCTAGGGTTTCTTCTTCTAGCAGAAACATCCAATCCTAGGGTTTTGTCCATAAACCATGGGGTTTCCTTATCACACCTTGTTGCTTGCTAGGGTTTACAAACACTAGACCAAAACTAGAATCGCAATGTCCTTGACTCATTATTGATGATGATCCTTGATTACTTCAAATCAAGAAACGCTTCTTTCAAAATCAACAGCCACATTAAGTCCTTAAATGCCTGGACTTCCCTTAAAAGTGCAATAAACATTGTCATTCGAGTCTTAATCTTATATTCAATACCCAGACATTCATTACAGTAGATGCAAGATCAATACTTTCTTTGCAACAACAGGACTGCTCAAATAGATCAATATGTCTTCAGTCACTTATGAAAAGAGTCTTTGATATTCAAAGCTTGAAGAGGGACTCAGCCCTTCCAACCAAACTTAAAGTATTTAAGCCAAAATATATTCAATGAGTGATATCTCGGGTTTAGTAGACTTCAAAATAAAATGACCTTTCCTCCTGCGTCATGAATTTAAAGCACTACTCGGCATCTTCCAAGCCTTGTTGAATGCTTGTGACTTCAAGGTAATGTCCATCTCTTGATCATATAATGCAATATCTTACACAGTTTTGGTATTGAACCTTTCAACACATGTATAAAGGTCACGTGACTCCTTCAACTGAGTTGTAGTATGATGGGAGATCATTCATGAATCAAAGAACTTGTAGCTTGAGGAGACTTTTACAACAGTCCTTAATGGATTCTTCAAGAATCCCTTTCATTCACAAACTTCTAACATCGTAAAATTCTTAATGGTTCTGAATTCTTAGATACTAAACCATTCATCAATATAGTGTCTTTCTGTTAAGTTATGGTATGTTCTATGCTTATAACAGTTTACTTCTTTTTCTTATTATATTCCATAGATTAGCAATCACATGTACATAAATTAAAGTGCAGATAGAACATTAAACGATCGACAGAAAACAAGCCAAGACAAGAGACACAAGATGTGGCAACTAGCCAGGGACAAACCCCACAATGTGTGGGGAAACCCTTTGATCAAATCTTATTTTATCTTCAATAATTTAACAGAGAGAAATAGTACAATAAATTTGATTTATATCAGCAGTAGCAAACCCTAGATCAGCAGCATCAGCATTAGCGGCTTCATCATCAAAACTAGGGCAGTCGATATCTCACAAACCGACTGTCGGATCGGCTTGATTCCACCACCAAAAGTTGCAGCCTTCAGAGGAGGTTCAGATGAACCTACAACGCAGTTCAGATGAGGAGATCTTCTGGTCCACGCAGGTCAAACTTCACTTCTGCAGTTGCAGCTTCAATTTCAGCAACTTCCTTCAAACTAGGGCAATCGATATCTCGCAAATCGTCCGTCGGATCGGCTTGATTCCACCACCAAAAGTTGCAACCTTCAGAGGAGGTTCAGATAAACCTACAGCACAGATCAGAAGAGGAGATTTGATGGTCCACGCTAGTCAAATTTTGGATCTACAGTTGCAGCTTCAGTTTCAGCAGCTTCCGGCTTCACATGTGTGAGAGAGAGACCCTTTTCTGTGCAGTAGAGAAGAGACTCTTTTTTGCGCAATAGAGAGAGAGATGTGATGAGATGAGTGAGTGCAAATGAGGAAAAGTCCTCCTGTATTTATACACAACTGTTGATGTTTGAATAGATGCGACTGTTGGGCTTCTGAGCCTACATGAGTTGTAGGTCGGCTTGATAATAATTCCATAATCAAAATAAATTCATATCTCCATGAATACTTATCGGAATCGGATGATCTTTAGATCAATCCTACACCTCTCGACGAGAGGAATCTAATGAACATATTATCAGCCATGACTAAGATGACCCACATGATGTTTGGCCATAGTTGCCAATTTTAACACTCCCTCTCACCTAGAGAGAACTTCCTCTGCAATCTGTCTGTCGGTCGCTACTATTCATCCATCAAATGCACTGCCCTGTAGAGCCTGACCCTTGCCCTGCTCTGCTCTATTCTGCCTATTCTGCTTTGTCTTGTTCTGCCCTGTACTAATCTGTATGACTCTGCTCTATTCTGCTCTACTCTGCTTTGTTCTGTTCTGCTCTGCTTTTGTCTGAATTATGAAGAAGAATAAATGATCGAGGATGTATCATACTGACTCAAAGTCAGTCTCAAAGTATGTACCACTAGTCCTAGACTAGTCTCAACCAACCCGAAGTCAGCATCATAGTGAGTACAACTCCTACTACTGGTCCCAGACCAATAACATCCTCCACTGACTCAAAGTCAGTGTCAGAATGTGTACCACTGGTCCCAGACCAGTAACAACCTACCCGAAGTCAGTGTCATAGAATGTACCACTCCTGCCACTGGTCCCAGACCAGTATCATTGATCCCAGATCAATGGAGGTCATCCTAGTGTAGGGAGTACGGTAGATAAAACGATGCATCCATCGGTACTACTATGGTCCCTAACTTCATTTCCCTGCTCATTGATCAGATGAGAGGTACTTCCCATGAGTCCCACACTGCATGGGTAGGATGCCTCGACAGGAGAACTTAATCAATCTCGTCCTGCTACAATTGCCATGGAGAACACATCAATCCAGGCCGCCATGGAGAACACATCAATCCAGGCCTCACAGGAGAACACAACAATCATGCTACAATCGCCATGGAGAACACATCAATCCAGGCCTCACAGGAGAACACATCAATCCTACTACAATTGCCATGGAGAACACATCAATCCGGGCCTCACAGGAGAACACATCAATCCTGCTACAATCACCATGGAGAACACATCAATCCAGGCCTCACAGGAGAACACATCAATCCTGCTACAATGTCGCCATGGGGTGTACATGTATACCACCAAGGGATAGTGAATCATCCTGTGGTCATATGCTGCTCCAAGAAGTACCTCGCACCCCCCTGGAGCTCCCAGAGCTCAATGCATCATACAGGACCCTCATTGGAGGGTCTTTGAACAACTCCAAGTTGTTCTTGGAAAGTCAGGAATTTTACTTTCCCAAGGGGCTTTGTTAGAATGTTGGCGACCTGTTCATCTGTACCGATATGTTGGAGCCTTATAGCTCCCCGCTGCACCATATCTCGAATATAGTGGTACCTGATATCGATATGCTTGGAGCGATCATGAAATACGGGATTCTCTGACAAACGAATCCCACTCTGGTTGTCACAAAGGATCATGGTGGTATCCAATGTAAATCCAAACAGCTCACTAAAGAGCTTTTGCAACCAGACTGCCTCACAGGAGGCCATGCTAGCAGCAATATACTCTGCTTCGGCAGTGCTCAAGGCCACCGACTTCTGCTTCCTGCTCATCCAGGATATCGAAGCAGATCCCAAGGAGAAACAACACCCGGAAGTGCTATTACGGTCCTCCACATTGCCTGCCCAATCAGTGTCTGTGTATCCAAATAGTCTCACATCTCTAGCAATGTATCTTAACCCATAAGTAATTGTGCCACAAAGATATCTCAACAGATTCTTGGCACCAATTTAATGTATGTGGTGAGGTTCAACCATATGTTGACTCAATGTGTTGACTGCAAAGCATATGTCTGGACAGGAGTTCACTAAGAACATTAATGCTCCGACAGGTTGTCGATACTCGGTAGCATTTCGTAAAACAAGTCCAACAGCACTACCGCTTAACTTCTTGAAGTCAAGCTCCATCAGGGTAGTTACAGGTTGGAGTTCATTTGCCCTGTCAAAAATCAAATCTCCCAAGACTGGTCAAAATGTGCCAAATGAGGCTGCCTCAAGGCAGAGTGTTGTTGCAGTCAACTTTTAAATGTCTTCCTCAACTCCAAATTGAGCTCATGATAGCTCATTGGAAAGCTCTTTGTGTCTAGTTATCATTTGACTCATCAAAAAAGTCATTTGGCCAACCAAGCTAGGAGAAAACTTGATTTTCCCAAGGTCACTTCAGAGGTGCATTCGATTCTCCTGAGGCAACGATATTTTTGACATTTCTCTAAAACCATGACACCTGTGTAAAAAGTGAAGGAGGTTTTTTTTTCCTTGGCCTGTTGTGGACAAAAACCTCTCTCAGTTTTCCAAAATTCATCTTTGATTGCTCTGAAACATCTTTTGAGTGAAACTTATCCCGATGTGTGGAACAAGGGATTTTGTCGAAATGAAGCGAAATGAAGGGGATAGGGGGCTTCTAAATTCTTGAGAAAATTTTTGGAAGTAGGGAGGGATGTTAGGAAGCAGTTGAAAGTGGAATCTCGGAGATCGAGTGAGGGGAAGGAGTCCAAAAGGGCAAAACACAGGCCCAACCTAGAAAATTGCCAGATTGTAGCAAGAAACTAGGGTTTGTGGAAAAATGAGGAATTTGGGGGATCTCAGAGATGGGAAGTGTTTGACAAGGTACATGAAGGATAGGGGAAGGTGTATGAACATCTGGATACAAGTTTTTCTAATGATTTGACCATCCAAGAGAAATTGCCTTCAAAACCCTAGGAGAGGGAAATGAACCTTGCCTAGGCGCAACTGAAGCATGAACAAGGTGTAGAATGACCCATTGGAACTTGACATGATGATGAAAACCCTATGAATGATGATAGACTCAGCTGAATGATGACATGGACCGACATTTGGACAACTTTAGGAGTGAAAGCAAACCCTAGACCTAATGCCTAGTGACCAAATTTTGCTTGAAGACTCTTTGAAATGACAAAATTTGACCTTGACACTCTGAGACCACTTTGTAAGAGCATATTTGATCACTGGAGGAAGGCTGGAAAGACTGACACTAACATTGGCTCCAATGGGGATGGTAGCTCCTTGGAGGTGCCAAGAACGATAGATCTTTGGGAGAGCAGACCAGCACCTTATCCATTGGGCAATGGAGTCAAAAACTCAAACTAAAATGCATGACTGAAAACTGATGACTCGAATGAGACAAATTGACTCTCACTCAACTAAAAACTGACTCACAAATGACTCATGACTGACTTAACTAAACAAGAACTTACAAAGCTTATTTGAAGGGCAGCAGTCCATCAAGATTTGAAATCATGATGACAACCACCTGTGTTTCTTACAAGACAATATACCATCAAACTATATAAAAATGCCAATGCAACCAATCAAGAAGATGGCTTCTTGACTGATTCTTCTTATCAGATCTTCTGGTCAACAGTACAAACCTATCACTGGGCATCCAAAAACATAGTTGACCATGGCTGCAACAAAACATTGTAATAAACACTTTCACTGCTGGCTGCAACAAACTTGCTAGAGGATCGTGAAAAACATGAAGATTTGCCACTGCCACCTCCTGCTGAAAGAACAAGGTGTCCTTTGTTTCAAATTCTGATCTGCCTTCATTATGTGTTTCAGTAAAAGTATGCTCATAGGCTTCAAAAAAATCTGGACAAGTAGATGAGCAGATCTCCTCTTGAAATAACATTTCAAAACATGAGACATATGAGGAAGAATCTGAAATGGAATCCTGAATGGTCTGATCTTTTGTAGTTTGAAAATATGGTAGGTTATCCTCATATGATATGACAGCCAGATTCTCATTACATTCATCAATCATAAGAAAAGAAATTTCAGATGTTTCGGGAAACCCAACACTAACATTTCTATCAGCTACCATAGATTCATCCAGAGAAACCTTTTCACTTACTTGAGCAAAGATCTCACCTTGTTGTTCATGAGCAGACTGAATGACCTCCTCATGAAGACTCTGTTCTGATGAGATGGGAGCACTTAAATTTGTAACTTTGTTTTCTTCATGCCAGATGATCTCAACAGCCGAGTTTTTCTTTATCGGATTCGGCACAAGGTATTCTTGGTCATCATGATCTGAATGTTGATCTGAAATAGTTGACTTGACTGCATCACATTCTGAAATTGAATCTTGACTACCCTGCAAGCTGTCTTCTTCTGTGGGCAAATCTGAAATAAAACCCTCTCTTTCATCATTTTCAACCATATGGCCATCTTCAACCTGCTGATCTTGATTCTGCTGCAAAATTTCCTGATCATCTTGATGGGTATCCACTAGGTTCTCTTCATGTTGCTGAAATGGATTCTCATACAGAGCCTCCATGATCTCATCATCCATAAAATTATCATCTTCATAATATTTCTCAAGGCTTTCAATAAAAGTTGAAGCATGTTTGCAACAGTCATGAACCAAATTTAATAATGGATAAGAGTCCTTATATCGTTCAATGAACATAGCATGAAAATCCTTTAAACAGTAAATACAAGCAGGCGACAAACTTTCATACCATGATTGGGCTTTACCTTCCAGAGTGGCCAAGAATATCTTCATCAAGCAATCTTCAGGAAAATCAACCTTCAACTTGCGAATATGCATGTGAAATCTAACCAGATGTAGAGCAGCGTCCTTCCTACCATCATCTTTAAATGTAGGCAAATTCCTTGACCAATCTACCTTCGGAATTTTATTTGGAAAACCAGGGATGTGATCTCGGCTCATGGGAGCATATCTTCTTGCAACCCGATCCATTTTGAAAAGCTCAAAGCTACTAATCTTCCTGTAGTGAAGTCACCATGAAGCATTGATCTCTGGAGTTTTCAGTGAAGGAGTCGCTAGTGAATGATTTCAGCCTTGTCAGTGTCTGATCGTTGTCCACCATCAACAATTAGATCTGAACTTGATACATGTACTGGGGTAATTAACAAGTTAGATGTCACGTTTACAAGCTAGACCGGAGATTGACTGAAGCAGCGTTTATCTACTTTCGCTAATGCAAAGCAAAAGCGTTTCGAAGGCTACCTGGCATAACTTCAGGCTCCGTCTGTAGCTTATAAAACAAATGACATCAACAAGCAAACCATTTGTTCTCCCCAGTATGGTCGCCAATATGTTAGCGCTTGAATTTGGCCTCAGGCTGAAAAAGACAAAATCCAAGGCAACATCAAACCACTTAGCCTCGTAGCTAGCCCTACGGGGACAGGAGAGGGCTCTCTCCAGGTCTATCTCAGCAAAAGGTCTTCAAAGGGCTGAGATGACCAATAAAGAACACTGATTTTAGGCTAGTAAATTGATAGGGAAAGTTTGATTTTAGATTTTTAGGGTTTTGTTGGAAAACTGAGCACGGCAATTTTGGGTGCGGGGATGAGACAGTTTTTGCAGAGGTCTTTTTGGGCCAAGGTAGGAGATTGTCTTGATGCCTTTGAAATAAGTGAATGGATAGATATGACCGGTGAGGAGTCAAGGAGAGCAAGAAACCATCGAGAGTTCTCCTTAAACAGATGAAAACATAGATATTAAGCAAACTTAAAGGCAGAGCATAGAAACCATGAATTCTACCTTAACACTTCATTTACTTAATTTGCAGAAGAGAAGAGTAGGAAAATGATACACATAACAAACTTACAAGTACATGAGAGAAACACACCATCAACACAAATCACCACAGGAATCCCAAATAGTGCTGCAAAACCCTGGTCTTTCCTTTGCCAAAATTGCAGAGATACAAAGAGTAATACAGTCTAAGCTTATCCCTCAAGAGTCCAACCATGAAAATGACTAAGAAAATACATAATATAGGCAAGCTAACACATTCCCTTGCCTCTAGGGGTCGAGCTCATCATCCTAGGAGCTGTTTCAACCAATTCTAAACTGAGCACTACAATCTAGGCAATCAAAACAACTTGCCTCTATAAGCTAGGAAACCAATTCATTCATTAATTTTTTGCCATTTTATGAATGAATCTTCTAGAATAGGTAAAAAAGTGTCATGTCAACATGAAATTACATCAATTACATCAAGGAGGATGAAAAATCCCACCAAAAAGTCAAAACTGGTCAAATGCTGCGTTTTCCTGAGCTGGAAGTGAAAAATTGAGAAAATGTCCTGATGCGTAGCGCGCCATTTCTCAACGCATAGTGCGCCTTTCAGCCCACTTTTGGGGCACTTCCCGGCATCCAAATGAGGCACAAGTGGGCTTGTTGGAAAGGTCTGGATGTCTACTCTCCAGCCCAAGTGGAATTTCTCAATTTGGTGGCCATTTGCCCCTCCAAAAATGCAATCTCCCAAGACTGCTTCCTGTGTGTCCAAAAAGTGGCAGAAGGTCATTTTTTGCTTGTTTTTTGACCTTTTGGGGGCTCAAATCTCCATGAAATGTCTTGGCAGTGGCTGAGCAAGTGTAATTTGTCATGACAAATCCAAAAATGCTGAGTTTTTGTGAAATGGACCTCCCCAACTTAAGGGTAGCGCGCGGCGCGCTACGCGTTGAGCCCAAAAGACAAATTGTGCCAAAAACCCTGATGTGTAGCGCGCCTGAGCCCTACGCGTAGCGCGACTTTCAGATGCTTTTTGGAGGCCTTCCCGGTGTCCAAATTGGGCGCAGGATAGCTCGTTGGAAAGGTCTTTGAGTCTACTTTCCAACACAACTGGAATTTTTCAATTTGGAGTTCATTTGCCCTGTCAAAAATCAAATCTCCCAAGACTGGTCAAAATGTGCCAAATGAGGCTGCCTCAAGGCAGAGTGCTGTTGCAGTCAACTTTTGAATGCCTTCCTCAACTCCAAATTGAGCTCATGATAGCTCATTGGAAAGCTCTTTGTGTCTAGTTATCATTTGACTCATCAAAAAAGTCATTTGGCCAACCAAGCTAGGAGAAAACTTGATTTTCCCAAGGTCACTTCAGAGGTGCATTCGATTCTCCTGAGGCAACGATATTTTTGACATTTCTCTAAAACCATGACACCTGTGTAAAAAGTGAAGGAGGTTTTTTTTTCCTTGGCCTGTTGTGGACAAAAACCTCTCTCAGTTTTCCAAAATTCATCTTTGATTGCTCTGAAACATCTTTTGAGTGAAACTTATCCCGATGTGTGGAACAAGGGATTTTGTCGAAATGAAGCGAAATGAAGGGGATAGGGGGCTTCTAAATTCTTGAGAAAATTTTTGGAAGTAGGGAGGGATGTTAGGAAGCAGTTGAAAGTGAAATCTCGGAGATCGAGTGAAGGGAAGGGGTCCAAAAGGGCAAAACACATGCCCAACCTAGAAAATTGCCAGGTTGTAGCAAGAAACTAGGGTTTGTGGAAAAATGAGGAATTTGGGGGATCTCAGAGATGGGAAGTGTTTGATAAGATACATGAAGGATAGGGGAAGGTGTATGAACATCTGGATACAAGTTTTTCTAATGATTTGACCATCCAAGAGAAATTGCCTTCAAAACCCTAGGAGAGGGAAATGAACCTTGCCCAGGCGCAACTGAAGCATGAACAAGGTGTAGAATGACCCATTGGAACTTGACATGATGATGAAAACCCTATGAATGATGATAGACTCAGCTGAATGATGACATGGACCGACATTTGGACAACTTTAGAAGGAATGAAAGCAAACCCTAGACCTAATGCCTACTGACCAAATTTTGCTTGAAGACTCTTTGAAATGACAAAATTTGACCTCGACACTCTGAGACCACTTTGTAAGAGCATATTTGATCACTGGAGGAAGGCTGGAAAGACTGACACTAACACCTAGCACTCCTCTTACCTTTGCTATTGAATTTGTCATTTCTTTGATTTCCATTAGAGGGATTTTGATCATCGTCCCGGTGTGAGTCCTTTCTATCAGGGCACTCCCTTGCATAGTGACCTGCTTTATCGCAGATGTGACATCATCCTTTTCTTCCACCCTTAGATCCAGCCTTTCTTTTTTATTTAGTCTTGGAATTATTTTTTTTTATTAGCATGAGAAGAAAAGGCAGCAAGAGGACCTTTAGGTATGGGCATTTCTTGCTCTTCTACCCTTGTTTCTTCTTGAATGCATCTAGCCATTAATTCCTTGAAACCAGGAATTACATTATTGTTCAGAAGAGTAGTCCTAAACACGTACCATTCGAATGGTAATCCTCCAAGAGTTGTGAGTGCCATTTCCCTGTCAGTAATAGTTTCCCAAATAGATAGGAGATCGTTCTTGATCTCGGTGATTCTTAAGAAGTATGCTTGCATACTCTCATCTTTACCCTTCTTGATTTCCCTCATCTTATTTCTAAGAAACAAAACTTGATTTTCATCATTGACTTTAAATAAACTCACCAGTCTATCGTAGATTTCCTTAGAGGTGTCCAGTTCAGAGAAGTAGGCCACTAAGTGCTTGTCGATAGAGTCCCGGATGATCTTCTTTGTTTTGACTTCTCCATTTTTTCATATGTTCCAGGCAGCAGCGAACACATTTGATGGAGGCTCAACAATATTGCCTCTTACATGGTCCAGCACTCCTTGATCTTCTAGGGTTAGATCGATAGACATCTTCCATCCGTGATAGTCAGCTTTCTCACGGAGCTTGTCTTTGGCAGGAAAGAGTGTTGAGGACCCCATAGCTCTTTTAGGATAGCCTTGGCAATCTTCTCTTCGGTGATTGCTCTTGCTCTTGCTCAGGCTTTGTCTTCACCTCAGCTCTGATACGATGTTAAGTTATGGTATGTTCTATGCTTATAACAGTTTACTTCTTTTTCTTATTATATTCCACAGATTAGCAATCACATGTACATAAAGTAAGGTGCAAATAGAACATTAAATGATCGACAGAAAACAAGCCAAGACAAGAGACACAAGATGTGGCGGATAGCCAGGGACAAACCCCACAATGTGTGGGGAAACCCTTTGATCAAATCTTCTTTTATCTTCAATAATTCAACAGAGAGAAATAATACAATAAATCTGACTTATATCAGCAGTAGCAAACCCTAGATCAGCAGCATCAGCATTAGCGGCTTCATCATCAAAACTAGGGCAGTCGATATCTCACAAACTGATCGTTGGATCGGCTTGATTCTACCACCAAAACTTTCAGCCTTCAGAGGAGATTCAGATGAACCTATAGCGCAATTCAAATGAAGAGATCTTCTGGTCCACGTAGGTCAAACTTCACTTCTACAGTTGCAGCTTCAGTTTCAGCAGCTTCCTTCAAACTAGGGTAGTCGATATCTCGCAAACCGTCCGTCGGATCGACTTGATTCCACCACCAAAAGTTGCAGCCTTCAGAGGAGGTTGAGGTAAACCTACAGCGCAGATCACAAGAGGAGGTTTGATGGTCCATGCTGGTCAAAGTTTGGATCTGCAGTTGCAGCTTCAGTTTCAGCAGCTTCCGGCTTCACATGTGTGAAAGAGAGACCCCTTTCTGTGCAGTAGAGAAGAGACTCTTTTCTGCGCAGTAGAAAGAGAGAGAGATGTGATGATATGAGTGAGTGCAAATGAGGAAAAGTCCTCCTGTATTTATACACAACTGTTGATGTTTGAATAGATGAGACTGTTGGGCTTCTGAGCCTATATGAGTTGTAGGTCGGCTTGATAATAATTCCATAATCAAAATAAATTCATATCTCCATAAATACTTATCGGAATCGGATGATCTTTAGATCAATCCTACACCTCTCGACGAGAGGAATCTAATGAACATATTACCAGCCATGAATAAGATGACCCACATGAAGTTTGGCCCTAGTTTCCAATTTTACATTTTCACATGAAGACTTTTGGACTATGGCTCGTATCATTTGATTGTACTGAAAGCCAGAATAAAACAAAAAAAGATTAATCATGAGGTACATATTAGTACCTTCCATAATCTTATTACAAACATTACAACTAGTCTTCTGGACTTTTGTAATAGGCCTTCAGACTTCTAACAAGGCTCCTCTTATGATGAATAATTCAAACGAAAATTTCAGCGATGATGCATAGCTCTTACTCAAGGATTCTAGGAATCATCAATCTATGAACTTGGTTCTCTCACAATAGAATGCAATAATGTCAAGATGAGAAACACTTCTATCTTTTCAAACTAACTTCTTGGCTTGCTGGTCTTAATACCTTAATATTTTGGTGTTGATTTTGGGTAGCATAGGATATGCTCTAGCCATGAAAATTGGTGGAGAGGCTAAAACACATGAGATATCCAAGACCCAGAAATGGTTTGGGCAGATTCTAACCGGTTTGGGAGATATTATAATAATTAATATTTTTAATGGAGTTCCTAAGTCTAAACTTCGGAAAAATTAAATATTAATGGGTATTAATATAAAATTGGGTTTGAAGGTTCCAAAAGTCATGGATCCAGCCAAATCTAATCTTAGTCATTGATTAGAGATTTAATCTTGGTCGTTGAAGGATCAACAGTAAAAGTATAAGAAGAGGCTTGAGGGTCAGTTGGAGAATACACTGAGGGAGACCAATTAGTTCAATTTCCTGAACGAGGTTAGATGAGAAATTCGAACTAGTCATCTGGAGAGCAGCAGGAGGCAGCAAGTATGGAACAGAGAGTCGGGAACAGCACCAGGGGAACAGCGCAGAGGATGGAGAGGCAGACGCAGAGGTTCATCTGAATTGCGTCAGCATTGGGCCTTTCTGCATCACCCAAAAGAGTTCAAGGCTCTGGTGGAGAATCTGACTGGAAAGAAAGTAAAATTTTTGCGCTCAAATAATGGTGGAGAGTATGTCAATAGGGACTTCACTGATTTTTGCGCTAAGGAGGGCAT
Source organism: Pinus tabuliformis (assembly GCA_031772625.1). NCBI lineage: Eukaryota > Viridiplantae > Streptophyta > Pinopsida > Pinales > Pinaceae > Pinus > Pinus tabuliformis. Next base: position 207,704,928 of record CM062804.1, read on the forward strand.
CAGAAGAGAGTGGACAGCTCTATACAATCCGGAGGTAGAAAGAAAGAACAGGACTATTGTAGAAGCAGCTAGGGCCATGATGTATGATCAAAATATGCGAAAATTCCTGTGGGCAGAAGCATGCAACACAACGGTCTATGTTCAGAATAGAACCCCTCATCGGGAATTGGGAAAGATTACTCCAGAGAAACTCTTCACAAGGAAGACGTCTGAAGTCGGTCATTTCAGGATATTTGGGAGCTTAACATATTGTCGCATACCCGAGGAAAAGAGGAAGAAGTTGGATCAAACTGCAGAGAAAGGATATCTAGTGGGATATAGAGAGAACGCTAAGCCATACAGAATCTATCTTCCAGGGAGCAGGAAGGTAGTAGTTTGACGAGATGTGAAGTTCATGGAAGACAGGGCTTTCAGAAAATCTTGAGAAATGCCTTTCGAGGATCAGTGAAATGAGGAACCATTGGTCAAACCTCTTCAACCAATGGAAGAAGAGAATTCTTCCTCAGGTCAGGAAGAATCACAGGATAAGGAGGAGCAAAAAGAAGCACATGCTGGCAAAGGAAGAATGAGCAAGGAACTTCGTCAGATTCTGCGAGATGCAGAGGACTTCATCGATGCACCAAGGAACAATAAGAGGAAGCGAAAACAGCCAAATAGATATCAAGGATTAGTAGCTCAGGATGGGGAGCCTGCCAATTTTCTGGAGGCAGCTCAACATCAGGTTTGGCTAGATGCGATGGTAGAGGAGTACAGCTTCATAATGGTGAACAATGTCTAGGAGGTAGTGCCAAGGCCTCAAGACAGATCAGTGGTAGGTTCGAGCTGGATCTACAAGATTAAATACGCTGCAGACGGTAGTGTTGAGAAATACAAAGCCCGGTTTGTGGCTAAGGGGTATGCTTAGAAAGAAGGAATTGACTACGAAGAGACCTTCTCCCTGGTAGCCAAGTATACATCTATTAGAACCGTGATATCTCTTGCAGCACAAATGGGGTGGGAGATTCATCAGATGGATGTCAAAACGACATTTCTGAACGGTGTGATAAAAGAAGAGGTATACATTGAACAACCAGAGGGCTTTGAGACACATGAGAAGAAGTTCCATGTATGTAGATTGAAGAAAGCCTTGTATGGGCTAAAACAGGCACCTAGAGCGTGGTATGGGCGAATCGATGGCTACTTGCAGAAAATGGGATTTGTCAAGAGTGACGCAGATCCAAATCTCTACTAACTGGTTGTAGAGAATGAGCCTCTAGCCCTAGTATTATATGTGGATGATCTCTTCCTCACAGGATCATCGAGGCTCATATGGGACTACAAGAAGAATCTAGCCACGAAGTTCGACATGAAGGATTTGGGACAAATGCATTATTTCCTGGGGTTGGAAGTTTGGCAGCAAAAGGGGGAGATCTTCCTTGGGCAAGGGAGATATACTATAGAAATCCTGAAGAGATTCAGGATGGAAGACTGTAGAGCCATGGCTACTCCAATGATAACAAACTGGAAGAAGATTGATGCATCAGAAGACAAAGATGTTGATCCCACCTTATATAGGCAGCTCATAGGGTCCCTGATGTATCTGGTCAATACCTGTTGACATAGATTGTCATTGATGTCAATATGGCAATATTCAAGAAGCCAAGAGGAACAAACAGAGCTATCAAAGGAGCAATGAGCAGACAGAGCCATCAGAGGAAGCAAACAGAGCTATCGGAGCAATAAATGCCAAAGAATACACTATCGGGAGCTATTGGGAGCAACATAGTGTATATGCATGCAGAAACACTATCGGAGGCGCAAACACATATATATAGGCCAAATACACTATCGGAGGCGCAAACACATATATATAGGCTATATACACTATAAGAGGCAGAAAAACTTATATATATGCAAATACACTATCGGAGGCAGAAAAGAGTGCATATTTAGGAATACACTATCGGAGCGGAGAAATATGTAGAGATCAGCGATATTGTAATCGGCGGTTCGGTTATGTGCCATCACCCCAAACCCCCAACAACGACATATATGTGCAGACCCGACGGAACATATAAGTTCGGGTGCATAAACAGTGAAGTCTGCCAAAAGTGCTCCGAAGCATGTTTTTAGTGTATTTCAGATTTTCGAGCTCTAAGCCTTGGCACGTTAAAACATGCAAATTTGCAATATATATATAAATATCATATAACTGCGATATGTGCAGACCTGCTGCAACATTATGCAATGGTTTAATGATATATCGCATCCGCCCATCGCAATAATACCCAAAGGGTTGTCCTCCTGCAAGCGCCGATTGCGATGAATGTTGCGGACCCGATGCAACATTGCAGTTTGGTCTATTGTTATGTCGCATCCGACATATCGCAAGTGCTTAAGGCCTTGCACCCCTGAAAGCACCGATTGTGATATACATAGCGGACCCGATAAAGTTATAAATGCGGGCGTAATAAATTTGAAGTCCGCCCTTTAACGTTTCGGTCATTTTTTCCATATATTCCTGTGTATTACATTCGTGACCATAAAAAGGTGGGTCCGCATTCTCGGTGCATCCGACCCTCCACCGTTGATCATCCCTTCGTGGATCCAACGATCTACATATATTTCAGGTGGACATGTAGCTCGAGGAATATCCGCCCAAAAAGCGGTATCCTCTTCCTTCCCGCTGCTACGTGTCGCTTACTGAGTGGAATCGGAAGCCATCCGCTGAATACCAATTCCCGCTTATGCCCCTTCCAAAATACCACTTGTGGTATAAGAATATCTGTATTGCGCGGGGTTTTTGAAGGGAAAAATGCATAAGAAACGCTCCCGATAGTTCAGGAGGCCTGAACGAAAGCCGATTGCGATTGCGATTGGGACGTGGCATGTGGGTCCATCCTGATTGGTACAGTCTCTCCATTAAACAATAAAGTCTTGTGTATGCCTATTATCATTAAAAGAAAAAGGGGCTCTGTTACAGTTTTAACACGCAGCAGTGAGCATGAAGAGACAGAGGAAGCTACAGCGACCGAAAAGCCAGGAAGCCGAAGGGTAAGCCAGCGCAGAGGAAACCAAAAAGCCAAAGCAATGAAGAAGAGGGAAGCCAAAGGACAAGCCAGCGTAGAGGAAGCTGAAGTGAGCGTTGAAGAAGCCAAAGAGCCAGTGGAAAGTGGAAACGAACAGTCAGAGGCATCAAGAATACAAAAACAGGAAAAAACAAGGAAGTGTGTGCAAATAATCAGAGTGAGAGGAAGTCGAAGTTCAGGCAGAGGCAGCAGAGGCAGGAGAAGTAAGAGAACAGGAGTGAAGCAGAAGCTCAGCAAGTTTGGGAGCAGAGAACAACAGCAAAACAGTTTATACCAGGTTAGGGTTGGAGCCTCAGAACTAAAAGGATTGGAATCCTTGGGAGTTGGTGCTCCTAAGTGCAGAACTATTGCCTTGGCAAAACAGAGTTGGTGCTCTGGAGGTTGGAGCCTCACAAAAGTCTAAGTTGGTGCTTGGCAACTAATTGCATCTATTTATATATTGTATCTATTTCGTTCCACTGTTTGTGTTAATAAAAGCATTTATTCCAGCTATCTATTCCTGTGTTCCATATATACATGTTTGGGTGATAAAAAGAAAAATTAAAAAGAAATATTGATTCACCCCCCCCCAGTATTTCCAACAATACCAGGCCAGACATTTGCTACGTTGTCAACACCCTCAGTCAATTCATCGTGGAGCCGAAGAGGGCGCACTGGGCAGCAGCCAAACATGTTCTCAGATATTTACAAGGAACAGTCGATTATGGACTCTTGTACACCATGGGTAGGGATATCAGATTGAGTGGGTTTACTGATGCAGATTGGGCAGGAAGTTCAGTGGATCGGAAAAGTACCTTTGGGTATTGTTTCAACAATGGATCAAGAATGACCTCCTGGTGCAGTAGGAAATAGAAATCCATGGCTCTGAGCTCAGTTGAGGCAGAATATATGGCCGCAAGCACAGCTTCATGCGAGGCCATATGGCTTAGAAAACTGCTTGTGAACCTATTCAGAAGAAAGATGGAGGCGACCAAGATCATGTGTGATAATCAAAGTTGCATCAAGCTCTCTGAGAATCTAGTGTTTCACGATCGGTCAAAGCATATTGATATCCGGTGTCACTTTGTTAGAGACTATGTCCAACGAGGAGCTGTACAGTTGAGCTACACTCCTACAGGAGAATAGGTGGCAGACATCCTTACCAAGGCCCTTGGAAGAACCAAGTTTGATTATTTCAGGTGGAAAATGGGGATGATAAAGAATCCATTTGAGTAGCAGAAATGGGTATGATGTTGCAGTGCAGTAGCAGTCAGCAGTAGCACGATGCAACATGATGAGAAGGAGTTTATAGTGCAAATGCAATGTTGGGAAGAAGGACCAGTAGCAGCACGGATGCAGAGGGAGCTACATTGCAGATGCAGTGTTGGGAAGATGGACCAGCAGCAGCACGGATGCAGAGGGAGTTGCAGTATAGATGTAGCAGTGGCAGTGATAGAGCCATGGGCAGTAGTGCAGAGGATGTTGGGCATGGAGGCTTAGCATCAGCACATGTATAGATGCCATATGATCAGAGTAATGCTCAGTGTGGAGTGTTACTAGAGCACAGTCCTCGCTAAGAGGGAGTGTTGATTTCGGGTAGCATCGGATGTGCTCTAGCCATGAAAATTGGTGGAGAAGCTAAAACACATGAGATATCCAAGACCTAGAAATGGTTTGGGTAGATTCTAACTGGTTTGGGAGATATTAAAATAATTAATATTTTTAATGGAGTTCCTAAGTCTAAACTTAGGAAAAATAAAATATGAATGGGTATTAATATAAAACTAGGCTAGAAGGTTCCAAAAGTCATGGATCAAGCCAAATCTAATCTTAGTTGTTGATTAGAGATTTAATCTCGGTCATTGAAGAACCAACAGGAAAAGTATAAGAAGAGGCTTGAGGGTCAGTTAGAGAATACACTGAGGGAGACCAGTCAATTCGATTTCTAGAGCGGGGTTAGCTGAGAAATTCGAAGTAGTGGTCTGGAGAGCAGCAAGTACAAAACAGAGAGTCGGGAACAGCACCAGGGGAATAGCGCAGAGGCTAGAGAGGCAGACGCAGAGCCTCTCAGGCAGACGTAAAGGCTGCAGACTGCACAGTCACTGGAGGGCCTGTGTGGGTGACGCAGAGAGGCCCAGTGCTGATGCAGAGAGGCAGGGGATGACACAGAGGGTCTAGGAGCTACGTAGAGGTCAGCTAGGCTGACGCTGAGTTTGGGGGAAGTGCTGAGGAATTTTCTCTCTATTGGGTAAGCCAATTTTGGCACCCAATTGTATTGAATTGCTGAATAATAAAATCCTCCCTTGCTGCACCGGTTTTCCCACATTGGGTATTTACAGGGACTAATTGTCCAAAATATTTGTGTCGATGTGTTAATTCATGTGCATGTGTTTGTTTTTGTATTATGATGTGATATCTACAGCAGAATTTATTTTAATATTCACTGAGGGATTTTCGTAAATAACTTATCGGGAAATAAGTAGCCAAAATAAATTAGTGGTTGCAGTGATAGAATTATCACATTTGAACAGGGGAGGCTTTGGCTTCAACATCTGATTAGAAGTACAATACCTTCTTGTCATGCATCTTTGCTTTATGATTGAACCATTTATTCCACAGGTTGATGGCATCAGACTTTTATTGTCACCACACCATTCCTTAGAGACTTAAGACATCAACAAGGTATCATTAATATGTTTTCAATATCCTGATCAAGGTCTGCAATAAGGCATGGATTAGACCTCTTCAGGAGAGTTCAAATTTACACAACAATATCTGGTTTTGAACTTCTTTCAGGATTCTGTCTCAACCACATAGGTAACTTGGTCCTTGCCTCATGGATGATTTCAGACAATCTCAAACTATTTCTGATGTAAGGGCTCAGATTTTGGGCTTCTTATTACTTGGACAAAATCTGGACTTCTTCATAAGTCTTTGAATAGAGATAAGCTTAGACTTGTTCCACAGAATTTGCTCTTCATCACAGAGAATAAGCTCCTCAGGAACTCGGATCTTGACATGGACTTACCACAGAGATAACTCGTTCTTGTATCCTCCTTTTCTTTGCTTGAGGTCATGTTCCTTGGTCTCAATCTGAAGACAAGTATAAGATTCGTTTTTCCTTTTCTTGCAAAGTGAAGACTCCTTTTAACAATAGACCATTATCAATCTTAATGAATGCAATGAATGATCTTAACCCTTGATCTAGATATTTGGCCTTAGACTTTGGTTGAGGTAAGTCCTCAGACTTCTTCATGGATATCTTTCATCAACAAAACAAGACTTTGATCCTTCTACTGATATTTGATTAGATCTTCTCAGATTCATTTTTTTCTGATCTGAGGTTAAATTCATCTTCTTTTTGTACAAGATCAAAAACATCTGATTCTCTTCATGATCTGGATAGACCTTGTTTAGGACACTGATTTCATGGTAATTGGAGGCATCTTCATGACTACTCTTTAATCATAGCTCTAATACCATGTTGATTTTCTAGTTGCTAGGTAAACTGGAGAATTCAAATCATCAAGTAGTTACACATCAGAAAATTTCAACCATTAAGCACAACAGAGCAGTAGAGATCACAATGAGACAACAAAACAAGAGACACCAAAATTTTCTTGGGAAAAAACCCCACAAGGGGAAAAGCCCAGTAAGTTTTCCTTATGAGAGAATGTTCAATTTAATCCAAATTGTACATCAGTCAAAACTCAAAATAGCATATCTGTGACAAGATTATATAGACAAATACTGACCAACAAGATGACCTCCCACAAGTGTCAAGCCAGCAATCCAATATCAATACAAGGATCCCTTCAATTAGGTCTGAAATTCGCTTTAGCAACAGTCACAGACCTCACATAATCCACAGAAAGATGGTGCCATGGAACTCACATAAGTCATAGAGATATGGTGCCACAGAACTCGCATAAGTCACAGAGATATGGTGCCACAGAACTCGCATAAGTCACAGAGATATGGTGCCACATAACTCACATAGGTCACAGAAATATGGTGCCACAGGATCTTCACACTAGGCACAGAAAGATACTTCACAACTCGGCCTCCTTTGTCTCCAAGAGAAGAATATAGAAGATGGAATATGCTTCTGATTTTGGCCTTCAACAATCCTTGTCTTCTTTGCACAGAACAGAGATGAGATGATTCGATGCCTTTTTGAGGAGGAATGATCACATATATAGTCTCTAAGAGGTGTCGAATGGGTGCCTCCAAAGGGACGAAGCCGATGTGATCTAGGAGGGCCGACTTGAACACTTTGTGGGTAATAAACCAATAATTATAAATTCGAATTTTCTTTTTTGATTTTGCTAATGAAAATACCAACCACAGGTACCATTTTTCAACAAAACCCTTAAAAATCAGCAAATTATACTCACAAATTTTCTAAGAAATTGCCTTCTTTCAATCCCATAAAGACATCTCCAATACAAAAACTAGTCTCCGATAACAAAAGCTCCACAAAAGATCACATCTCCACAAGTAGCAAGTAGCAAAAGCTAAGTCGATCTCTCTCTAAGGAGGTCAAAATCCGCAAAGTGATGATGATCAAATGAATGCAGTGATCCTCCTTTATAGGAGATCTATCACAACCATTAATCTAACTACAAGCCCCTAAACAAGTTTGATTTTGAGTAGACATAAAGTTAACGGGTTACAAGACAACCCAATAGCTCAACAAAATAAAATATGACATTATTTCCCACACGTGTGAGCCATAAGGCCTTTCTAAGCATGATGTCATGCCCTTTTAGGGCTAAAAATGCTCCAAAAGTGCAATGCAAGGGCTAGATGTGTCTCCAAGCATCATGATCAACCACAATTTGAGGAATGGTCCTCAAATCAAGCCTCAAAACATCTCCATGTCTCCAAAATCCAGCTTTGGGCGCCCTGCGTCATCTCCATAGGTGCCATTGAGAAAACATAGTGTACTTTCTCTCCAGTGTTGGGGCTCCATGAGGTAATACACCCTCCCTAGCTATGGGAATCAATGGAATGATGGAAGATGTAAGTATGGAATGGCCATGGACATGCTACTTTGTTAATTTTAAATAACAATGGTATGTTCTATGCTTAGCACAATTTACTTCAATGTTCCTTAAACAGCCCAATGACAATTTCCAATTATTTCCAGCAGCAATCACATTAACTTAATCACATTGACAGTAAATGCAGATAGAACATAAAAACATATGCAGAAAACAAGCCAAGACAAGAGGACACCAATTTGGCAGTTGCCAGGGAAAAACCTCAATGTGGGGAAAACCCATTGATCAAATCTTCTTATTATTATTCAATAGTTCAGCAGAGAGAGAGAAAGAGTACAATAATCAAATTCACTTGCCCAATACATAGTGAAATTATCCCTATAAAATTCTGCAGTCAACTATAGTCAATTTCAGCCCTAACCAGAAAGTCAATGCTAGTCAAAACAACAACAAAACTTCACCAAAGCAGCTTGGTCTTCCTTGGTCAAACTCGGCCTGAAGAGGAGGTCAAACGCAGCCCAAAACAGCTCGGTCAAACCCGGTCAAAGGAGAGATAAAACCTACTGTGATTTTTTGCGGTCAAAACAAAAGTCAAAACTGGTCAAATTGTCCCAAACATCTCGATTTATGTGCCAATAAATGCAGCCTTAAGAGATCGAAATTCTACCCCATAAAACACAATCAAACTTAGTCAATGAAGCCTTGGTCAACGCTGCCCTGAAACCTGTAAAAATTTCTCATTTCCCACCCCAATTTTCAGTTTCACCTTATTTCTCCAAAATAGTTAAATGCCCTTTCCCATATCCATACATTCAACAAATGAAAAATAAATTTTGCTGAAAACACAAATTCTGGAAATTTTACAAAACGCTAGAAAATGCAGAAATAAAAAATCAGTGGGTACAAACAGCGATTTAACACATTTAAACACAGTAATTTTTTGTCAAGGTGACCCTGGAAAAACCCCTACAACTCTTTGGGAAAACCAGTTCCAGAGCTCCTTATTTCTGAAAAAATGCTTTTTACAGTGAGAAATATTCAGCAAAAATCAGCAAGTAAACTTTTACAACTTATCTCGTTTTCCGTGCCTCATAGCCAATTGGAAAAACTTGCAAACAGCAAAATCTGAACAGCAATAAATGCTGTACGTCCTCCTCGATTTCTGTGCCAATTTTCAGCCTTAAATTCTATTGTACGGCCTGCCTAGAAAATCGTGCAAGCTGCCAGAAATTCTGCTGTACGATTTCCTCGATTTCTGTGCCGAAAACTGTTGTACGGCCTCCTTGAAAATCTGTTGTACGACCTCCTTGAAAATCGTGCCAGCAAACTCAAATTTCTGCTCCTCGATTTCTGTGCAAACTGTTGTACGGCCTCCTTGAAAATCGTGCCCAAAAATCTGCCTTTCACTGTATGCTAACTCAGCTGTATGGACTTGTTGGAATGCTGCCTTGGAATGTGTGCCAAGCTGCTGCCTCCTTCTCCTCCCTGTCCAGAAATCTCCCTTGCTCTCTTGCTCTCCTTCTCCCAATCTGCTCATGAAATAATGAATGACCTTTTCCTCATTTTCCTCCTTTAATCTAACCCTAAATGACTTTTGGGTGATCCCTAAATTCAACGACAGAAATAGATTGAGATCTAGGGCTGAGATTAAATGCTCATTTAAATCTCACTTTCTATTTTTTAATTGACCCCACTTTAATAAAGACCCACTTAGTCATTTATTTCCAAAGTCACTTTTCCTTTCTAATTTTACATTGACTTTATTAAAGTCATTTTAAAATTAAACTTTAGTAACTTTATCACTTAAAGTCACTTTTAAATTAAATTTGACTTTATAAAAATTATAAAGTCACTTTAGGAGAAAAATTAAATTCTTTTGGACACTTTTCCCTAGGCCAAAGATCAAAGCCTTAGGGAACCACCTGTCCTCCGGTACCAAATTTCAACACTCCCTCGTACCGAGGAAGGTGTTCCTCACCACACCCATCTTGTCTCTGAAGTAGTCATGTTTGCCCCGTGGTAAGGCTTTGGTAAGAATATCTGCAACCTGCTCATCAGTGGGAATATACTCAAGCTTCACAGCGCCCTTCTAAACACAGTCTCTGATGAAATGATATTTGATCCCGATATGCTTTGACCTGTCATGAAATACTGGATTCTCCGTGAGTTTAATGCAACTCTGATTATCACAGTGAATCACTGAAGGTCTCAACGGCTGACCAAATAAGCCAAACAACATCTTGCAAAGCCAGATGGCCTCACAACTAGCTAGACTGGCTGCCATATACTCTGCTTCCGCTGAACTCAATGCTACTAACTGCTGCTTCCGGCTGAACCATGACACTACTGCTGAACCCAACCCAAAACAGCACCCTGAAGTGCTCTTCCTATCAGAAGCACAACCTGCCCAATCAGAATCAGTATAACCTGCCAATCTCACTCCATCCCCCTGCCTGTAGTCCAGACCATAATCCACTGTCCCCTGCAAGTACCGCAAAATGTGTTTTGCAGCCACCCAGTGAACCTTCCTAGGCTCACACATAAACTGAATCATCGTGTTGACTGCAAAACAAATATTTGGTCTAGTGTCGACCAAATACATCAAGGAACCAATCAGCTGCCTGTACAATGTGGGATCCACCAACTTGGAATCCGAAGCACGAAGCTTCTTCCAGCTGGTAATCATCGGTGTCGACATGGGTTTACAATCCTCCATGTGGAATCTGCCAAGGATGTCTACAATATACTTCCCCTGCCCCAGGAAGAAATGCCCCTCCTCCTGCCACACCTCCAAACCCAAAAAGTAATGTATCAAGCTGATGTCCTTCATCTCAAACTCCGCCGCAAGATCTCTCTTGCAATGCTTTATGAGTCTCTCTGCACCTGTAATGACCAAGTCATCCACATACAGCACCAGAATGAGAGGCTCCTCACCTATCACAATACAGTAAAGGTTCAGATCTGCCTCACTCTTTGTGAAACCCATCCCTTGCAAGTATGTATCTATCCTGGAGTACCAAGCTCTGGGAGCTTGCTTCAGGCCATAAAGGGCCTTCTTCAGTCTGCACACATGGGACTCCTTCCCATGCACCTCAAAGCCCTGTGGCTGCTCAATGTACACCTCCTCCTGTATGAAGCCATTGAGAAATGCAGTCTTCACATCCATCTGGTGGATCTTCCAACCTATCTCTGCTGCTATCGATATAATGGAGCGGATCGAAGTATATCGAGCCACGGGAGCGAAGGTCTCCTCATAATCAACTCCCTCTACCTGGGAGAACCCTCTAGCCACAAACCTCGCTTTGAATTTCTTAGTGCTGCCATCTACAGCATGCTTTACCTTGTAAAGCCATTTGGAAGTAACCACGGATTTGCCCTCAGGCCTCGGCACCACCTCCCAAACATCATTCTTCATGATAGAAGAATACTCCTCCTGCATGGCCTCTCTCCAGACCTGCTGGCTAGCTGCCTCCTCATAGCTAGAAGGCTTAGAGTCAAGGATGCTAGTAGCCATTACCATATAGCTACAAAACCTCTTAGGTGGTCTACTCTCTCTGACCGGCCTCTTAGGCTCAGCAACAGATGTGGCATCTCTCAAGGTGTCTTGAAGCCACTTGGGCTTCCTCTTCCCTGAGCGCACTTCTCCCATTGGAGAATGAAACTCCTCCTCCTCATCATCATCAGGAGCATGAACTCCTGACTATCTGTCTGTTGTCCTCCTGCCTGCACCTGAACCTGTAGAAGCTGAGGTACCGTGTGAACTGTCCATCAGTGGACTCCCTAGTGAACTGCTCTGTGAACTACTCTGCATGCTGCCCGGAGCACCACCCCTCTGGCTCGGCGAACCACTGTTCACTGACGAACCTGACATCCTCATAGATGTACCTCCTAATCCTCCTAATCCCTGCCCACTGGATCCCTACGACTGACTCAACTGCTGCTGAGGGTCTGGCTGATCCAGATACTCTAACTCCATGATCTCCTAAAGGCCCTATCCTCCTCGAACTTCACATCCCGTCTGACAACAAGTTTCCTCTGTGCAGGAATGTAAATCCGAAAGGCCTTTGAGGTCTCACCGTAGCCCACAAAGATACCCTTCTCTGCGGTGGGTTCTAGTTTGGTCCTCTTCTCCTTGGGTATGTAGGAGTATGTAATGCATCCAAAGATACGAAGATGACCAATATCAGGCTTCTTCAGAGAAAAAGCCTCCTCCAGAGTCATGTGACCCAAGGCACGATGCGGACTCTTGTTCTGCAAATAAACAGCTGTGTTGCAGGCCTCTGCCCACAAGAACAATGGCAACCCCTGATCATGTAACATGGCTTTGACAGCCCCTACAATGGATCTGTTCTTCCTCTCTGCAACCCCATTCTGCTAGGGGTTGTAAGGAACAGTGAACTCCCTCCTAATGCCTGTCTCCACACAATAGTCAACAAACTCTCCAAGGGTGTACTCTCCCCCATTGTCCGACCTCAGGGACTTGATCTTCTGACCTGTCTGTGTCTCCACAAGAGCTCTAAACTCCTGAAACCGCTTGAAGACCTCACTCTTGGTCTTCAAGAAATAAATCCAGGTCCTCCTGGAGTGATCATCAATGAATAAAACATACTACTCATATCCACTCAAGGAAACATGAGACATCCGACCGCTCACATCGGAATGAATCAAATCAAGTGTCCCAGTTGCTCTGCTGTCACTGCTGGGAAAAGGGGCAAACTTGCCCATCGCACATCCTCTGCAAGTATCAAAGTGATCAGTACTGAAATCTGGCACACCTATAGTGATCTCCCGCAAGGTCCTCAAGGCTCCATGATACATATGTCCTATCGTGCGGTGCCAAATCTCACACAGCTCAGAACTGCTAGCTCTGCTGTCGGTACTACTGCTCAATGTCAAAAGGGACTGGAATGCAAACTTGTACACCTTTGCATGGCGTACACCTATCACTCTAGCTGAATCAGCTGGAGTGCCCCTGGGATACATCAACACCTGTCCTCCCCTGAACAGTGCCTCATATCCTCTGTCCTTCAAAGCTGAGACGGATATGAGGTTCTTCCTCATCCCTGGCACATAAAGAACGTCTGTCACCTTCAAGGGAGGTTTGGACTCCCTCTGAAATGTCAGTGTCCCCACCCTGACTGCTCTAACAACTCTGTCATCACCGAGTACTACCTCTATATCAGTGCCACTCTCTGAAAGCTCTAAGAAGTACTCACGGACTCCTGTCATGTGACGTGAAGCCCCACTGTCCACATACCATATACCCGAAGATGCTCCACTAATCGAGGGAAAAGCATGCTCCCTCTGAACCTGTGTGACAGGTGATCCTGCACTAGAGGACTCATACGCAGTAAACCCAAACTCTCGGTCAAAACGAACTGCAAAGTCCTCAACCTTTGCTGAAGCTGCCACGCTCTGGTTCTTCCCCTTCTTCTTCTTCTTCTCCAGACACACAACTGCATAGTGTCCCATCTTTAGACAATTCCAACACTTCACCTTGGAATAGTCCTTCTGTGTGTTATCCTGTTTACCTTTACCTTTGCCTTTTCCCCCACCATTGCTTGTGGAAGCCTGCTTTTTCCCTTTGCCTTTCTTGCCTCTTGCCGACAGTGCTACATCCTCATCCTGCTCAACTGGCTTGGCTACCCCAAGCTGACCTTTCCTGATCTCTGTCTGAATGCAATCATCCCAAAACCTCTCCCATGTGGGAAACGTGCACAAACTCCATCAACAAAGTTCATCCATGAATGGGGGAGGCCATTCACTGCAATCCGCACCAACTCAGTGGGTGGAATGTCCTCTCCTACTGTTGCCAACTCATCTCTCACATTAGTAATCTTTGTGAGATATCCAGCTGCACTATCATTGCCCATCTTAATGGTCTTCAACTTCTCCTTCAGGACCATTTTCCGATTCTCATTGGCACTCTGGTAGAGATTGGACAATGTTGTCCACATCTCATGGGCATTTTTCTTTCCTCTCACATGAGGAATGCAATGGTCTTTGACTTCGTCTAGAATCAGTCTCTTACCCTTGTTGTTCTTTTTATTATACTCAGCCAACTGAGTAGCATCAGTAGGCACAACAACAGGGTTCTGTGTGGTATGCACCATGATGTCCCAGACTTCTGCCTCCTCAAAGATACTCTGCATTCTCTCCTTCCAAACGCTATAATTTGTATGCCCATCCAGCCTATCCTCCACCCTCAATCCCAATGACATCCTGCTGTCTTAAAACTGAAAAATAGCACTGTTGTCGTAAAGATAAAACTGTTGTTTGTGAAAAATCAACTTGCTGGAATTTTCTGAGTGAAAAATCAGCAGGCTATAATTTTCCTCCTTGCTGTCCCAAACTGCACTTCAGCACTCATGCTCTGATACCATGTAAAAATTTCTCATTTCCCACCCCGGTTTTCAGTTTCACCTTATTTTTCCAAAATAGTTAAATGCCCTTTCCCATATCCATACATTCGACAACTGAAAAATAAATTTTGCTAAAAACACAAACTCTGGAAATTTTACAGAATGCTGGAAAACGCAGAAATAAAAAATCAGCAGGCACAAACAGCCATTTAACACATTTAAACACAGTAATTTTTTGTCAAGGTGACCTTGGAAAAACCCCCTACAACTCTTGGAGAAAACCAGTTCGAAAGCTCCTTATTTCTGAAAAAAATGCTTTTTACAGTGAGAAATATTCAGCAAAAATCAGCAAGTAAACTTTTACAACTTTTCTCGTTTTCCGTGCCTCACAGCCAACTAGAAAAACTTGCAAACAGCAAAATCTGAACAGAAATAAATGCTGTATGTCCTCGATTTCTGTGCCAATTTTCAGCCTTAAATTATGTTGTATGGCCTGCCTAGAAAATCGTGCAAGCTGCCAGAAATTCTGTTGTATGATTTCCTCGATTTCTGTGCCAAAAACTGCTATACGGCCTCCTTGAAAATCTGTTGTACGACCTCCTTGAAAATCGTGCCAGCAAACTCAGATTTCTGCTCCTCGATTTCTGTGCAAATTGTTGTATGGCCTCCTTGAAAATCGTGCCCAAAAATCTGCCTTTCACTGTATGCTAACTCAGTGGTACGGACTTGCTGGAATGCTGCCTTGGAATGTGTGCCAAGCTGCTGCCTCCTTCTCCTCCCTATCCTTGCTCTCCTTCTCCCAATTTGCTCATAAAAGAATGAATGACATTTTCCTCCTTTTCCTCCTTTAATCTAACCCTAAGTGACTTTTGGGTGATCCATAAATCCAATGGCTGAAATAGATTGAGATATAGGGCTGAAATTAAATGCTCATTTAAATCTCACTTTCTATTTTTTAATTCACCCCACTTTAATAAAGACCCACTTAGTCATTTATTTCCAAAGTCACTTTTCCTTTCTAATTTTACATTGACTTTATTAAAGTCACTTTAAAATTAGACTTTAGTAACTTTATCACTTAAAGTCACTTTTAAATTAGATTTGACTTTATAAAAATTATAAAGTCATTTTAGGAGAAAAATTAAATTCTTTTGGACACTTTTCCCTAGGCCAAAGATCAAAGCCTTAGGGAACCACCTGTCCTCCGGTACCAAATTTCAACAAAACCCTGAAATTTTCAGCCTACAAACTGACCCAGAAATTCGTCCTCCATCCACACGTGTGAGAGAAAGAGAGATGATCACCAAGTTGTACGAACCAATCAGAATAGGATAAAGAAATGATGAGTGAGTGATGTCCAAATGAGAGAGGTCACTCCTATTTATACAATTCGTTGAGGGTGAAATGACACATCTATTGGGCTTCTTGAGCCTACATTAAGCTGAGGCCGACCTTAACAATGTGTGCATGAGAGAGAATAAATTCAAAATTCCATTTCTACTTGTCCGAATGAGATGATCTTTATATCAAATTTGAACCTCTCGAAAAGAGGAATCCAATGCAATAATCATCTTCACCATATGAGTTGTTCGAAGGTGGAATTTGGCCCTAGTTGCCAATTTTAACACTCCCTCTCAACTAGGGAGAAATCCACCAGTCAATCCATCTGTCATCATCATGCCATCCTATCTTCATGTACCATCTCTGGCATCACTGCTCTACTCTACTTTGCTAAACCATGAAGTAATAATGAAGAAGAAGTGATCAAGAGTGTGTCACAAGTCCTTACCACTCTCCACTGACAAAAGTTAGTCCTTGATCCCAGATCAAGTTGTTGAACACCATGCATCCTAGTCATAGGGAGTACGGCAGTACACAATGCGTCCAACGGTAGTGCTATGGTCCCTGACCACTTTTCCCAACTCATTGGCCAGATGAGAGGTACTTCCTAGGGGTCTCGAACTCCATGGGTAGGATGTATGTTGGGGCATCGGCAAGAGAAGGTGAACCACTCACCCTACTCATATGCCATAAGAGAAGGTGAACCACTCATCCTATGCATATGTCAATCATACAGGAAGGTGAACCACTCACCCTACACACATGTCAACCATCATGGGTTATCAAAGGGGAAGGTGAACCACTCACCCTATGGTCGCTCATAGCTCCAAGAAGTACCCCAAGCCCCCAGGAGCTCCCAAAGCTCAATGTCCAACTCATACGGGACCCTCATAGGAGGGTCTTTCCAGGACTCCAAGTCTCTCTCGAAAGGTTAAGAATGTGGCATTCCCCCAGGGCTTCGCAAGATTGTCTGCGACCTATTCGGTAAATTCATTAGTTACTGGCCAACCGAGAAAGCCCTACAAGGATGGATAACCTCAAAATGGAAACCAAAAGGACATGTTACCCTACAGCTAGGGCCAAAAAGATTTTTCACTGCTATCTTCAACTGCATCGAAGACAGGAATCGAATCCTAGACGGCGGCCCTTATTTCTTCAATGCAATGGGTCTGTATCTCAGGGATGAGATTGAAAGATTCAATCCAGATAAGGAAGACTTCAGTTGGGCACCAGTCTGGATACGAATGTATTCATTGCCTCTGGAATACTGGGATGAAGAATCACTCAAAGCCATAGGCAATGGGCTAGGAGAATTCATAAAGATCGCAGAGGAAACAAAGCTCCGAAGGTACACCTCATATGCTCGCATTTGTGTATACATGCGACTCGGAAAAGCCCTCACGGATTTGGTAAGCCTTCTTCATGATGATTTTGAATGGATACAACCCATAGATTATGAACATGTGCCCTTTAGATGTAGAAGATGCCATGCACATGGCCATCTATTCCGTGACTGTCCTTTAAATGCCTCCTCCAAAACCAATGATCACTCGGAAAAATCTGACTCTGAAGGGTTCACCAAGGTCGCAAATCGAAAGAAGCACACCAAAAAGCCCCCACATGGTCTCAAAAATCCCCTGCCCACATTCTCTGCACCCTCCACCAGTAACAGCTTTGATATTCTATCACAACATGCCATGCCAGAAGTCGATATGTCCAAAACGGTTAAACCATCAACCATGCCATCCAACTCACCTAAACTCAACGAGTCAAGTCTGCCTTCGCAGGCTACAAAAATTGATCAACAGAAAGCAGCCTCTCATTCCATCCCTTTCCAAGAGAAAGATACAGTCCTAGAGCAAGCGAAAGGAATGGATATCGACAGTTTTTTATTAGATCCAACCAAGATAACTAACTCCATGCCTGAGAGCAGCCAACAAAGTCACATGGAAGAAGAACCAGAGAGCTTTGACCTAGGAGACCTAGACATCTTCAGTCTTGAACAAGCTTGCAAAAAAAAATAATTCCACAAAATTCTGGATAGGCAGCTCGAAAACTTGGAAGTAGTTCTTTCAAGAGTGCATCAGCAAAGAACCTTAGGCATACAACCAGGAAGCAGCTGGGATGGGAAAAATATAAACAAAGATGGTAAGAAAAGAGGCAGAAAAACAAATCTGCAACAAACCATTCTCATTGGGGAAATGCTGGTGGAGTCAGGCAGATGCTCCAAGTTAACCAAGTATTACAAATCATTACCCATTGGTCACCCATGAAGCTCATCTCATGGAATTTAAGAGGGCTCAACAGTCTTGGGAAATACAGAATGATAAAAAACATGATACAGCATGAAAAACCCCACATCTTCTTCATGCAAGAAACAAAATGCAATAGCAGAACATTGGGCTCTATTCTATCCAAAGCTTGGCCGGGATGTCAAACCGTTACGGTAGATGCGTATGGTGCTTCAGGAGGACTTGCCATCGCTTGGAATACACAAGCTATTTCACTCACAGACCTTCATGCCTCCCATCATCTTATACAGGCCACTTTTCACATCATAGGAACCAATATACATGGCCATCTGTCAAATGTATATTTTACTCAGGACTCTATGCAAAAGATTGCATTGTTAAACAATTTGGAAGTTCTCAATTCCCCCAAAACACACCCACTATGGATTACAAGCGGGGATTTCAACATGATTACTAAACTGGAGGGAAAAAAAGGAGGTAGAGTCAAGTTGGACAATGAAAGTAGATGCTTCAGAGATTACATACAAAATAATTGGTTGATAGACTTGCCATTCAATAATGGAATCTATACTTGGAACAACAAAAGGTCAGGATCCCAACAAATTGCATCTCGGCTGGATAGATTTCTAATTTCAAACAATTCCATTCATCTGGGAGGGGACATCACAGCCTCAATCCTGCCTCTGTCAGGATCAGATCATTGGCCCATTTCACTTCAATGGCAAAGACCAAGAGACTCTACCAGAAAACCTTTCCGATTCAAAGCTTTCTGGCTCTCACATCCAGATTTCAAAAATACAGTCAACATAGCCTGGGAAAACTTCACTCCTCCTGAAGGGTCAATCATGTATCAATTCCAACACTGGCTAAAGAATCTTAAAAAGAAAATCAAGCAATGGAATCACTCCACCTTCGGCAACATTTTTCAAGCTCAAAAAATGCTTGAGCAAAGCATGAATGAACTCCAGCAGAGAATTATTGAAGGCGGAAGAACCAAAACACTAGCAAATCAAGAACAAGATCTCCTCACTCAGCTAGAAGACAGAAGGAAGCAAGAGGAGATACTTTGGAAACAAAAATCGAGAATCAAATGGTTAAAAGAGGGGGAAAGGAATATCAAATTCTTTCATCGCACCACCATCCAAAGACGAATGCACAATAACATTGCACATCTTCAAAATCAACAGGGAGAATGATTGGAGGAAAATGAAGACATTGAGAGAGAACTCCTCACCCATTTTAAAGTGATACATCAAGAGCCTCAAATAGATAGGCAACCTGCAATAAACAAAATTCTTCAACATATACCAAAAATCATCACAGAAGAGCACAATCAGCTATTACTTCGACCGGTCACTCTGATGGAAGTAGAATCAGCAACAGCTCAACTGAAAGATGGGAAAGCACCTGGACCTGACGGCTTCACCTCCAACTTCTTCCATCACTTCTAGGATCTCATCAAACTGGAGGTCTGGAAGGTGGTGGATGAGTCTAGAACTATGCACTGGCTTCTTCCTTCTCTAAATGCTACCTTCATAGCTCTCATCCCTAAAGAAGAACAGCCAAGCACTCCGGAGAAGTTCAGACCCATAGCTCTCTGTAATGTTATATATAAAATCATCTCGAAGGTCATCACCAACCGCCTCAAGCCGCTGCTCCCATTACTCATCTCGCAGGAACAATCAGGATACGTGGAGGGACGTCAAATCCTTGATGGCATAATTCTGATGCATGAGATCATTCACTCCTTAAAGCACAACAAACAGGCAGGTATGCTTCTCAAAATTGATTTATCTAAAGCATTTGATAAATTGAGCTGGACATACATAAAACAAATGCTCACTACCTTTGGTTTCAACCCGACCTGGGTCAGATGGGTTATGAATCTAATATCCTCCACTTTTTTCTCCATCTTAGTTAATGGTGTCCCATCACGCCCCTTCTCCCCTTCCAGAGGAATTCGTCAAGGAGATCCCCTCTCTCCCTTTCTTTTTGTCCTCATGGCAGAAGGCTTAGGTCGCCTTATAAAGCATGCTCTTCACTCCCAAGACCTCAGAGGCATCTCTGTCCATGGAACCTCTGCCATCACTCATCAACAATTCGTGGATGATAATATGTTGTTTGGGCACCCCTCAGTCCACGAAGCTCATTCTCTCAAATCCCTGTTAGATACCTTCTCTATGGCTTCAGGAACCACAATAAACATTGTTAAGTCTCAAATCTTCTTCTTTCACACTCCCCCTGCAACCCAAAGAGTCATTGCCCGAATCATAGGCTTTTCTATTGCCAATCTACCCTCCAAATACTTGGGTGCACCACTGATAGACTCAGCTATAAAGCACACATCCTAGCAGCTTCTCCTAGAGAAAATTGAAGGCCACCTATCTCTATGGACTTACAGAGCCCTCAATATGGCAAGCAGGCTTGTTCTGGTCAAAGTTGTACTACAAACTATGCCTCTATACCTTTTCTCAGTTCTCGCAGTGCCGAAATGGGTGCTCAAAAAGATCAAGGACATGCAGCGCAACTTTCTCTGGGGATCCTCAGGGCAAAATCGCAAATGGGCACTAGTAAAATGGTCGACAGTTTGCACACCAAAAAAGCAGGGAGGCCTTGGATTGTGGGATCCTCAGCACAGTAATGCATTGATGGGGGCAAGATTATGGTGGCAATGGGTATCAAGCCCACACACACCATGGGCCAAACTTTGGACTGCAAAATATGCGAATAATAGACCACCGAAAGAGCTGATCAGAATCACCAATACTGATGTAGGATCTCTAATTTGGAATGCAGCAAAACAGCATAGAGCAATAATACAACAGCACAGTTTCTGGGAGATAAGAGATGGAGGCACTACCCGATTTTGGGTTGACTCATGGCAACAACGACCCAAAATGTTAGAAGCCATCCCTCCTCAAAATCTTGAGGAAAATAACATTAACCAAAATGAAAAAGTCTCTCAGCACTGGACTCAACACATCAATCAAGGATTCAGGCAATGGAAAAAATCTGAACAGATAATTCATCAAGAAACGGAAGACTACTACAAAGAAATGCACACGGAGCTCACCAATAGGAAAATCAGATACACAAACAAGAAAGACATTTTAAGATGGGGATACACCCCGCGGGGGATATTCACAACAAAGGAGGCATATGGGTTGATGCTACAAGCACAGGTACCAGTGGACCCTGTTTGGGCACGCATATGGACCCCTGGAATATGGCCCAAAGTATCCACTTTCACATGGCTGCTATATCATAAAAGAATTCTTACATGGGACAATCTCATCAAAAGAGGGTTCCATGGACCTTCATATTGTCCCAATTGCAAGCAGCAAAGCGAAACCATTCAGCACCTCATGGATTCATGCACCTTGGCCAACAAATTATGGGAAAAACTCAACTTCAGGTGTCAAAGAGCTTGTAGAATCTCAGGGGACATCACAAGTACCATTCGTAATTGGGCACCCTCTCCTTATAATAATAAGCTTCTAAATTCTCTATGGACAATCCTTCCGGGTCTACTTCTTTGGACAATTTGGAAGGAAAGAAACAAGAGAATCTTCAAAAATCAATGCACTCCCCTGGACATCATTTGGAGCAATTTCTGCCAGCACATTCAAGAAACCTTGGCTCTACAGAAATGGCAAGCAGAGGACTTACCCACTCAGGCATAGGAACAGAGTATTTGGGAGAATTGGAATATACGGATTCCGCAGGTTCAGGATGATCACAATATCTCTACTATCACTACTAGGTTGTCCACTCAATGGAATCCCCCCCCCCCAACAAATGTGATCAAACTAAACTTCGATGGGGCCTCAAAAGGAAACCCAGGCAAAGCAGGATATGGAGGCATATTCAGGAACCATGAAGGCAACCCTCTATTACTATACTTTGGATCAATTGGCTGGGATACGAATAACTCAGCAAAATTGGAAGGATTATGGCAGGGACTGTGTTTGGCTCATCAACATAATTTCCACCCTGTTATAATAGAAGGGGATTCCCAAATACTCATCAATATGGCTACCCAAATACAACAGGGGACCTCGGCTTCGAAAGTGGCTACTAGTTGGAGACTGGCGGCTCGTTTAGAACTCATAGAGCAATGGCTAAAAAACAGGAGAGCTATCACCTTCAATCATGTCAAGAGAGAGGGAAACAAGGTTGTTGATCTTTTGGCAAATATAGGGGTAGACCATGATCAGGTACTCCAATCAGGATCCCTCACCATCCTTAATGATAGCACTCAATTACAGGAATGCACTGACCTGGTGCACAAAGAAGCAAAACTCCCAGATGCGAGTGTACGTATGGGCTGATCTGATGGCAAGGGAACGGGACGGCAAGTGGCATAGCCACATGGCCACCCATAAACCCGCACACAAAGCCATAAAACCGTCTCGCAGCAGCAATAAATGCCATTCAATTCGGCACTCAAATCAACTTATTAGCGCTTGAGATTTCACCCTAGGCTGAGGAAGGTAAACCTTCAAGGCAACATCAAACCATTTCACCTCGTAGCTAGCCCTACGGGGTATGAGAAGGCTCTCTTTGGTCTATCTCGGCAAATTTTCAATGGGGTGAGATGACCAATCAAAAGGTAACACTGATATTAGGCTAGTAAACTGATTTGGGGGTTTTTGGGGTTTTTTGGTGGCAATTGGAGGGAGTGCGATTCAGGGTGCGGGGATTGAGCTCAGTTTTTGCAGGTGGGTCTTTGGGGCAAGGTAGGAGTTTGTGCTGATGCCTTTAGCTGAGATGGATGATCAAAGAAGAAAAAAGATAAGCTAAAGAGGGCAAACAATGACTTTGAATCCTCTCTAGACAGTGGAAAACATAAACATTAAACAAATTTGAAAGCTGAGCATGGCAAGCATGAATTCAAACTTTATCACTTCATTTGTTTAATAAGATGCAGTAAAGAAAGAGATGGAACACGTAAACACACTTACAATTACAATAAGAGAACACACCATCAACACAAAAGTCCACAAGAATCCCAATGATGTCTGCAAAACCTTGGTCTTCCCTTTCCTCAAATTGCAGAGATACAAGTAAAATATACAATAGGAGCTTCTCCCTCAAGAGTCCAACCATGAAAATGAGCAAGAGAAGGCATAATATAGATGATCTAACTCCTTTCCCCACCTCTAGGGGTCGAGCTCAGCTTCCTAGGAGCTGTTTCAACTAATTCCAAACTAAGCACTAGATAATAGGCAGTCAAAACAACTTGCCTCTAAAACTTAGGAAACCTATCCATGCATTAAATATTTACCATTTACATTCAAGAAACTTCTAGAAGTGATCAAGGAGAGTAAAAGTATCTTAGAGCCATGAAAGTTACATAAAAATCCATGATTTACATGCCCAAAACATTAAACCAAGTGAAAACAGTGTTTTTCTGGCCGAACTGGTCAAAATAGGCAAAATTCCCTGACATGCAGCGCACATGTGCCTGACACGTAGCGCACATTGAGAGGCCTGTTTGAGGGCCTTCCCGGTGTCCAAATCAGGTGCAAGCTAGCTCATTGGAAAGGTCTGCGAGTCTTCTTTCCAACCCCACCGGAATTTTTGAATTTGGAGTTCATTTGACCCCTCAAAACTCAATTCTCCCAAGACAGCTTTCTGCAACTCAAAATATGGGCAGAAAGTCAAAATTTGCATGTATTTTGAGCTTTTGGAAGCCCAAATCTCCATAAAAACTGAAGTCCATCCATAGGTAGGTGTAACTTTGCATGACAATTCCAAAAATGCTGAGTTTTTCCCGTTCTGAGTTGCCCCCATGTAGCGTAGCGCACGGGGCGCTGCATGTCAAAAGGCCAAAACCTGTCAATTTCCCAAAAATGCCAAAAATGCCTCAAAACTTTCAAAATTTCTTGTGCTAGCTGCTAGGAAGAGGCTAATGAGTATCATGGTGAGTGAGAGAGGCCTCAGCCAAGATACGGAGTGGGTTGGCCTTCTTCTTCTTCCCAAGAGCTTCGGTCAACCTTCTTTGGAATATTTTCATCTTCGCCTTGCAAACATGCATCCTTGCCCAATAATGATTTTTCATGTTTCTCAGCAGCTTCTTTTCTTGGTTGGCCTTAGCCAACAGCCTCTCCAAGTGTGCATTGACCCGGATGAGCATGGATTCTCTCTCAGCAGGCAATAGATCACCGGGTCTTCTTCGGTTCAGGACTCGGTCAGTACGAATCCTCCATAACTCATCAAGTACTTTCTCCTCCTCTAACTGTTTGTTCCGCTGCTCCAGGTAGGTGATGGTCCATTGGGCACCCTCAAGTCTCCTCTGTAAAACATCATTTTCAGCCCTAAGATGCTGAATGATCTCCTTCGCCTCTTGGCTAGGAGAACTGGCCTCGAGATCAATCACTGGATCCTCATGAACCATGGGCTCTTTGCCCCTCTGCATTTCCTGTGCTGATGAAGAAAGCGAGGCCCCTTCCACCTGATGTGGAGATAACACTCGCTGATCTGAAGATGAAGGCGAGACCCCTTCCACCTGCTGTGGAGAAAGTACTCGCCGAGCTGCTGCAAACAAGGCCCTTGGGCCTTTCTGATAGGTGAGCCGAGGTGAGGAAGCTACATGTCTCGGAACAGTGATCTCTGGCTGGTGAGATGGACCTCCCTCCTCATAAATGACCTCTGGCTCAGGCTGTGGCTGTGGTGGCGCTGTGAAGAATTCATGAGAGATGAACTCTTCCCAAGGAATGCCCTGCTGGCTCAGCTGATAGGAAACAATGAGCTGGATGAGACCAAAGTGATATAAACTCGTAAACTGCTGGGCTGGGGTCTTCCTCTGTAATATTGGCACCATCTTCTGAATATCCTGGAAGAAGAAAACTGGGATGTTCATCATCCTCACTCGAGTGAAGTGCATCAACAGACGGATGTGATAAGAGTACACCAGTGAAAACCTGCCCTCACATGTAAAGTAACGCATGATGAGTCTCAAGATCGGAACATACTCCCTCCGGATAAATCTGAAAGGAAAAACCCCCGACAAGTGTCTCATGAAGGCTGGCATGACATATGGCTCAAAATGAACATAATCCAACACTTTGCGCTTGGGCCACACCTCACCCACATTTGGTATCCCAGTAGCCTCTGAAATCAATTCCGGAGACAACACAAAGTTCACACCTGCCAGAGTGACCTGCCCATCATGAAGGTGCAAAACAAATAAGCGGGCCAACTCCCTGTGGTGCTGGATCTGAGCAAGCCTCTCGCAAAACTGAAAACATGACATATACCGAAAGCAACTCACTGCCAAAGGACAGGCCTGCAATTCTGCCAATGAGGTGGGTTCCTCTCTCTTAGGACGACCACCTTTGCCCCCCCTACGAGGCCTCCGCTGTACCTCAACCTCTGTAGAAGAAGACTGGTCATCACCTTGCTCATAGGTCTCGGTGGTTGACATGGTGCTTTTGAGCAAAGTGGAGAAAATAGACAAAGTAAACTGCTGCCCTTGCCTGCAAAAATGCTGAGTTGTATGCTGTTTTCAAGGGGAAAAAATCATGAAGGAAATGTTAGGGGAGGGGATTTTTTAACAAGGAAAGGGAAACATATGAAAACAAGGAATTTTCAAGGGACAATTCACAAACTGTCAAACATATAATCTCATCTTAATCAGCGGGAAATCATTTGCAAAGAAATGTTTTTATTAGGGTAACATGGATAATAATAACCAAGGGAAATGACATGTATGCTCAACAGGGGAATGGGACAGCATAGATAACTCGCTCATTTGATTTCTGTCTTTCAATGTACATCATAAGGCACACTCTGTTTTTCCAAAGGGGTTCATGTACCTTTGAGGCTAGGGGAAAAGGGCTTCATTGACATTTTGTCAAAAGGGAAAAGGGGTTTTATTGACAAGGATATTAGGGGATAAAAGGAAAAACATGGTGTTTGCTTTTTAGGACCACAGCAACATTACTTTTGATCAAATATACATAGCAATATTTCCTTTGCTTTGGTTTATATACACAGCCACATTTTCTTTATTTTTTGTTTTGGCATTTTATCACCATATTGCTTTCTTTTTTTGCATAATCATTTTGTTCTTCTTTCATAGCATTTTATTCTTTTTGCTGTGTGTGTTTTTATATCACAATGGAGGGTATTTAGGGTTTTGGGAATGTGTTTAGGGAGGGGTAGGGTTTGATACTTGGAAGGAGGAAAATTTCATATTCTTTGCAAATAAGATAAGATAGAGACATATGATGACAATTGTGAAATAAATGGGGAAACATGGAGGGAGCATAAATGGGAAATTAAAACCTTGAAAAGAAAACACCAAACCCTAGCATTATGCCTACATTGACAAGCAATCACCAAAATCTATTTTCTTTGCATTCTTAGTGATAAAACATATAAATGAAAGCTCATCATTCACCATTCATCAATTCATCAAGTGTATAGACCCTACCTCGGTCGATTTTGCAACTTAGAGGGCGATTGGACAAAATTTGGGGCGGTTTTGGTGTTAACAGCTTGACATGTAGCGCAGGGCACTCAACGGGTAGCGCACAGCCTGACACGTAGCGCCCGTTATAAATTACCACTGCTGGGAGGCGCCTGACGAGTAGCGCACAGCCCAACACGTAGCGCACAACCTCTGACGGGTAGCGCACCTGAAATTGGTTGAATTTCTCTGCACTTTGCCTCTTTTCGCCTCTTCGCCCTCTCACTTCTTCTTGCAAGCTCTTTGGATGCACAATGAGGGTATTGAGAGGGAATTTGACTCTTTATAAGCTCAATTTAAAAAAATTTACTTACCAAACCCACTTTCTAATGTTTTGCCTTGACACTTTCTTTTAACACTGTTTTGAGTTTTCCTTTGTTCTGAATTTGATCTTTTGGGTGTTTTAGCTCCGTTCTTTTTGCAGGTAGACCATCTGATGGACTCTAGGGAGGAGACCAGGGTTATTGCCGGCATTTTGAAGAATTTTTGAAATTTCCTTATTGCTTTACAAAATTGACATGACCTTGGCTTTAAAAACAGGGTTTTTAAATCCAAGGTATAAAAAAGCTGTACATGATGAAAAATATCAATGAAACATATTTACATACCTCCTTCTGGCTTGCTGGGGACTCATGGACCTCTGACTCATGATCTTGCAATGACATTTGACTGAAACCCTAGACCTAAGGCTTTGGACTTCAAGACAAAACAAAACAAGTGTGACACAAGTTCATTAACGGATATGACCTGATCCAGCAAAGCCAAGAAGGGAACAAGGACCAGCTCCTCCATCAGTTTTATGGCATGCCTAATGGAATGCAAAACTGACATTGATGAAACACCTACTTATGCATATGCAAAGAGATTTTTGATCACTGATGGAGGGCATCATGACCGACACTAACACAACTCACCAGTGCCAACCTGCCTCGGCTCTGCATCATGGAGCCCTCAAGTAATATACGACCCACCTCCTCTGTTTCTACTCCTATGCCTCTGAGTTGCAATTGCCCCCTGGCTGCAGTGGAGCCAAGTTCACGAACAGCAACGGGTAGGCGATGCAACATTCTCTGCTGCATCGATTTTAGACAAGGCGGCCATTACACTCAAAGCCTTATCTGCAACCTGACTTTCAATTCTGCGCCTTCTGAGCCTTCCGAGCCTTCCGAGCCCCACTCAGTGCCGACCTCACACAGTCATTCTCTTCATCCCCACGCCATCATGCCCCGGTTGCGCCATCGAATGCGCAGCAGAAGGGGTAGCAGCAGAGGCAGACTGCCTCGTTCTCCGCCTTCAACAATTTCAGACTCCTCTTCCCCCACGGCAAATTATGTCTCAGGTCGTTATCCAGAAACTCGCAGCGGTAGAGGCCGCTTAAGCGCTACCCACTCCCTCCCTTCGCAAACTACCATTCCAGCTACTGACATCCCCTCCAGCTCTCGGCATCCTAACCATTCGGCCCAATTCATCTACCATTGCTCTCTGAACCGACCACTCATCAAGGCGACCATCACAGTCACCTTCCAAGAGGAGCCATCCAGCGACGAAGGACACCCCACTAGCGCAATGGAGAAGAGGGATAATGCTCAGGGCAAGACCATTGCAGCGGAGCAAAATCAAGAACCTCAGGCGAAGGATGACACGGGTGCGCTGCAAAATGACGAGGACGGCCTTGACGCCTACAGGTGTTTCATCATTGAAGAACACCCATCAGCACCGCATGACACATAATTCTCCACGCGTCTTCGGTTTTCAGGTTCACGGCAATCAAGTTTATGGTTTATTTTTTGAATTTTTGAGCAAAATCGTTAGCCTTGAAAATGAAGTCAATAGAATTTTGCTACATGATTCAACTGCTGGTTTCCCCTGCACGGGCAACAATCTTATTTTGGATTGGACTGGTTTCCCACTTCTGGGCAGTCTTAATCTTGCTTCTGATGTATTATGCCATGAACCTTGGCACTGAACTGCAGAGGCCAAAGCCTCCTTGTATTATTTTGTTACAGTAATAGATATTAGACTTATTTAGAAAAAAAATAAAGATAAGGGTGAGAAGATTCTAAGAGACAAGGATCAAGTCTGTTTTAATCTTAGCCGTTGATTAGGGACTTAATCTCAGTTGTTGATTCATCAACAGGAAAAGTATAAGAGAAGACTTCACGATCATTTGGAGACACACTAGCAGATACTCAGTATCTCAAGGAAAATCAATTCTCAAGTAGAGGAGATCGATTTCAGAGGGAGATTTGTAGGGTGGAGGAAGAGGAGGGCATTAGCAGAAGGCAGTGACAGAAGAGGAGGTGATGCAGGGACAGTGGGAGACAACGCAGAGAGAGACACAGACCAAAGGAGAGACGCCGAGCCTACGCAGGCTGGCGCAGAGTCTACGCAGGCTGACGCAAAGGGAAGCAGAGACACTCAGAGCCATGCTGGGCCATGCAGAGTGATGCAGGGGTGATGCAGAAGTGGAAGCAGGGTCTCCAAAGTGTCAGAATGTCTCAAAGGGAAATTCTCAAGTGTTTTCTTTCAGTTTATTTGTAAAAGCATTCCTTGTAAATGCAATTGTTGCTGAAGATTAATAAAGCCCTCATCTGCTGCACCGGTTTTCCCACATTGGGTTTTTCCGGGGAAAATTCTCCAAAAATAACTATGTTGATGTGTTTAAGTATGGGGGATTTACGCAGTGCATTATATTAGATATCATTGCATATCATTTTGCAGTGTATGCAATGAGTGCTAAGTGAACTATTCAAAAATCATGAGAAATTAGTCAGTTACGACTACCTCTCATGGAAATGGTCATACGTTTGAATGACTTACTTAACGCAGTTGAATCCCAAAAATGATATCTAATATGTTGATGTGATTGGTTCTTGTGCATGTATTTTTTCTCTAGGTAATTATGTGATAACTGCAGTAGAATTTATTTTAATATTTACTTAATGGATTTCGTAAATAACTTATTGTGAATAATAAGTAGGTGAAATAAATCAATTGTTGCGGTAGTAGAATTTCAATTTAGAAATTTTCACATGGTATCAGAGCAAAGATCCAGCAACAAGAGAGGAAAATCGTTTATGGATCAAGAGCATGATGCAAAGGCATCCACTCAAGGGGACTCGCGCAGATTTCCAGAATAATGCACAAGGGACACAAATTACGATTATTTTATGTTAGCTTCCAGATTCGAAGAAGAAGTCACTTGCTTAGCAAGCTCTGCCTCCTCGGAGGTTTGGTATATAGACAGTGGAGCTTCTTGGCCTATGACAGGAATCCGAGAATGCTTTTTAGATTATCAGGAAGAAAGAATGAATTTTCAGATCACCATGGGAAATAAGGCAAAGTGTACTCCAGTAGGAAGAGTTACTATAGTTTTTCAAACCGAAGCAGGAGAGTGGCTTCGAGCAACCAATGTACTGCATGTGCCAGTATTGGGGATGAACTTACTTTCCGTATCTCAACTTCAAAACAAGGGCTATGATTTTTTCTTCATTAAGGAGAAAGTATATGTCAAACACCCGAGTTGGAAAAAGAAGGCCCAAATTGGAATCAGAAGTAACAGGTTGTACAGGTTGCAACTAGAATTACCAATGGCACTGATAGGCAATAATGGAGACAAAGATTTGAATGAACTATGGCACAGGAGGATGGGACACTTACACGATGGGGCTCTGAGAATTCTCAGGAAAATAGTATCAAGAGTTCCAGAACTAAGTACTGAATGAGATGATGTATGCAAAGGGTGCACTCTGGGCAAGTATGCCAAAGCATCATTTTCTAGAAGTAACAATAGGGCTAAGAGTGTGCTAGAATTGATACACTCAGACATCTGTCGACCGATGTCCACAAAAGCTCTTAGTGGTGTCGAATACTTCGTCACCTTCATCAATGACCATTCCAATAAGACTTGGATCTACTTTCTGAAAACCAAGGATGAGGTTTTTAGTCGATTCAAGGAGTTCAAAGCTCTAGTGGAGAATTTAACGGGAAAGAAGATAAAAGTTTTGCGCTCAGACAATGGTGGAGAATATGTTGACAAGGACTTCACCTATTTTTGCGCTAAGGAAGGCATCAGAAGAGAGTCGACAGTTCCCTACAATCCGAAGCAGAATGGAGTAGCAAAAAGGAAAAACGGGACTATTGTGGAAGTAGCTAGGGCAATGTTGTATGATCAGGATGTGCCTAAATTCCTGTGGGCAGAAGCATGTAGCATGGTAGTTTATGTCCAAAACATGACTCCTCACAGGGCATTGGGCAAAATCACTCTGAAGAAGGTCTTCACCGGGAAGACCCCTGAAGTCAGTCATTTCAGGATATTTGGGAGTTTAGCGTATTGCCATATACCCGAAGAGGAGAAAGAAATTAGATCAAACTGCTGAGAAATGATATCTTGTGGGATATAGCGAGAATGCTAAGGCATACAGAGTCTATCTTCCAGGGAGTAGGAAGGTAGTAGTTCGGCGAGATGTGAAGTTCATGGAGGATAGAGCTTTCAGGAAATCCTGAGAAATGCCTTCCAAGGAGCAATTGAAAGACGATTCCTTGGTCAAACCACTTCAACCAGTCGAAAGTAGTACCAAAAATTCTCCTGAAGACAAAGCTTCAGAACAGGAGGAATCTAAGGAAGAGGAAGATCTAATATATGTGCCTACTACGAGTGGAAGAACGAGCCGGGAACTCCGACAGATTCTACAGGATGCAAAAGACTTCATTGGTGCACCCAAGTATAGTAAAAGGGAGCGAATATGGCCAAACAGATAACAGGCCTTAGTAGCTCAAGTTGGGGAACCTTCTAGTTTTCATGAGGCAGTTCAGCATCAAGTATGGGTGGATGCTATGGTGGAGCAATACAACTTTATAATGGTCGATGATGTCTCGGAAGTGGTACCTAGGCCTCAAGACAGATCAGTGGTAGGTTCGAGATGGATCTACAAGGTCAAATATGTTGCAGACAACAATGTGGAGATAAACAAAGCCAGGTTTGTGGCTAAGGGGTATGCTCAGAAGGAAGGGATAGACTACGAAGAAACCTTCGCCCCAGTAGCCAAGTATACTTCTATTAGAACCGTGATATCTCTTGCAGCACAGATGGGGTGGGAGATTCATCATATAGATGTTAAGACGACATTCTTGAACGGGGTAATAGAAGAAGAAGTATAGATTGAACCAGTGATGATAATATCGCCGAAAAATCGGCGATATTCGTAAATATCGCGCGATTTTCATCAAAACGAAATTTCGGCTGGCAAAAATCGCGATATTTTCTAATTTCGAAAATCTCACGAGAAATCCGAGATATCACCGATATTTTTATAAAAATCGCGCGACGATGGTATATATCGCCGGCACAGTTTATAAATAGGTTTTTGTTTACCGTAAGGGCGTCATTTTATTTTCGAGAGCTGGAGAGTCCGAGTGCGAACAGTGCGGAGGGTTTGAGGTTGATCTTTGGCTGCGAAGGAGGGTTTACATACAGTCTACAGCGGCCAGCCTACAGGTATGCATATTCTATATGCATGTGCCATGGAGAGTCGAGAGTCGAGTCTTATACCGTGTATACATATTGATATTACAGTGTATACGTTTTATATTGGTCATAACCACAGTGTTATTTGGTCATAAATAAAACGCAGTTATAACCACAGTGTTATTTGGTTATAAATTATTAAATAAAACGCAGTATTTTGGTCATAACCACAGTGTTAGTGAACCAATATTAGAACTTAGAAGAATATGTGAGTTGTTTTATGATTATTGTGTGTTATTTTATATTTTTATTAGTGTTTAGGGCTTATTGTTATGTAAATTAAAATTACAATTACTTCATTATTATCAAGGAGTGGATATACAGCAGTAAAAGGACAGCCTTACGGCCCTGATTAAATATGCACAATGGATACTAAAGAGGTTTGGCAAGGCTGATTGTGAACTGGCATACCAACTCTTATTGAAACAAGTACGAAGTTATCAAGTCATGAAGATTCAAACACTGTGTAGTCATCTGGAAGTGAGACTTATCTACCTTTTCACTATCAGGCCAGATTTAAGCTATGCTGTTGACATTATATTGTAATGTATGACGTTCCCCAAAGGCATTCATTGAAACACAACAAAAACAGTCTTAAAATATGTCAATGGAACATTATACTATGGTTTTAAGTTTGTATTATCAGTGAGATTAGGATCTGCAACAACTACTTCAGATCTGAAGTATGTGAAAGTGAGGAAATATGTCAAGTTAGGGAGAGGATTGAGGCTTGAAGCCTTGCGGCATTCCCTTTGTTGCTGGTATATTAATGTGATCCTTCAAATATCAATGTATAGACCCCAAATAAACAGTGAAACCCTTTCAAAGAGGAATGTCACACCTGAAACACAAACCTGTTAGCCTTAGACATATATGCACTGTGCAGCAATGAACAATCTTCTTGAAAATCAGTCTCTATGCCAAGACTTATGATGAAATCTTCGTCAAAATTTTACTATAACACCTGCAAACTTACACCAGTGATCTAAAACTCTCACAGCCAGAGGAGCAGCAAGCCAGAAATGCTAATAGTTAGCTCCCAAAATTAGTCATATTTGAGTTCTATTTAGTCAAATTATTAGGGGAACTTTATTAAGTTTTCAAGGCTTGAAAGCCTTCAGAATTTTTCTGCAGATAACCAAGTCGCTTCAAGCCCTTTTGCACCAGAGATAAGGCAAAGTTTCAAGCTTGGTGTTGAAAAGTAATGAGCCTTCTCAAGAGCCCTGCC
Source organism: Pinus tabuliformis (assembly GCA_031772625.1). NCBI lineage: Eukaryota > Viridiplantae > Streptophyta > Pinopsida > Pinales > Pinaceae > Pinus > Pinus tabuliformis. The sequence continues at coordinate 207,738,167 of CM062804.1, forward strand.
AATTAAACACTGTTAGATCTAAAAATGTAATGCCGAGAAGAAATGACAAACCCCTTTCAAAAAAATCACTGTAAAATCTCTGCAATTAAATCAGGGTTAATATATAATTGATTCAAGTTTTCAAAGTGTGCAGCCTGTAAAAAATAGCATATAAGCCAACAGTTGCTTATCCTCAGAAGATAGCATATAAGCCAACATTAGAAGCATAAATATAATTTATAAATGCTTTTATTATCCTCAATGTATAACTATACACTGCCTGTAGCAGCCAAATCGCAGTCCTCTAACGCTGTTATTGAATACATTTATATTTTATGATTTTAATGTCTTTTGACTCTTTTAGTCTTTTCTACATAGCTTGACTAGGGTCCTTTGTGTGAAGATTGCAGATTGTAGAACTTTGTTAAAGTTTATTCCATTTGTCTTTGAAGAATGAGGATTTGATATTGAGACCTGCACCCATGGAATTTCGTAAATTCGTATTACTTATTAAGTTATTAAGTTACTAATTCCAAAAAAAATTTGGTGCTGTAGGTTTCCTTTTGAGTTAGCCCACTACAAAATACAAATATGCCAAAAAACTTGGACCCATTTTGGGAGTATGGGATCCCTGATGGTGGGACAAATCGTGCATATCTTTCATGCAAATTGTGTGGGGACAAGATGACAGGTGGGGTTACACGACTGAAATACCATCTTGCTAGACTCCCTGGACATGATGTTGGCATTTGTAGAGTTTCTAGTCCGGAGCTTATACGAAAAGCTCTTGAGGCAATTGAAGAAAAGGACAGAAAGAAGGAAGAGGCGGAAAGAAACAAAGCTGAACGTGCAGGTAGATCCCTTGGGATATCTTCTCCTGATTATGATGTTCAGGGTAGTGGCCCTACTGGCGCTAGTGGGAGGGGCTCCACAACTGGCACACCATCACATGCTAGTGTGAATGCGAGGTCATCATTTTTTGTTCCACGAACAGGAGCTGGAGCACAACCTGGCATAAAATCGCTTGTCAAAAAAAAGGATAAGGAAGAAGCAGATAGAGTCATGGGGAGGTGTATTTATTGGAGCGACTTACCTCTCAGCATCACAAAAACCAATCCATTTTGGCAACCAATGTGTGATGCTATTGCTGTTGTGGGCCCAGGGTACAAAAGTGCCACATATGAGGAGTTGCGGGGGCCAATTCTTCAAGCAGAAAAAGAGGACATCAACTCTAGATTGGCGGAGTTGAAACAGACATGGGAAGTCACTGGATGCACAGTGATGTCTGATGGTTGGACAGATAGGAAGGGTAGGACCCTTCTAAATTTCTTGGTACATTGTCCTAAAGGTACCATGTTTATTAAATCGTTGGATGCATCAGAACATATCAAAGATGCAGCAACGATATGTGAGTTGTTAGATGGGTTCATTCAGGAGATTGGTGTGCAGAATGTGGTGCAAGTCGTAACAGACAATGCAGCTAATTATGTGTCTGCCGGCAGAATGCTTATGGAGAGGCATCCCACATTGTTCTGGACTCCATGTGCAGCGCATTGTCTTGATTTGTTGCTTGAGGATATGGGGAAACTCTCCTTCATCAAGGAGGCAGTTGATATGGCTAGGAGCATCCCCAAGTTTATTTATAACCATGCTTTGGTTCTTAGCCTTATGAGGAGGTTCACTAGAAACAAGGAGTTGCGGCGTCCTGCCATCACACGTTTTGCCACAACCTTTATTACTCTTCAGTCTTTGCTTCGATGTCAGTACGAGTTGAAGCAAATGTTTGTGTCTAATGATTGGCGTGGTTGTAGATACAGCAGGAGACCTGATGGGAAAGCCATTGAAAAAATGGTGTACTCTGAGACATTTTGGCGTGGAGTAGAAGAAGCATGTGCAGTTAGCGAACCTATAGTAAAGGTTCTTAGATTGGTGGATGGAGAGAAGCCTGCAATGCCTTATTTGTATGAGGGCATGGATAGGGCCAAGGAGGCCATTCGTTCCTATTATGCAGACAAGGGTTCTGCTGGCCTTAATAGGCAGATGATGTTATGGGATGTGATCGATAGTCGGTGGACAGGGATGCTTCATCGACCCATTCATGCAGCAGCACTCTTCCTCAACCCTGCATTTGCATACAAATGCAAGTTTCGTTTTGATGGCGAGGTGATGGAAGGGCTCCATACCTGTATTCAGAGGATGGTACCTGATTCTGAGCTTCATAGCAAAATCAAGCGCGAGGTACAGAGTTATCAGGATTGTGTTGGCCTATTTGGCTTTGATGATGCCATTAAGGAAAGGGCCCTCTTCATGCCACGTAAGTGACAAGTCATCACTCATTAGAAATTAGAAATTTGAATTTAATTATGTTTTAACTTTTAACTTTTAACTTTTAAGTTTTTGAATTTTTTATTTCATTATTTTGTTGTAGATCTTTGGTGGCGAAGCTATGGTGCACGGGCACCAAATTTGCAAAATTTGGCTATACGAATCTTGAGTCAAACATGTAGCTCTTCAGGGTGTGAGCGCAATTGGAGTGTATTTGAGAAAATACACGCCAAAAAGCGCAACAGGTATAACTTTGAACTCAAGCCTTCAGTTGAGCAATTACACTTATTGTAATTTTTAATTTTTAATTTATGACCTTCAAGTGTCAAGAGTCAAGAGTCAAGACTCATTACTTTTTTTGACACTCTTACAGGTTGGAGTTCGCACGCCTCAACGATTTGGTGTATGTGCATTACAACATCCGACTTCGAGTGAGGCAAATAGAATCACCAGTGGATCCAGATGCCATTTCCTTAGACAATATTGATGTATTGTCTCCGTGGAGGGTGGAGTCTCAGGAGCCCATATTGGAGGAGTCACCTTCATGGTTGGAGGAGCCAGTGGCAGATGATCCATTAGAGCAGGGGCAGCAAGAGGAGGACTCGGAGTCAGAGGAGCAGCAACACTTAGAGGAGGAGCAGGAGGAGCTGGAGGAGGACACTGCGGGAGCATCAGCATCAACACCATCTGCTATAGATATAGGAGAGCATAGCTCCATGCCTATCACTCATTATTTGACATTAGGTGCAGAGGCAGTGTCAGGGCCTTCTACTACTAGGGGCAGGCCTGACAAACAGCCCATCATGTTTTCCCGTAAAAGGGGGAGAGGGCAGTAGATAGATAGCTGCTAGTTTTATTTGTTATGCTACATGTAACTCATGATGATGAGATACTTTTATTATTATATGTGATGTTATTTTGTATTGGTTCTCCACATTTGAGTCCTTGAATGGACAATTATCAGGGATTAGCACGATTTGGTATCGCCTTTGATATATCATTTCTATTTGACATCATATATATCAGTGTTTTCTTCATATTTATGTGCCAATGTGTTTAACTTTAAACTTTAAACTTTATTTCATGTTGTTATTGCTTTATATGTTTAAAAATCTGAAAAAAATGAATATATTATGCATTTTTTATGCTTGCTTTTGTTGTTTAAATTCTGAACATGAAGATGTTGCTTTAAAAATTAAAATAGTTTCTTGAGTGTTTGCTGGGCACTGTATAGTTATACTCATTTAATGCCAATTTTTTGTTTTTTTTGTGCCCTAGGTTTGAATTAGTTCACTACAAATGTCAAATATGCCAAAAGCCTTGGACCCATTTTGGGAGTATGGGGAGGCTGTTGGTGGGGCAAATCAGGCATATATATCATGCAACTTGTGTGGGACCAAGATGTCAGGAGGGATTACACGATTGAAATACCATCTGGCTAAACTCTCTGCATATGATGCAGCAGATGTGATGCCTTGTATGGTTTCTAGTGCAGAGGTTATAAAAAAAGCTCGTGAAGCAATTGCTGAACAAGACAGAAAGAAAGCTGCTAGGGAGAGGCCAATGGTCTCAGATAGATAGCTGCTAGTTTTATTTGTTTTGCAACTTTTGCTACATATAAGTTTATAACTGATGATGATGAAATACTTTTAAACTTTTATATATGTGATGTTGTTTTGTTTGAGTCCTTGATTGGACAATTATCACTATCAGGGATCAGCAGGATATGTGATGTTATTTTAATTTTTGTTTGAGTCCTTGATTGGACAATTATCAATTTATCACTATCAGGGATCAGCAGGATTTGGTATCGCCTTTGAAGTTTGATGTATCATTTCTATTTGACATCATATATATCAGTGTTTTCTTCATATTTATGTGCCAATGTGTTTATTTCATGTTGTTATTGCTTTATATGTTTAGAAATCTGAAAAAAAATGAATATATTATGCATTTTTTATGCTTGCCGATATTTGCCGATATTTTCGCCGATATTTCCGATAAGATATTTTCTGGACCCTTGCCGATATTTTCCCGATACCGATATTATCAACACTGGATTGAACAGCTAGAAGGTTTTGAGACACATGAGAAGAAATCTCATATATGCAGATTAAAGAAAGCCTTGTATGGGCTTAAACAGGCACCTAGGGCATGGTACAATCGAATTGATGGCTACTTCCAGAAGATGGGGTTTGTCAAGAGTGACGCAAACCCTAATATCTACTATCTGGTTGTAGAGAATGAGCCTCTAATCCTAGTGTTATATGTGGATGATCTCTTCCTGACAGGATCATCCATGCTCATCAGAGATTGCAAGAAGAACCTAGCCACAGAATTCAACATGAAGGATTTGGGCAAGATGCATTATTTCCTGGGGTTGGAAGTTTGGCAGCATGTAATGTTCCCAAGTAGGGATTTAAGTGATATTCTAAACAAATAAACAGTGTAGCAGCATAAAATTAAAAACATGCATTGAACACCCACAAAACATTGAAAATATGGAACTGCTAAGCCATGTATTATAAAATCTGACAGCAATAGGTACAATATAAATGTAGTGGTGCACCTGGGCTTGTCTCAAGGACAACCGGGACTAAACCCAGGTGATGGAATAACTGAGATGATGGTTGTTCAGCTATTGCACCACTTGCTCTGCGATGTCCCAGTAAAATTGTTGATCTACTAACTTCGACCTACTGGAAGGTGCCCAAAAACCACCCAAAAAATTATATCCTTTTAACCCTGGCATCCTTGGACAAAACCCAGAAGGGAATTTCTCTGGTTTTGACTGTGGATTTTCGGCCTACTTGGAGTCTCTCCCTAGCTGCTACAGCCAAATTTGACTAGCAGGAAACAGCCTGCAAAGCCCTCTAAAAATACTCCAAGTACGTTGGGTTCACATGTACTGACTAAATCCTTGCTCCATGGATGACACTGGGTCCAAATGACTGTTCTCCCAGCACCATGATTTTTCTGCTACAGTGGCCTCTGCACAACACCTCCATCCAAAATCTCGACTAACTGTTGCGCTGGTCTCGTTGGTTGCTACTCCAGCAGAGTTGTCTTTTTTTATGTTGCCTCCTCAACTCCTGGCTCTCCCAGCAAGCTATGAATCCCCTTAGCTGGTCTATTCCCAGCTCTCCCAGCACGCTGTGAATCCCCCTTGCTGATTTCTAACCCCTCCTGCGTGTTCTCTGGCTGCCCAGGAATACGCAGTTCCTCCCTGCGCTGATGACTGAAGTGTGTGACTGTACCGGACTCCCTAGAAACTCCTATGTAACAATCTCCCTAAGGCAGGCACAGATGGTCCCCCGAAGAAGAGGTTGAACCTTCCCTGCGGAAGACTCGTGGCTAAACAGCGAGTAGACTCGTTGAACAGCAGAGCGTACAAAGTGAGTTTGTTTGTCAAATAATTAGAATGCCCCCAAAATGAGAGTTGATCTCTCTTTATAACTCCTTGGGCCCCCTTAGCCTCATGTGGGCCCCTCCATCCACTAGCTCGAATTCCCTCCAACGTATTCCTTGGCCAATTTCGAATTATGCATGTGGTGGCCCCCACATTCCACTTGCTGCCAGAAATAATTCGAACTGCCTATAGTTCGTAAGTTTCTGCGTGTGGGGTCCTTCTCTTAAAGCAAAATTGCTGCCAAAATTGTGTTGTTGCATCCCTTGACTAATTCATTTGAGAAGGGACATGACACAGCAGAAGGGTGAAATCTTCCTTAGACAAGGGAGATATGCTACAGAAATCTTGCAGAGATTCAGGATGCAGGACTGTAGAACTATGGCTACTCCAATGATCACCAACTGGAAGAAGATTGATGCATCAGAAGATAAAGACATTTATCCCACCTTGTACAAACAGCTTATAGGGTCCTTGATGTATCTGGTCAATACCAGGCCAGACATTTGTTACGTTGTCAACACCCTCGGTCAGTTCATGGTGGAACCTAAGAGGGTGCACTAGGCAGTAGCCAAACATGTTCTCAGGTATATACAAGGAACAGTCGACCATGGACTATTGTACACCAAAGGCAATGACATCAAGCTGAGTGGGTTCATTGACATAAATTGGGCTGCAAGTTTAGTAGATTGGAAAACTACAACTGGGCACTGTTTCAACATTGGATCAAGAATGACCTCCTGGTGGAGTAGGAAACAGAAAATTGTGGCTCTGAGCTCAGCTGAAGCAGAATATATGGCAGCTAGCAGGATCATGTGTGATAATCAGAGTTGCATCAAGCTCTCTGAGAATCCAGTATTTCATGATCGGTCGAAGCACATTGATATCAGGCGTCACTTTGTCAGAGACTATGTCCAACAAGGGGCAATACAGTTGAGATACACTCCTATAGGAGAACGGGTGGCAGACATCCTCACCAAGGTTCTAGGAAGAACAAAGTTTGTTTATTTTAGGGAGAAGATGAGGATGGTAAAGAATCCATTTCAGTCGCAGAAACAGATAAGTGTCAGGAGTTTCAATGCAGCAGTTAGCAGTGGCAGTGCTATGGCCAGCATGATGTAGCATGTTGTGAGGGAGCTGCAGTACAGGTGCGGCAGTGGCACTGGCAATGCCATGGGTAGCAGTACAGGAAGCAGCAATGCAAGGGATGTGAGGCAGCAGGCCAAGCATCAGCACAGGTACCGATGTGGAAGATCAGTGTGATGTTTCTATAGTGAAATATTGCTAGAGCACATTTCGCGCTAAGAGGGAGTGTCAATTTTTGGTAGCATCGAATGTGTGCTAGCCTTGAAATTTGGAGGAGAGTCTATGGCGCATGAGATCTCCAAGACCCATAAATCGTTTTCAAAAATTCCACCCGAATGAGGAGTTATTAAAATAATTAATATTTTTAATGGGTTCCTAAATCTAAACTTAGGAAAATAAAAATATTAATGGGTATTAATAAAGATAAGGGTGAGAAGCTTCTAAGAAACAAGGATCAAGTATGTTTTAATCTTAGCCGTTGATTAGGGACTTAATCGCGGTCGTTGATTTTTCAACAGGAAAAGTATAAGAGAAGACTGGAGAATCATTTGGAGACACACCAACAGATACTCATTATCTCAAGGAAAATCGATTCTCAAGTAGAGGAGATCAATTTCAAAGGGACAGTTGTAGGGTGGAGGAAGAGGAGAGTATCAACAACAGGCAGTGACAGAGGAGGAGGTGATGCGGGGACAGTGGGAGACAGCGTAGAGAGAGACGCAGTCCAGAGGAGAGACATAGAGCCTACGCAGGCTAACACAGAGGGACTCAGAGCCACGCTGGCCCATGCAGAGTGACGCAGAAGTGGGAGCAGGGTCTCCAAAGTGTTAGAAGGTCTCAAAGGGAAGGTATCAGGTGTTTTCTTTCAGTTTCTTTGTAAAATCATTCCTTGTAAAAGCAATTGCTCATGAAGATTAATAAAGCCCTCATCTGTTGCACTAGTTTTCCCACATTGGGTTTTTCCGGGGACAATTGTCCAAAAGTAACTGGGTTGATGTGATTGGTTCTTGTGCATGTATTTTTTCTCTGGGTAATTGTGTGATAACTGCAGTAGAATTTATTTTAATATTTACTGAAGGGATTTTGTAAATAGCTTATTGTGAATAATAAGTAGGTGAAATAAATCAGTTGCTGCAGTAGTAGAATTTCAGTTTAGAAATTTTCACAAGAAGTTGACGATACTCAGAAGGGTTCGCTAATCAACGCCCAGCAGCACTTCCACATAGCTTCTTGAAGTTGAGTTCCATGGGAGTAGACACGGACTTGCAATCCATCATCCCACATCTCTCAAGCAACTTCACAATGTATTTTCCTTGAGAAAGGAAAATCTCGCCTGGGTTTTGCCAGACCTCTAGCCCTAGGAAATAGTACATCAAACCTAGGTCCTTCATCTCAAATTCGAAACCCAACTCCCTCTTGCATTGATTAATGAGAGGGTCATCACCTATCAAAAAGAGATCATCCACATAAAGGACTAGAATGAGAGACTTGTCCTTTTCAACCTTGAAGTATAGGTTTGGTTCAACTTCACTCCTTGTAAAGCCCAGCTTCATAAGATAGTTATTTATTCTTTCATACCAAGCCTTGGGGGCTTGCTTCAACCCATAGAGGGCTTTCTTCAACCTGCATACATGTGTCTTACGATCTTGAACTTCAAACCCCTCAGGTTGTTCTACATAGACTTCCTCCTTAAGCGAGCCATGCAAGAAAGGAATTTTAACATCCATTTGGTGTAGGCTCCATCTTTGCGAGGCAATAAGGGCTATGATCGAACGGATAGTGGTATATCGGGTACCGATGCAAATATCTCATCATAGACTACTCCTTCCTTTTGAGAGTATCCTCGAGCAACGAATCTAGTTTTGAACTTTTTAGCACTCCCATCATCTCCATCTTTGATTTTGTAAAAGCCATTTTGAAGTGACCACTGACTTGTCCTTGGGCCTAAGTGTTATATACCTAGGGGGGATAATATGGGGTACCAAGGGAGGTACCCAAGGTAATAATGTAATAATGGGATGGGCCATAGTAATAAATAAGGTGATTAACCCATGTCATGTAAGGGACCACAAGTAGTTAATAATAATGTAATGGGCCCATGGTATTAGTTGATGGTATGAGGGAACCATGGTAATGACCCATGGTATTGTATGTATGAGGCCTATATAGAGGCTAGAGACTCCACATGGAAGATAGTGAAGAATTATTGTATGAACATGCATATGGCTTGTGGAGTGTTCTCCTTCCTTAAGGAGTAAATGTATGGTGTTGCCCTACCTTAAGGGTTTTGATCAATAAAGAAGCATTTCTATCTATTTCTCTCTTATTGTTTCCGGGTTTATTTCCATTATCATATATTTCTGGGTTAGATCTATAACAATTGGTATCAGAGCTACAACAATTGGTATCAGAGCACTTTCTTGGGCACAAAAGTGGAGATTTCTTGGGCACAAAAGTTGCCCTATCCGATACCAATTGTTGTAGCTCTGATACCACTTGTTGTGGATCTGATCCAAGAATATTATGATAATAGAAATAACCCAAGAATAACAAGATAGAAATAGATAGAAATGCTTCTTTATTATCAAAACCCTTAAGGTAGGGCAACACCATACATTCACTCTTTAAAGAAGGAGAACACTCCACAAGCCATATGCCTGTTTATACAATAATCCTTCACTCTCTCCCAGGTGGAGTCTCTAGCCTCTATATAGGCCTCATACATACAATACCATGGGTCATTACCATGGTTCCCTCATACCATCAACTAATACCATGGGCCCATTACATTATTATTAACTACTTGTGGTCCCTTACATGACATGGGTTAACCACCTTATTTATTACTATGGCCCATCCCATTATTACATTATTACCTTGGGTACCTCCCTTAGCACCCCATATTATCCCCCCTAGGTATATAACATTCCACCCCCCTAAGCATGTTTCGTCCCCGAAACATGGGAAGAACACAAATAATAAGATCTACTCAAAAGAGTAGTCCACTGGTACCATGCACGTGCATCTAGCCATCCAAGAGAAAGGTGAACCCTCGATCTCGCTGGTGCCTCGCTCGCTTGAGATGGAAGTTGACCGTGGTAGCTCTTCTGTGTGGATGTGTAGTAGGTGGATCTTCGCTTCTCTCGATCTGTCATGCGGGGGTTGTTGTCCATGTGGCTAATTGGTTGCCATCTTGATGGTTGTCTTGCGGGGTGATGTGGGTGATGATATGTTGAAGTTTTAACCCACGATGGCTTTTTCTTTACTTCACCCTGCTGTGGTGGCTGTTGTGGTGTCTTCTTTTTCAATATGACTTCAACCACTGAGCCCTCCTCTGATGTATCATCACCTGTAACCTTTTCTTCTTCAGCCTCTATTTGTGTTTGATTGTTGATCATCAAAGGCTCATCATCTGATATGTCAGCCCCTGGAACATCTTCTGCTTCAGCCTCCATGTGCTCTACCTGTTTATGGATGGAAATATCCTGTAATGTAATTTTCTTCTTTTTATACCATAGCTTCAGGAATTTCTTCTGCACATTAATATTAATAGTACCCACGGATTCCATCCAAGGATATCCCAAAACAACATCCATATTATCCATCTCTGAAATATAAAAATCACCATGCAACACATACTTATCCATAGAAATCTTCAAATTCTTATACACTTGAACATCCTCATCCTCAACCTGTGTGTTTTTAATGTTTTTGGCAGGAACTTGCAATTTTTTTGCCAAAGTAACATGGATGAAATTATGCTTGCAACTAGGATTTATAGAAACAATGATCTTCTCTTTCTGAATCAATCCATGAACCTGCAATAAGGATATACCAGTAGGAAATAACCCCACATGTTTCCCCTTATCTTGTTTTCTAGTCTGAGACCATTTGTCCATAAGGAGTTTTTCCATTTCTTCATTCGAGATTTTGGTCAAGGCTATACTACCCAGTGAGTTCCACCATATGGCAGCCTCTTCTTTCAAAAAAAGTGGTACCATAAACTTCCAGTTCTCCTCAAATATTTTCTTTAGGTTTTGTATGAATTCTTCAATAGTAGGGCTATCATCTTTTCCAGTAAAAGTTTCCATGAAGAGGGTTTGAAAAAAAAAATTCACTTACTTGGCGAAAATTTGAAATGGCCACAATTCCTTCAATATTGCTCAGAATCTCTATTATAACCTGTTTTTAGAAATGGAACAATCATTCTGCATCTGCCCATGTGGTAGAAATCTTGATCCAGGCACTTGAAATTTCAGATATGTGCTGCTACTCTCCCGCCATCACCAAAATTTCTGCAAAAAGCGCTGATTTTAAATCAGCGATATCTCCCTCATCCGGACTCCGATTCAACTGATTTTTTTTTTGAAATTGGGTATTTTTTCCCAAAGAATCCAGATCTGCAATTAGATTTTGCAGATCTTGTATCCAGACGTCTAGATCTGTGCCGCAAAATCGCTGCCCTGAAAATTGTCTGCAACCCCACTAATTTTTAGATCAGTGATATCTCCTTCATCCGGACTCCGATTCCACTGATTTTTTTTTTGAATTCGACTATTTTTGCACAAAGAATCCAGATCTGTAATTATATTTTACAAATCTTGCACCAAAATGTACAGATCTGACCTGCAAAGTCGCCGCCCCCGAAACCCTGCAAAAAAAAAAAAAAAAAAAAAATCTCCACTTTTGTGCCCAAGAAAGTGCTCTGATACCAATTGGTATCAGAGCTACAACACTAAGAACCACATCCCAGACATCATTCTTCATGATCGACTCATATTCCTTAGACCTCATTTATTGCATCCTTCCAGACTTGGTGTTTCACGGCTTCTTCGAATGTACATGGCTCAGATTGTACAATGGTACTCATGGCAGCTAAGTACCCTTGGTACCTGTTCGGCTTCTTGCTTTCACGAAATGTTCCTCTTGGTGCAACATGTCTCTCGGCATCTTCAAGAGTATCTTTGAGCCACAAAGGTCTTTTTCTTGAAGTGGAGTGCTCACTAGGAGGTGGATCATCCGTCGGAGATTCATCCTGCTTTCCTGCATCATCTTCATTGTCCTTCCTAGGGATAGGAAGGTCTCGGACTTTCCTAAGGGCAGAATCTTCATCGAAAGTGACATCATGACTTATTTCCACTTCTCTTTGACCAGGCACATAGATTCTATATGCCTTCGAAGTTTCACTGTAGCCCACAAACGTTCCTTTCTTCCCAGATGCATCTAGCTTGTTTCTTTTCTCTTTCGGCACACTAAAATATATAGGACAACCAAAAATTCTAAAATGAGAAACATCAAGTTTCTTACCAGTGAAAACTTCTTCAGGTAACTTGAAGTCCAATGCTTGATGCGGGCATCTATTTTGAACATACACAGTGGTGTTGACAGCTTCTCCCAAAAAGAACTTCGGTAGATCTTGGTCATGAAGCATGGCGCAGGTGGCTTCTATGATAGTTCGATTCTTCCTTTCGGCAAAACCATTTTGTTCAGGAGTATATGCAGTTGTGGTCTCCCTCTTAATGTCAGCTTCTCTATAATAGTCATTGAATTCATTTGACTCATATTCGATCCCATTATCGGTCCTCAATATTTTTATCTTCTTTCTTCTTTGATTCTTGACCAAGGCTTTGAAAGAGCAGAACCATTTGAACACTTCGTCCTTCTTCTTGAAGAAATAGATCCATGTTTTCCGAGAGAATTCATCCACAAAAATTGCATAGTACAAATATCCTCCCAAAGATGTTACGGGCAATATACCTAATAGATCATAATGGACCAATTGAAGAATATCAGTAGTTTGACTTCCACTTGAGGGGAATGGTCCCCTTGTATGTTTTCCAGCAGCACATCCCTGATAAACTCCTTTGTGATCTAAGTTGAATTCGGGCATACTTGTGACCATATTCCTTACATCAGATAAGGCTTTGTAATAAAGGTGAGCAAATCTTCGGTGCCATAATTCGGATTGAAGAGAAGTATCGCAAGTCAATGCTTCCAACGGACCTCCTCCAACATGATAGAGACCTTCAACTCTAAATCCAAGAGTGAATGCATCTTTCAAGTTCCTTTGCCAAACATGAACCTTCCCATCAATGAAAGTCACCTTGAAACCTTTATCTTCCATCGCAGAAATAGAGACCAAGTTTTCTTTCATATCAGGTACATACAACACTTCTTGTAAGTGAAGGGTTTGACCTTGATTTAAGTGAACAGTAACAGTCCCAATTCCTTTCATGGGATAAGTCGCATTATCCCCAAGTAAAATCTCCATAAAAGTATTCTTTTCAATCAAGTTTGAGAGGGCCTCCTTGTACCCAGTGAAGTGCCTTGAGGCACCACTATCAATCAACCAATGATCCAATGTATCCAGAGGAGAGGAAGTGGTAAGTGCAGAAATAAGATTAAATTATTTTTTCTTTTCTACAACATTTACTTCTTCATAACTGAAGTTTCTCGACTTCTTGGGAGGACAACCAATTTCATATCGAGCAGCGAGATCATTCCTCTTTCCTTTGTTGTCGAACTTGTTGTTCCTTTGATTGCCATTACCTTTGACATTTTTGTTATTGTTGTCATCATCTCTTGGAATATCCTTCTTGTGAGGACACTCTCTAGCAAAGTGGCCAACCCTGTTGCAATTGAAGCATCTTCCTTTTCTTCCTTCTTTGAATCTCGACTTGAACCTGTTGAAATTTGGTACCGGAGGACAGGTGGTTCCCTTAGGCTTTGATCTTTGGCCTAGGGAAAAGTGTCCAAAAGAATTTAATTTTTCTCCTAAAGTGACTTTATAATTTTATAAAGTTAAATCTAATTTAAAAGTGACTTTAAGTGATAAAGTTATTAAGTCTAATTTTAAAGTGACTTTTATAAAGTCAATGAAAAATTAGAAAGGAAAAGTGACTTTGGAAATAAATGACTAAGTGGGTCTTTATTAAAGTGGGGTGAATTAAAAAAATAGAAAGTGAGATTTAAATGAGCATTTAATCTCAACCATTGATCTAAATCTATTGCAGCCATTGGATTTAGAGATCACCCAAAAGTCACTTGGATCACCCAAAAGTCACTTGGAGTTATATTAAAGGAGGAAAAGGTCATTCATTCTTTCATGAGCAGATTGGGAGAAGGAGAGCAAGAGAGCAAGAGAGATTTCTGAGCAGGAAGGAGAAGGAGACAGCAGCTTGGCACACATTCCAAGGCAGCAGTTGAGCAGATTTGTACAGCTGATTCAGCACATAGTGAAAGGCAGATTTTTGCACAAAAATCGAGGAGCAGTTTGCTGATTTTTCTGCACACAAAACGGAGGTCGTACAGCATTTATTGCTGTCCTGTTTGCTGTTATTTCCAGATTGCGGTGAGGCACGGGAAAGGAGATAAGTTGTAAATTTGCTTGCTGATTTTTTGCTGAATAATTCTCACTGTAAAAAGACAATTTTCAGAAATAAAGAAGAGCTCTCAAACTGGTTTTCCCCAAGAGTTGTAGGGGGTTTTTCCAGGGTCAAGTTGACCAAAAATATCAGTGTTTTAATGTGTTTTAATGGCTGTTTTTAATTGCTGATTTTTAATTCTGCAATTTCCAGCATTCTGAAAAATTTCCAGAATTTGTGTTTTCAGCAATATTTATTTTTTTCAGTCTGTTAAATGTATGGTTATGGGAATGGGCATTTAACTACATGGGAGAAATAAGGAGAAACTGAAAACCGGGGTGGGAAAACAGAAATTTTTACATGGTATCAGAGCTTGAGTGCTGAAGGGCAGTTTGGGACAGCAAAAGGAAAAATTACAGTTGCTGATTTTTCACTCAGAAAATTCCAGCAAGCTTATTTTTTCATAAACAGCAGTTTTATCTTTACTACAGCAGTGCTATTTTTCAGTTTTAGGACAGCAGGATGTCATTGGGATTGAGGGTGGAGGATAGGCTGGATGGGCATATAAATTACAGCGTTTGGAAGGAGAGAATGCAGAGTATCTTTGAGGAGGCAGAAGTCTGGGATATCATGGTGCATACCGCACAGAACCCTGTTGTTGTGCCCACTGATGTTACTCAGTTGGCTGTGTATAAAAAGAAGAACAATAAGGGTAAGAGGCTGATTCTAGACGGAATCAAAGACCATTGCATTCCTCATGTGAGAGGAAAGAGCAATGCCCATGAGATGTGGACAGCATTGTCCAATCTCTACCAGAGTACCAATGAGAACCGGAAGATGGTCCTGAAGGCGAAGCTGAAGAACATTAAGATGGGTAATGATAGTGCAGCTGGATATCTCACAAAGATTACCAATGTGAGAGATGAGTTGGCAGCGATTGGAGAGGCCATTCCATCCACTGAGTTGGTGCGTATTGCAGTGAATGGCCTCCCCCGTTCATGGTTGAACTTTGCTGATGGGGTTTGTGCACGTGAGACCCTTCCCACATGGGAGAGGTTTTGGGATGATTGCATTCAGACAGAGATCAGGAAAGGACAGCTTGGGGCAGCCAAGCCAGTTGAGCAGGATGAGGATGTAGCACTGGTGGCAGGAGGCAAGAAAGGCAAAGGGAAGAAGCAGGCTTCCACAAGCAGTGGTGGGGGCAAAGGCAAAGGTAAAGGTAAACCGGGGAACACACAGAAGGACTATTCCAAGGTGAAGTGTTGGAATTGTCAAAAGATGGGACACTATGCAGTTGTGTGTCCGGAGAAGAAGAAGAAGAAGGGAAAGAACCAGGACGTGGCAGCTTCAGCTGAGATTGAGGACTTTGCAGGTCGTTTTGACCGGGAGTTTGCGTTCACTACATGTGAGTCCTCTAGTGCAGGATCACCTGCCACACAGGTTCAGAGGGAGCATGCTTTTCCCTCGATTAGCGGAGCATCTACAGGTATTTAGTATGTGGACAGTGGGGCTTCACGTCACATGACAGGAGTCCGTGAGTACTTCTCAGAGCTTTCAGAGAGTGGCACTGATATTGAGGTAGTACTCGGTGATGACAGAGTTGTTAGAGCAGTCGGGGTGGGGACAGTGACATTTCAGAGGGAGTCCAAACCTCCCTTGAAGGTGTCAGAGGTTCTTTATGTGCCAGGGATGAGGAGGAACCTCATATCCGTCTCAGCTTTGGAGGACAGAGGATATGACGTACTGTTCAGGGGAGGACAGGTGTTGATGTATCCCAGGGACACTCCAGCTGATTCAGCTAGAGTGATAGGTGTACGCCATGCAAAGGTGTACAAGTTTGCATTTCAGCCCCTTTTGGCATTAAGCAGTAGTACCGACAGCAGAGCTAGCAGTTCTGAGCTGTGTGAGATTTGGCACCGCAGGATGGGACATATGTATCATGGAGCCTTGAGGACATTGCGGGAGATCACTACAGGTGTGCCAGATTTCAGTACTGATCACTTTGATACTTGCAGAGGTTGTGCGATGGGCAAATTTGCCAAATCCCCTTTTCCCAGCAGTGACAGCAGAGCGACGGGGATACTTGATTTGATTCATTCCGATGTGAGCGGTCGGATGTCTCATGTTTCCTTGAGTGGGTATGAGTACTATGTTTTATTCATTGATGATCACTCCAGGAGGACCTGGATTTATTTCTTGAAGACCAAGAGTGAGGTCTTCAAGCGGTTTCAGGAGTTCAGAGCTCTTGTGGAGACACAGACAGGCCGAAAGATCAAGTCCTTGAGGTCGGACAATGGAGGAGAGTACACCCTTGGAAAGTTTGTTGACTATTGTGCGGAGGCAGGCATTAGGAGGGAGTTCACTGTTCCTTACAACCCCCAGCAGAACGGGGTTGCGGAGAGGAAGAACAGATCCATCATAGAGGCTGCCAAAGCTATGTTACATGATCAGGGGTTGCCATTGTTATTGTGGGCAGAGGCCTGCAACACAGCTGTTTACTTGCAGAACAGGAGTCCGCATCGTGCCTTGGGGCACATGACTCCGGAGGAGGCTTTCTCTGGGAAGAAGCCTGATCTTGGTCATCTTCATATCTTTGGATGCATTACATACTCCTATATACCCAAGGAGAAGAGGACCAAACTAGAGCCCACCGCAGAGAAGGGTATCTTTGTGGGCTACAGTGAGACCTCAAAGGCCTTTCGGATTTACATTCCTACACAGAGGAGAGTTGTTGTCAGACGGGATGTGAAGTTCGAGGAGGACAGGGCCTTTAGGAGGTCACGGGAGTTAGAGTATCTGGATCAGCCAGACCCTCAACAGCAGTTGAGTCAGTCGCAGGGATCCAGTGGGCAGGGATCGGGAGGATCCGGAGGTACATCTATGAGGATGTCAGGTCCGTCAGTGAGCAGTGGCTCATCGAGCCAGAGGGGTGGTGCTCCGGGCAGCATGCAGAGCAGTTCACAGAGCAGTTCACTAGGGAGTCCACTGATGGACAGTTCACACGATACCTCAGCTTCTACAGGTTCAGGTGCAGGCAGGAGGACAGCAGACAGACAGTCAGGAGTTTAGGCTACTGATGATGATGAGGAGGAGGAGTTTCATTCTCCGGTGGAAGAAGTGCGCTCAGGGAAGAAGAAGCCCAAGTGGCTTCAGGACACCTTGAGAGATGCCACATCTGTTGCTGAGCCGAAGAGGCCGGTCAGAGAGAGTAGACCACCTGAGAGGTTTTGTAGTTATATGGCGATGGTTACCAGCATCCTTGACTCTGAGCCTTCTAGCTATGAGGAGGCAGCTAGCCAGCAGGTCTGGAGAGAGGCCATGCAGGAGGAGTATTCTTCTATCATGAAGAATGATGTTTGGGAGGTGGTGCCGAGGCCTGAGGGCAAATCCGTGGTTACTTCCAGATGGCTTTACAAGGTAAAGCATGCTGCAGATGGCAGCATTGAGAAATTCAAAGCGAGGTTTGTGGCTAGAGGGTTCTCCCAGGTAGAGGGAGTTGATTATGAGGAGACCTTCGCTCCCGTGGCTCGATATACTTCGATCCGCTCCATTATATCGATAGCAGCAGAGATGGGTTGGAAGATCCACCAGATGGATGTGAAGACCGCATTTCTCAATGGCTTCATACAAGAGGAGGTGTACATTGAGCAGCCACAGGGCTTTGAGGTGCATGGGAAGGAGTCCCATGTGTGCAGATTGAAGAAGGCCCTTTATGGCCTGAAGCAAGCTCCCAGAGCTTGGTACTCCATGATAGATGCATACTTGCAGGGGATGGGTTTCACAAAGAGTGAGGCAGATCCGAACCTTTACTTTATTGTGATTGGTGAGGAGCCTCTCATTCTGGTGCTGTATGTGGATGACTTGATCATTACAGGTGCAGAGAGACTCATAGAGCACTGCAAGAGAGATCTTGCGGCGGAGTTTGAGAT
This sequence comes from Pinus tabuliformis, assembly GCA_031772625.1. Lineage (NCBI taxonomy): Eukaryota > Viridiplantae > Streptophyta > Pinopsida > Pinales > Pinaceae > Pinus > Pinus tabuliformis. The sequence continues at coordinate 207,756,256 of CM062804.1, forward strand.
GAAGGACATCGGCTTGATGCATTACTTTTTGGGTTTGGAGGTGTGGCAGGAGGAGGGGCATTTCTTCCTGGGGCAGGGGAAGTATATTGTGGACATCCTTAGCAGATTCCACATGGAGGATTGTAGACCCATGTCGACACCGATGATCACCAACTGGAAGAAGCTTCATGCTTCGGATTCCGAGTTGGTGGATCCCACATTGTACAGGCAGCTGATTGGTTCCTTGATGTATTTGGTCAACACTAGACCAGATATCTGTTTTGCAGTCAACACGATGAGTCAGTTTATGTGTGAGCCTAGGAAGGTTCACTGGGTGGCTGCAAAACACATTTTGCGGTACTTGCAGGGGACAGTGGATTATGGTCTGGACTACAGGCAGGGAGATGGAGTGAGATTGGCAGGATACACTGATTCTGATTGGGCAGGTTGTGCTTCTGATAGGAAGAGCACTTCAGGGTGTTGTTTTGGGTTGGGTTCAGCAGTAGTGTCATGGTTCAGCCGGAAGCAGCAGTCAGTAGCACTGAGTTCAGCGGAAGCAGAGTATATGGCAGCCAGTCTAGCTAGTTGTGAGGCCATCTGGCTTCGCAAGATGTTGTTTGGCTTATTTGGTCAGCTGTTGAGACCTTCAGTGATTTACTGTGATAATCAGAGTTGCATTAAACTCACGGAGAATCCAGTATTTCATGACAGGTCAAAGCATATCGGGATCGATATCATTTCATCAGAGACTATGTTCAGAAGGGAGCTGTGAAGCTTGAGTATATTTCCACTGATGAGCAGGTTGCAGATATCCTTACCAAAGCCTTACCACGGGGCAAGCATGTCTACTTCAGAGACAAGATGGGTGTGGTGAGGAACACCTTCCTCGGTAAGAGGGAGTGTTGAAATTTGGTACCGGAGGACAGGTGGTTCCCTTAGGCTTTGATCTTTGGCCTAGGGAAAAGTGTCCAAAAGAATTTAATTTTTCTCCTAAAGTGACTTTATAATTTTATAAAGTTAAATCTAATTTAAAAGTGACTTTAAATGATAAAGTTATTAAGTCTAATTTTAAAGTGACTTTTATAAAGTCAATGAAAAATTAAAAAGGAAAAGTGACTTTGGAAATAAATGACTAAGTGGGTCTTTATTAAAGTGGGGTGAATTAAAAAATAAAAAGTGAGATTTAAATGAGCATTTAATCTCAACCATTGATCTAAATCTATTTCAGCCATTGGATTTAGAGATCACCCAAAAGTCACTTGGATCACCCAAAAGTCACTTGGAGTTATATTAAAGGAGGAAAAGGTCATTCATTCTTTCATGAGCAGATTGGGAGAAGGAGAGCAAGAGAGCAAGAGAGATTTCTGAGCAGGAAGGAGAAGGAGACAGCAGCTTGGCACACATTCCAAGGCAGCAGTTGAGCAGATTTGTACAGCTGATTCAGCACATAGTGAAAGGCAGATTTTTGCACAAAAATCGAGGAGCAGTTTGCTGATTTTTCTGCACACAAAACGGAGGTCGTACAGCATTTATTGCTGTCCTGTTTGCTATAATTTCCAGATTGCTGTGAGGCACGGGAAAGGAGATAAGTTGTAAATTTGCTTGCTGATTTTTTGCTGAATAATTCTCACTGTAAAAAGACAATTTTCAGAAATAAAGAAGAGCTCTCAAACTGGTTTTCCCCAAGAGTTGTAGGGGGTTTTTCCAGGGTCAAGTTGACCAAAAATATCAGTGTTTTAATGGCTGTTTTTAATTGCTGATTTTTAATTCTGCAATTTCCAGCATTCTGAAAAATTTCCAGAATTTGTGTTTTCAGCAATATTTATTTTTTTCAGTCTGTTAAATGTATGGTGATGGGAATGGACATTTAACTACATGGGAGAAATAAGGAGACACTGAAAACCGGGGTGGGAAAACAGAAATTTTTACAGAACCCTTGACTACGAAAATTCCGAAACCCGAAATCCTATTGCAGCAACTGATTTAGTTTCTTCTATTTGTTAAATGAATTGAACAAATTATTTACTGTGTTCTACAGTAAATATCGAAACTAATACACTGCAGCCTTCACAAATAAAATACTATGAAAGAAATAAAAATGTTGGAAGAATAGATGCACACAAATACACAATTATTTTTGGACTAAGACCCCGGAAAAACCCAATTCGGGAAAACCGGTGTAGCAGCTGAGGGTTTTAATATTATGAAATAGTAAATCTGAGTACAAAACTATGGATGCTCAAATCTAGCAATCCATACAAAGAAATGACTGACAATAAGTCTAGTGAGAAAAATCTCACTCCCACAAGCGATCCAACAATGACCTTGGCTCAAGATGAGTTACTCTCTGCTGCCTCTACATAGTCCCTGCATCAGCCTACACAGTGTTGCGTCCCACAACTTGGAACTGCTTCCCTCTCACTATCTGATCAGTTGTTGTCTGTAAGATGGACCCTTCTGGCCTCCGGACTCTCTCTCCGGCTTTTGGCACTACATCACTGCTTCTCCCTAGCAGAATATGAAATCCCCTCAAAAGCACTGCGATGCCTTTGCATAGCTTTGCGTTGCTACTCTGAAGTTTGATCTGCCAATGAAATCAAATTGCTGGTGTCTGATGTGTGTTCTCCAAGTCCCATCGAGTTTCTTCTTATAATCTCTTGTTGAGACATCAATGACCAAGACTAAAACATAATTGATGGGTAAGATTAACTAGAACTCGATCCATGCCTTTTTCTAGAAGATTATCACCATGACTTAATTAATACCCTTTAATTAATCATATTCCCTAAGTTTAGACTTAGGAAACATTAAAAAAACTGATTAATTATTTTAATTAACTCGTCTTTAGGTGGAATTTCCAGAAACAATTTTTGGGTTTTGGAGAATACATGTATTCTAGCCTCTCCACCAAATTTTGTGGCTAGAACACATCCGATGCTACAAAAACTAACACTCCCTCTTATCGAGGAATGTTTCTAGCGCTGCAACCAACTGAAGCAACACCTTGTTTTCGCACCACCTCCTGTCACGCTGTTGATGCCCACCAACCACTGTGCAACTCCGATATATGTTGCATCTGTGTTGTTGTTGAACTGCTACCAACGTTGCATCTGCACTGCAACACCCTCTCCATCTGATGTTGTTGCTACAACTGCAACAACTGCAACTGAAAAGCATCCAAAATACTGAATCAACTGTGCTCAGTATGATGCATCTGTCACCTGATTCTTGACTGCTGCTAGACTCTGCACTATCACTGAAGCCTCTACGCTGTTGCTGACTCTGCTCTGTGTTGCCCAGCATCTGACCGCAACTAGCCACTATGTTTGTCACTTTGGCAACTGACTGCACCATCTGCCACTGATCCATCCTGCTACTACATGCTATGTGTTAGGTTTTGGTAGCATCGGAAGTGATCTAGCCTTGAAAATTGGTGTAGTGGCTAAGGCACCTGAGTTCTAAAGAACCTAGAAACCGTTTGGTAAAATTCCACCTGGATTGTATTTTATTAAAATAATTAATATTTTTAATGGGGTTCCTAAATCTAAACTTAGGGAAATTAAAATATTAATGGGTATTAATCAAAATATGGGTGAGAATGATTTAGAAGGCGGATCAAGTCATGTTTTAATCTTAGTCATTGATTAGAGACTTAATCTTGGCCATTGAAGACTCAACATGAAAAGTATAAAATGGAGGCTTGGCGTTCATTTGTAAATACACACAGAGAGATTAAGGAAATTGATTTTCTGAGATGAGAAGTTCTCAACAAGAAAATCGATTCGGGAGATCTTGCAGCAGGGGGACAAGGATAGTTTAGGCCCACACAGCGTTGATGTAGAGCCAAAAGGGCCAGCGCAGAGGATAAAGTTGCCTTCCACGCAGAAATCTGGAACTGTTGGGGAACTGTCGAAACAACCGAGAATGTTGACGCTATGGCTAGAAGGGAGAGCGCGGAGCTAACGCGGGGCCTACGCAGGGCCAGTGCAAAAGTAGTCGGGGTTAGCCAGTTTTGTTGTTGGATCAACTGAAATCTGCAAGGTGAAGTGAGGTAAAATTCACTCAGATTTTCCGCCATTGTATTTCTCTGTCGCTGGTTTGTCGGGAGGGCAACCAGCGTTCGTATTCAGAATCACTGCTTAATAATAGAAAACCCCCAGAGCTGTTGCATCGGTTTTCCCGCATTGGGTTTTTCCGAAGACTATTGTGTCCAAAAATAAGTGTGTCCTATGTATCTTGTTCTTTGCTCTGTTTTTTGTTTCATGAGATCAAATATTTAATTAGTGTAGTTTGTAGAAGTAATTTGCTTCAGTATTCAGAAGAATAACTTTACGAATGTAATTTAAAATCAAGTAGGTGAAGTAGATTCAGATTTGCTTCAATAGGGATTCCTCCAGTGTAGGAATTTTCACATGGTATCAGAGCATTGATTTTGAAATAGGAAGAGCAAATCCAGTGCTGAGCAGTGAGGCCGAGAGCTACACTTAGCAGCGATTCAAATCCCCTTGAAGGGATTGCGCAGTCCTTTCCAGGAAGCAGATCTGAGGAAATTTCTCTTTGAGTGAGACGACTGAGAGGTACGATTTCTAGTTCAGGAGTTTGCAGAGGCATAGGGAGTGACGCAGAGCCTCAAGGCAGTGCTTGAAGGGCGCAGTTTCTGTTGGGTCAAAAATCAAGTGGAAAAGAACAAAGACACATAGAAGGGGAATTTTCTCCTCAAAGAACTTTCCGCCAGAAAGTTCGAAATTCTCACTTGCTGAGAACCTGAGCAGTGTTAGGATATTCCGACACATAGGATATAGTTAAGTTCAACTTGGTCTAGTATAGAGTTAGGTTAGAGTTAGGTAAAGTGTGTTTCTTTACCGTTGTACATTTTGTAACTTACAATCCGACGGTCACGATATGTAGTGATCCGACGGTTCACTCTCACCTCGGTATTACCGACACTTGATCCGTGGCTTGACACCCGATTGGTCCATGAGTTCTATTTAAAGCGCATGGAGGGTCATTGTTCGGGTAATCCGTGCATGAGAGAAGCTTATGTAAATTTTCATTCTTTGATTAATAAATTGTCTGTACCCACGTTGGGACAGGCCGTGGACTGTTTCCCTCCTTGCACTCTGAGGGTTTTAACCACGTCAAAAATACTGGTGTATTGATTTGAGATCTGGTTGTGAGCGGTGTCCTTTTGGTATTCTTCTGTGGAACTTACCCTGTAAATTCCTACATGGTATCAGAGCTATTTGAGGGCCGCGTCCGTTGGTGATCCAAATCTGAAGCCGGTAGAACTGCATGCGGCTGTCGTTTCCTAGATCTGCTGTTTCTGACTGCTTTCGGGCCGAGAGGACTGCTCTGTTGCATTCGGAGCATCTGTTTCAGTGAGGAACCCCTTTCGTTTCACGCGAAAAGGTTTCCGGTAGCCCTAGCTGCGTCATTTTTCAGATCGGGAGGTATACAGTGTTTTTTTTTGCAGTTTACTGTCATTTTCTCTCTGCTTATTTCGGTTTCGGTTTATTTAGCCTTTTTTTTTTTCCCGGATCTATACCTTTCATTTCTGCGTATGCTCTTTGCCCTGCGACTCTGTGCGATCTGGGCAAATCAGAAACAGAAAGAAAGGATTTTTCTCATGCGTATGCTCTTTTCCCTGCACCTTAGTGTGATCTCGGAAAATCAGAAACATTGAGGAAAATATTTAGTTTTTCGGCTAAAAGCTAACTTTGAGATTTTTTTTTAAAAATTTCTAGTTTTTTGGCTAAAGCTAACTTCGAGCCGTAAGGTTCGTTTTTCTTTGGATATTCGTGTTGGGTTTTGTGTTTTGTGTTTTGTAGGGGAAAAGAGTCTTCCCAAGGCAAGCACGCAAATCGAGGCCCCCCCCCCCCCCCCCCCCCTCTCTCTCTCTCTCTCTCTCTCTCTCTCTCTCTCTCTCTCTCTCTCAAATCTTTTGTATAGATCAATTGGTTCAAAGACCTTTTAAGAGAGTAGAGGTCTTGGGTTCAAGTCTCCATTTTGTGGGGGCGGATTTTTTCATTCCCGCACATTCGCGCACTTTGCCGGCAACGTCAACAATTTTTTTTCAAAAAGCCATAACTTCTTCATCCGGAAGCCTTTTTCAGAGCCGTTTTTTTTAAAACCGCCTATTTTTTCGAGATCTATCCATTGGACCACTCACTTTCAGCATCTTCAGCTTCAGTTGTTTTTCAAAAATGGAAAGTCCATGCCAAGTCATTCTTGACAGCACTAACTACTTCCAATGGGTCGCCTACATGGGAGATTTACTTAGAAGTAAAGGTCTCTTCAGAATAGCCACAGACCAAGAGAAGAAACCCAAAGATGAAGACAAGGCCGAAAAATGGGAAAATCGACAAGATCAAGCACGTGGCTTGATAGGAATGTCTGTTTCTCCTGATCTTAGATTCCACATTGCAGAAATTGAAACTCCTCATGAAGCATTAGAAAAACTTGCTAAAGTTTTTGGGATTAAAAATGAAATTAGATCCCATCAACTTGAAAATGAGCTGCTTACTTTGGATCCTAATAATTTTTCTTGCATTGAAGATTTCTTGTCAAAATTCAAGAACCTTAGATATCTCTTGGAAGGTGTTAAAGTTAAGAAAGATGATGGTAACCTTATTTATTCCATCCTCACTAAGTTAGGGCCAGCCTACTCTGTATTTGTTTCCACTTTCCATTCTACCAGGGAAGCTTTCATTTGTCAAGGCAAAGACTACAAGCCCCCTTCCTTTGACTCCTTTTGTGATTCCTTAATAAGAGAACAAGAAAAACTCTTACACCTTGGTCTTCTTAATCTTGGAAACTCTTCCACAAAAGCGTTAGCCGCCCAGCAGTATCCAAATTCAAAGAATCCTAAGAAGTCTTATCCTCAAAGGAATGGTCCTAAACCAACTCAGCCTCAAGATGAAAGATCATTTCAGCAATATGATAAGCCCAATAAAAACAAATGGAAGAAGACTGAAAGACATTGTAACTTTTGTAATCGAGATGGCCACTTAGAATCTAAATGCTTTAAGAAGATGGAAGCCTTGGAAGCCGCAATGAAGAAACATAACATCCATCTGGAGCCTACTTCAACTTCAACTTCCGGAACGGCATTTTCTGCATGTCATCGTCAATCATCTCAGTCTGGTTATGCATTAAATGTATCTTCTTCTTCTTCTCATTCTCATGAGTGGCTCATTGATTCTGGAGCCTCTTGTCACATGGCCAAAAACCAAGCCATGTTTTCTTCTTTAAATGATTGTAACACCAAAAATATATATGTTGGTGATGATAGATCTCTTAATGTTGTAGGGACTGGAACTGTTCATCTAGACAATGGTCAGTTCAATGATGTATTATGTGTTCCAAACTTATCCTGCAACCTTCTATCTGTCTATCAGATAACTCATTCAGGTGAAGGTAAAATCGTTGAATTTTCACCTCATGATGTTGTAATCAAGGATCTAAAAGATCCTAAACAGATTCTAGCTACTGGTCTTGCTGATGATTCCAAAAGGTTGTATAAGTTTCACAACTTTGGGTCATCCCATCTTCCCTCAGTATTTGTTGCTCATAATGATGAAGTGAGCAAACTTTGGCATGAGCGGTATGGTCACTTAAACTATCGCTCCCTTCAGCATCTATGTAAAGAAAACATGGTGACAGGTCTTCCTATGGTATCTTGCAAAGATGGTGTTTGTTCCGGATGTGTACTCGGAAAACATCATCGGGACAGTTTTGACAAACGTGCCTCTTGGCACGCCTCAGCCCCTTTACAGCTTGTGCACAGTGATTTATGTGGTCCTCTTCCTGTTGCTTCATTCTCTGGCTGCAAGTACTTCTTAACTTTCATTGATGATTTCTCTAGACGCACTTGGGTATACTTCTTAAAACTCAAGAGCGAAGTATTTACCACCTTTTTGGCCTTCAAAGCATTCGTTGAAAAACAATCTGGACATCAAATTCTTAAGCTAAGAACTGATAATGGTGGAGAATATGTTAAAAATGCATTCATCACCTTTTGCACCGAAAATGGAATTCAAATGCAACATACTGTTCCATACACTCCACAACAAAATGGTGTAGCTGAAAGGAAAAATCGCACTTTAAAGGAAATGGCTAATTGTATGCTGCAATCTAAAGGACTCAGTCTTAGTTTTTGGGCCGAAGCAATTAATTGTGCAAATTATATAATCAATCGCACTCCTACTAAGGTTCTAGAGAATATCACTCCAGAAGAAGCTTGGAGTTCCATTAAACCAGATGTAAGTCACTTTCGTGTGTTTGGAAGTGAAGCATGGGCCCATATTCCAGATGAAAAGCATAAAGCCTTAGAACCTAAGAGTGAGAAATGTACTTTTGTTGGATATTCTGAAGATGTAAAAGGCTATAGACTTATTCCATTTAAGTCCAAAAATGTTATCATTAGAAGAGATGTAAAATTTGATGAAAATAAATCGGCCTGCGAGCCTAGTCCGGCGGATGTGCCACCTCTTCCTATCTCTTCTATCTTTGAAAACATTTCTTCTTCTGATGATGAAAGCGAGGATGATAATCCTTCCCCACCTTCTCAGGATCCTCAACTTCCAAGATGGGTCCGTGCTACTCGGGATGCAGCAGGTGATCTTGCCGGTGATCCTACAGATCAGCGACGTACACGTTCTCAGTTTGAAAGAGCCTCTTCTTTACTGGCTCAAGCTCCAGTAAATCATGATCCTGACACTTTTGCAGAAGCTTCAGGCCATCCACATTGGGAAACAGCTATGAATGAAGAATATCATTCATTGATGACAAATGATACATGGGATCTTGTTCCTCTACCAAAGGGACGCAAACTTGTTAGATGCAAATGGGTTTACAGAACCAAGTATGGACCAGATGGGAAAGTTAATAAACATAAAGCTCGTCTAGTTGCTAAGGGCTTTTCACAGGTTGAAGGCATTGACTACACTGAAACCTTCTCTCCAGTTGCCAAAATGAACTCTATCCGCCTTGTTCTTTCCCTTGCTGCCTCTTTAAAATGGGAAGTCCATCAAATGGATGTTAAATCTGCCTTCTTGCATGGGGACTTGCAGGAAGAAATCTATATGGAACAACCCATTGGCTTCATACAAACAGACTCCAGCCTCGTTTGTCGACTTAAGAAATCCCTTTATGGCCTCAAGCAAGCTCCTCGAGCTTGGTATGCCAAAATGGATAGCTTTCTTTTAGAATCTGGCTTTTCTAGGTGTCATTCTGACAATACTGTCTACACCAAGAAAGTGGGCAACTCTCTCATCATCCTTGTTCTTTATGTTGATGATCTTATTCTTACTGGTAGTGATCCCAACCTTATAAACCATGTGAAGTCCAGCCTTAAAAAGAAATTTGAAATGACAGACTTAGGACACTTACACTATTTTCTCGGTCTTCAAGTCTTGCAATCCCAAGAGGGTATTTTCCTTTCCCAGTCCAAGTATGCTTGTGATATTCTTCGTCATTTTCACATGGAAGACTGTAAGCCAGCCCCTTCTCCCTTTCAGTCTGGAGTCAAACTTTCAGTCTCTTGTACTTCTCCTGAAGTTGATGCTACCTTATACCGTCAACTTGTCGGAAAACTCTTGTATTTAACCCATACTCGTCCTGATCTTTCCTTTGTTGTTGGCCTTGTTGCTCGTTTTATGCAAAACCCCCGTGAAAGTCATTGGAAAGCAGCTAAAAGAATACTTCGTTATGTTCGAGGTACAATACAGTTTGGGATTCATTACAGTGCCAAAGCAGCTCCTCTGTTAGTTGGTTTCACTGATTCTGATTGGGCTGGTGACCTTGATGATCGGAAGTCTACTGCCGGTTATGTCTTCACTCTTGGTTCAGGACCTATTACATGGGCTTGTAAGAAACAGGCTGCCATTTCTCTTTCGTCAGCAGAAGCAGAGTATCGTGGTGCCGTGGAAGCTAGTAAGGAAGCCTTGTGGCTTCGTCAGATCCTATCAGAGTTTGGCTTTGAGCAGCAGCATCCAACCACACTTTGGTGTGATAATCAAAGTGCCATTCAGCTATGCAAAGATCCAGTCCAGCATCAGCGCAGCAAACACATTGAACTACACATGCACTTCATCAGAAAGCTCATTCTTGACCATGTTCTTGAAGTGCAATATTGTCCAACGGATGATCAGGTTGCAGACATCTTCACAAAGGCTCTCACAGAGGCGAAGTTCACTAAACTTCGATATATGCTTGGAGTTCAGGAAGTTGTCACTAAGGGGGGATAGGCTCTAGTGCCTCCTTCCTTCTCCTATTGTGTCATATTTGTAAATCCTTCAATCCTATCCCAAGTTGTTCTTAAGGGGGGATGTTAGGATATTCCGACACATAGGATATAGTTAAGTTCAACTTGGTCTAGTATAGAGTTAGGTTAGAGTTAGGTAAAGTGTGTTTCTTTACCGTTGTACATTTTGTAACTTACAATCCGACGGTCACGATATGTAGTGATCCGACGGTTCACTCTCACCTCGGTATTACCGACACTTGATCCGTGGCTTGACACCCGATTGGTCCATGAGTTCTATTTAAAGCGCATGGAGGGTCATTGTTCGGGTAATCCGTGCATGAGAGAAGCTTATGTAAATTTTCATTCTTTGATTAATAAATTGTCTGTACCCACGTTGGGACAGGCCGTGGACTGTTTCCCTCCTTGCACTCTGAGGGTTTTAACCACGTCAAAAATACTGGTGTATTGATTTGAGATCTGGTTGTGAGCGGTGTCCTTTTGGTATTCTTCTGTGGAACTTACCCTGTAAATTCCTACAAGCAGTGCTAAGCAGTGACTAGAGGAGTCAGTTCAACAATTGGGTGAGATGGCTTCGCATGGGCTCAGAGATCAGGACAGGTTGGACGGAGCCTCCAACTATGTCATATGGAAGACCAGAATCTTAGCTATTCTAGAAGAATATGATCTCGAGGCCTACGTCAAAAGCGTTGTAGTTATTCTTGCTAACAACGATCAAAGGAACAAATACAAGGCCGAGCAGGGGAAGGCAAAGAGGCTCATTCTCGATGGGGTTTGAGATCATGTGGTCTCACGCTTACAGGGCAAGGATACATCTTGAGAGATGTGGGAAGCCTTGTCTTCTCTATATGAAGGCCCTTCCGAACAGCAGAAGATGTATTTGGAGCAAAAGTTGCAGTGGACTTTGTTGTAGAAAGGAGAAGGGGTGAACCTCTATCTTCAAAGTCTTCATGACACTAGAGACCAGCTTGCTGCAGTGGGGTCCACTCAACCAACAGCGATGGTGAGGATAGCCTTGAATGGAGTCTCGGATGAATGGAAAGTTTTCGTCTAAAGCATATTGGGCAAAGAAAATCTACCTTCATGGGAGGAGATACCGGCGACTCTTCAACAAGACAAGTTAAGGAGGGACCTAGTGAAGGTCAACCTCAATGGCAGCAGTGGGAGTGGCACAAAGACAAAGGAGGAGGAGGAGAACGCAACTCTGGCATCGAAGGGACAGCAGAAGCCGAAGCGAAAGGAGGACATTTTGAAGGTGAAATGTTTCAGTTGTGGCGAGATGGGCCACTATGCATCCCAGTGTCCTTTGAAGAAAAAGGACAAGGATGAGAAACATGATCCTAAGGTTGCTTCAGCAAAGATTGATGAGGATGAGTTTTCCATGAGTGCCCACGCATCTCCAGGCGGGAGATGGGGCGATATTGAGTTGTAGTCGGGAGGACTACATGTGGGCAGGATCCTTGAGGAGTCCACCTCTTAGATCAATTCCTTGCTACGGGAGCCCAAGATTCAGCAGTAGCGAGATGGACTTAGTGTCAAATGATGCAGTGGAGTATTTGGAGGACAAATGCAGTAGTTGGGGACCAGAGACTGATCAGCACAAAGCAAGGTTGGCAGCAGTGCAATTGGCACAGTGCAGGAGTCAGCAGCAGTGCAGAAGATTCAGAGGGTCAGAATCAGCAACAGTCAAATTCCAACATTCATTATATTATGTTGAACATAGTTAAGTTCAGCTAATTTTGGATGCTTTTTAGTTGCTTCTCTTAGCAACTGAGTTGCAATACGAATGCAGTGTTAGCAGTGGCAGTGCTAGCAACATAGAAAATGTAGCGTTTGAGAGGGAGTTGTAGTACAGATGCAGCAGTGGCAGTGGCAGTGTCATGGGCAGCAATACAGTAGCAGCAACAACACAGTGTTGGTGGCAGCAGCAGTGCAGAAAGGAGGTGCTTCAGAAATAGAGCAGCATGCAGGTGGACATTGTTACTAGAGCACTTTCCTCGCTAAAAGGGAGTGTTAGTTTTTGATAGCATCGGAAGTGCTCTAACCTTGAAAATTGGTGGAGAGGCTAAGGCACATGAGTTCTAAAGAACCTAGAAACCGTTTGGTGAAATTCCACCCGGATTGTATTTTATTAAAATAATTAATATTTTTAATGGGGTTCCTAAGTCTAAACTGAGTGAAATTAAAATATTAATGAGTATTAATCAAAATATGGGTGAGAATGATCTAGAAGGCGAATCAAGTCATGTTTTAATTAGCCATTGATTAGAGATCTAATCTCGGTCGTTGAAGACTCAACAGGAAAAGTATAAAATGGAGGCTTGGGGCTCATTTGGAAATACACACAGAGAGATTGAGGAAATCGATTTTCTGAGGTGAGAAGTTCTCAGGAGGAAAATAGATTGGGGAGATCTTGCAGCAGAGGAGCAGGGATAGTTCGGGAGTACAGACAGAGAGGTAGAGAGAAGTCAATGGAGGCAGAAAGCAGCCAAGAGGACTGACGCTGGGCCAGTCTAGGCCCACGCAGTCTTGACGCGGAGCCAGAAGGGCCAGCGCAGAGGAGAAAGCTGCCTTCCATGCAGAAAGTCGGAACTGTTAGAACAACTGGGAAAGCTGATGCAGTGGGCAGAAGAGACAGCACAGAGCCTATAGGGCTGACGCAGGGCCTACGCAAGGCCAGCGCAGAAGTAGTCGGGGTTAGCTAGTTTTGTTGTCGGATCAGCTGGAATCTGCCGAGTGAAGTGAGGTAAAACTCACTTAGATTTTCTGCCATTGTATTTCTCTGTCACTAGTTTGTCAGGAGGGCAACCAGCATTTGTATTCAGAATTACTGCTTAATAATAGAAAAACCTCAGAACTGCTCCACCGGTTTTCCCTCATTGGGTTTTTCCGGGGACTATTGTATCTAAAAATAAGTGTGTCAGATGTATCTTGTTCTTTGCTCTGTTTTCTCTTTCATGAGATCAAATATTTAATTAGTGTAGGTTGCAGAAGTAATTTGCTTCAGTATTCAAAAGAATAACTTGATGAATGTAATTTAAAATCAAGTAGGTGAAGTAGATTCAGATTTGTTGCAGTCGGGGTTCCTCCAATGTAGGAATTTTCACACTATGGGCTCTCGTAACAAGGTATTGATTCATGAGGTGGACCTTCTCAAGAATGTTGCCCATCTGTAGCTCTCTGGGGCTACAAAACCAAATCACCCCACATCACTCCTAGAGGTATATTGGTGATCACGGCAAACTCTTCCTCCAATCTGGAGGACAGCCTATCGATCTCCATGGATGCAACCTGTTGATCCTGCATCTCCTCCTTGTCCTTCTTCCTGAGAGGACATTGGTTGTTGTAGTGGCCAAGCTCACCACATCTGAAGCATTTGACCTTGGAAAGATCTTTCTTCCTCCTGTGTTGATCCTCCTGCCCCTTTGATGCGTGGGCCACATTTTCCTCCTCCTTCACTTGCTTCGTCCCATTGCTACCACTGATGGTGCTCTTCACCAAATCTCGCCTCATCTCCTCCTAATGCAGATCAGCCCACATTCGATCCCACTCTAGCAACATGTCTCTACCCAGAATACTCTCGATGAAGACCTGCTAGTCTTCAAAAACGTTGTTGAGAGCTAACCGCACCGATTTTGTAGGTTGGGGCGCTGACCCTACTGCAAACAGTTGGTCTCAGACATCCTGAATTCTAGTGAGGAAGGGGTCTATGCGCTCCCCTTTCTGCATCCTTGTACATCTCAGCTTCTCCTCAAGATACATCTTTCGCTGCTCAGAAGATCCCTTGTATAGCTTAGCAAGAGATTCCCACATCGGTAGGGCAGTATCTTTTCCAACTATGTGAGACACCACATGATCTCGAACCCCATCGAGAATTGACCTCTTTGCTTTTGCCATCTCCTTCTTGTAGATCTTCAACGAATCTACATCTACAGGTACAACTACCATATTATTGATGTAGGCTTTGAGATCGTATTCATCTAGAAGACATGAAATTCTTGCAAGACATGAAATTCTTGCCTTCCAGATCACATAGTTGGAGGCTCCGTCCAACCGATCCTGATCTCTCAGCGTTGTTGATGCCATCTCTGCAAAAAGTCGAATTCCTCCTCTTCTCCTCTGTGCAACTGCTAATTGGCTCTACATACTCCCTGCTGGAGTGAACAAAACTACTCACAACTATTGTTGCTCTGCTGGGAAAAAATCAAACTTTTGGACTAGAAGTTCCCTGAGAAAAGAATTCCCTCAATGTGCGCTCTTTCTTCCTCTTGACGTGATTTTGCACTAGCAAACTACTGCAAAATAACTACGTCCCAGTTGAAGATCTGATCTGCAAGGAAAATATTGTTGCTCCCTCTGCCTCTAGTAACCTTTGGTCTAGAAAATTTATTCTTTGTCGACTCTCTCAGAGATATGAAATTTTCCTCAAAAATTGACCCTGCTGGCCAAAGGAACTACGCTACCTCTAACGGTTTCGAACTACTGCCTATGCAAAGCTACGAATTCCTCTTCCCTTCTGCTATTGAGCTCTTTGGCTTACAGTCTGTGCTTTGATACCATGTGAAAATTCCAAAACCCAAAATCCTATTGCAGCAACTGATTTAGTTTCTTCTATTTGCTAAATGAATTGAGCAAATTATTTACTGTGTTCTACGATAAATATCGAAACTAATACACTGCAGCATTCAAAAATAAAATTTTGCAAAAGAAATAAAAATGCTGGAAGAATAGATGCGCACACACACAAATACACAATTATTCTTGGACTAAGTCCCCGGAAAAACCCAACTTGGGAAAATCGGTGCAGCAGCTAAGGGTTTTAATATTATGCAGTAGTAAATCAGAGTACAAAACTATGGATGCTCAAATCTAGCAATCTATACAAAGAAATGACTGACAATAAGTCTAGTGAGAAAAATCTCACTCCCATAGGCGATCCAACACTGACCTTGGCTCAAGATGAGTTGCTCTTTGTTGCCTTTATGCAGTCCCTGCGTCAGCCTACGCAGTATTGCATCCCACAACACAGAATTGCTTCCCTCTCGCTATTTGATCAGCTGTTGTCTAGAAGATGGACCCTTTTGGCCTCTGGACTCTCTCTCTGTCTTCTAGCACTGAATCACTGCTTCTCCCTAGCAGAATACGAAATCCCCTCTGAAGCACTGTGTTGCCTCTCTATGGCACTCACTACCTCTCTGCAATGCACTCACCGGAACAGGAAAATCTTCCTCTGGCCTTACTATCCCTGCCCCTCTCTCACTGCTTCGAGCTCACTAGCTCTCTCTCCAGCAACTCAGCGCTACTACTCTAGAGATCAATCTGCCAATGAAATCGAACTGCTGGTGTCTGATGTGTCCTCTCCAAGCCCCATCGAGTTTTTTCTTATAATCTCTCATTGAGACATCAACGACCAATATTAAAACATAATAGATGGTTAAGATTAACTAGAACTCGATCCATTCCTTTTTCTAGAAGATTCTCACCATGACTTAACTAATCATATTCCCTAAGTTTAGACTTGGGAAACATTTAAAAAACTAATTAATTATTTTAATTAAGTCATCTCTAGGTGGAATTTCTAGAAACAATTTCTGGGTTTTGGAGAATACATGTATTCTAGCCTCTCCACCAAATGCATGCCTAGAAGACAACCGATGCTACAAAAACTAACATTGACCTTGTCTTCTTGGACTAGCATTGTTCTTCCTTTTAGCAAGAGCAGAAAAGGCGGTAGGATTGTTTCCATTTGAGGGCTTGACTCCATCATCCTTATTTCTTCTTGAGTGCATCTAGCCAATAATTCATCAAATCCTGGAATCTTGTCATTGTTGAAGATGGTAGTGTTAAACACATCCCATTCTCTTGTAAGGCCTCCAAGTGCAATAAGAGTGAGCTCCCTGTCACCAATAACTTCTCCAATAGATAAGATATCATTCTTGATTTCGGTAATCCTCATGAAGTAGGATTGAATGGATTCTCCTCTATCCATCTTGATGTCTTTCAACTTGTTCTTGAGAAAGACAACTTGATTTGCATTATTTACTTTGAACATCCCAACCAGCGTGTCATACATCTCCTTAGATGTTTCCAAATCAAAAATATAGGCAACCAAAGGCTTGTGAATAGAATCAATAATAATTTTCTTAGCTTTAACCTCACCTTTCTTGTACTTTGTTTCTGCAACAGCAAATGCATTTGAAGGAGGCTCCACTACTCTTCCTTTGACATAGTCCATAGCATCATTGTTAATTTTAGGTATGTTCTATGCTTAGAGCAATTTATTTCAATTTTCATAGTTAGCTCAATATCTTTTCCAGATTAGCAATCACATCAATATTAAAGTAAACTGCATATAGAACATAAACATAAATCGCAGAAGACAAGCCAAGACAAGAGGACACAAGATGTGGCGCTAGCCAGGGACAACCCCCAATGTGGGGAAACCCTTGATCAATTCTTCTTCTATGTTCTTCAATAGTTCAGCAGAGGGAGAGAGAGAGAGATAGTACATTTACAACAGAATTCAACGCTTTGACTTATCTAAATAAGAGCATAGATCATTTCTAAGAAGATGATACATGAGATTAGTTTAAGACATGTTGCTTCAATTGATTCGCCAAGGTGACTCCTTCACCTATCATTCTGTTGCATCTCATCATCATGCTACACCACACCGTGTTGCACCATGTTGCACCTATCATCATAATGGTGGACCTCATGACCATGTTCTACACATCATACTTCTGCACCTTGCTTTCCATGTTGTCCATGCTTGTTCTTGTCCCATGTGCCTTTGCTGTCATGTCACAGCTACTGTCCCACTTTGCCTAGCCATACCTTGCTGCTGTCCCATAGGGCCATATGTCTTAGCATACCTTGTTGTTGTCCCATGTGTCTTAGCAGCACCATGTAGCCTTGCTATCTCATGCATCTTAGCGGCACTATATACCTTGTTGTCCCATGCATCTTAGCAGCACTATATACCTTGTTGTCCCATGCATCTTAGCAGCACTATGTACCTTGTTGTCCCATTTACTTTGTTGCACTAGTGTGCTAGTAGCCTTGCTGTCCCATGCATTGTGCTGTCCCAACATGTTGTTCATGACTGATCTGGTTAGGGCACTAGGCAGCCCTAACTCCACCTAACAGTCATCAAACAAGTCCCTTGATGACTACGGCCCACCTTGGCAAGCTTCTTCCATAGCTACAATGCTTCCTTAGGATGCATATCAGCCCTTCACAGATCCGTTGTCACCTACAGCAGTTACTCCTACCACAGCCCTCCACGCTGTCTCCTTACGCTGTCACTTAGAGATGACTGTGGCCTGGTTAGGAGGGCCTTTCTAGGCCTCTCGGCCATCTAACTTTCACCTCCTAACAACTGATGTAGTAGTCCCTTACTGCAGCCCTATAAACAGAGATATGCACCTCAAAACCATGCACAAAACTCACCTATAGTCTGCAACTTGATTAGCAAGGTAAGACTGCACCAACGTGTCACAAAACAGTCCTTAAGCCATCCTTCTTGCCTGCTGCAATGTGGCTAAGAGCTACGGCTCTTCTTCTCTAAAATTTGCACCCAAAACAGCGATCAGATACTAGGGTTGTCCACAAACTTGGCTATCTTCTAGACTGCGTAGATACTAGGGCTGTCCTCCTTGAAGTGTTAGGGCTTCTCACTTGACTCCGTCCTCTTGATTAGGGCAACGTAGATCTTCTTCTAGACTGTGGTTAGGTTCTGCGTAGAAGCTAGGGCTAGTACTGCAGCTAGGGCTAATTGTTAAGCTTCCTTTCCTTCTGCGTCTTAGGACTACTTTGTTAAAATTGGCAACTAGGGCCAAACTCCATGTGGGTCACCTCATTTATGGCAGCTGATATTTTTCCTAGATTCCTCTTGTCGAGAGGTGTAGGATTGATCTAAAGATCATCCGATTCCGACAAGTATTTATGGAGATATGAATTTATTTGTATTTACTTGACAAATTGTCAAGGTTGGCCAGCAATTAAATGTGTGGCACACATGCCCAGTGAATCATATAAATACAATTCATTTTCTCATCATCTCATCTCCACATCTCTTCTCTCTCCTAGTCTCTTGGGTATGCATAGGAGAAAGAAGACTCTCTCACATGGGAAGAAGAAAGAGGACGCAGTTAGGGCAGCAAGTTGTGACGTCGAAGGAGGACGCAAGAAGGTACAGCAACACGTTTTGGGTGCTAGAGGACTGTGTTGACCAGCGAATAGGCTCCCTTGACTGCGGATTTGTGTGGGGAGTCTCCCTCTTGCTAGCCGCAATTCAGATCTGCCCTGTTGACCTCTGTTTGACCACTGTTTTGGGGCAGCGTTGACTGGTTAGGGCTGACTGTAAGAGCTGATATATTGATTGTTGTTTTGACCATGTTTTAAGGACTATTTTGGGCTGCTACTTATTGTTGTTGAAGACCAAGTTCTTCAATTTGACTAGAAGTCAATCCGGGGTTGTTTGACCAAGTTTGACTTTGCTGATCTAGGGTTTGCTGTTTCTGATATAAAATTACAGAATTCTAATTTTGTACAATTTCTCTCTGCTGAACTGTTGAAGACAAAAGAAGATTTGATCAAAGGGTTTCCCTGCATTGGGGTTTGTCCCTGGCTAGCCGCCACATCTTGCGTCTCTTGTCTTTGCTTGTTTTCTGTCGACGTTTAATGTTTTATTTGCACTTTACTTAATGTATATATGATTGCTAATCTGTGGCTAATAAGAAGAAAAGAAGTAAATTGCTCTAAGCACAGAACATACCATAATTTAACATGGTATCAGAGCTGAGGTGAAGACAAAGCCCAAGCAAAAGCAATCACCGAAGGCTGTTGAAGCAATCTTAAAGAAGTCATGGGGTCCTCAGCACACTTCCCCGCTGAAGACAAACTCCGTGAGAATTCTGACTATCATGGATGGAAGATGTCTCTCGATCTAACATTAGAAGAGCAGGAAGTGTTGGACCATGTGAGAGGCAATATTGTTGTGCCTCCATCAAATGCATCCATTGCTGCTAGAAGCAAGTGGACCAAGGGAGAAGTCAAAGCAAGGAAGATCATCCGGGACTCTATCAACAAGCGCCTGGTGACCCATGTTTCAGAGCTGACCACCTCCAAGGAAATCTATGATAGACTGGTGAGTCTATTTAAAGTTAATGATACAAATTAAGTTTTGTTCCTTAGAAATAACCTGAAGGAAATTAAGAAGGGCAAAGATGAGAGTATGCAAGCATATTTCTTAAGGATCACCAAGATCAAGAATGATCTCCTATCTATTGGGGAAGTAGTTCCTGACAAAGAAATGACACTCACAACTCTTGGAGGACTGCCACCTGAATGGTATATATTCAGGACTACTCTTCTCAACAATAATGTAATTCCTGGATTTGAGGATTTGATGGCAAGATGCATTCAAGAAGAAACAAGGATGGAAGAGCAAGAAATGCCCGCACTTAAAGGCCATCCCTTTGCCTTTTCTTCTCATGCTAAAAGAAGAAACAATTATGGGGCTAAATCCAAAGGAAAGGTTGGACCAAAAGGTGGAAGAAAAGGTCGATGTTACAATTGCAACAAAATGGGCCACTATGCGAGGGAGTGCCCTGATAAAAGGGACTCACACCATGACGATGATCAAAATCACTCTCAAGGCAATCAAAGGAATGGCAAGTCCAATGGCAGAGGTAAAAGAAATGCCGAAAATCAAGGAAGAGGACAACCCTTCAAGAAGGCAAGAAACTCCAGGTATGAATCTAACGTTGTTAACAATAAGCAAGATGAATATTATCTACCAGCGGCCCTCTCTACTACTGCTCCCCCGGACTCGCTGGGAAATTGGCTTATTGATAGTGGTCCCTTAAGGCACTTCACTAGTTATAAAGAAGCTCTCTCTAATCTGATAGAGAAGGAGACCAACCTGGAAATTGTTCTTGGGGACAACTCAAAATATCCTGTAAAAGGCGTAGGGAATGTCACTCTTCAATTGAATCAGGGAAATACAATTCATTTACAAGAAGTATTATATGTACCTGATCTAAAAAAGAAGTTGGTGTCCATTTCGGCAATGGAAGACAAAGGCTACAAGGTGGCCTTCATTGATGGCAAGGCATGTGTATGGAAAAAGAACTTTAAAAATGCTTTCATCCTTGGGTTTCGATTTGATTCATTATATCAGGTCGGAGGAAGTCTGATGGGTGTCATGTCTTGTGACACATCTCTTCAGTCTGAACTATGGCATCGGAGGTTTGCTCACCTTCATTATAAAGCTCTACCCGATGTGAGAAAAATGGTGACCGGGATGCCCGAGTTCCGATTAGAGCAAGAAGGTGTATGTCCGAGATGTGCCGAAGAAAAGCTCAAAAGAGGACCATTCCCTTCAAGCCAAAGAAAGACCTCTGATATGTTGCAGTTGGTTCACTCAGACATATTCGATATGATGCCTATGAACTCCTTGGGCGGATGTTTATATTACCTCACTTTTACAGATGATTATTCTCGCAAGACTTGGATATACTTCTTAAAAAAGAAGGATGAAGTGTTTTCCTGGTTTTGTCACTTCAAAGCCTTGATCGAGAATCAAACCGAAAAGAAGATCAAGATCTTAAGGACTAATAATGGGACTGAGTATGAATCCAATGAGTTACATGACTTTTGCAAAGAGGCTTGCATTAAGAGAGAGACTACTACACCATATACTCCTGAGCAGAATGGTGTGACAGAAAAGAAAAATCTTACGATTGTGGACGCTATCCGTGCTATGCTCCATGATCAAAGACTTCCGAAGTTTCTATGGGCCAAAGCTACAAATACCGTTGTATATGTACAAAACCGATGCCCTCATCAAGCATTGGGTTCCAAGACTCCCGAAGAGATGTTCACTGGTAAGAAACTTTACGTATCTCATTTTAGAATTTTTGGAAGTCCTGTATATTTTCATGTGCCGAAGGAGAAAAGGAATAAATTGGGTGCATCTGGAAAGAAAGGAATCTTCGTGGGCTATAGCGAAAATACTAAGGGCTATAGAATCTATGTGGTTGGTCAAAGGGAAGTCGAGATTAGCCATGATGTCACCTTTGACGAAGATATGGCTCTTAGCAAAGTTGACAATCTTCCTACTCTAAGGGGATCTAAAGACGCTGACACTAGGGAACTGAAGGAAAAGGAAGATGAGACAATGCCCGATGTGGAAGAACCTATGGATCCTATTGATCCCCCTCCGCAAGAGCCCTCCTCTTCTAGGAAGAGGCCTTCATGGCTTAGGGGGACACTTGATGATGCTGAAGGGCACATTGCACCCAGGGGAACCTTCCAGGAAAGTAAGAAGCCAACCAGGTATAAGGGATACTTGACCATCATGAGCACGATCATCCAAAATGAGCCTTCGTCATTCGCAGAAGCTGTCAAGCATCAAGTATGGAAGGATGCTATGACTAAAGAATATGAGTCCATCATGAAAAACGATGTTTGGGATGTGGTCCCCAGACCCCAGGACAAAGCAGTTGTCACTTCGAAATGGCTTTACAAGATAAAGCATGCAGTTGATGGAAGTGCGAAAAAGTACAAGGCTCATTTTGTAGCTCGTGGCTTCTCTCAGAAGGAAGGTATAGACTATGACGAGATAATTGCACCTGTTGCCTGATATACCACCATCTGCTCGATCATAGCCCTTGCTGGTTTGCAAGGATGGAATCTACATTAGATGGATGTCAAGACTGCATTCTTGCATGGTTCGATCAAAGAGGAGGTCTATGTGGAGCAACTCGAAGGATTTGAGATTCATGATCGAGAATCTCATGTGTGCAGGTTGAAGAAGGCCCTCTATGGGCTGAAGCAAGCACCCTGAGCGCGGTATGAGAGGATCGATAGCTACATGATGCAGCTGGGATTCACTAGGAGTGAAGCCGACCCTAACCTTTACTTTAAGGTTGAAGATGACAATCCTCTCATATTAGTGTTGTACGTTGACAACCTCTTTCTAACAAGGGCAAACCCTCTCATTCACAAATGTAAGAGGGAGTTGGCTTCTGAGTTTGAGATGAAGGACCTAGGACTGATGCACTATTTCCTAGGACTAGAAGTCTGGCAGAAGCCAGGGGAGATTTTCCTATCTCAAGAAAAATGTGTGGCAAAGATATTTGAGAGATTCGGTATGGTGGACTGCAAGCCCGTAACTACCCTGATGGAGCTTGACTTCAAGAAGTTAAGCGATAGTGCTGCCGGACCTGTTTTACAAAATGCTACCGAGTATCGTCAACTCGTCGAAGCATTGATATTCTTGGTGAACTCCCATCCGAATATATGCTTTGCAATCAACACGTTGAGTCAACATATGGTTGAGCCTCACCCCACACATTGGATTGGTGCCAAGAATCTGTTGAGATATCTTCATGGCACAATCACTCATGGGTTGAGATACACTGCCGGAGATGTGAGACTACTTGGATATACCGATGTTGATTGGGCAGGCAGTGTGGTGGATCGAAAGAGCACTTCTGGGTGTTGTTTCTCTTTGGGATCTGCCTCGATATCCTGGATGAGCAGGAAGTAGAAGTCGGTGGCTTTGAGCACCGCCGAGGCAGAGTACATTGCTGCTAGTATGGCCTCTTGTGAGGCAGTCTGGTTGCGAAAGCTCTTCAGTGAGTTGTTTGGATTTACATTGGATACCACCATGATCTTGTGTGACAACCAAAGCGGGATTCGTTTATCAGAGAATCTCGTATTTCATGATCGCTCCAAGCATATCGATATCAAGTACCACTATATTTGGGATATGGTGCAGCAGGGAGCAATAAGGCTCCAACATATCGGTACAGATGAACAGGTCGCTGACATTTTGACGAAGCCCCTGGGAAGGGTCAAATTCTTGACTTTCCGAGAACGACTTGGTGTTGTTCAGAGACCCTCTTATGAGGGTCGAGTATGATGTATTGAGCTCTGGGAGCTCCAGGGGGGCGCGGGGTACTTCTTGGAGCGACATGCGACCACAGGGCGACTCACCATCCCCTGGTGGTGCACTACGTACAAGGTGAAAGGTTCAACCCCTCCCTATGACACCACGTGGCGACTGTAGGACAGGATGATTAGTTCTCCTCTGGGCCAAGATGATTAGTTCTCTGTGGCAACTGTAGGACAGGATGATTAGTTCTCCTGTGGGCCAGGATGATTAGTTCTCCGTGGCGACTGTAGGACAGGATGATTAGTTCTCCAGTGGGCCAGGATGATTAGTTCTCCGTGGCGACTGTGGAACAGGATGATTAGTTCTCTTGTGGGCCAGGACGATTAGTTCTCTTGTGGCGACTATTAGACAGGATGATTCGTTCTCCTGTGGACAAGATGATTAGTTCTCCTGTCGAGGCATCCTACCCATGCAATCTGGGACTCATGGGAAGTACCTCTCATCTGATCAATGAGTAGGGAAATGGGGTTAGGGACCATTAGTAGTACTATCGATGGACACATCATTGTATCTACCGTACTCCCTATGCTAGGATGACCTCCATTGATCTGGGATCAATGACACTGATCTGGGATCAGTGAGAGTGGTATGACACACTCTAAGACTGATTTCGGGTCAGTGGAGGATGGTATGATACATCCTCGATCATTTCTTCTTCTTCATAGTTCGAGCAGAGCAGAGCAGGGCCAAGCTGTGTAGGGCAGTGCATTTGATGGCTGGGATAGTAGCGACGGTCAAACGGATTGCAGATGGAGTTCTCCCTAGTTGAGAGGGAGTGTTAAAATTGGCAATTAGCACCAAACTCAATGTGGATCACCTCATTTATGGCAGCTGATATTTTTCCTAGATTCCTCTTGTCGAGAGGTGTAGGATTGATCTAAAGATCATCCGATTCCGACAAGTATTTATGGAGATATAAATTTATTTGTATTTACTTGACAAATTATCAAGGTCGGCCAGCAATTAAATGTGTGGCACACATGCCCAGTGAATCATATAAATACAAGAGAAGTTGATTCATATTTTCATCATCTCATCTCCACATCTCTTCTCTCTCCTAGTCTCTTGGGTATGCATAGGAGGAAGAAGACTCTCACGTGGGAAGAAGAAAGAGGATGTAGTGAGGGCAGCGAGCTGTGATGTGGAAGGAGGAGGACGCAGGAAGGTACAACAACACGTTTTAGGTGCTAGAGGACTGCGTTGACCAGCGTATAGGCTCCCTTGACTGCGGATTTGTGTGGGGAGTCTCTCTCTTGCTAGCCGCAATTCAGATCAGCCTTGTTGACCTCTGTTTGACCACTATTTTGGGGCAGCGTTGACTGGTTAGGGCTAACTGCAGGAGCTGATAAATTCACTATTGTTTTGACCATGTTTTGAGCACTGTTTTGGGCTGCTACTTATTACTGTTGAAGACCGAGTTCTTCAATTTGACTATAAGTCAATCTGGGGTTGTTTGACCAAGTTTGACTTTGCTGATCTAGGGTTTGTTGCTGCTGATATAAAATTATAGAATTCTGATTTTGTATTATTTCTCTCTGCTGAACTATTGAAGATAAAAGAAGATTTGATCAAAGGGTTTCCCCACATTGGGGTTTGTCCCTGGCTAGCCGCCACATTTTGTGTCTCTTGTCTTGGCTTGTTTTCTGTCGATCGTTTAATGTTCTATCTGCACTTTACTTAATGTATATATGATTGCTAATCTGTGGCTAATAAGAAGAAAAGAAGTAAATTGCTCTAAGCATAGAACATACCATAATTTAACATGGTATCAGAGCTAAGGTGAAGACAAAGCCCAAGCAAGAGCAAGAGTAATCACCGAACGCTATTGAAGCAATCTTAAAGAAGTCATGGGGTCCTCAGCACACTTCCCCACTGAAGACAAACTCCGTCAGAAGTCTGACTATCACGGATGGAAGATGTCTCTCGATCTAACATTGGAAGAGCAGGAAGTGTTGGCCCATGTGAGAGGCAATATTGTTGCGCCTCCATCAAATGCATCCACTGCTGCTAGAAGCAAGTGGACCAAGGGAGAAGTCAAAGCAAGGAAGATCATTCGGGACTTTATCAACAAGCGCCTGGTGACCTATGCTTCAGAGCTGACCACCTCCAAGGAAATCTACAATACACTAGTGAGTTTATTTAAAGTTAATGATGTAAATTAAGTTTTGTTCCTTAGAAATAACCTGAAGGAAATTAAGAAGGGCAAAGATGAGAGTATGCAAGCATATTTCTTAAGGATCACCGAGATCAAGAATGATCTCCTATCTATTGGGGAAGTAGTTCCTGACAGGGAAATGACACTCACAACTCTTGGAGGACTGCCACTTGAATGGTATATATTTAGGACTACTCTTCTCAACAATAATGTAATTCCTAGATTTGAGGAATTGATGGCAAGATGCATTCAAGAAGAAACAAGGATGGAAGAGCAAGAAATGCCCGCACTTAAAGGCCATCCCTCTGCCTTTTCTTCTCATGCTAAAAGAAGAAACAATTCTGGGGCTAAATCCAAAGGAAAGGCTGGACCAAAAGGTGGAAGAAAAGGTCGATGTTACAATTGCAACAAAATGGGCCACTATGCGAGGGAGTGCCCTGATAAAAGGGACTCACACCATGACGATGATCAAAATCACTCTCAAGGCAATCAAAGGAATGGCAGGTCCAATGGCAGAGGTAAAAGAAATGTTGGAAATCAAGGAAGAGGACAACCCTTCAAGAAGGCAAGAAACTCCAGGTATGAATCTAACATTGTTAACAATAAGCAAGATGAATATTATCTACCAGCGGCCCTCTCTACTACTGCTCCCCCGGACTCACTAGGAAATTGGCTTATTGATAGTGGTCCCTCAAGGCACTTCACTGGTTACAAAGACGCTCTCTCTAATCTGATAGAGAAGGAGACCAACCTGGAAATTGTTCTTAGGGACAACTCAAAATATCCCGCGAAAGGCGTAGGGAATGTCACATAGAACTTACCATAATTTAACATACTTCCGCCTAGATTTCTCTCACACTAAAACCCAAAACAAGTGGAGAGAAATCAAGATAGAAGTGTGTGTGAAATGACTCTCAAGTCATCTCCTTTTATACTAAAACGTTGAGCACATGTGGGGTTTATTTGGTTGCTAGCCGACCTTGATGAATTGTCTTATAACACAAATAAATTCATAACTCCATGAATACTTATCGAAATCAGATGATCTTTAGATCAATCCTACACATCTCGATGAGAGGGATCCAAGAAAAATATCAACTGCCATAAATAAGATGACCCACATGGAGTTTGGCCCTAGTTGCCAATTTTAACACCCTCTCAACTAGGGAGAACTCCATCCGCTGATCCATCTGTCAGACTGTACTATCTCTTCCATCAGTGCTCTGCACAGCTCTGCTCTGCTCTACTCTACTCTGCTCTGCTCTGTTGAGCTCTGCTATGCTCTACTGAACCATGAAGAAGAAGAATTGATCGAGAATGTCTCACACCATTCTCTACTGACCCGAAGTCAGTTCCATATGAAGAGAGTGTGTTATACCACTCTTACTGACCCAAAGTCAGTTTCATTGATCCCAGATCAATATCACAAGAGAGTGTCTCAAACCACTCATACTGATCCCAGATCAGTCTCATCGATCTCAGATAAATGGAGGTCATCCTAGCATAGGGAGTACAGTAGAGACAACGATGTGTCCATCGATAGTACTACTATGGTCCCTAACCCCATTTCCTTGCTCATTGACCAGATGAGAGGTACTTCCCATGAGTCCCAGACTGCATGGGTAGGATGCCTCGATAAGAGAACCACTCATCCTGTCCCTAAGTCACCACAAGGTATCACAGGGAAGGCTACGCCATTCACCTTATACATAGCGCACCATTAGGGGAGGGTGCGTCGCCTTATGGTCGCTTGTTGCTCAAATAAGTACCCCAAGCCCCCGGGAGCTCCCAAAGCTCAATGCATGCAACATGTAAGACCCTCATAAGGAGGTCTCTCAACGACTCCAAGTCGTTCGGGAAAATCACAAATTTGACCTTTCCCTGGGGCTTTGACAGAATTTCTGTGACCTGTACATCAGTCTCAATGCGATGGAGCCTCCTTGCTCATCGACGTACCATATCCCAAATAAGGTAGTATTTGATGTCTATATACTGGAGCAATCATAGAATAAGGGATTCCTCAACAACCGAATCCCCCCGTGGTTGACACAGAAGATCACGGTGGTATCCTTCATGTGTACAAATAGCTCACTGAAGAGCTTCCGCAACCAGGCAACTTCACACGAGGTCATACTCGTAGCTATCTATTCGGTCTCAGCAATGCTTATAGTAATCGACTTTTGCTTTCTACTCATCCAGAATATCGAGCAGAACCCAAAGAGAATCAGTACTCAAATGTGCTTTTGGGATCCTTCACATTGCATGCCTAGTCAGCATTCGAATAATTATGTCGTTTCATATTTCCGACAATGTATCTCAATCCATGAGGGATTGTGCACCGAAGATATCTCAGAAGATTCTTATCACCAATCTAGTGAGGCTCAACCAAAATATGAGCCCAACATGCTAATTGCGAAACATATATTCGGATGGAAGTTCACCAAGAACATCAATGTGAATGAGTTTATGAAACTCAAAGGCATTTCCCAAATCTGGTCTGTCATCACTACCATATAACTTATGAAAGTTAAGATCCTCAAGGTAGTCACGAGCTTGTTGTTCACCATTCCAAATCTGGAATCTAACTCCCTCTTACTTCTGCAAATGAGAGGGTCTGCACCTGACAGAAATAGGTTGTCCTCAGAAGGTGTCGGTATTAAGGTCTACCATCCACAACCTTTGAGCAATGGTTTGGATCAATTTCACTCCTAGTGAATCTCAGCTTCATCAGATAGCTATCAATCCTCTCATACTACACACGAGGTGTTTTGCTTCAAGCCATAGAGGGCTTTCTTCCACCTGTATACATGAGATTCCTGATCATGAATCTCAAACTCCTCAAGTTGTTCCAAATCTGTGGACCTGCTACATGAGGGGAATGGTCCCCTTGTAAGATTTTCCTTCGGTACATCTCAGACATGTACCTTCATGCTCTTCTTCAATTTAGACATCCTTGTCACCATCTGACTCACATCGGGTTGGGCCCCATAAGTAGACCTCTAGTGTTATAGACGAGATATGTCAAGTGACATGATCTCCAATGGACCATCCTGCAACTTGATACAAATTGCCAACCTTGAACCCATGAGAAAAAGCATCTTTGAAATTTCTATTTTCAAACACGTACCTTTCCATCAATGAATGCCACCCTGAAACCTTTGACTTCCATTTCCGAAATGGACACCAAGTTCTTCTTGTGATCAGGTACATAAAAGAGATTTTGTAAATGAATCGAGTTACCCTCATTCAATTGAGGGATAACATTCCTTACACCCTTTCCGAGATAGGTGGCATCGACTCCAAGTATAATCCCACGATTGTTTCCATCTCTACTAAATTAGAGAGATCACCCTTCTATCCGATGAAGTGCCTTGAAGCACTACAATCAATAAGCCAGATTCTCAAAGAATCTGAAGGAGAGGGCCAATACAAGATAACGCTTTTTATCTTATCAGAAACAACATTTGATTCTTCATAATTGGGGTTCCTTGCTTTCTTTGGAGAGTCGGTCGTTTCCTTGATGACTTGCATTACCTATCATTCCTTCAATCGTTGAAAATGTCCCTGAAATGATTGTTATCTTCATCAAGAGATGTGTCCCTACCATTCGAACACTCCTTCGCATAATGGCCGAACTCATTACAAACAAGGCATATGTCTTTCTTTCCACCCTTAGATCCGAACTTCCCAATGAAGTGGTCTTTAGGTACGCCATCAGAAGCTTCCACTGGGCCATTCTGATAGTGTTCTCTGCTTCGACTTCAGCATTGGCGAATTTGAAGAGGGATGAGGAATCCATTGATCCTTTTGTCCTTTCCTAACTGTCTTCAGTGATTGCTCTTTCACTCTTGCTTGGGCATTGTCTTCACCTCAACTCGGATACCATGTTAATTTTAGGTATGTTCTATGCTTAGAGCAATTTATTTCAATTTTCATAGTTAGCTCAATATCTTTTCTAAATTAGCAATCACATCAGCGTTAAAGTAAGTTGCAGATGGAACATCAACATAAATCGCAGAAGACAAGCCAAGACAAGAGGACGCAAGATGTGGCGCTAGCCAAGGACAACCCCCAATGTGGGGAAACCCTTGATCAATTCTTCTTATATGTTCTTCAATAGTTCAGCAGAGAAAGAGAGAGAGATAGTACATTTACAACAAAATTCAACGCTTTGACTTATCTAGATAAGAGCATAGATCATTTCTAAGAAGAGAATACATGAGATCAGTTTAAGACATGTTGCTTCAACTGATTCTCCAAAGTGGCTCCTTCACCTATCATTGTGTTACATCTCGTCATCATGCTGCACCTCACCGTGCTGCAACATGTTGCACCTATCATCATAATGGTGGACCTCATGACCATGTTGTACACATCATAATGTTGCACCTTGCTTGCCATGTTTTCCATGCTTGCTGCTATCCCATGTGCCTTTACTGTCATGTCACAGCTGCTGTCCCACTTTGCCTAGCCATACCTTGTTGTTGTCCCATACGTCTTAGCATACCTTGATGTTGTCCCATGTGTCTTAGCAGTGTTGATTTGGGGTAGCGTCGGATGCGCTCTAGCCACGAAATTTGGTGGAGAGGTTGGGGCACATGAGATCTCCAATACCCAAAAAGGGTTTGGGCAGATTCTAAACAGATCAGGAGATATTAAAATAATTAATATTTTTAATGGAGTCCCTAAGTCTAAACTTAGGGAAAATAAAATATTAATGTGTATTAATATGAATCTGTGTTAGAATGGTCCAAAAGACATGGATCAAGCGAGATTTAATCTTAGCCATTGATTAGGGACTTAATCTCAGATATTGATTAGAGACTTAGTCTCGGCCGTTGATATGTCAATAGGAAAAGTATAAGAGGAGGCTTGAGGGTCACTTGGAGAATGCACCAGAATGATCAGTCATTCTATTCTCTAGAGCGGGGTTTGCTAAGACAGATAGAATCATTGATCGGAGAGCAGCTGAGGGGCATTGAGTACAGAGAGACAGAGAGGCAGAGATAGTGTCGACAGAGCAGCAAAGCAGCCAGAGAGAGTGACGCAGGAGCAACCAGTGCTCATGCACAGCCATGCAGAGGCAGCTAAGTGTTGCGCAGAGCACTAGAGGCGCCAATGTAGCTGATGCAGAGGGTCAGAGAGCTGACACAGGGCCTCTTGGGGCTAACACAGACCAAGATAGGCTGACACAGGGCCAGCGCTGGGCTAGGAGAGGCTGACGCGGTCCAGATTGGGCAGACGCTAGGGTTTCTGGGGCAGATTGGTGTTGAGCAGCTGCCAGAAGGATTATCCGAGGTTTCAGCCAGTAGATTTCTCAGAAACTGAGAGGTATTACTACCAAGGAAATTCTCTGTTGGGTAGGCCAGTTTCGGCACCCAGATTGTACTATGATATTGCTTAATAAGAAAACCCTCAGATAGCTGCACCGGTTTTCCCACATTGGGTTTTTCCGAGAACATTAGTCCAAAAATAATGGTGTCATATGGTGTGTTTGTTTCTATTTCTTTTAGTTGTTGATCTGAAATATGTTGAGCATTCACTAGTGTTTATTTTCAGTATTTACATTGTAAATAACTTGTTAAGGAAAATAACAAGTAGGTAGGAATAAATCAGACAAAGTGCATGGACAGTTTCTAACTAAGTAAACTTAGAAACTTCAACAAGCAGCACCATGTAGCCTTGTTGTCCCATGCATCTTAGTAGCACTATGTACCTTGTTGTCCTATTTACTTTGCTGCACTAGTGTGCTAGTAGCCTTGCTGTCTCATGCATTGTGTTATCCCAACATGTTGTTCATGACTGATCTGGTTAAGGCACTAAGCAACCCTAACTCCACCTAGCAGTCATCAAACAAGTCCCTTGATGACTACGGCCCACCTTGGCAAGCTTCTTCCTTAGCTACGATGCTTCCATAGGATGCATATCAGCCCTTCATAGATCCGTTGTCACCTACAGCAGTTACTCCTACCACAGCCCTCCAAGATGTCTCCTTACATTGTCCCTTAGAGATGACTGTGGCATTAGGGCTTCTCACTTGACTGTGTCCTCTTGATTATGGCAGCGTAGATCTTCTTCTAGACTGTGGTTAGGTTCTGCATAGAAGCTAGGGCTAGGACTGCAGTTAGGGCTAATTGTTAAGCTTCCTTTCCTTCTGCGTCTTAGGGCTACTTCCTCCTAGATTTCTCTCACACTAAAACCCAAGACAAGTGGAGAGAAATCATGATAGGAGTGTGTGTGAAATGACTCTCAAGGCATCTCCTTTTATACTAAAACGTTGAGCACATGTGGGGTTTATTTGGTTGCTGGCCGACCTTGACGAATTGTCTTATAACACAAATAAATTCATAACTCCATGAATACTTATCGGAATCGGATGATCTTTAGATCAATCCTACACCTCTCGATGAGAGGGATCCAAGAAAAATATCAGCTACCATAAATAAGATGACCCACATGGAGTTTGGCCCTAGTTGCTAATTTTAACAATCATTTTCTTCCAAAGTCAAATCTAGAGACATCTTCCATGCATGATAGTCAAAGTTGTCCTTAAGCTTGTCCCCGGATTTAAAGTAAGATGTAGTCGTCATTCGGACTAGTTCCAAGTTCTTGTCCAACAACTTCCCTTAGTGATTTCTTTTCCTCACTCTTGCTTGGGTTTTGTCTTCACCTGAGCTCTAAAACCATGTTAATTTTAGATAACAATGGTATGTTTATGCTTAGCACAATTTACTTCAATGTTCCTTAAGCAGCCCAATGACAATTTCCAATTATTTCCAGTAAAAATCACATTGACAGTAAATGAAAATAGAACATAAAAACATATGCAGAAAACAAGCCAAGGCAAGAGGACACCAGATTTGGCAGATGCCAGGGAAAATCCCCAATGTGGGGAAAACCCTTTGATCAAATATCCTTATTATTATTCAATAGTTCAGCAGAGAGAGAGAGAGAGAGAGTACAATAATCAAATTCACTTGCCCAATACATAGTCAAATCAGCCCTGTAAAATTCTGCAGTCAATTTCAGCCCTAACTAGAAAGTCAACGTTGGTCAAAATAGCAACAAAACTTCACCAAAGCAGCTTGGTCTTCCTTGGTCAAACTCAGCCTGAAGAGAACATCAAACGCAACCCAAAACAGCTCGGTCAAACCCAATCAAAGGAGAGATAAAATCTACTGTGATTTTCTGTGGTCAAAACAAAAGTCAACACTGGTCAAATTGTCCCAAACACCTCGATTTTTGTGCCAATAAATGCGGCCTCAAGAGAACGAAATTCTGCCCCAAAAAACGCAATCAAACTTGGTCAATGAAGCCTTGGTCAACACTGCCTTGAAACCCTGAAATTTTCAGCTTGCAAACTAAGCCAGGAATTCGTCCTCCATCCACACTTGTGAGAGAAAGAGAGGTGATCACCAAGCTGTACAAACCAATCAGATTAAGAGAGAGAAGAAACGATGAGTGAGTGATGTACAAATGAGGAGAGAGGTCACTCCTATTTATACAATTCATTGAGGGTGAAAGGACACATCTATTGGGCTTCGTGAGCCTACATTAAGCTGAGGTTGACCTTAACAATTTGTGCATGAGAGAGAATAAATTCAAAATTCCACTTCTACTTGTCCGAATGAGTTGATCTTTATATCAAATTTGGACCTCTCGAAAAGACAAATCCAATGCAATAATCATCTTCATCATATGAGTTGTCCCAAGGTGGAATTTTTCCCTAGTTTCCAATTTTAACATACTTCAATTCAAGTTTCCCAACTAGTTCCCATCCTAAAACACTAAGGCCATAGAAGAGGTCCCACTGCACTAGGGCTAAAGACTAACCCCCCTGGTAAGGTGAGAGAACAAGTTTATATTCAAGATCAATCAATCAACCAGATCATCGTTTTATCCATGTTAGCATGCCCAAAACATCAAGTAAAAGCACTTGATTGCAAAATGGTTAAGGTACCTACCGATTGGTAGCCTACCTTCATTCAAGAAGAATGTTGGATGGTGGGAGGTGAATGAATCATGCAAATGGCGAAAGCATGTGCCACATCATCATTACTGAGCAATGTGTAGGGATGTTGGTTGGCCGGTTGTCCAAGATAGGAGAAAAAGTTTTCTCCTATAGGGTTACCCATTTTGGTGGGTAACAGGGACTCGGGAGGCTCTTGTTGATTTGGGGTAGCATCGGATGTGCTCTAGCCACGAAAATTGGTGGAGAGGCTATAGCACATGAGATCTCCAAGACCCAGAAATGGTTTGGGCAGAATCTAACCAGTTTGGGAGATATTAAAATAATTAATATTTTTAATGGAGTTCCTAAGTCTAAACTTAGGAAAAATAAAATATTAATGTGAATTAATATAAAACTGAGTTAGAATGGTCCAAAAGTCATGGATCAAGCCAAATCTAATCTTAGCCGTTGATTAGAGATTTAATCTCGATCGTTGATGGACCAACGAGAAAAGTATAAGAGGAGGCTTGAGGGTCAGTTGGAGGACACCGCAAGAGAGATCAAGAACTCGATTTTCTGGGGCAGGGTTTGCTGAGGAAATTGAGTGAGTGATCAGAGTTGCAGTTGAGGGGCAGTGAATACATAGCAGAGAGGCAGAGTTAGTACCGGAAGCATCAGCGCAGAAGCCAGGAGAGGGTTGATGCAGAGCCAACTAGAGGCCACGCAGAGGCAGCCAGAGGCCACGCAGAGGCAGCCAAGAGCTGCGCAGAGCCTGAGGAGGGCCAGCGTGTGAGACGCAGAGGCTCCAGAGGCTAACGCAGAGCCCCGAGAGGCTAACACTAGGCCAGATAGGATGACACTAGTCCAAAAAGGCTGACGCAGACCCTAAAGGCAGCGCTGGGAGATTTCGTGGGTCAGACTGGAGCTGGAGAGTTGGATAGGGTGACGCAGTCCCTATCAGGGTGACGCGGAGTAGCAGAAGCTTTATTGTTATTGTGGGACCGTTCATCTGGTGATTTAGCAGGAATATCTATCTCCGACTTAGAGGTACTACTGCCGAGGGCATTCTCTATTGGGTGAGACATTTCTGGCACCCTGGTTGTATTCTGAAACTGCATAATAATAAAACCCTCTGAATAGTTGCACTGGTTTTCCCGCATTGGGCATTTCCAGGGACATTAGTCCAAAAACAACGGTGTCACTTGTGTGCTTGTTTCTTTTAGTTTATGATCTGTATGTGTTGATACTGTACTTGTATTTATTTCCAGTATTTACATGGTAAATAACTTGTTAAGTAACTGAACAAGTAGGAAGAAATAAATCATATAGTACAAGAAGAACTTCTAACGGATAGACTTAGAAATTCCAACATGGTATCAGAAGTTGCAGATCACAGGATAACTGAATGCATCGCTGAGCAGAGCAGCAGCAGCGAAACAACTGTCCCGAGTGATAGAAGTTGTTCCTAGTAGAAAGCAGCAAGGAAGGGGTGACGCAGAGAGCCTGCTTCATCAATTCGATCTAGCAGGAAGATCAGCACTGAAGCAGAGAGGAGCAGACCTGACCTACACAGTGCCCGGTCATCTTTCTCAGCCAGGAAGGATCGGCGTTGTGGCCAGGAGGTGCAGATTGTGCCAGTGTCGGGATTGCGTAGAGCCTAGAGGCTCTAACCTTCAAATTGTTGAGGCATAGGAGGCTGTGGGTAAGTTGCGGAGCGAAGCTGGTGGGGTACTGTGGTCAGAACAGTACCTAACAGGGAAAGACCAAGGAGGAGGGAGTTGTTGTTGAGGATTGGCAGAGGGATTTCCAGAAGGGAAATCGAGGCTCAGAGGGAGTCAAACCGAGAACTTCCAGACGGGAAGTAGGGAGACTTGAAAGAGTCGAAAGAGGACTATTGAAATGGCAGTGAATGGGTTAAGAGATCAGGATAGACTAGACGAAGCTTCAAACTTCGTAGTCTGGAAGGCCAGGATCTTGTCCATTCTAGACAGGTATCGCATCAAACACTTCGCCTTGAAAACGATAGCGATCCCGGTTGACCCAGCTGAAAATGACAAGTACGAGGAGGCAATGGCCAGGGCAAAGTGCATCATCCTTGATGGTGTCAAGGATCATGTGGTGCCACACATTGCCGAGAAGGAGACGACAAATGAGATGTGGGAGGCCTTGAAGAAATTGTACCAGCATACTTCTGTGCAGAGGAGGATGTTACTTGAAAATCAGTTGCGGTCATATCAGATGTAGAAGGGAGAGCAGATAGATGTCTTCCTCGGTGGATTGAAGGAGATCTGTGATCAGCTAACTTCCATAGGGGCCACACTGGATCAGGAACTGATGATGAGGACCGCATTGAATGCAATCTGAGAGGATTGGGAGGTATTTGTCCAGAGCATATTGGGCAGGATGAGCCTTCCAAATTGGGAGGGACTATAGGCATCTCTTCGTCAAGAAGAGATCAGACGGGTGTCCAAGGCGAGGAGTAGCGGAAAAGGGGTCAGAATCAAGGAGGAAGAAGAAGATGTGGCTCTCGCATTTGCGGGAAAGTAGGAGAAAAGAAAGAAGAAGGACCTCTCCAAGGTCAAGTGCTTCCATTGTGGGGAACTGGGTCACTACGCAACCAGCGTCCTAGGAAGAAGAGCAAGGGAGAGGCTTCTGAGACCAAAGCTCCTCCAGCTAAGGTGGAGAAGGAAGTGGAGAATGATGACGACTGTGCCATGAGTGCTCATGCACCTCGAGAAAAGAAGTGGGGAGACACCGAGCTGTAGTCAGGAGGACTATAGGCGATGAGGGGCAGGATCCTTGAGGTACCCAACCTCTTGGATTATACCTTGCTACGGGAGCCCCGAAGAGGAGTAGCAGGGTTGGCGGATGTCGGTAGAGACAGATGCGGATGGAGCGACAAAGAGTGCTACAGTGCAGGAGTCCCAGGACAGCATGAGGCAGCAGTGCGAGATGCATGGAGTTGTTGCAGCAATGCAGAGGTCAGAGAGGGAGCACTTGTCAGCGACAGAGGGAGCTTCAACGTCGAGAGCGTCTCTAGCCTGACAAA
The DNA here is from genome assembly GCA_031772625.1 of Pinus tabuliformis. NCBI lineage: Eukaryota > Viridiplantae > Streptophyta > Pinopsida > Pinales > Pinaceae > Pinus > Pinus tabuliformis. Next base: position 207,792,621 of record CM062804.1, read on the forward strand.
GATGTCAAAGTTGGGAGGATCAGTTACTTACTTCTCAGTAACTGAGTTGTAGTGCAGCAGTTAGCAGTGGCAATGCTATGGGCAGCACGATGCAGCATGATGAGAGGGATGCAGCAAAGGCAGTGGCAGGGCCATGAGCAGCAGCACGGATGCAGAGGGAGCTGTCATACGGATGCAGCAGTGGCAGTGGCAGGGCCATGGGTAGCAGTACATGATGCAGCAGTGCAGAGGATGTTGGGTAACGAGGCTTAGCATCAGCATAGGGACCGATGTTGGATGATCAGGGTGATACTCAGTGAGGAGTATTACTAGAGCACAGTCCTCGCTAAGAGGGAGTGTTGATTTGGGGTAGCATCGGATGTGCTCTAGCCACGAAAATTGGTGGAGAGGCTATAGCACATGAGATCTCCAAGACCCATAAATGGTTTGGGTAGAATCTAACCAGTTTGGGAGATATTAAAATAATTAATATTTTTAATGGAGTTCCTAAGTCTAAACTTAGGAAAAATAAAATATTAATGTGAATTAATATAAAACTGAGTTAGAATGGTCCAAAAGTCATGGATCAAGCCAAATCTAATCTTAGCCATTGATTAGAGATTTAATCTCAGCCGTTGATGGACCAACGAGAAAAGTATAAGAGGAGGCTTGAGGGTCAGTTGGAGGACACACCAAGAGAGATCAAGAACTCGATTTTCTGGGGCAGGGTTTGTTGAGGAAATTGAGTGAGTGATCAGAGTTGCAGCTAAGGGGCAGTGACTACATAGCAAAGAGGCAGAGTTAGTACTGGAAGCATCAGCGCAGAAGCCGAGAGAGGGTTGATGCAGAGCCAACTAGAGGCCACACAGAGGCAGACAGGAGCTGCCAAAGCCTGAGGAGGGTCAACGTGTGAGACGCAGAGGCTCCAGAGGCTGACGCAGAGCCCCAAGAGGCTAACACTGGGCCAGATAGGACGACACTGGTCCAGAAAGGCTAACGCAAACCCTAAAGGCAGTGCTGGGAGATTTCGTAGGGCAGATTGGAGCTGGAGAGTTGGATAGGGTGACGCAGTCCCTATCAGGGTGACGCAAAGTAGAAGAAGCTTTATTGTTACTGTGGGATCGTTCATCTGATGATTTAGCCAGAATATCTGTCTCCGACTGAGAGGTACTACTGCCGAGGGCATTCTCTGTTGGGTGAGCCATTTCTGGCACCCTGGTTGTATTCTGAAACTGCATAATAATAAAACCCTCTGAATAGCTGCACTAGTTTTCCCGCATTGGGTTTTTCCAGGGACATTAGTCCAAAAACAACGGTGTCACTTGTGTGCTTGTTTCTTTCAGTTTATGATCTGTATGTGTTGATACTGTACTTGTATTTATTTTCAGTATTTACATGGTAAATAACTTGTTAAGTAACTGAACAAGTAGGAAGAAATAAATCAGATAGTACAGGAAGAATTTCTAACGGATAGACTTCGAAATTCCAACAGCTCTCTCTACTTTCTTCTAGTATCAAAACCAGTGATGTCTAGCCCTCTTCACGGGGGAGGTTTTCAACAACAAATCTCAGCTCTTGCAGGTCATTGCCCACCTTAGGACGACCAGGCCAATTATCTCATACTTCCCTATTAATCCATCAAATCAAACCAACAAATGGCAAGCAGAACTCCAGAGCACACTAGACATCAAGATGGTGAGACTCTAGGTTTCTCCTCAACCTCCCCCTCTGGAAGACCACCTGATATTATTGAGACTAGCTTGGAAGTGTTGGTCCATACATTGAAGCACATGCTCTGTAATGTCCCAAACGGGATATTTTTCTAAATTTGCAGAAATTGAACTGAACCCAAATTTACCTTTAAATTATCATTCATTTAACAAAAGTTAAAACATTGCCATGGAAAATATAATTGATAAAGTGCAAGTAATTCCATAAAACGATAGGCAGAAAATAATCTCAGCTTTATTATAATATAAACTGGGTTTTACATGATAATACAATAAAATAGCTTGAGATGGGAAACTGGCCTCAAGAATCTGCTCCCATACTGTGTTGGCCCTCCAAAACTAAACTGAAATATCACTGCTGAGCTCTCCTGTGAATTCTGAATGAATTCACCAAGGGGAGATGGGTACTCATCCAATCTCACTGAGTCACCCGAGGATTTCCATCTTGGGGCTACTGCTGGAGTAGAGAATCGGGTTCTCAACCTCTCATACAATAAGAAATATCAAATCCAAGATGTCCTCTAATGGCCTCCTCCTCCCCTTTTAATAGATCTGGTGGACCCCTCTAGAAGCTCCTATTTTGTTATTATTTTAATCATTGAGCACATTTCCCTTAATTAAAATATTCTTTAATGTGGTAAAATGGTAAGTTGGCCAACATGCTTTCTTAAGCCACCGAAAATCACTTCTAGCCATCTCATCCTATAGACCTTCCCGTTCCAGTTCCAACAAGCTATTACACTAAGGTGTTCTGCCAAGTATTCCTCCTGAAATGCCACCTTAAGCGTAATTAATGGAGCCAAGCCCATTAATAACTCAGTTTTTTGAAATTTGTCTGAATGCAACGGAACGAAAGGTAAATTGTGCGGATGATGGAATATACCAAGCAAATGCCATCAAACCTCATAAAAACTCCTCAAAACCCCATGAAACACCTCTTGAAGCCCCTGGGCCCGCTAATGAAGTAAACCTGCACCTGTGACTTGTCTGCCCCAGCCTTGAAAGTCCATCCTAACCATGCCATGAGGAACACCAAAAAAAGGAACATTACATGCTCACAGAGCATTAGAGAGATCAGCTATAGACAGATCCAGCATAGAGCACCTCCTTCCCATTAGACTACCTCTCAGATCCAGTGAAGCAAATAGAGATCCATTTGGAGTTTCCTTCCTTCTATCTCTGATGCTAGAAGTATCCCTCGTTCATACACCCCCCCACCCCAGGATTGTGCAGCCTAGCTCCCTAATGGTTCTGGAAGACACTGGCAATGAGACCATTGCCCTCGGCCATCAGAATCTAGAGATCTTAACATCATCGACCCCATTGTCCAATCTCTCTCTCTCTCTCTCTCTCTCTCTCTCTCTCAACAAGTTCTTGAGTTGGGTTGTCCTCCTTTCCAATCTTAGATGAACTCACTTAGTGTTTTGTATCACCATACCTTTGCCATAATTTTCTACATATGCTCTTATGTCATACTTAACAAAATTATCTTATCTTATAAAAAAATTCAGTGCATCTCCTTAAAGTTAAAAGATGTCTAAAACAACAAATGAATGAAATGGCTAATTGAGGAACACTGGACTAAAAAAGTAGACTATGGATCTAGGTGGAGTGAGAAAGCACCATGACCACTCCAATCCCATGATCATGAATCTAGCCATTTGTAAAGGATGGGACACAAGACTTACGCTGCCATCCATAATCAAGTAAAGTTGCATTGCGAATATTAATAGGGAATCGCAGAATATATGTCATCATCACATCAAGACAGCGGCCATGAGTACTAGAAATCCTAGAAATTTATGGCCTTTGTACCCAACTCATTTGTCATGTAGCAGGTAGTTTACAGTTGTTTAAGGCCATAGTCTTCCCCCCTGTCCAAGCTGTTGGAGGCTATTTCACCAGATATGGTCATTCAATTCCTCCCTGATATGCTTGGATCCTCTTCAATCCTTTCTCTCATCATCTTCATTTTGCAATTTTCATGGCTTTTCCTCTCAATCTCTCTGGTAATCTTTTTTGAGTTCAGTTCTTCATCTCCCTCCCTCCCTTGCCCAAGTAATTCAACGCATTTCGTGCAGCATCTTGCTTGCTACTCTATGACGCTTGGAGATGTAAGGAAGTGTATTGTTGCATGAATGTTGTTCAGTGGAATTGCCTGCATGAAAGCCTCCCTGTCTGCATTCATGCAACAGTCAGCACCTTGGAAAATCTTGGTTTGAGGCAGTGAATCCAATAAAGCCACGGACCACTGCTATGTTGAAGCTACAAAGCACATTCTAGCCTTGTATGAATGGGAGAAAGAAACTGGTGCTGCTCTCACCACACTTTGAGGATGCTTGAATGAATTGGATGCCTCCCTCTTCGTTTTTCAGAACCTGTCTGCTGGCTTGGAAAGTCCTGTGAACCTTCGCACTCTAGTTCTCCTGGAAAGCTCATCCAGTAAATGGACAACTGCTTCTGGAGAGGAGGTCAACACCACCAATGAGGAGGACGCAGTCACAAGGTCAAAATGATTTTACTTTTCAGATTTATGATTTGTTTCTGCTTACTGTTATTAGGTTAGTTTATTCGAATATATACTTGCATGTTTCAAAGCAGGTGGACCTCAATATTTTTGGATACTGAGGTTTGTTACCCATCATTTTGTTGGGTAAGAAAACTCCAGAGCATTCTTATGTTGATTATATGTTTGGGATCTCTGATGACAAAAGGAATATTGATTCTAAGTGAATGGTTGCCAGCATATGTTGATAATTGATTCGTGTTCTCTAAGTTCTATTCAATACACTTTCATTCAGAGAAAGTAAAGTGCCTAAACTGCAGCCTACAGAAGACATTGGACTGTTGAAATTTAAAGCTTTCCATGGTTGGCAGACAGAGTTATTTGTGTCTATTAAGAGATGGTTAGTGTTCCAGAGCAACCTTTGGACGATGGAGCAGTCTGCTATAGCTGAAATACATCTGAAGCTCATTGTAAGTTGTATACACAGGTAGACCTGATAATAAAGACAATTCAACAGGATTTTCTTGGTAAGGAGATTGACGTGCCTCCTTTTGCACATAAGCATTACATCTTTAAAGAGCAATATAATTTTTTATCAAAGCCTATGAATAATGCAATTGAAATTACTGGGATGTGTTCAACCATGGCTTGTTCCAATGCTAACTGAACAGGAATCAAAGGAAAATCCCTCAGCTCTTGCATTCCTTTCTACCAATGTATAAAAAGGAATGATGCTCAGTTAACTCTTGAAATTTGAAGCATGGAAATCATGCTCTAATATTGTACATTTATAGAGGGTCAAGCATTAGAATCTGCGCTGCTGGGTACTTGGAAGTTGGAAATTATCATATTGCATGGAAGGCTTTGAGGAAGGAGCAGGTGAGCTCCTTCCCTTATCTTGTCCTTGAAGATTGAAAAGTCTAGGGATAGTGAGTGGACTTACCCTAGCCTAGTGAACCTAAATCTACTCCAATCCTTTTCAGATGTGTTGATCCTCGACCCCATATGCCCCAAATATATATTGGCAAGCTAAAGCACTGATCTTCTATCCTCCCATCACTTTATTTCCTTCCAAAATCCTTTATACTGTTTTGATGGGGCTTACTCTTCAGAATCACCTTATAATTTCTTGATTGTGTGTGTTTGGAGATCTTCCCTTCGAACTCAAATCATGAGATTAAGTTCAAAGCCCTAAAAGTCCTAGCAATCCTATTTTAGGGAGAAACCCCCTTGAATCAAAGGAGAGCCAGCCAGAAGTGAGAAGAGGGTTGGTGAGGGAACAGTGACCCCATCTTGAATTACACAAGGTCTCACACTTGAGATTTTGGACTTTATTTCTAGAAGTGCAACTGTTTTCTGTGACAAGGTTTTTGATAAATTGCATATTCTGCACTCTCCAATAATAGTTCTTTGTGCATATGGAATTATTGACATTGTCCGGGTAAAGCTATTTTTTTGTCAATATAAATGCCCGCTATTGTTAAAACAAATTAATCAGAAAAGAGATGAATTTCACCTTTCTAGCTAAGATAGGAAAATCCCCAAACTCAAATATATATATATAGGAAAGATTTCAGAGAACACAACATTACAAACCAAATGAAAACATGATCTCTAAGGAAAATGTTTCCGGAACAAAGTTCCTTAAGGTATTGAAGGATTTCAGTCCATGTTAGGAACCAGATAGCACATCAAGACCTGCATTGACAGACCTTGCCAAATTCCACTTATTGTAAAGTAGAAGATTGTCATAATCAGATAAAATGAGTCTTAAATCCATTCACTGAAACAAAAGGATAAAAAACAACATTTTATCTATCTCTAATTGTAGGATATATATGAATCCTGTGGTCATAACATAAAGTTAGCTCCCTTTTATGTCTATGTTTTCAATTACTAGTTTTTAGCCCATGTCTGTACAGGATAACCTGAACCTCCAAATGTTCATAGGATCCCTATGAACATTCATAGCAAGGAAAAACATAAAAATTAGTGTCCATGACAAGTTATTGTCTGAACTTCTAAATATCATAAAAGTAAAGCATAAACAGCCAGCTAGTTAAAGCTGATAATTTTAAAGTTTAAACCTAGACTCAACCATTCCCTGATTGTAAATAAGAAAACTGCAGCTGCTCTAATACATGAAATAAGACATACCTGGTTAAATGATGAACAGGCAAACTGGAGTGAGATCTCGAGACTAGAATATCACTGACTCTTCTAGGTACCCCTGAAGTATTTAAAATAAAACCTGCTGCACCAGTAATAAGTAAGTGCCTGAATCACCACCATTAGGTGCAAGTAGTGGACTAAAGAAGCACCTCCAATTTTAGAAAATTTAATAGGAGATGTTGATTAAGACTAATCTACTCTAAAGACTCATATACCAATTGAAAAGCAGCTGTGAAGGAAGTATGTTATAGAAATTCTTATATCTCATGTATTTCTACATAAATATCCAAAGATATGCTTCGAAAACTTTGAACCAAACAGCACAAGTATCATGATTCATTAAGCAATTCAGAAGGTAACCAAAGAATTTTAACTCATCTCAAAGGAAGATTTCAAGCTGTCTGAAAAAAAAATCATTTCAGATCCACTGGTCTTTAAATTGACTCCTTGTGCCCCATAACCAACAACAATGGAACTTGATTACAGTCTATAAAGCAACTACTAACTTCAAAATGAAAAACTCACGATGCTCAGACAAAAAATAACCCTAGCACCAGATTATCATTACACATTGTTTTCACTCAACCTGGTTTAAGCTCTTAAAAATATTTTTTATTTTTTATAAATGATTCGTATGTTACCTTAAAGAATAGATATTTACAACAAAGTTCAAGATAGTTATATCATGCAGCCAATGAGGGAACTGGGAAAGTCCAGGTCCACAAAAGCTGAAAAGGCCATCATATGAGCATGGACCCTGATGTGGAGGGACTCAACATCATGGCATTAAACATATCGGTGAACTGATAGTAGTAGAGCCATCTCTTGCTTAAATCTCAGGAAATCTTCAAGAGAAAGGGGATGAGGAACCTGATTGAAATTAACTTTACAATGATGTTTCCACGAAAATCCTAAACAACTGAAAGCCAAAGTAATTTACAGTGGTCCTTGACCATCCAAGTGTCCCCTGGAAGAGCAGGGCTACAAAGTTACAAACAGAGATTGAAATTCAGCCTGAAACCATGTCCAGAAAACTCAAGCAGACTGACATTCCCAAAAAAACATGTTGCAGTCTCACACTATGTTAAATTTCTAACACCAGATCTGATTTATTTATACTTCAACAATTTTTTTATACCCAGAAATTACTTAATAAAATCTGCACACTACTGCAAAATAAAATCATTGGTATTTTAACTTTCATAAATTAAAATGCAGCGGAAATAAAATAGGGAAATCAATCATACTACATCAGAAATATTCTACCCAACGCAGTCTTCCTTCACTTTAAATTACTCAGGAAAATTAGGGCCTAGATCCATAGAGATAACTCAGAAAATTTACAACTACTGGAACCTGAAAATTTACCCCACTGCAAAATTGGCCTCAAGGAAATCGGCCCACAGGAAATCAGCGCTCCTAGAAGAATTTGGCCCTAGGAGAATTTGGCCTCCCTCACCAGCAACTCGGCTGAAACGAACAAAGTTCGTTCTTCAAATTAAATGCTTCAGAAGACTTGGAATATGTAGATCTTCATTGAGATACAAAAATATATATATTAAAATGTATGAATGAGAATGATGATACAAATGAGAGTGAGGGGCCTACTTATATATGAGGCAGGTGCCTCTTCATGGAAAGTCATGTCCCATTTAGACATGTGTCTTCAACACTAATTACTAATTAACTAATCATTATTACAATTATCATCATTGTTTATATTTAATATATTTTATTCATAACATTGTCTTCCTCTTCAAAAAGCTTTGTCCTCAAAACTTACCGATAAAAGGTCTTGATCTCCTTTTCTGTTTTGAATGTCTTCTCGTCTCGCAACTGTCATCTTTGTTGATACAAGTTGATATGATCCTCTGAGTGATAAGCAAAATTGTCAGACTGAAAATGGATCTGACCATCCTAGATTAATCTTCTATGGAATATTCTGATCCCTGGAAATTTGTAACGAATTGTCATCATAGGACTAGATTGAGCTTACTTCAATATTCTTCGGAACATCAGTTTGTTGTTTCTGTTCTAAATGGTACAAATATGTAGCTTGATTGAGTTGTCTCCTCTCATGATTCGGATGTCGATAGGGAAATTTTTTGGTTTGACTTTCCCTTATTAGGTGTGTCGCATATTTTCTTCTAGTGAGGATGTTGTTGAGTTGGTTACAGAACCTTCACTTGGGGCGTTTATTGTTTCAACTGCAACATCTAAGTGTGTCTTTTGTTCAACTTGTTTGTCTTCTTCTTGAGTTGTGATATTCACTAGATCGGTATTTATTCATTTCCCTTCAACTTGACCTTCTTCATTCAATGTTACCTTCTCGATAAACCGTTGTACATTGTTTTCTAACAACTTCTTGTCCTTTTTAAGCTTCTTTATTTGCGTAAGAAGGCGTTGCTTATGATTTCTTAGACGTGAAAGTTCATCGTTTTCTAAATTGTTGGCTTTGTCCTTAATATCCTATCCTTTATCTTTTAAAGTGTTGATTGCTTCTAATAAATTTGTATTAAGGTTCTTTAAATGTAAAGTTTCCTCTTCTTGTTCTGATGAGTGCTTCTTAAGTTCTTTCTTTGTGACCTTAGTCTTCTTCAATTGTGCAAGTAATTTTTCAACATGGTCCTTGAGGTGAGAGATTTCTTCATCCTTTTCCATTACTTCCTTGTAATGCATATTCGCAAGATTTTTATGTTCCTATTGTAACACTTTCTTGTTTTGCCGAAGTTTGGCTATTTTTCCTTTTTTTTGATCTTCTAGTTGCAATTTCTCGGTACACTGGATTACGTCATTTTGTAGGAGTGATGATGGGTTTTCAACTTGCAATGTGGATTCTGTTTTCTCCATTTCCTTATTAAAATCAGCATGTTGTCGCTTATATATTGCCATTAATTGTTTTATATCTCTTGCTATTGATTGTTTTTGTGCATCACTTAGAAATTCAACAAAGGTAAAACTTTTTTAACATTTTGTGCAGACGACATTTTGATTTCTAAATGATTCCTGACAATTAGGATATCCCTTTGAACAAACATTTTGAAAAGACACTGTTGTTCTTTGTGGAAATCATCTTTTTACTTGCTTTTTATTTTTCTTCAAAGATTGACTCCTTTTGTTTTGTTGAGATGGATTTCGGGTTTTTTTAAAAGTAACCCTTTTAATTTTTTTATCTTTCAAAACCTAATAATGAATCCATGATAATCCTTTTTCTTAGAGGAACCAATTTAATTTATTTTTTTTAGTTTAACTAAATTATATAATTAATATAACTATATAAATTAAAAGTTATAATTTAATTATATTATTTGTTATAATTATATAGTTAATAATTATAACATTTTATAATTATAATTACTAATGCATAATTGTTTACCAACAAGCCCAAGTCGAACATGTGCAACGTTTTGGAGATCGACAATAAAGTTGGACGTTGGACGGACAGCGGACCAAGCAGTCGGATGACAGTTTGACAATATCAATGGTTCACTCTCAGGATGTGTCGGGGAGTAGGGCGGTTTGCAGCGGTGGTATATGTGGACGTCGGGAGCAGGACGAGCGACGAACAAGAATATGGTTGTGAGTTGTCGGAAAAAGTCATCAGGGTATGCAACGAACTGGGCAAATGCGCGACAATGAATTACGTGGATGGTTTTTACTTATAGTTGTGTTGCGGTGTGGAGTCGGGGTATGATGTGATGGAACATTTAACAAGGGTGGTGTTTGACAGAGATTCTCGTGGGCAGCGTCGTGAAAGAATTGTCGAAGAAATGCGCAGCAGGGATCGTGTGGCAGTGGCAGGGGCAACCATTGGCAGTCGCAAGTGCTGGCGTCAGCGTACAGGGAATGGCAACAACGTTAGAGAAGATGGCAGTAGAGATAATCGGGTGGCAATGTTAGAGAAGGTGGCAGGGGAGATAGTTGGGCGGCAGCAGTGTATGGGCAGCAACCAACATGATTGGATGGTTGTGGTGAATGCAGCGACGGATGGATCCGGATGAGTCACGGCGGTTTCCAGATGTTCCAGTGGTTGTTGTAGCATCAACGGTGTTAGCGACAGGAGTAGTTGCAGTAGCTCCGGATCGGTTGAAAAGTGTTGGCGGTGATGGTTGTGTGCCCGGTCAAGCAATGGTGGTAGCTCTGTCAACCGCACCTGGAGTTGTGGCATATTTTTTAAAATTTTAAAATTTTTTGTTTTTAATAAAAATTGTTTTATTGTTTTCTTATAAATAATTTTTATTATTATTTGTTTTTTTTCTAATGACTTTTTTTATAATATATATATATATATATGTTTTCTCCTTTGTTTATAATGATTTTTTTTAATGGCCAAGGACTTGATAGCGAAAATGGAGACCCTCCAAAAGCTTGTAGTGAAACGCTCCAACGTCAACAAGGTTGACGAATTTGATGGCCAAAGGCCTAGACCAGACTAGCTCTATGCAACGGTGGAGGGGCCAGAGGAACGAACAACTCTGATACCAAATGGAACGCACAAAGTTCATTCTTCAAGTTAAATACTCCAGAAGACTTGGAATATGTACATCTCCATTGAGATACAAGAATATATATATTGAAATGTATGAATTGTTGATTTGGGGTAGCATCGGATGTGCTCCAGCCACGAAATTTGGTGGAGAGGTTGGGGCACATGAGATCTCCAATACCCAGAAAGGGTTTGGGCAGATTCTAAACAGATCAAGAGATATTAAAATAATTAATATTTTTAATGGAGTCCCTAAGTCTAAACTTAGGGAAAATAAAATATTAATGTGTATTAATATGAATCTGTGTTAGAATGGTCCAAAAAACATGGATCAAACCAGATCTAATCTTAGTCGTTGATTAGGGACTTAATCTCGACCATTGAGATGTCAACAGGAATATTATAAGAGGAGGCTTGAGGGTCACTTGGAGAGTACACCAGAGTGATCAGTAATTCTATTCTCTAAAGCGGGGTTTGCTAAGACAGATAGAATCAGTGATCAGAAGAGCAGCTGAGGGGCATTGAGTACAGAGAAACAGAAAAGGCAGAGATTGTGCCGGGAGAGCAGCGCAGCAGCCAAGGAGGGTGACACAGAGCCAGCAAGGGCTCACGCAAGGCCACACAGAGGCAGCCAAGTGTTGCGTAGAGCACCAGAGGGGCCAATGTAGCTGACGCATAGGCTCCCAGAGCTGACGCAGGGCCTCCTGGGGCTGACGCAGGCCACGGAAGGCTGACGCAGGGCCAGCTCTGGGCTACGAGAGGCTGACATAGTCCAGATTGGGGAGACGCTGGGATTGCAGAGCATTTTTGTGCTGAGGAACTGCCAGAAGGATTTTCCGGGGTTTCAGCCAGGAGATTTCTCTCAAACTGTGAGGTATAGCTGCTAAGGAAATTCTCTGTTGGGTAGGCCAATTTCGACACCCCAGATTGTACTCTAATATTGCTTAATAAGAAAACCCTCAGATAGTTGCACCGATTTTCCTGCGTTGGGTTTTTCCAGGGACATTGGTCCAAAAATAATGGTGTCATGTGGTGTGTTTGTTCTTGTTTCTTTTAGTTGCTGATCTGTAATATGTTGAGCATACACTAGTGTTTATTTTCAGTATTTACTTTGTAAATAACTTGTTAAAGAAAAAAATAACAAGTAGGTAGGAATAAAACAGAAAAGTGCATGAAGGGTTTCTAACTAAGGAAAATTAGAAACTTCAACATGGTATCAAAGCGTGATTGCAGATAGCAAGATTAAAAGACATCAGCCGAGCGGAGAAATAGCAGCAGAAAACAGTTGCCCCAAGGTGACAAAAGTTGTTTCTAGCAGCGCAGAAGCCAAGGAAGTGTGACGCAGAGCCAGCCAGAGCCACGCAGAAGAAGCCGGGAATTGCGCAGAGCCTCAGAGAGGCCAGCATTGCGGACGCAGAGGGCCAAAGGGCTGACGCAAGGCATCCCAAGGCTGACGCAGACCTAACTAGGGTGACGCAGAGCCAGCGTGGGGCAGAGAGGGGCTGACGCAGTTCACAGAGAGGCAGTTGCTAGAGTCTAGAAGGTTGCAAAAATATTGCAGAGTGGAGATGGTGAGGTACTGTAGTCAGAACAGTACCTGACAAAGCAGGGTCAGAGGAGTTGTTACCGAGGGTTTCTAGCCGACAAACCTGGATCAGCAGTGCAGTTGCACAAGACGATCAGAGTAGGGGACATTTCAACAAGCGGCAAAAGGATTTCCAGGAGGGAAATCAGGACTCAAAGGGAGTCCAAAAGAGAACTTCTAGGCGGGAAGTAGAGACTCAGAGGAGTCGAACAGAGAACTTCGAGGAGGGAAGTAGAGGAGCGTCATGGCAATACACAGGGTAAGAGACCAGGATAGGCTGGACAGAGCATCGAACTTCGCAGTCTGGAAGGCTAAAATCTTATCAATGCTTGTCAAGAATCATGTCAAGAACTTTGCCTTGAAGGTTATAGTTGTCCCAGTCGACCCCAATGAAAATGAAAGGTACGAAGAGGCGATGGCGAGGGCCAAGTGCATTATCCTTGACGGGGTCAAGAATCATGTGGTACCACATATAGCTGAGAAAGAAACAGCGGTTGAGATGTGGAAGGCTCTCAAGAACCTGTACTAGCATACTTCTGTGCAAAGAAGAATGCTGTGTAAGAACCAAATGAGGTCATATCAGATGAAGAAGGGTCAATTGATTGACACCTTCCTCGGAGGACTGAATGAGATCTGAGACCAGTTGACTGCTATAGGAGCGACACCGAATCAGGAGCTTATGGTGAGGACAACCCTAAATGTTGTCTCAGAAGAATGGGAAGTGTTTGTCCAGAGTATCCTGATTCCTGATCGTTGATTCTATCCATGACTTTTCTGTGTTATTTTTCCTTTCCTTTTTAATGTTGATTTTGCAGCTGCAAAATGCTACGTCCTAGATGGAAATCTGCTTTGCAAGGAAATTGCTACAACTCCCTCTGCCTCTGGTAATCTCTGATCTGGAAAATTTTATTCTCTATCGACTCTCTCAGAGAAATAATTTTTTCTCAAAAACTGACCCTCCTGGCCCCAAGCGACTGCGTTGCCTCTAGAGTGTTTTGAACTGCTGCCTCTGTAGAGATTCGAAATTCTCTGCCCTTCTACTACTGATCCACATTTAAACAGGAACGCAACAAATTACAAAGATAACCATAAACACAAAGATGCAGCGAAAATAATACTTCATTTCATTAATGTAAAACACTGAAATATGCTTACAAACAGAAAATGGAAATAAACAGCTAGGGCGATGGTAGCTTATCTCTGAGAAAATATGTGGTGGCTACATGCCTCTGAAATGTGTTACAATGAGGCTCGAAGGCCTATTTATTGTTGAGAAACAATGGAAAACCCTAAACATCCAAAAACCTAACCCTAGAAGATGAAACGCCAAACTGTGGGCCCCGTTTGGGTAAATTGGTACATCAACTTCCCGAGGTCGTAACTTTGGCATATGATCTCTGTTTGACGCGTACAATATCTCATTAGAAAGATCTATCCGAGAACTACAATTTTGGGAAGAGCAACATCGGTCCATGGACACATGTTGCTCCCAGTTTTCCCAAAAACGTCATTTAGGGCCTCAAAAACGGCTCCCGAAGTTTAGGACCCGAAAAACTGCTAAAAATAGTAAACTGTGCTACAATTAAGGAAACTGAAAAGCTGAAAAAAACAATGGTGGGGGTACAAGTGGACTTGGCGGGTGGCTACCAATATCCACCTAGATCATTCCTCCCCCCTTAGGAAGCAATGGTCCCCATTGCATTGAGTTCCTCCATGAGATGAGGAAACTTCTGCTGAACTTGGTCCCTGGTGAGCCACTTGCCCTGGTGAAGGAGTTGGCCTGCTTTGACAACTCGATACAGTTGGATGTTCTACTGGCGAGCGTGCTTAATCTGTGTGTCCATGATTCGATCAATTGCAGCTTTTTCCATGCAATCTAGATTTAACTCTGTGGGTGTGAGCTGTTCTACAATGTCGGATGTGTCTAGTAATGGTGGAAAGTATGGCCGAAGGCGGTCCACATTGAACACTGGGTGCAGGCCAAGAAATGGGGGAATGCTGAGCTCAAATGCATTGTCTCCCACAGCCTTGTTAACGGTGTAAGGACCATATCGGAGTGGCCTGAGTTTTCGATAGGCTCTGGTAAGGCGTTCCTTTTGCAAATGCAACCAGAGTTTGTCACCCACCTGAAACTTGTGTGACACCCGATGTTGATCATGTCACTGCTTGTACTTGGCATTTGATTTCTCCAGAATGTCATGGACTTACTGGTGAATATGTTGGATATGCTCAATGAAGCTATTTGCCTTATCTGTTTCGGACTGGACATGAGCCGAATCTGCGTGAGTAGTTGCAAATGGCATGGCCACATCCATGGGACATAGTGGCTGGAATCCCAAGCCCACCTAAAAAGGGTTGTGGCCAGTCGAGCTATGGAGAGCCCGGTTGTAGCTGTGCTGAACATAGGGGAGGCTCTCATCCCATGTGCGTGGATGCTTTGAGTTGTACATGCGTAGAATGTGTACAATCGTCCTGTTGACAACCTCTGTCTGGCCATCAGTTTGAGGATGGAAGGCTGTGGACTTAGTGAGTTTGCTGTCCAGCATCGACCAAAGACTGGACCAAAATGTACTGAGGAACCTGCTATCGCGATCTGAGATGATAGACTGAAGGATCCCAAAGTGCACCCACACTCGTTCAAAGAAGAGTTTAGCAGTGGCTTCTGCTATGATATTCTTCTTACAGGCCGCCATAATGGCCATCTTCGAGAACCTGTCGACGACCACAAAAACACAGTCGTTTCCATGCTTAGTGGAAGGAAGGCCTGACATGTAATCCATGGAGATGGATTCCCAAGGTTGACTAGGGGTAGGCAGCGGGGTATAGAGGCCTTGCTTCTTGACTGTCGATTTGGCAATGGCGCAGGTAGTGCATGATCTGATGTACTTCCCGACATCCTGTCGAAGATTCGGCCAATAGAAATACTTCTGTAGTACTGCCACCATTTTCTCGACCTCGAAATGCCCAGCAGCCCGACTGTAGTGTGCTTCCCAAATCATCTTGGCACACTTGCTTGAAGGAACACAAAGGTGACCCAGGTGGCATAACAGGGCATCCTGGAGGTGAAAATCTAGAACATGCCGACCCTCCAAGAGTGTTTGGTATGTGTGGCCAAAGTCTGGGTCGCTTTTGTAGAGAAGTGGCCAATTAGAAGTCTCGTGCCCACAAGAGTTTAGCACAGTGGTTAATGACATGATCGGTGGTCGACTGAGGCAATCTGCAACATTATTGGTGCTGCCCTTCTTATACTTGATATTCAAATGGAACTGTTGCAGGTATGTGGACCACTTCTGATGGCGATCATTCTGTAATTTCCCTTGGGTCTGTATGAATTGGAGGGGTCGGTGGTCTGTGTGGATGACCGTTTCCTTCCCCAAAATGTAATGTTTCCATTGTCGGCAGGCCTGCACAATGGAATACATCTCTTTGTCATAAGTGGGATGCTTCCGGACTATGTCTGAAAGTGTCTCACTGTGATATGCCACTGGATGCCCGTGTTGAGTAAGGACTGCCCCAATAGCATAGTCAGAGGCATCTGTCTCAACCTCAAATGGTTGTTGCAAGTCTGGCAATGCGAGCACTGGTGCCGAGCAGAGGCGGTCTTTCAACTCTGTGAATGCCTTCTGTTGAGATTCAGACCAAAAGAATTTTGCTTTCGCTCCTCCCTTGGTGACTTGACTCAAGGGCCAAGTGATATGAGAAAATCCCAACACGAACCTATGATAGAAGTTGGCAAGACCTAGAAAGCTGCGGAGCTCCGTTAGAGTGGTTGGAGAGAGCCAATCCCGAATGACTTAGATCTTAGCTGGATCCACAGGCACCCCCTGTTCATCAATAATGTATCCCAAATACTGAACGTGGGTCATGCCAAAAGTGCATTTCTCCAAATTGGCACATAACTTGTGTTGCCACAGTGTTTGGAGAACCTGCCGGATGTGCTGGAGGTGCTCTTCCCAACTCTGGTTGAAGATCAGGATGTCATCCAAGTATACCACTACAAATGAGTTGGTGAATGGCCGCAAGATGTCATCCATTAGCCTCATGAAGGTTGCAGGAGCATTCGTCAATCCGAAAGGCATAACCAACCATTCGAAAAGGCCCTCCTTGGCTTTGAAGGCAGTCTTCCACACATCGGAGGGTAGGATTGGTACCTAGTGATATTCTGACTTCAAATCGATCTTGCTGAAATATTTTGCCCCCTTCAATTGGTCCAGGAGGTCATCGATCCGTGAGATCGGGTACCTATTACGGACAGTGATCTTGTTCAGCGCCCGATAGTCAATACAGAGCTTCCAAGTCCCATCCTTCTTCTGTACCAACATAATCGGGCTCCCACAGGGTGATGAACTCGGATGGATGTGACTTTTCTGTAGTAGCTCCTGAATCTGCCTCTTGATTTCATCGTTCTCCATAACAGAGCGCTGATAGATTGGCTCATTAGGCAGTGGCGCACCTGGGGTCAGATTGATGGAGTGCTTGACCTGACAGTGTAGAGGAACCCCTGCGGGGGAGGTGAAGATGTCCTCATACTCCTCCACGACCTTGTCCATCTATAGTTGTCGTGCGGAGGGGCCCTGTCTGGAGGTCGTGGCCACCGTCTTCTTCTTTCCTTGAGGGCGTATCATCAGGAAAACAAATTTCCCGGTTTTGGAAATGAGCTTACTGCATTGTTTTGCAGTAACCAAAGAGATGGCAGTAGGCAGTGCTACCTCCGGTATCCTGTACAACTTATTTCCCAAAGTAATAATAACAGCACGGGGCCTTGATTCATACACAGCATGTCGCTTCCACAAGTATGGTTGTCCTAATAATACATCACAAACTTCAAGGGGAGCAATGTCACACAATACCTCATCCGTGAAGGGCTTGATGTTGTATGGAAGGTGACACTGCTGGCTCACGCGAAGATCCCGTCCTTGGTGAAGCCACCCGATGGTGTACGGTTGTGGATGTGTTGTGGTCAGTAAGCCCAGCCGCTTCACGACCTCTGCCGAAATGAGGTTCTTTTGGCTCCCGCTGTCGACAATGAACTGTAGTGGGGATCCCTTTACCCACATCTGGGAGTGGAAGAGACGCTCCTCCTCCTCTGGATCTTCGAGTTCCTCCTTTTGGATCTTCGTGGTGGCAACGGTGGTGTTGGGCTCCGCATCAATAATCTGCTTCCCTTTGTCATTCCCCTTATCGAGTTCTGACTCAGAGTCTGAACATGCATCTAATTCTGAAACCTTTAGCTCAGCCACCAGTGACTGTTTGGCCCGACACCCACTTGTGTTGTGAGTGGAGCTCTTATGGAACTACACCATTTTCCCGTGTCCTTTTTCGGCTTCGCGGCGCTGTTCTTTGCTTGCAGCTTTGGCGGGTTGTCTTGGGCCACCCCGCCTTGACTTTGTCCTCTATTCTGCGATTTGAGGGCACCTTTCCCTTGCTTCGGATTTGCAAATCCAAAGTCTCGCTTCTTCTGTTTAAACTTTTGCTCGACCTTGACGGCATATCGATATGCCGTGCCGAGCGAGGAGATGTTTAGGAATTCTATTTCTTCCTGGATGTACTTGTGCAGGCAGCCGCGGTATTTATCAAATGTTGCTCCAAATCTTTGATACCCAACTTTGTGCAAAGGGTATGGAAAATATTGGTAAACTTCGGCACGTCTTGGTCCCTTCCCTGCCGCAACATGGTCCACTTTATGTATTGATCCTCATAGCTTCCAACAGGGTAGTACTGCTCCTTGATGGCATCCCAGAATGAATTCCAGGTGGGTGCGGCTGAAGATAGTGAACCGGTACTTTCATCCTTCTACTTGCAGTAGGTTTCCCACCAGTCCTTGATGTGGGGGGCTGCTTTGAGAAGAGCGAAAATAATCTTTTCCCAACTGGAAAAATCATGAACAGAAAAAATAACCCTCTAGCAGATTTAACCATTTATCGACGACATTTGCGTCTGTTTGACCCTCGAATATGGGGATTTCAAAATTAACTTGTACCTTAAACGGTGTGGCATTTCCAGAGTAGCTGTGGAAAGCCGATGCGTCGCCCCTCGGTAACCGCTGAAGGATCGAGGCAAAGTTGTCCATCATCGAGTTCCTTTGTCGCCCGAGGGCTTCTTCAAGCAAGATTTTGATAGGATCTCTTGCTCCCTCATCTTTCTTTTCATCCGCCATGGGAGGCCGTCGGGTTTTGCGAAGCTGGTCTTGCAAAGGTTCGACCTGTTCAAGCCCTAACTCCTTATATCCCGACCTCGTTGGGGACATGCAAAAAAAAACAGAGAAAAGGCAGACCCCTCTGATACCACTGATCCGGATTTAAACAGGGACACAACAAATTACAGAGATAGCCATAAACACAAAGATGCAACGGAAATAATACTTCATTTCATTAATGTAAAATCCTAAGATATGCTTACAAATAGAAAATGGAAATAAACAGCTAGGGCGATGGTAGCTTATCTCTGAGAAGAGATGTGGTGGCTACATGTCTCTGAACTGTGTTACAATGAGGCTCGAAGGCCTATTTATTGTTGAGAAACAATGGAAAACCCTAAACATCCAAAAACCTAACCCTAGAAAATGAAACGCCAAACTGTGGGCCTCGTTTCGGTAAATTGGTACATCAACTTCCTGGGGTTGTAACTTTGGCATACGATCTTCGTTTGACGCGTACAATATCTCGTCAAAAAGATTTATCAAAGAACTACAACTTTGGGAAGAGCAAGATCGGTCCATGGACCCATGTTGCTCCCAGTTTTCCCAAAAAACATTGTTTAGGGCCTCAAAACGGCTCCGGAAGTTTAGGACCCGAAAAAACTGCTAAAAATAGTAAATTGTGCTACAATTAAGGAAACTGAAACGTTGAAAGAAACAATGGTGGGGGTCCAAGTGGACTTGGCGGGTGGCCACCAATATCCACCTGGATCAACTATTGAGCTCTCCAACTTACAATATGTGCTCTGAAACCATGTTAAAATTCGAAGTCTAGAATCCTACTATAATATTTGTTAAATAAATTAAACAAATTACTTGCAGATTCTTACGGAAAATATCGAAATAAATACACTACAGCTTTCACAAATTAAATATTGTTGAAAAATAAATGCAAGGACAATTAGAGAAATGCTAGCACACATATAAGCACATTAACACATATTTTTGGATAATCGTCCCCGGAAAAACCCAATGTGGGAAAACCGGTGCAGCGAATGAAGGTTTTTTTATTATTCTTCAGCAGTAATTCATGTACAAGATATCAGACAGCGAAAATGGAGAAAGAAACACTAAGAGAAATTTAGCATTAAATTTCTCACTCTACAGCGATTCTCTCACCCCGAAACGAACTCTTTGCCCTTACGCTGGTCTCACTACGTCATCCTCTGCGCAGTGCCCTGATGAACTGCGTCCTCTCTCACGCTGGCCCTTCCAAAATTTATCCTGCACTATCGAACTATTGTTGATGCCCTCTCTCTCTCTCATGCAACTCACCCTCTGGCTCTATCTTCTCTTGCTGGACTTCAATGACTAAGAAAATCAATCTGCCTGGGCAACTAAGTATCTGCGTTGGTGTGTTCTCCATCTACCCATCGACTTCTTCTTATAAGCTTTTGTTGGAGTAGCAACGACCAAGATTAAAACATATTCAATGGCCCAGATTAATTCCCTGTCAATCTGTGTGAGTTTCTAGATGATTCTCACCACATCTCAATTAATACTGATTAATTAACCATATTCCCTAAGTTTAGACTCAGGAAATAATTAAAAATTTATTAATAATCTAATTGATACACTTTTGGGCGGAATTTCCATAAACGTTTCTGGGTTTTTGGGAACTCATTCATTCTAGCCTCTCCACAAAGTTTCATGGCTAGAACACATTCGATGATACAAAACTAACAACCTTCACTTGCCTTCCCTTCTCTTCTTCTTCCAAAATCGAACCACAAGAGATCCAGAGTAGAAACCCTAACTTCGATCTTCCCAAGAGAGATAGATAAGGCCCAGAAACACTTTGACTTCTTTGACTTCCTCTTCTTCGCACTTCCTTCTTCGACTTCTTCTTCTTCGCATAAGAGATGAGTGAGTGAGTGATTCAAGTGGAGGATGAGTTCCTTTATATATAGGCTTCTTCAAGGGTGGACGTGGCTCTTCATGTAGGCCAACTTGACAGCTCATTAGGCCGACTTGATCTTGGAGGTATTTTGACACTTTAAAGACAAAATAATTTTTTCTTTACAATTTACAATGTGCCCATAGGGTCTTCAATATATGACAATGACTCTTATACCTAGGACAAACCCTAAAAGCACTCAATGGGTGTTTGACCTATAAAATAAAAGAACTTGAGCATGAAACCCATGCTCCAATAATAATAATAAATTCTTTACATTTTATATTTACAAGAATACATTTCACACTTATGAACACCGAACCTAGTTACACATTTTTCAACATTCCCTCTTAACTAGGGAGGTACTCATAAGAGGTACTTGGTCTTCTCAATCTAAAGAGATCTCATAAGAAGAGTCGGATTGGTAACCCATCTATCTAGCAACATATTAACCAACATTGCCACATAGCAAGGCCTTGACTAACATCTCTATCTCTCCACAAGATCAGAGCACAATGCTGGCGAGACCAATGATGTATAGACACCATTCATCATTGCCTCCCAACGTACATACTCCACCCGGGTATTCACAAAGTATAACCTTCCATTGGACCATTCTTATCTTGGGTAGCTAATCCTCAAAGAATATCGGTCCACGACTACTCTTTTCTTGAATGCCCTAACACATTCTGAAAGAGTATCGAATGCGGGATGGTTACCCAATCCTCCATTCTTTCTTCCCAAGTGAAGACAAGAATGTAGTGTCTATGTCTCCCTCTCGATTAGGGAGGTCAAATCAACCAAACCAAGCTTGTCCCTTAAGTATACAAGCTTCTTGTTCGGAAGTGATTTTGTCAATATGTCAACTAAGGTGTTCATCAGTGGAGATATATTGTAGCTGCAGCACACCATTTTGTACTAGCTCTCGAATATAGTGATACTTGTTGTTGATGTGTTGTCTTTCCATGAAACATTGGATTCTCAAACAAACAAATACAACTGTTGTTATCACAAAGTATCACTGTAGGGTTCATCAATCCTTCAAACAAGTCGGATAGCAGCTTTCTTAACCATACTGCTTCTCTGATTCTTCACAAGTTGCAACATATTGAGCCTCAGCACTACTCAAAGCAATGGTGTCTTGCCTTCTGCTCATCCATGAGACCATGGAGGATCCTAAACTGAAACATCCTCCCGTAGTGCTTCTTCCATCCGGTAACAATACCCTGCCTCTGCATCATCTCTTGTCACGTCGCTGATGTCTGGCTGTTGTTGCCCACCAACTACTGCGGAACTCTAATATGTGTTGCATTTGTGTTGCTGTTGACCCTGCTAAACTGCTGTCAACTATTGCATCTGCATTGCAACTCCCTCTCCGCTGTTGCTACTGAGAATCCATCAGTTTCTACTATTGAAATGGATTCTCCACCATACCCATATGTTCTCTAAACTGGATGAACTTAGCTCTCCCTAGAGCTTTTGTAAGTATGTCTGCTACCTGATCGCCTATGGCGACATACTGCAGCTGGACTGCCCCACGTTGAACACAATCTCTGATGAAATGACATATGATATCAATATGCTTCGACCTATCATGAAATATTGGATTCTCAAAGAGTTTTACGCAACTCTGATTATCACAGTAAACTTTAGTCGCTCCCATTTTCTTTCTGAACAAACTCACCAACAATTTCCTAAGCCATATGGCTTCAAAAGCATTCATGTTGTTAAATTTTCAGATTGTTCTATGTTGTATCATTTACTTTAGCCCAATTTATCTTTTCATTAACAATGTATCCAATTTGTCAGCAATATAATCAATCATAAATGCAATTGAAGAAAGAACAATATATGCAGTGTTAGAGAAGACAACAGAACAACCATAAGAGACAGCAAATTGGTCCAAGACCAGGGAAAAACCCCACCAGGAGGAAACCCTTTCAAATCTTCTTCTTTAGTAGATCGTCATAAAAAGTTTCAGCGAAGAGTACAATGAGCCCAATAGATATGATTTGCAGCATATAACAATAGATCAAATCTACAAATCCACAGATCTGTTATAACAACAAATAAACGCAGATCCACTAGATCATTGAAGCCAATTGATGCCAAGATGTCAAAAACTCTAGATCTGAACTAGATTACCCTCATCAACACTATCTGCGAGCAACTAACGCTTCAAGGTCGCTCTCAGGAATACAATGTGCGAGCTACTGTAACTGCAGAGTCGCACTCAAGAGATCTCTATGCTTGCGACTTCGGCCCCGAACTGCAAAGACCTAAAGTCACTCCCTTATCAAGCTGTGCGAGCAACAAGAGAGCCAAAGTCGCACCCTGGCTGAGTTGTGTGAGCGACTGTGATGACAGGGTCGCTCTAAGGTCTACTTGGTGCGAGCGACTAGGGACTGAATCCTTCCAATTTGCCTTTGAACCCAAAGTCACTCTCACTGAACTGTCTCTGGGCCTTTGAACCCAGAGTCGCTCTCACTGAACTGTCTCTGAGCGACCAGAGATGCAAAGTCGCTCTCTTGCCTACTATGTGCCTATGACCAAAGACGAAAAACTTATGTTATGTGCCAACGACCGAGATCCAGAAAACCCTAACCTAGAGTGAACCTTTCACCTGTAATTTCGGACCCTTTGTGAACTCCTTCTGACATACCTGTGCGAGCCAAGACAAAAATAGAAGAATAAAAAGATGATGATAATGTGATCAAATGAACTTGAGGTTGCTTCCTTTTATAAGTTTTCCTACGGGTTAACTTCGAGTTAAGATTGACCCAAGCAATTACTCATGTGGTTAGGGCTGACCCATTCCATAATGTATGCATGAATAAAATAATTCAAAACTTAACTTTTGTTTAACCGAATTAGGTGATCTTTAGGTTGATTTTGGTCCTCTCGAAAAGAGGAATTTAATGCACATATTATCTTGATCATCTGAGTTGTCCAATGTGGAATTTGACCCTAGTTGCAAAAATTAACACTCCCTCTCAACTAGGAAGAATTCCACCTTTCAATATCTGTCAGTCTCTGCTCAACTCTATCTGCTGAAACTTTCTCGGATCTAGAAGAAGAATCGGGGAGCAATAGCTTCCACCCTTATCTAGCAATAGGATAACTCATCATACAAGGGAGTAAACCCTCAACCCTTGAATCATATCAAGTTATCTCAACCCATCCTATTGCCTACTGATCTTCCCATCGATGACCCTGAATAGTCATGTGGTAGAACACCTGCATCATAATCACCTTGGGTTGTACACCCCCAAGTACACTCTCACTCGTTGGCCAGACGAGGAGCGGTACTCCCAACAAGCCCAGCTTGTGGGTATGATGCCAACTAGGGTATACTCTGCAAAGACCAAGATAGGGTGAGCTACAACTCCAAACCTTTGGGTAACAGATAGGGATAACACCCTATTGTCCAAAGTTCCTCCAACCCCAGGAACCCTCCATCTCAATTCCTCACCTTAGGAGCTCAAACAGGGTAGGAAGAGTTGGCTCAGTGTTCTTGATCAGTGTTGCCCCTCATCCAAAGGGGACATATCCATCAGCCGAAGTTGCTCTCTAAAGACCAAGAACTTTCTCTTGGGTAATGCCTTTGTGAGAATATTTGCAATCTATTCATCTGTCGATATGTGATGGAGCTTGACAACTCCTCTCTGTATCA
Source organism: Pinus tabuliformis (assembly GCA_031772625.1). Lineage (NCBI taxonomy): Eukaryota > Viridiplantae > Streptophyta > Pinopsida > Pinales > Pinaceae > Pinus > Pinus tabuliformis. Next base: position 207,816,845 of record CM062804.1, read on the forward strand.
TGTCTCGAATGAAGTGATATTGAATCTCAATATGCTTGGACTTGTCATGAAACACAGGATTTCTGCCAAACGGATCCCACTCTTGTTGTCACAATATATCACTGCAGTATCCAAGACTTGCTCAAGTAGCTCTCCAAAGAGCTTTCTCAACCAAACTACTTCACAGCTAGCCATGCTAACAGCAATGTATTCTGCTTCGGCTGTGCTCAATGCTACAGACTTTTGTTTCCTGCTCATCCAGGATATCATGGCAGATCCAAAGCTAAAGCAGCATCCAGATGTATTGTTTCTGTCAATAACGTTTTTGGCCCAATCAGCATCAGTGTATCTGTGAAGTTGAACATTTCCTGCAGAATATCTCAGGCCAAGTGTAATTGACCCATGCAAATATCTCAATATGTGTTTAGCAACTATCCAATGTGAGTGGTGGGGCTCGGTCATGAATTGACTCAAAGTGTTTACTGCATAGCATATGTCTAGACGAGTGTTCACAAGGAACATTAGAGCCCCAATCAGTTGTCTGTACTGAGATGGATTTTCTAAGTTTGGTCCTGCAGCATCTCCACATAATTTCTTGAAGTTCATTTCCATTGGAGTGACCATAGATTTACATTCAGTCATTCCAAATCTTTCCAGCAAATTTACAATGTATTTTCCTTGTGACACGAAAAGCTTACCAAGTTTTTGCCATACTTCAAGACCCAAAAAGTAGTGGATGAGACCAAGGTATCTCATCTCAAATTCAGAGGCTAGCTTCTGTTGATTTTGGGTAGCATCGGATGTGTTGTAGCTCCAAAATTTTGTGGAGAGGCTAGAACACATGAGATCTCCAAAAACCAGAAATCGTTTGGAGAAATTCCACCCGGATGAGGAGTTATTAAAATAATTAATATTTTTAATGGGTTCCTAAGTCTAAACTTAAGAAAATAAAAATATTAATGGGTATTAATAAAAATATGGGTGAGAAGGTTCTAAGAGATGAGGATCAAACCTGCTTTAATCTTAGTTGTTGATTAGGGACTTAATCTCGGTTGTTGATTCATCAACGGGAAAAGTATAAGAGGAGGCTTGAAGGTCAATTGGAGACACACCAAGAGATCAAAGAGTTCAATTTTTTTGGGGTGTGGTTTGCTGAGAAAGTCGAGCTAAGTGATCTGAGTTGTAGTGAGGGGCAGTTCGGCAGAGGGACCTGAGTCCAAGGTCAAGGATACATAGCAGAGAGGCAAAACAACCACAGGAGAGACAACGCAGCTCCAGAGAGGGTGATGCAGAAGCTGGTGGGGCTGACACAGAAGCTAGTGGGGCTGACGCAGAAGCTAGAGGGGCTAACGCAATTCCCTAGAGGTAGTGCTGGGGTTTTATGTGGGGCAGAGAGAGTAGCAGTTCAGCATATCGACTTTTGAGCAAGGGAGGCTCACTGGGAGGGTGACGCAACTCCTAGAGGAGGTAACGCAGTTCCAGCGCAGAGCTTGGAGCAGCCATCATTGCCCAGCACTGGGAACAGCAGTTGTCATCTGTGGGGTTTGATCATCCAGTCGCTGGATTGCCAAAATATCAGTCTTCGGATAGAGGTACCTCTGCCAGGTTTATTCTTTGTTGGGTGAGCCAGATGTAGCACCCTAGTTGTATTCAGAAATCTGCTTAATAATACAAACCCTCTATACGCTGCATCAGTTTTCCCGAATTGGGATTTTTCGGGGACAATTGTCCAAAAATAACGATGTCCCTCGTGTGATTGTCTCAGTTTATTTCAATTCATGATCTGTATGTATGTGTAGTCTGCAATAGTGTTTTCATCATTGTTTAAATATTTAAACAATTTGTTGAATGTAAAGAACAAGTAGGAGATGATAAACCAATGATTGCAGTAGGATTTCTGATGTGTAAATTCAGAAATTCTCACAGCTTCCTCTTACATTCGAGCATCAGAGGCTCACTACCGTCAAAAATAGATCGTCAACATATAAAACAAAAATCAATGGCATACCTTGGACTACCTTGAAGTAGAGGTTGGGATCGACATTGCTTCACTAAGTAACTATCAATACGTGCATACCAAGCTCGGGGAGCTTGCTTCAAACCATACAATGCCTTCTTCAACCTGCAAACATGTGTTCTTCGATCTTCCACTTCGAATCCTTGTGGTTGTTCAACATATACCTCTTCCTGTAACATGCCATGAAGGAATGTGGTCTTTACATCCATCTAATGAAGAGTCCATCTCTGACTTGCAATAAGGGCAACTATAGAACAGATGGTTATATATCGAGCTACAAGAGCAAATATGTCATCATAATCTTCTCCCTCTTTCTGAGAGAAGCCTCGAGCCACGAACCTTGCTTTATATTTCTCAATGCTGCCATCAATTCCATGTTTGATTTTAAATAGCCATTTTGAAGTCACAACAGACTTCCCTTTCAGTCTAGGTACAATGTCCCATACATCATTTTTCATAATTGATTCATATTCTTCAGCCATAGCATCCTTCCAAACTTGTTCTTTTACTACTTCTTTGAATGTGGATGGTTTGGCGTGAATCATAGTACTCATAACAGCAACATATCCCTAATACCTGCATGGTTGTTTCTTTTCTCTGTATGATCTGCGAATGGGGACATTTCTTTCAATATCCTGTAAAGTATCTCGAAACCAAAGAGGTCTCTTCTTGGAGGGAGGATCACTTGGAAGAGGATCTAACAGATCCATAGGCTCTATGGGATCATCAACCATATCAGACTCAGGTGTTGACGGACCATCCAAAATATCCTAGTGATCATTCTCTCCCTTGGAAGGAGGAGGTGGAGGAAGGTGTCTTGCTTTACCAAGAGTTGCATCTTCATCAAATGTTACGTCCATGCTAATTTCGACTTTTCTTTGGCCACGAATATAAATTCTATATGCTTTAGAATTTTCACAATAACCCACAAACGTATTGTTGATTTGTGGTAGCATCAGATGTGCTCTAGCCATGAAAATTGGTGGAGAGGCTAAAGCACATGAGATCTCCAAGACCCAAAAATCGTTTTGAGAAATTCCATCTGGATGATGAGTTATTAAAATAATTAATATTTTTAATGGGTTCCTAAGTCCAAACTTAGGAAAATAAAAATATTAATGGGTATTAATAAAGATAAGGATGAGAAGCTTCTAAGAGACGAGGATCAAGTCTATTTTAATCTTAATCGTTGATTAGGGACTTAATCTCGGTCATTGATTCATCAACAAGAAAAGTATAAGAGAAGACTTGAGGGTCATTTGGAGATACACCAACAGATACTCAGTATCTCAAGGAAACTCAGAGAGAGGGAAAATCGATTTCAGAGGGAGAGTTGTAGGGTGGAGGAAGAGGGGGTGATTAGCAGCAGTCAGGAAGCTCAGAAGAGGTGACACATGGACTCTGAGAGACAGCGCGAAGGTTGACGCAGTGGATGACGCAGAGAAGGACAAAGCAGCGCAAAACCAAGCAAAATGATGCAAGGCTAATGCAATAGGGAAAGGGAGTCCTCCAAGGTGTCAGAAAGTCTCGGAGAAAAGTCTCAGGAGTTTTCTCCCAGTGTCTACACAAAAATTTTCTGTAAAAGCGATTGTTGCTAAAAATTAATAAAACCCTCCTCTGTTGCACTGGTTTTCCCGCATTGGGTTTTTCCAGGGACAATTGTCCAAAAATAACTATGTTGATGTAATTGATTTTTGTGCATGTATTTGTTTTTGTATAATGGTGTGATATCTGCAGTAGAATTTATTTTAATATTTACTGAAGGGATTTCGTAAATAACTTATTGGAAAATAAGTAGGTAAAATAAATCAATTGTTGCAATAATAGAATTTTTGTTTAGAAATTTTCACATGGTATCAGAGCAAAAATTCAGAGACAAGAAAGGAAAATCAATTATGGGTCAAGAGCATGATGTAGAGGCATCCACGTCTGGAGACTCGTGCAGATTTTCAGAAGATTGCACAAGAGATAGAAATTTCGATTTCTCTATGCTAGCTTCCAGATTGGAAGAAGTTGCTTGCATAACAAGCTCTGCATCATCAGGGGTATGGTATATAGACAGTGGAGCCTCCTGGCATATGACAGGAATCCGGGAATGTTTCTCAGATTATCAGGAGGAAAAAATGAATTTTCAGATCACCATGGGGAATAAGGCAAAGTGTACTCTAGTAGGGAAGGGTACTATAGTTTTTCAAACAGAAACAGGAGAGCAGTTCTGAGCTACCAATGTGTTGCATGTGCCAGGACTGGGGATGAACTTACTTTCCGTATCTCAACTTCAAAGCAAGGGCTATGACGTTTTCTTCATTAAGGAGAAAGTATACGTCAAACACCTGAGTTGGAAAAAGAAGGTACAGATCGGAATCAAAAGTAATAGGTTGCATAGGTTGCAGCTAGAATCACCAATGGCACTGATAGGCAGTAATGGAGACAAGGATTTGAATGAACTATGGCACAGAAGGATGGGACATTTGCACCATGGGGCTCTGAGAATTCTCAGGAAAACTATAACAGGAGTTCCAGATCTTAGTACAAAACGAGATGATGTATGCAGAGGGTGTGCTCTGGGCAAGTATGCCAAAGCAGTGTTTCCTAGAAGTAACAATAGGGCCAAGTGTGTACTACGATTGATACACTCAGATATCTGCGGACCGATATCCACAAAAGCTCTTAGTGGTGCCAAATACTTCGTCACCTTCATCGATGACCATTCCAGGAAAACTTGGATTTATTTTTTGAAAACCAAGGATGAGGTTTTATGTCAATTCAAAGAGTTCAAGGCTCTAGTGGAGAATCTGATAGGAAAGAAAATAAGTGTTGCGCTCAGACAATGGTGGGGAGTATGTCGACAAGGACTTCACTGATTTTTGCGTTAGGGCAGAAGAGAGTGGACAACTCCCTATAATCAGGAGCAAAATGGAGTCGCAGAAAGGAAGAACAGGACTATTGTGGAAGCAGCTAGGGCTATGATGTATGATCAGAATATGCCAAAATTCTTGTGGGCAGAAGCATGCAGCATGGCAGTCTATGTCTAGAATAGAACTCCTCATAGGGCATTGGGCAAGATTACTCTAGAGCAGGTCTTCACCAGAAAGACACCTGAAGTTAGTCATTTCAAGATATTTGGGAGTTTAGCATATTGTCGTACACCCGAGGAGAAGAGGAAGAAGTTAAATCAAATTGCGGAGAAATGATATCTTGTTGGATATAGCGAGAATGCTAAGGCATATAGAATCTATCTTCCAGGGAGCAGGAAGGTAGTAGTTCGGCGAGATATGAAGTTCATGGAAGATAGGGCCTTTAAAACAGTGCGAAACACGCATGTAAAAGAATATTGAATGAATACATTCACCAGGAGCAAACAGCTCAATGATAATACAAGGATATTTACAATAATAGAAACATCAGGTTTCTATGTAGAATATAGAAACAAACAGTTTCATCTAAGAAACTGCTAAAAGAATAAAAATAGCAACAGCTAAAAGACTGAGCATTAAATACTAAATAGAGATATTCTAATAGCCTTCAGAAAATCTCGAGAAATGCCTTCCAAGGAGCAAACAAAAGATGAGTCGTTGGTCCACTTCAACCAGCGGAAGCCAGTACCAGAAATTCTCCTTTAGAACAGGAGGAATCACAAGAAAAGGAAGAGCTAATAGATGCACCTACTACTAGAGGAAGAACGAGTTGGGAACTCCGACAGATTCTACGGGATGCAAAATATTTCATTGGTGCACCCAAGAACAGTAAAAGGGAGTGAAGAAAGCCAGATAGATATCAGGCCTTAGTAGCTCAAGTTGGGGAACCTTCCAGTTTTCAGGAGGCCGCTCAGCATCAAGTTTGGATGGATGTGATGGGGGAGGAATACAGCTCTATAATAGTGAATGATGTTTGGGAAGTAGTGCCTAAGCCTCAAGACAAATTAGTGGTAGGTTCGAGATGGATCTACAAGATCAAATACATTGTAGACGGCAGTGTGGAAAAATACAAAGCAAGGTTTGTGGCTAAGGGGTATGCTCAGAATAAAGGAATGGACTACGAAGAGACCTTCGCCCCAGTAGCTAAGTATACATCTGATATCTCTTGTAGCACAAATGGGGTGGGAAATTCATAAGATGGATGTCAAAATGACATCCTTGAACGGGGTGATAGAAGAGGAAGTATACATTGAACGGCCAGAAGGCTTTGAGACACATGAGAAGAAATCTCATGTATGCAGATTAAAGAAAGCCTTGTATGAGCTCAAACAGGCACCTAGAGCATGGTATCGTCGAATTGATAACTATTTGCAGAAGATGGGGTTCGTCAAGAGTGATGCAGATCCCAATCTCTACTATCTGGTTGTATAGAATGAGCCTCTAGTCCTAGTATTATATGTGGATGATCTCTTCCTGACATGATCATCCAGGCTCATCGAGGACTGCAAGAAGAATCTAGCCACAGAATTCGACATGAAGGATTTGGGACAGATGCATTATTTCTTGGGGTTGGAAGTTTGGCAGTAGAAGGGTGAGATCTTCCTAGGACAAGGAAGATACGCTACAGAAATCCTGAAGAGATTCAGGATGTAGGATTGTAGGCCTATGGCTACTCCAATGATCACCAACTGGAAGAAAATTGATGCATCAGAAGACAAAGATGTTGATCCTACCTTATACAGGCAGCTCATAGGGTCCCTGATGTATCTGGTCAATACCAGGCCAGACATTTGTTACGCTGTCAACACCCTCAATCAGTTCATGGTGGAACATAAAAGGGCGCATTGGGACGCAACCAAACATGTTCTCAGATATATACAGGGAACAATCGAGTATGGGCTATTGTACACCATAAGTAATGATATTAGACTGAGTGGGTTTACTGATGCAGATTGGGCTAGAAGTTCAATAGATCAGAAAAGTACCTCTGGGTACTATTTCAACATTGGATCAGGGATGACCCCCTGGTGCAATAGGAAACAGAAATCCGTAGCTCTAAGCTTAGTTGAAGCAGAATATATGGCCGCTAGCACAGCTTCGTGTGAAGCCATATGGCTTAGAAAATTGCTTGTGAACCTATTTATAAGAAGGATGGAGGCGACCAGGATCATGTGTGATAATCAGAGTTGCATCAAGCTCTCTGAGAATCCAATATTTCATGATCGGTCGAAGCACATTGATATTCGGTGTCACTTTGTCAGAGACTATGTCCAACGAGGAGTTATACAGTTGAGCTACACTCCTACAGGAGAACAAGTGGCGGACATCCTTACCAAGGCCCTTGGAAGAACAAAGTTCGTTTATTTCAAGGAGAAGATGGGGATGGTAAAGAATCCATTTCAGTAGCAAAAATGGATAAGTGTTAGAAGTTGCAATGCAGCAGTTAGCAGTGTTATGGGCAGCATGATGCAGCATTTGAGAGAGAGTTGCAGTGCAAATGCAGTGTTGGGAGGAAGGACCAGCAGCAACACGGATGCAGAGGGAGCTGCAGTACAGATGTAGCAGTGGCAGTGGTAGAGCCATGGGCAGCAGTACAAGAGGCAGCAGTGCAGTGGATGTGTTGAAGTTTCTAAGTTTACTTAGTTAAAAACCCTCCATGCACTTTATCTAATTTATTCCTACCTACTTGTTATTTTCCTTAACAAGTTATTTACAATGTAAATACTAAAAATAAACACTAGTGCATGCTCAACATATTAAAGATCAACAACTAAAAGAAACAGAAACAAACACACCATATGACACCATTATTTTTGGACTAATGTCTCTGGAAAAACCCAATGTGGGAAAACTAGTGCAACTATCTGAGGGTTTTCTTATTAAGCAATATCAAAGAACAATTTGGGTGTCGAAACTGGCCTACCCAACAGAGAATTTCCTTCGCAGTAATACCTCTCATGTTCTAACAAATCTTCTGGCTGAAACCCCAGATAATCCTTCCAGCAGCTACTCAACACAACTCTGCTACAAAAACCCCAACATCAGCCTCTCTCTGGACTACGTCAGCCCCTCTCTGCCTCACGCTGGCCCTGTGTCACCCCGGATGGGTTTGCGTCAACCCTCTGGCCCTCTGCGTCAGCAACACTAGCCTCTCTGAGGCTCTGCACAGCTCCCGGATGCCCCTGCGTGAGCCCTAGGTGGCTCTGCGTCACTCTCCTTGGCTACTGCGTTGCTCTCCCGGCACTATCTCTGCCTCTCTATCTCTCTATACTCAATTGCCCCTCCACTGCATCTCCCGATCATTAATTCTATCTCTCTTAACAAACCCCGCTCTAGAGAATAAAATGACTGATTGATCACTCTGGTGTATTCTCTAAGTGACCCTCAAGCCTCCTCTTATACTTTTCCTGTTGACATATCAAAGGCCGAGATTAAGTCCCTAATCAACGGCTAAGATTAGATCTAACTTGATCCATGTTTTTTGGACCATTCTAACACAGTTTCATATTAATACACATTAATATTTTATTTTCCCTAAGTTTAGACTTAGGGACTCCATTAAAAATATTAATTATTTTAATATCTCCTGAACTGCTTAGAATCTACCCAAACCCTTTCTGGGTATTGGAGATCTCATGTGCCCCAACCTCTCCACCAAATTTCATGGCTAGAGCACATCCGATGCTACCCCAAATCAACAGGATGTAGGGCAGCAGGCCCAACATCAGCACAGGTACCGGTGCGGAAGGATCAGTGTGATGTTCAGTGGTGGAGCATTACTAGAGCACATTCCTCGCTAAGAGGGAGTGTTCATTTGTGGTAGCATCGGATGTGCTCTAGCCATGAAAATTAGTGGAGAGGCTAAAGCACATGAGATCTCCAAGACCCAGAAATCGTTTTGGGAAATTCCATCCAGATGAGGAGTTATTAAAATAATTAATATTTTTAATGGGTTCCTAAGTCTAAACTTACAAAACTAAAAATATTAATGGGTATTAATAAAGATAACGCTGAAAAGCTTCTAAGAGACGACGATCAAGTCTATTTTAATCTTAGCCGTTGATTAGGGGCTTAATCTCGTTCGTTGATTCATCAACAGGAAAAGTATAAGAGAAGACTTGAGGGTCATTTGGAGATACACCAGCAAATACTCAGTATCTCCAAGGAAACTCGATTTCAGAGGGGGTGATTAGCAACAGACAGAAAGCTCAGAAGAGGTGACGTAGGGAATCTAAGAGATAGCGCAAAGGGAGACGCAGATCATAGAGATGCAGTTGATGACGCAGAGAAGGACAAAGCAACGCAAAACCAAGCAGAATGACGCAGGGCTGATGCAGTAGGGAAACGAAGTCCTCCAAGGTGTCAGAAAGTCTCGGAGAAAAGTATCAGGTGTTTTCTCCTAGTGTCTATGCAAAAAAAATTTGTAAAAGCGATTGTTGCTGAAGATTAATAAAACCCTCCTCTGCTGCACTGGTTTTCCCGCATTGGGTTTTTCCGGGGACAATTGTCCAAAAATAACTATGTTGATGTGTTTGATTCTTGTGCATGTATTTGCTTCTGTATAATAGTGTGATATCTGCAGTAGAATTTATTTTAATATTTACTGAAGGGATTTCGTAAATAACTTATTGGAAAATAAGTAAGTAAAATAAATCAGTTGCTGCAGTAATAGAATTTCTGTTTAGAAATTTTAACACGTATCTTTTCTACCAGTAGCTTCAAATTTGTTCCTTTTGTCTTTCGGCACATGAAAATATATTGGGCATCCAAATACACGAAGATGGTTGATATCAGGCTTAGTGCCTGTGAATATTTCTTCAGGAGTCTTGTTTTCTAATGCTTGATGAGGCACCCTGTTCTGAACATATACAGCGGTAGATGTCACTTCAGCCCAAAGGAACTTTGGAACCTTTTGATCATGTAGCATAGCACAGGCAGCTTCTAATATAGTGGTTCTACGCCAAGATGTCCAAGTTCGAGTTTGGGCTAACATAGATGCTTTACTTGGGGCACATCATAGGCACAGATGGGGTCAAGGTGCACAAGGAGAAGATTCGGGCCATTCGGGATTGGCCAAAGCCTCGAGATGTGACAGCGCTGAGAGGATTTTTGGGCATCTGTACCTATTCTCGTAAGTGCATGAAAGGTTTCTCACAGTTGGCAGCACCTCTTACTGATCTGACTAAGAAGGGGGCTTTTGCGTGGACAGAGGGAGCTCAGGCAGCATTTGATCGCCTCAAGGAGGTGATGAGTTGTTGCCTAGTATTGGCACTTCCGGATTTTACACAGCCTTTCACATTGGAGTGTGATGCATCGGGTGTGGGGATCGGAGCAGTCTTGTCCCAAGGAGGGCACCCCATTGCTTTTGAGAGTCGGAAGCTGCTACCACATGAGATGTCGTATTCCATATACGACAAGGAGATGTTGGCCATAATGCACGCATTGGCCAAGTTTAGATAGTGCTTGGTGGGGAACCGATTTCGAGTGAAGACGGATCACAATAGTCTTCGCCACTTCATGGGGCAGTAGAGCCTCAATGACAAGCAGCAGAGGTGAGTCAGCAAGGTGCAAGCCTACGATTTTGATATTGACTATGTGCGGGGGAAGCACAACATGGTGGCAGATGCTCTATCTAGGAGACCAGCAGGACTTTCACTCATGAGCATTTTCCATGATTGGAAGACTCAATTATCGATAGAGTACTCCAAGGATCGTTGGGCATGCAAGATCTTGGGAGGGAAGCTATGCAGATGAGCAATACAAGGTGATGGATGAGGCCATTTATTACAAAGGGCACATATTTTTGGTTTCGAGATCCTAGTTGAGACCGCATCCTTCGAGCAGCTCATGATTCTCCTTTGTCTGGGCACCAGGGGTTCAGGAAGACTTATATGACAGTGAGAGAGCGCTTCACTTGGAAGGGCCTCAAAGGAGACGTGTTGAGGCATGTGCAGGAGTGCGAAGCATGCTAGAGGAACAAAGGAGAGTTGACTCATCCAACAGGATTGTTGCAGCCTCTTCCCATCCCTGAGGGGAAATGGGAGAGTATCTCTATGGATCTCATCACCGAACCTCCCTCAGTGCAAGGTAAGGATTGTATTTTTGTGGTGTTCAACCAACTGACCAAATTTGCACACTTATTTGCCATACTGACACAATATTCAGCCTCGCAAGTGGCAGAGTTGTTCTTTAGGAAGGTCTTTCGTCTGCAAGGACTCCATAAGACTATAGTCAGTGACCGAGATAGCCAATTCATGGGAGGATTTTGGCAAGAGCTTTTCAGGCTAGTCGGCACCGAGCTCACCCCGAGCACCAACTATCATCCACAGATCGATGTCCAGACAAAAAGGATGAACCAGTGGTTAGAGGGCTATCTCAGGAACTATGTGACAGGGCAGCAGAGAGCTTGGATTCGATGGTTGCATCTGGGACAGTATTGTTACAACACCACTCTTCACATGTCCATTGGTATGACTCCTTTTTGTGCTTTATATGGTTATGATGCTTTGTCTTTTATTGACATTGTTTCCGGAGACAGAAGGGCCCCAAAGGCCAATGATTCGATCTTAGAGAGCCAACATATCCTCAAGGCTCTTAAGGATAACTTACAAACAGCACAGTGTTGGAATTTCTAATTCTAACCCATTAGAAATTCTTCCTGTACTCTCTGGTTTATTTCTTCCTATGTGTTTAATTACTTAACAAGTTATTTACCATGTAAATACTGAAAATAAACACAAGTACAGTATCTACATCTACAGATCCTCAACTAAAAGAAAACAAGCACACAAGTGACACCGTTATTTTTGGACCAATGTCCCCAGAAAAACCCAATGCAGGAAAACTGATGCAGCTATTCAGAGGGTTTTATTATTATGCAGTTTTCAAAATACAACTGGGGTGCCAGAAATGGCTCACCCAACAGAGAATTCCCTCGGCAATAGTACCTCTCCTCGGAGACAGATATTCCGACTGATTAATCATTGGATGAACGATCCCACAGCAACAATTGCAGCTTCCACTTCTCTGTGTCACTCTGTAGGGACTGCATCACTATGTAGGGACTGCGTCACCCTTCCCGGATCACCAACACCTAGTTTGCCCCACGAGAATCCTCCCAGTGCTGCCTCTCGGCCCTGCGTCAGCTCTACTAGCCTTTGCACAGCTACTGAAGCTTCTGCGTCAGCCCTCAAACCCTCTATGTCACCCACGTTGGCCTCTTCTGGCTCTGCGCAGGTCCCAACTGCCTTTGCGTAACACCCGGCTACCTCTGCGTCAACCTCTCCAGCCTCTGTATTGTCTCTCTAGTACTAAATTTGCCTCTCTGCTATGTATTCACTGCCCCTCGTTGTTGATCACTGATTCACTTTTGCATAGCAAGCCCACTCTAGCAAAATGAATGATTGATCACTCCGGTGTGTTCTCCAACTCAGTGTTGTTAAAATCGCGATAAAATCGCGATTTTATCGGAAAATCGCGATTTTTTCGCCCAGCCGATTTTATCGCGATTTTTATCCATAAAAATCGGCAAATTTTTTTTATACACGATTTTTTCGAAAAAATCGCGATTTTTTGTGAAAAAATCGTGACAGGCGCGGGCAGCGGGCTTTTATATGCAAAAAATCGATTTTTTTTTTTATTCATTTGGCTGTTCGCGCGGAGGAGGAGGAGAAGAGGTGAGGGAGAGCAGCTGAAGGGTTTCCGTCGGATTTGGGAGCGAATCCAAGCGTTTTTAGGAGGAATCCAAGCCAAGATCACCAATTTGTCCATAAAAGAGGTATGTAGATTAATTTTTTTTGGTTTTGCTTCTATAAAAACTTTGTTTTTCATTGTTTTTAAAGAATTTTTTGAAATTTTTCATTGATTTGGGATGGGTTATTTGTTATGACTATGAGAACCAATTTTTTATTTTTATTTTCTCATTTTTTTTAAACATTGTTTATTTTTTTTGAATTTTCATTGTTTTTTGGCATTTGGTTGGGTAACTTGGGTTTAGAAATTGGGATTTTGGAAATAATTAACTTGTAATTTTGTAAATGCTAAATTGTAATTTGTATTTTGTAATCCTAAATTCCTATTTCCTAATCCTTATTTTTCCATAGGTTTGCAAATTCAAAAACAAACATGCCAAGGAAATTGGATCCTTTCTGGGAATATGGTGACCCTAAAACTCCGAATGATAGACAAAACTTGTATTGCAAGTTGTGTGGAAAGGAAATATTCGGGGGGGTGTACAGGTTGAAGTTCCACCTTGCACAAATCCCTGGACATGATGTGGGGCCCTGTCTAAATACAAATGCTGAAATTATCCAAAAAGCCATGAGAGCATTGGGAGAATTAGAGCACACTAGAGAGGCCAAAGAAGAACTCAAAAGGCAACTAAAAAGGTCAGCTGAAGGAAGTGGGCCAAGTGGCACTGGTTCTACTGCAGCGTCAGTCAATCCGGTAGCTGCATCATCATATTTTGTTCCTCGAACCACACCTGGTTCACAACCAACTATTGGTTCAATGCTAAAAAGAACTGAAAAAGAAAAAGCTGACAAGTTGATGACAAAATTTCTCCTCTGGAGTGATATTCCTTTCAGCATTGTAAGGAATAATCCATTTTTCCAACCTACTGTTGATGCTATTGCCAGTGTTGGCCCGGGGTACAAAATCCCTTCTCTTTATGATTTCAGAGGCCGGCTTCTTCAAGATGAAAAGCGTGACTGCACCCAAAGATTGGAGGATTTTAGGGCATCATGGGCACAAACAAGATGCACTGTTATGTCAGATGGTTGGACTGACCAAAAGGGGAGAACCCTTATAAACTTCTTGGTTAGTTGTCCCAAGGGGACTATGTTTATCAAATCTGTTGATGCAACTGATCAAATCAAAGATGCAAAAACTTTATGTGATTTGCTGGATGTGTTTATTTTGGAGGTGGGTGCAGAAAATGTTGTCCAAGTCATAACGGACAATGCTGCAAATTATGTTGCTGCTGGTAGAATGCTTATGGACAGGCATCCTGCTTTATTTTGGACACCTTGTGCTGCCCATTGTATTGATTTGATGTTAGAGGACATAGGGAAAATTCCCTTTGTCAAAGAGGTTGTTGACTCATCAAAAAGCATCACAAAATTTATTTACAACCACACATCTGTGCTTAGCTTGATGAGAAAATGCACCAACAACAAAGAGTTGGTGCGCCCCGCCATTACACGGTTTGCGACGAGTTTCATATCTCTTCAATCCCTCTTGAATTCTATGTGGGATTTGAAGAGAATGTCTCTTTCAGAGGAGTGGCGCGCTTCGTCAATGAGCCGCAAACCAGAAGGAGAGGCCGTCTGCAGAGTAGTTTCATACCAGGAGGACTTCTGGGCGGGAGTGCAGGAGGTGTGCGCTGTTACAGAACCTTTGGTAAAGGTTCTTCGGTTGGTTGATGGTGAGAAGCCCGCAATGGGCTATTTGTATGAAGCCATGGATAGGGCCAAAGAAGCCATTCGGTCCTACTATGATGACAAGGGAGATGATGGGTTCCAGAGACAACTCCTTCTATGGAACGTCATTGATGAGCGATGGAACAACACACTCCATCGTCCCATTCATGCTGCTGGGCTTTTCCTGAACCCTGCATTTTCTTATGCATGTGGGTTTAATTTTGATGTTGAGGTCGTGGAAGGATTATTAACCTGTGTCCAGAAGATGGTGAGATCTTCAGAAGAACGTATGGAGATCTCTAGACAAATTGAGCAATATAAGTTGTCAGGTGGCTTATTTGGCTTTGAGATGGCTGTCATTGATAGGACGGTTAAAATGCCAGGTATTTTTTAGTTTGTAGTATGTACTTTGTAACTTTGTTTCAAATTTCATTGTTTCTTCAAATTCCATTTTTTTCTTATGTTTATTTAAAATTTTATTTGTAATTTTGTTGTAGACGCATGGTGGAAGATGTATGGTGGCAGAGTACCCCTTTTGCAAAATCTTGCCATACGCATCCTCAGCCAAACATGCAGCTCCTCGGGATGTGAGCGCAATTGGAGTGTATTTGAAAAAATACACAACAAGAAGCGCAATAGGTTAACACTTAAACATTTAAAATATTGCAAATTTCCAAATAAATTTTTGAATTCATTAAAGTTTTAAACAATATTTTTTTTATAATATTAATTATTAATTATTAATTTATTATTTCATGAACTTTGTACAGGTTGGAGTCCCATAGACTTAATGACATGGTCTATGTCTACTACAATCTTCGATTGTGGGTGAAACAACTAGAGAAGACACCTGATACGGAAGCCATCTCATTGGATGGGATTGACACCACTGCTGAATGGAGGGTTGAGACCGAGAGGCCTCTCATGGATCCCACTGAGGATTGGTTAGTGCAGGATGAGGGGGAGGAGGAGGAGGAGGAGGAGCAGGAGCAGGAGCAGGAGGAGGAGGAGTTGGAGGAGCAGGAGGAGGAGGTGACACCGCCTACCCGGGCTACCCGGGCTACCACTACCACCAGTAGAGGACGTGGTCTCCGTCCACCTCAGCCTCCTGTAGCTGCTACTACTAGTTCTTTAGCTTCTAGAGCACATCAGACTCCACTGCCATTTCCACCAGCACAGGCACCAGCTTCTACATCTAGAGGGAAAGAGAAAGTTGTGCCATATTCTCGCAAGAGGGGCAGAGCAAATCAATAGGATTAGACTTTCATTTTATTGTATATGACATTATGACATGATGAGATACATTATCATATTTTTTGTTGATATTTTGAGGCTGAGTTGGACTTGGGACTCAGGACTTACTATTCAGGACATGATTCAATGTTATGTGTGATTTTAGCGCTAGAAATGATATTAAACATCTTATATATTAGTTTTTTTATCATATTTATGTGTCAATGTATTTATTTTATGTTGTAGATGGTTTAGATATTAAAAAAATTGAAAAAAAATGAAAAAAAAATGAATATTTTTGTGCCAAACGATTTTTTCCCGCTTTTTTCCGATTTTTTCCCGATTTTAACGATTTTTTCCGCTTTTTTCCCGGCGCCGATTAAATCCCGATCGCACTTTTAACAACATTGCTCCAACTGACCCTCAAGCCTCCTCTTATACTTTTCTCGTTGGTCCATCAATGACCGAGATTAAATCTCTAATCAACGGCTAAGATTAGATTTGGCTTGATTCATGACTTTTGGAACCTTCTAACCCAGTTTTATATTAATACCCATTAATATTTTATTTTTCCTAAGTTTAGACATAGGAACTCCATTAAAAATATTAATTATTTTAATATCTCCCAAACCTGCTAGAATTTGCCCAAACCATTTCTGGGTCTTGGAGATCTCATGTGCTTTAGCCTCTCCAACACTTTTCATGGCTAGAGCACATCTGATGCTACCTCAAATCAACTCTCCCTCTTAGCGAGGACTGTGCACTAATAATACTCCACACTGAGCATCACCCTGATTATCCAGCATCGGTCCCTGTGCTGAAGCTAGGCCTCCCCACCCAAAATCCTCTACACTGTTGCATCCTATACTGTTGCCCATGGCCCTGCCACTGCCACTGCTGCATCCGTACGACAGCTCCCTCTGCATCCATGCTGCTGCTGGTCCATCCTCCCAGCACTGCATCCCCTCTCATCATGCTGCATCGTGCTACTGCACTGCAACTCAGTTACTGAGAAGTAAGTAACTGATCCACCTAACTCTGACATCCTTATTAGGCTAGAAACACTCCTAATGTTGAAGCTCCCTCTGCCGCTAACAAGTGCTCCCTCTATTGACCTCTGCACTGTTGCAACAACTCCCTGCATCTCGCACTGTTGCACACCACTTTGTGCCATCCTGCACTGGTGCAACACTCCCGTGCCTCTCGCACTGTTGCAGCCTGCTAGCCTCGCGTTGCCTAGGAACTCTTGCATTGTAGCACTCTCTGCCGCTCCATCCGCATTCGTCTCTACCAACATCCGCCAGTCCTGCTACTCTTCAGGGCTCCCGTAGAAAGGTATAATCCAAGAGGTTGGGTACCTCAAGGATCCCGCCCCTCATCACCTGTAGTCCTCCTAACTACAGCTCGATGTCTCCCCATTTCTTCTCAAGTGGCACATCAGCACTCATGGCACAATCGTCCTCCTCCTCGATTTCTTTCTCCACCTTTGTAGGCGCTGCCTTCAAGTCCGAAGCCTTTCCCTTGCTCTTCTCCCTAGGACATTGGTTCGCAAAATGACCCAGTTCCCCACAATGGAAGCACTTGACCTTGGAGAGGTCCTTCTTCTTCCTCTTCTCCTGCTTTCTCGCAGATGCTAGAGCCGCATCCTCTTCTTTCTCTTTCTTAATCCTGACCCCTTTTCCGCTACTCCCCGCCTTGGTCAACCGTCTGATCTCTTGTTGACGAAGAGCCGCCCACAGTTCTTCCCAATCTGGAAGACTCGTCTTGCATGCTCTGGACAAATACCTCCCAATCCTCAAAAACTGTGTTCAGTGCGGTCCTCACATCAATTCCTCATTTGGTGTGGCCCCTATGGAAGTTAGCTAGTCACGAATCTCCTTCAAGCGACCGAGGAAGATATCTATCTGCTCTCCCTTCTACATCTAGTATGCCCTTAGTTGATTCTCCAAGAGCATCTTCCTCTACACGGAAATATGCTGGTACAATGTCTTCAAGGCATCCCACATCTCCTTTGTCGTTTCCTTCTCGGCAATATGTGGTACCACATGATTTTTGACCGCGTCAAGGATGATGCACTTAGCCTTCGCCATTGCCTCCTTGTACCTTTCATTAGCTACCGAGTCAACTGGGATAGCTATCACTCTCGTGACGAAGCCCTTGAGGTGATGTCTGTCTAGAATGGACAAGATCCTAGCCTTCCAGACCACAAAGTTGGACACTCCATCCAGCCTATCCTGATCTCTCAACCCATTCATGGCCATCTCGCTACTCTTCTTTCGACTCCTCCGAGTCTCTCTACTTCCCTCCTGGAAGTCCTCTGTTTGACTCCTGCTGAGTCTCTCAACTTCCCGTCTGGAAGTTCTCGGTTCGACTCCCTTTGAGTCTCGATTTCCCTTCTGGAAATCCCTCTGCCAATGTCAAGTTGCCCCACTCCGATCATCTGTGCAACTACACCACTGATCTGGATTCCTTGGCTAGAAATCCGCCTCGGCAGCAACTCCCTCCACCTTGGTCTTGCCCTGTTAGGTACTGTTCTGACCACAGTACCCCACCAGCTTCGCTCCGCAAATTACCCACAACCTCCTATACCCCAGCAACTAAAGGATTGAGCCACTTGGCTCTGCGCAATCCCGACACCGGCAAATCAGCTCCCCCAGCCAACTGCGTCAGCCCTCCTAGCCTCTGCGTGAGCCTGATTCTGCCTCCCTTAGACTCTACGCTGCCTTTCTCTAGCCCAGAATGATGATGCGGTCCCTCTGTGTCACTCCTTCCTCTATCGCCTTCTGCAAGGATTAGCTCTGTCACTCAGGACAGCTAAATCTGCTGCAAATGCTCTGCTCGGCTGATGCCTTCAGTTATCCTGTGATCTGCAACCACCCTCTCGTACCATGTTGGAATTTCTAATTCTAACCCGTTAGAAATTCTTCTTGTACTATCTGGTTTATTTCTTCCTACTTGTTTAATTACTTACCATGTAAATACTAAAAATAAACACTAGTACAGTGTCAACATCTACAGATCCTCAACTGAAAGAAAACAAGCACACAAGTGACACCATTATTTTTGGACCAATGTCCCTGGAAAAACCCAATGCGGGAAAATTGGTGCAGCTATTCAAAGGGTTTTATTATTATGCAGTTTTCAGAATACAACTAGGGTGCCAGAAATGGCTCACCCAACAGAGAATGCCCTCGGCAGTAGTACCTCTCCTCGGAGACAGATATTCCGGCTAATTAATCACCGGATGAACGATCCCACAGCAACAATTGCAACTTCCACTGCTTTGCGTCACTCTGTAGGGACTGCGTCACCCTTCCTAGATCACCAGCACCTAGTCTGCCCCACGAAAATCCTCCCAGCGTTGCCTCTTGGCCCTGCGTCAGCTCTGCTAGCCTCTGTGCAGCTACTGAAGCTTTTGCATCAGCCCTCAGACCCTCTACGTCACCCACGCTGGCCTCTTCTAGCTCTGCGCAGCTCCCAGCTTCCTCTACATCAACCTCTCCAGGCTTTGCGCTGTCTCTCTGGTACTAACTCTACCTCTCTGCTATGTATTCACTGCTCCTCGCTACTGATCACTGATTCACTTTTGCTTGGCAAGCCCGCTCTAGCAAAATGAATGACTGATCACTCTAGTGTGTTCTCCAACTAACCCTCAAGCCTCCTCTTATACTTTTATCGTCGTTCCATCAACGGCCGAGATTAAATCTCTAATCAATGGCTAAGATTAGAATTGGCTTGATCCATGACTTTTGGAACCTTCTAACCCATTTTTATATTAATACCCATTAATATTTTATTTTTCCTAAGTTTAGACTTAGGAACTCCATTAAAAATATTAATTATTTTAATATCTCCCAAACCTGTTAGAATCTGCCCAAACCATTTCTGGGTCTTGGAGATCTCATGTGCTCTAGCCTCTCCACCAATTTTCATGGCTAGAGAACATCTGATGCTACCTCAAATCAACACACAAAACCAACAGAAGATGTATGCTGATAGGCATCAAGTAGAGAGACATTTCGAGGAGGGGGCCTTGGTCTACCTTCGATTGCAGCCTTACCAGCAATCCACGCTGAAGCAGAAGGGGATCGAGAAGCTGCAGTCGAGATTCTTCGCACCTTACAAGATGATCAGGAGGGTTGGTGAGGTATCTTACGAGCTGGAGATACAACCAGGGAGCAGGATCCATAACATTTTTCATGTGTCACGCCTCAAGAGAGTGTTGAGGCAACAAGTTACAACAACTGTGGAGTTGCCACCACTTGATGATGAGGGGCACTTGATTTTACAGTCGGAGGCCATCTTGGAGACCAGGGAGAGAAAGCTCAGGAGTAGGGTCATCAGAGAGTACTTGGTGCGTTGGAAGAACTTGCCAGATGAGGATGTTACTTGGGAAGGGGAGCACATACTTGAGAATCTAGCATTGAAGTTGCTTGGGGACTAAAAACATTTGGGAGGGGAGGATTGTCATGTCCCTTTCTAAATTAATTTTGAACAAGATTAATTATTGCATTTTGGGGTTAATTTTGGAGATAGCGGGGCCCATTCGATTTTATTAGGAGATTAGACTTAGGAGAAGATTAATTTGTTTTGGTTAAGTTCCACGTGGGGGCCACCCACACTAGGGAAATACGCACTCCCTAGTTCGAATTGCATGGAGGGGGAAAGTCGATGGTTAAGTGAGGGCCCACAATGGAGGGGAAAATTGGAGGGAAAAGTGCTCCACAAAATCTATATAAGGAAGGCAGATCTCCTCATTTCATCATCTTTTGGCATATCGATTTCTCTTTGGTTGCTCGAGTTGCTTAGCCGAGTCACTTGTTGTTCAGCACGAGTTCTTCAAGCGAAGATCTTACCCTTTCTTCTGCGGACTTCGAGTGCCACCCTAGGAAGGATTTTCTTCATACTTCCGAAGGAGGATTTCATTGCGGTTTCCAGCAATTGCATTCATCTTCAGGTGGTGCATATTACTGCAGGACGCAGTGAAGAGGAGGCCGCGTTTGCTTGTGGTGTTTGGCAGTGGAGTTTGGTTGGGAGATTTTCCGGAGAGGAGGCATAGGAGGTTTGCTGCCATTTTGGAGAGTTTGGGAGCTGGAGGAGAGTGCTTCTTTATAGTACGACTTTCGCACTCCCTGGACTAGCGTAGGGGCAGTGCTTGGTGCACACGTGGGAGGTAGAGTATCAATGTTTGAGCTTGAGCTTTGTCAGAGAAGTTAAGGGAAACATTTGTGGAGGAGATTACTTCATTTCTGGAGGTTGGGAGGAGGATTTCACTGGTGTTCCTTGCAAGCCATATCATTGAGCAACTTGGAGGACGTAGGGCATATTGGAGGCTGAATTTGGGAGGTTAGATTCAAACCAAACCCTTTCTGGGTTTTTGTGGGTTTTGGCCAAGGAGCTTGGGGCTAAAGTTTCAATGTTTTCTAAGCACCGGAGACGAAATTTCTTGCAACCAACAGTGTAGTTTTCTGGGGACAGCACAAAGCATTAGAGGAGCAGTCATTTCCAGCTTATAATTAGTGTTTTATCACCTGGGTTCTATCACGCTTGCCCTTGAGGCAAGCCCAGGTGCATTTCTCCATACTATTGTACTTGCTCCATTCATTAATAAAATGGCTCAATTGGTTCTCACTTCTGGAGTTTTATGAGCATTTGTTGATTGTTTCAATTTTTTTTGTTGTAAATTGATTTTGCTTTTGCATATCATTGTTTATTTAAGTTTGGAACTATGTTACTTGGGAGCGGAAGCGAGAGCGGGGAGCGGGAGAGAAAATGGGAGCGAGAGCGACCATTTTCAAAATCTCTTGGTTTGGGAGTGAATCCTGGAGCGATTTTTTAAAAATATATATATTTTTTTTATTTTTTTATTTTTGATACATATATGTCAACAAAAACATGTAGAATGATGAATTAGATAAAAAAAAAAAAAAAAAAAAAAAAAAAAAAAAAAAAAACATAGATTGAAGTTTGAACCATATAACAACAATCATCTAGAAGTTATAATCTTCATCAACCACGTCCGCAAGTTAGTAACATAGTAACATACAACATATTGAGTCTCATGATTCATCAATCTTAAAGTTTCAAGCTTTCAAAATTCAATATATAACATTTATCATCATTGATCACCAAAGTTGTACTTGTAAGCTAAGTGTAACCATTACAACAAATAATATCTAACATGAAATGAAATGTTTTAAAATGAAATGAAATGAAACAACTTTCATGAAGCATCATATTCATAATTCATTACTAATGAGTTATAATTGCCAAATTCAAACTTAAATTGTCATATATTGTTTAAATAAATATCATAATAAATATGAAAGAGTCAATAGTTATAAAAGCTACTAGAAACTAGAAAAGAGAAGTAAATATATTATCTATTTCTTATGCTTGGGCCTCTTGCCACCACGAGAAATGTCTAATTTTTTAGTCTTGTTGCAAAATCAGGATCTTTGTCATTAATATCACCCTCCAAGCATTAATATCCAAAGGTATCTTTGTCATTACCTTTGTATCTGTATAGGGATCTTTGTCATTAATATCACCCTCTAAGCATTAACATAAGATAGAAAAAGCATAGCATGTCAAGTCAAGATTTTGTTTGAGTGATGCATATATTTTTAGGAGGGTCATGATAGAGGAGTTCGACAACCAATGTCACTAACATCAAGGTACATAGAGGGATTGGTGCTCTTGATTAAATACGAGTTCCATACCCTAATACATGACAAAATTCAATGGAAACATTGCAATCCCCCAAGCCTGAAATCCTGAAAAACTGATAAGTCTGCTGGATTTTGAATGAAATCTAAAATTCTACTTTCTCCATATGAAATCCAATGAGGACGAAACCACTCTCAAACATCCTGAGTCATTTCATGGTAATGTTAAAAATTTAAGTAAAAGGATGAAAATGAAGATTAAGAAGAATGTCACTTTTACTTTATCAATACTAGGGACTAGACTTGATCATTAAGCTGCCCCACTCAAAAACTATTTGTTTCTTTCAAAACAAATTGCATTTCGAACATTACTACAAAAAAAAAAATGCAAAAAAGGCAAAACGCTCCCGAAAAGGCAGGGAGCGAAAAAAATTTTAGGAAGCGCACTCCCGAGTCGCTCCCGCCCGGAGCGTAGATTGGGAGCGAGAGCGAGGGGGGGGCACTCCCCCGCAACATAGGTTTGGAACATTAAAGGGCTACCATTAGGTCAAGGGCAACAATGGAGCAATAGCCCACTGTCACCTCAGCTAAGGCTCCCTACTCTTTACGACCTTTCACCAATGGGAGGAGACCCGTTATAATAAGGATCACGAAATTGAATGGATCAATGATAGGATGAGAGGTGATCCTAAAAGCCTATTCACAAGAGAGGCTCAAATATATGGCTTGCTTGCCTTGAAAGCAAGATGAAAGGCTCTCTAGGAAGGGCTTAGGGGAATTCTAAGAGCTAGGGTTTGAGTATATGACTTGTCAAGAAGATTCTTAGCTCCTAAAATCCTTGTGGAAACTTGGCTTCCAAGTGGTCTTTGTGAAATTGGCTTCAATAAGTTGTGGGACCACATGGGACCAAGTGGACCCTAGGTTAGGTCAAGGGGATAGGATTTAGCAACCAATGATATGCTTGACCTAATTAGGGAGGGGAAAGGGATCAAGGAATGAATTTTCAATGAAAGGCAATGCAAGGATCCCAGTGAGATTTCTAGCCTAAGGGAAACCAAGGGCAAGAATTGGTCTTCGAGCTAGGGCTTTCGATATCTCAAGATCCCACAATTGGAATCTCGTGAAATTTGAAGGACTTCTTGAGCACACACCGCAGTTGTGGACCAAAAATCGAATTATTTGGATGGCTAGATTGTGAGATAATTGATGCCCTAGGTGACCCAGAGGACTAGACCTAGAGAAGAGGAGGGGAGAAGGGAAATAGGTTTAGGTGATCACCTTATGGTGGAGCAGTGCCTAATCCTTTGGGGAGATTTGGAGTCAAGAGTAATTATTGTTGACGAATCTAGGGCAATTAGATTAATAAGATTCTACTTGACTTAATAACTATTTGTGAGGCATTTTAATTTTCTTATTAAAACAATCTTCTCTTTGACATTATTAGAGTGTGTGTTTCTTATTTCATCAAATAGCTACCAAAAAACAAAGAGACAAGAACACAAGATGTTGGCATTCTGCCAGGGCCAAAATCTCTCCCTCTTGGAGAGGAAAACCCGCACATAATTCTTCTTATAAAGATTCCAATTTACGAACACCAAGACCATGACCCTTGACATGTTATGCCACTCCAAAACCAAGACACCAATCTTCTTCTTTGTCACTACTGAGATCATCATCAATGTTGCACCATTAAGGTCATCACTTACTGCATCACTGAGGTCATTATTGTTGCACCATTGTTATTCCTTCACCTAGATCATTTCTACATTCTTCTCTGTTATCATCACCATGTCTTCATCGATGCACTGAGGTCTTCATCATGCCCTTGTCTTCACTAATATCATTATGTCGAGGTCATAACTATGTACAGTATGTTGAGAGAGCATTGTTGTGGGATTACTATTATGTCGAGACAGTGATCAGTGTATCATCTTCATCTTCTTCATAACAAACATACCGAGACAGTGATCAACACTAAGGTCTATGTCATTACATCTATAACGAGATTGTGACTGTGGTCTTTCCTTGCACCCTAGACTGTCACCACCAAGGAGGAGAAGATTGTAATTTGCTTACTGAAATTATACCCAAAATAGCAGGGGTATCTGAGATGTGTCCTCCTGTAATGCGAGGTTCAAATTCTTGTACCCATCCGAGAGGATCTAAGGTCCTGTACTTACCCGAAGTTTCAGAGATCCGAGACACTGTTTTGCTGCCTTGATCCGAGATTCTTGTACCTCCTGCACCCATCCAAAGTTCAAAAAAAAATCTGAAATCCTTCTTTTCTATGGTGACCCTAACTGCGTATATATATATATATGTGTGTGTGTGTGTGTTGATTTTTGGTAGCATCGAATGTGCTCTAGCCATGAAAATTGGTGGAGAAGCTAAGGCACATGAGATCTCCAAGACCCGGAAATCGTTTTGGGAAATTCCACTCGGATGGAGAGATATTAAAATAATTAATATTTTTAATGGGGTTCCTAAGTATAAACTTAGGAAAATTAAAAAATTAATGTGTATTAATATAATATGGGTGAGAAAGTTCTAAATAACGAGGATCAAGCCAGATCTAATATTAGCTGTTGATTAGGGACTTAATCTCGGCCGTTGAATCATCAACAGGAAAAGTATAAGAGAAGGCTTGAGGGTCAGTTGGAGACACACCAAGACACTAAAAGAGATCAGTCAGTTCAATTTTTTGGGTAGAGGTTTGCTAAGGAAATCAAACAAGTGATCAATTGCAGTGAGGCGCAATTCGGCAGGAGGCCGAAGAATACATATCAAAGAGGCAGCGAAGTGCCAGAACAGTCAGCACAAAGCCTAGGAGGGTTGACGCAGAGGCTAAGGAGGCCAACGCAGAGGACGCAGAAGCTACAGAGGCAGACGCAGAGGACGCAGAAGCTGACGCAAAAAACTGTAGACGCTGACGCGGACAGCGCAGAGGCTGTAGAGGTTGACGTTGGGTTGAAGAGGCTGTGCTAATGAGTTTTTGTGGGGCAGGCTAAGAGCAGATTAGCTAGGAGAGGGTGACGCAGTTCCAGAGAGGGTGACGCATTTCCAGAGGAGTGCTTGGAACAGCTTTCGTTGTCCAGCACAAGGAAAAGTCAGAGTCACTGTGGGGTTGTTCATTTGGCTGTTGATTTGTTGGAATGTCTGTCTCTAGAGAGAGAGGTTCTACTGCAAAGGAAATTCTCTGAAGGGTGAGCCATTTCTGGCACCCTAGTTGTATTCAGAATCTGCTTAATAATAAAACCCTCTATATGTTGCATCGGTTTTCCCGCATTAGGTTTTTTTGGGGACGATTGTCCAAAAATAACGGTGTCCCTTGTGTTGTCTCAGTTTTTTTCAGTTGTTGATCTGTATATTTGTGAAGGCTGCATTTGTGTTTACTTCGATATTTATGCATTTAAATAACTTGTTAATCCCAAGAACATGTAAGAGATAGTAAACCAGAAAATGCAGTAGGGGTTTCTGATGTGTTAGATTCAGAAATTTTCACATGGTATCAGAGCGATTGCAAATCAAGGAGGACTAAAGACACCAGCAGAAGAAATCTGAGGATTTGCAGCAGAGAAGTAGTTGTCCCGAGAGACAGCGTTGTTCCAGAGCTGAAGAGGCAAGAGGAGTGATGCAATGCTAAGAGGGTGATGCAGAGGCTCACGCAAAGCCTGCGTCAGCATTCTAAGCCAGGAGAAAGACCAACGTAGAGGCAGAGGGGGGGCAGATCAGGCCTACGCAGTGCCCGGTCATCTTTCTCAGCCAGGAAGGATTGACGCTGAGGCCAGGAGGAGCTGATCCAGCTCTCACTGTGATTGCACAGAGCCTGAAGGGCTCAGATTCTTCAGTTGTCGGGGCTAAGGGAGCTGTGCAGATTGTGATTTGAGGAGCTGGTGGGACGTTGTTTCTATCTGTGCAGAACAGTGTCTAAGGAGACAAAACCAAGGTAGAGGGAAGCACTACCTCGACAAATTTCTAGCCAAGAAATCTAGATCCGAGTTGCAGCAGCAAAGGGGGATTAGAGAGGAGTGATTCGACAGTTGGCAACAGGATTTCCAGGAGGGAAATCAGGACTTAGAGGGAGTTTAGCAGAGATGGCAGTGAACGGATTGAGGGATTAGGACAGATTGGACGGGGTTTCCAATTTTTTCATCTGGAAGGCCAAGATCCTGGAAATTCTGGATAAACATCGCATCAAGGACTATGCCTTGAAAACCGTAGCTGTCCCATTTTACCCTGATGCAAATGAGAAGTATGAGGAGGCCATGACGAAGGTGAAATGCATGATCCTATGTGGGGTCAAGGATCATGTCATACCACATATTGCTGAGAAGAACACAGCAAATGAGATGTGGTAGACGCTGACCACCTTATACCAAGGCTCTTCCGTGCAGCGGAAGATGTTATTAGAGAATCAGTTGAGGTCATATCAGATGCAGAAAGGAGAGGAGATAGATCACTTCCTTCTCAGGTTGCAAGGAATTTGCGACTAGCTTACTTCTGTGGGGTCTACATCGGATCTAGAGTTTATGGTCAAGACTACTCTGAATGCAGTCTCCAAGGACTGGGAGACGTTTGTCCAAAGCATTTTGGGCAGAGCGACTCTTCCCAGTTGGGAGGAGATGTGGGCAGCTCTGTGACAGGAGGAGATTAGGAGGTTGACCAAGGCGGGGAGTAGCAGTAAGGGAGTTTGAGTCAAGAAATAGGAGGGGGAGGATGCGGCTCTATCATCTGCGGGATAGCAAGGGGTTCAGAAGAGGAAGAAGAAAGACATCTCCAAGGTCGAGTGCTTCAACTGTGGAGAGTTGGGACATTATGCATCTCAGTGCCCTAGGAAGAAAGGCAAGGGAGAAGCTTCCAACTCAAAGGAAACTCCAGTAAAGGCGGAGAAGGATGCCGAAACTGATGATAATTGTGCCATGAATTTTCATGCACCTCCAGAAAAGAGGTGGGGTGACATCGAGTTGTAGTCGAGAGGGCTACATGCAGGGGCAGGATCCTTGAGGTGCCCAAACTCTTGGATCACATCCGGCTACAGGAGCCCTTAACGACAATAACATGATGACAAGTGTCGGGGGGAGCAAAGGGTAGTGGAGCAGCAAGGCGGGGCTAGAGTACAGAAGTTTGTAGCAGCGCAGTGCAAGAGGTACAAAGGTGTCTGCAGTAGCGCAGTGGCAGCAAAGGGAGCACAGGATAGCAGCAGAGGTATCTTCAGCATCACGAAGCTTCCAAACTGACCAGGATGTCAGTATTTGGGGGAAGTCAGTTACCTACTTCTCGGTAATTGAGTTGCAGTGCAGCAATTAGCAGTGCCAGTGTTGGGCAGCACGATGCAGCATGTTGAGAGGGAGCTGCAGTACAGATGTAGCAGCGGCAGTGGCAGTGGCAATGTCATGGGCAGCAGTACAGGAAGCAGCAGTGCAATGGATGTGCGGCAGTAGGGCAAGCATCAGCACAGGTACCGATGCGGAGGATCAGTGTGATGTTTCTATGGTGAAGCATTACTAGAGCACATTTCTCGCTAAGAGGAAGTGTTGATTTTTGGTAGCATCGGATGTGCTCTAGCCATGAGAATTGGTGGAGAGGCTAAGGCACATGAGATCACCAAGACCCAGAAATTGTTGGGGAAATTACACCTGGATGGAGAGATATTAAAATAATTAATATTTTTAATGGGGTTCCTAAGTATAAACTTAGGAAAATTAAAATATTAATGTGTTAATATAATATGGGTGAGAAAGTTCTAAATAATGAGGATCAACCCAGATCTAATCTTAGTCGTTGATTAGGGACTTAATCTTGGTCGTTGAATCGTCAACAAGAAAAGTATAAGAGGAGGCTTGAGGGTTAGTTGGAGACACACCAAGACATCAAGAGAGATCATTCAATTCGATTTTTTGGGGTGAGGTTTGTTGAGGAAATCGAACAAGTGATTAGTTGCAGTGAGGGGCAGTTCAGCAGGAGGCCGAAGAATACATATCAGAGAGGCAGCAAAGAGCCGAAAGAGTCAGCAAAAAGCCTAGGAGGGTTGACGCAGAGGCTAAGGAGGCCAGCGCAGAGGATGCAGAAGTTGTAGAGGCAGACGCAGAAGCTGACGCAGAAAGTCGTAGAGGCTGATGCAGACAGCGCAGAGGCTGTAGAGGCTGACATTGGGCTGAAGAGGCTGCGCTGAGGAGTTTTTGTGGGGCAGACTAAGAGCAAATTAGCCAGGAGAGGGTGACGCAGTTCCAGAGGAGTGCTTGGAACAGCTTTCGCCAGCACAAGGAACAGTCAGAGTCATTGTGGGGTTGTTCATCCCGCTGCTAATTTGCCGGAATATCTGTCTCTAGAGAGAAAGGTTCTACTACCAAGGAAATTTTCTGAAGGGTGAGCCATTTCTGGCACCCAAGTTATATTCAGAATTTGCTTGATAATAAAACCCTCTATATGCTGCACCGATTTTCTCACATTGGTTTTTTTCGAGGACGATTGTCCAAAAATAACAATGTCCCTTGTGTTGTCTCAGTTGTTGATCTGTATATTTGTGAAGGTTGCATTTGTGTTTACTTCGATATTTATGCATTTAAATAATTTGTTAATCCCAAGAACAACTAGGATATAGTAAACCAAGAAATGCAGTAGGGGTTTTCGATGTGTTAGATTCAGAAATTTTCACAATATAGTAGTTATGTCTCTGTATTTAAGCCGATGTGACAGTGTGTTGTGTCCATTTATTGAGCCGACATGACTTTCTTTAATTTATTTAATTCAATTTGAGGCTGACATAACTGCTCTCTTTATCATTTTGCTTGCTGCCTTCTTCAAGAGGATTGTGCTTGTCTTGGAGGGTTGTTCTAGACACTAGGTTGACTCATATACATTACACATATGCTCAAGAAGAGCTCTTTACACAAAAATAATATTTATTTTTCTTGACAAGTACAAATATCAAAATTACATTTGTAAGTACCGAACCTAGTTACACTTTCTTCAACACTCCTTCTTAACTAGGGAGGTATTTATAATGGTACTCGGTCATTCTCAATCTGAAGAATTTTTCATGCGAAGAATCGGATTGTAACCCATTTGTTATAGCATCATAGTAACCAACATCGTTTCCACAACAAGGCCTTGACTGACAGCTCTATCTCTTATCAGATTAGAGCACAATGTTGGTGGGACCAATGACTATAGACACCTTCATCATTGTCTCTCAATGTACATACCCACCCGGGTGTTCACTGAGTATGACCTTCTAGGACTACTCTTATCTTAGGTTCCCAGCCCTCAAATAATATCGGTCCTCTTGCCTACTCTTATCTTGGATGCCCTACACATCCTCAAAGAGCATCGAATGCCAGATGATTACCCAATCCTCCATTCTTTCTTCCCAGGTGAAGACAAGAATGTTGTGTCTATCATGTGTCTACATTTCCATTCATGGCCTTCACCTAGACTTACGATTGTTAGTCCTGGTCTAGTGCATGACACATGAGATAGAAAAACACAACTGTCACTCCTTTTTAATCAGGGGTGATCTAATCCAAGCTCCCTCTTGATCAGGGACCTGTCAGAGCTCCCTCTTAGCTAGGGACTCTTCTATACATCAGCAACTTCTTCTTCGTGGGTCCTTCAACTGCTTGATCAACTTCTCTCCTTGATGTCATGAAAGTTAGTTGAGCTTCTTTCTTGTAGGGCAACAGTCATCGATCACTTTCCTCCTTAGTTCGTCATGTCATTCCTTTCTTCATGGAAAGTGGCCTTCTTCATATCTGGAACCTTCGTCATATGACTACTTCTTTCTCATCATGCTTCTTCCATTCATCACATGAATGCTAGTTGTACTTGTAAGTAGCCCTGCATGAACTTATCCAAATATTATTCAAGAAATAAAATATATCATTAAATCAAATCGTACCTTACTAGGTGGCTCTTCATCATGACATCTTTCTGTAGGTATCAGCATCTTGCATTCATGTTGACACATCTCCCAAAGATATCCATTGTCAAGGGTCTACATATTTTCCATCAAAGTCTTCATATCTTTCCGGGATATTTTCTAGTCAAGTCTTCTTGATCTTTTGGATGTTGATTTCCTTCATCAGGGTTGCATATCTCACGATCTCTTCCTTCCTTACACATTCCATTCCCAAGTGCCTTTTAATCAGAGTTTCTTAGTTGTGATCAGCCACCTCATACTTCATATGAGGACATATTATGTTGATTTCATCTAGTGGGTCTTATGCTTTCCTGCATCCTTTTAGAGGAGGAGATCATTTTTCTCTTGATCATGCTTCTCAAGATAGAAGTAATGATCCATGTTACCTGCAACCATATGACATGACATTATAATTTTCAACACAAGCATACATACCTTAATTTACCTTTAGGTCATCGAGGCTTCTTCTAGCAGCTTCCTTGATTGAAGAGATCTTCAATCCCTTGATCTGCGTCATGTCATCACATCATCATCTGGATTCCATAAGTTGGAATTCTTAGTGAAACACTTGCTTCCAGTCTAGACCAGTGAAACCTACGATGAGGATTCCATCAGAGAATTTTGAGGAACCTATATATCCCCAACTGGCATATGTTTCCTTTTTGACTTGATGTATGATGAGCCTTGTCCTAGATGACTTCTTCCTTTCCTTCAATGTTCACTGACGTTCCCAAGAGTTGTATCCTTCATGTTTTGTTTGTCATGGATTTTGTCCTTCATGATTCCCATGGTGATGTCACGAGCTCTTGTTTCTGATGCTTCCATGATGTTACAATGCATCATTGTCATATCTTATAATAGAAGCTTATGATAGGACCATTTTGTGAGGGATACTATCCCAATCATAGAGATCTATTACTCCCTCTTTCCTTGGCCCTTTTCTTTAGCTTCCTCCATCTATCTGGTGATATGAGCTTCCATAATTTTAGCTATACCTATTCTGCCTTGTTTGAGGACCAAACTTCCCTTTTCTTTCTACACATGATTTAGTCCTTTACCCTTCAATACTTTTGCCATCAACTTGTCTTTCTCTATTTAGCATAGAGACCATAAGTTGTTGAATGAGGTAACCTTCTTATCCCATGGATATTTGTTACCTTGATTATCTGTTAGTGCATTATAGATCAGTGATGGTTATCTTCCTTCCTCGATCTTGTATATGGGACCTTGTGAAGATATCCTACATCCTTTGATACCTTTTCTTCCATGTAGATCAGATTTCATGTGACCTTCTTCATTGCATCTTTAGCGAATGATTTTATCATCTACATCACTTTGATGTCTCTAATATTGCTATGTGAGGGGATCTTTCGTAAGCATCCCTTTCCATAAATTCAAAGGAGACCTATTGATATGTTTAATGACTTCAGCTTCTTAGAGGACTATGACTATCCTCCTTCTTCATGCAAGGAATCTTGATGACCCATCCAACCTATAGATGTCCTTGCAATCATGAAATCATTTAACCAAACTTAATTATTGAATGAAAAGATACTTACTTGTCATGTGAAGATGAAATCTTCACCTTGATTGCTTTGATGATGGTTGAAGAAGATATATGAGGGCTTCTTCTTGGATGACCTTCTTGCAAATGAGAGAGCCTTTCCTCAATAGAAAAGGTTGCTCCTTTTGATGAGGATGATTTGTTGCATTCTCAGATGATCTTCTTCTTGGATAAGGAGATGATCTTTGCTTGATTATAACCTTGAAGATGACAATGCCTTCTCGCCTTTAATATGCTATGCCTTCTTTTGTAGAGTGGATCAGGACTGTTTCAATCTTTTCCAAGATGATGAGATCTTTATTTTGAGGTCCTTTGAGTTACATTGCTTTGTAGAGATCTTGATAGGAGTCTTGGTGGCCTTTTGATGATGACTGTGGAGAATAGGTTCTTGCTATTGTAGACTGCTTCTTTGATCCTTCAATCTTGACAAAACCCTTCAACTTGCTTTGATGTTCTTCTTAAAGCTTGATCCTTGAATGTCTCTTAGCTGCCCTTCTTTTGACTTCATCACCTTAGCTTTGACACCATGTTGAAGAATCTAGGGCAATTAGAATAATAAGATTCTTCTTGACTTGATAACTATTTGTGAGGCATTTTAATTTTCTTATTAGCACAATCTTCTCTTTGACATTATTAGAGTGTGTGTTTCTTATTTCATCAAATAGCTATCAAAAAAAAGAGACAAGAACACAAGATGTTGGCACTCTACCAAAGCCAAAACCTCTCCCTCTTAGAGAGGAAAACCCGCACATAATTCTTCTTATAGAGATTCCAATTGACGAACACCAAGACCATGACCCTTGACATGCTATGCCACTCCAAGACCAAGACACCAATCCTCTTATTTGTCACTACTGAGATCATCATCATTGTTGCACCATTGAGGTCATCACTTACTGCGTCACTGAGGTCATTATTGTTGCACCATTGTTATTCCTTCACCTAGATCATTTCTGCATTCTTCTCTATTATCATCACCATGTCTTCATCGATGCACTGAGGTCTTCATCATGCCCTTGTCTTCAATAAGATCATTATGCCGAGGTCATAACTATGTACAGTATGTTGAGAGAGCATTGTTGTGGGATTATTATTACGTCGAGACAATGATCAGTGTATCATCTTCATCTTCTTCATAACAAACATACCGAGACAGTGATCAGCACTAAGGTCTATGTCATTACATCTATAACGAGATTGTGACTATGGTATTTTCTTTGCATCCTAGACTGTCACCACCAAGGAGGAGAAGACTATATTCTGCTTACTGAAATTATACTCGAAATAGCAGGGGTATCCAAGATGTGTCCTCTTGTAATGCGAGGTTCAGATTCTTGTACCCATCCGAGAGGATTTGAGGTCCTGTACTTACCCAAAGTTTCAGAGATCCCAGACATTGTTCTGCTGCCTTGATCCGAGATTCCTGTACCTCCTGCACCCATCCGAAGTTCATAGAAGAATCTGAAATCATGCTTTTTTGTGGTGACCCTAACTACGTATATATAGTAGTTATATCTCTGTATTTGAGCCAACGTGATAGTGTGAAATGTTGTGTCCATTTATTGAGCCGACATGAGTTTCTTTAATTTATTTAATTCAATTTGAGGCCAACATGACTGCTCTCTTTATCGTTTTTCTTGTTGCCTTCTTCAAGAGGATTGTGCTTGTCTTGGAGGGTTGTTCTAGACACTAGGTTGACTCATATACATTACACATATGCTCAAGAAGAGCTCTTTACACAAGAATAATATTTATTTTTCTTGACAAATACAAAGATCAAAATTACATTTGTAAATACTGAACCTAGTTACACTTTCTTCAACAATTATGACTATGGACATTGAATTTTCTATGTCAAGGAGGCCTCAAAGACAACTTCGCATAGCATTAGGGTAGCAGCAAAAGCAACTTCAAGAACTTTATACTTCGTTTTGCAAAATTGATGGCTTATCAAGATGAATTTCAATGAAGAAGCATCTCTAGGAACATTCATTCATAATACATGGCCCATACATGAAGCATCACTATCTAGAAACCGAATTTCCACAACTTCGCATAAATGGATGCAGTAAATTAGCCCTAGTATAGCGAAATCCCAACAACAATGTATGTGACAAGAATAGAAAAGAAAATAGCATTAAATTGTACTTACATGTATTAAGAGTATATCCAACCATCAATAATTTGCCAATCAAGAAGCTCCAAGACAAGAGAAAATAATCCAAACATCAAAATTCATTCCATGCTCCAAAATTCGTCCTCCAAGAAGGATAGCAAAATTCTCAAGAGAGATACAAGTCCAATCCAAGTGATGATGTTAAAATGAATCCTCATCGCTTCTATTTATACACCTCTAATGAGTTCGATTTAGCTAATTAGGCCTACATTAGCCCCTAGAATAAAAGAATGTATAAGACAACTAACTTTTGGTGACAAGCCCACCAACTAGCTCATAAACAAAAGAATAGGTTTCTCAAGGGGTCGAATGATCAATAATACATGGCATTGGACCTTGTAAGAAGCCTGATTGTAACGACCCAGCTAAATTGATCCATTTTATAAAGTTTTAAACCTTGTAATAAAACCAAATATGATGAAATTTAAACAATAAATGTGTTAAGTTTTATAAATAAAATTTAAATTTATAAACATATATAAGTTAAATTTTATAAAATATATAATTAAACTTTATAATATATATATATTAAATTTACAAAATACATAATTGTACTTTATAATATAAATTTTATATACTATATAATGGAACTTTATGATATATATATAACTTAAAGGTTATAAAGATATATGGCTGAACTTATAAGTATACATATGCTAAGCGTGAAACACAACCTATGCTAGCATACCTAAAATAAAATCATTAAAGGATCCATTAATGGGGGGCGCGTCCAACCAACTGAGAATTTATAGCAGAGCGCCCTTTGCCAGGAAAAGATCTGAGAGTTAAATTGCATGGAGGGCGTGTCAAGTCGGGGGAAGGCGGTGGCTGCAGGTAGGAGGGCGGCCACCGCCAGGCCCGGAGATAAAAGCCAACAGCCTGGATCGAGAAACGGGGGGAAGAAAAACCAGAGAGGGGCAGAGAGGACCAGAAGCAGAATTTCACCAGGAGAAAACCAGGAGAAAATAATTATCTATGGGAAGAGCTTTAAGCCGTCTAAGGTTCTGGGCACGGAGGGACAGAGAGCTTCTGTTGAGCAGCTTTCTGGATTGAGTAGCTAGGTTTGCTCAGTCAGGTTGGGTGGTATTGGTCTCCCGGAGATTGGATCAAAATAGCCACGGCATCACCAGCAGCAGATTCACCAGTTCAGTAGCAGAATCAGCAGCAGTTAAGGTAAGTACAAATTAATTCTTCAGGCTTCTGTATTTCAGATTTTAGTTACTGTGTGTGAATGGTTATTACAGATGGTATCAGAGCCAGTTTTAAACTCTGCGGTACCTTATTGGCCCTACACCTGTAAACACGCTCTTAAGGTTTATGATTCTGTTCTGTTTTAGAAAGAAAACATTTTCGTAGAAACAAATTCCAGACTCAGATGCAACAGTCTCAGGGTCTGTATCGAACTGAGTTACAGAGGGAACTTGAAATCTCAATTTCCTGCAATTTCTCATCACGGCCCTTACAAATCCGTATCTGGCATCAATTCCGTACCCTTTTGTTGTCCCGGCAGCTTCTGTTTGATGTTAGCAACCATACCTGGCTTCCGACTGTACGAAAGCAGGGACCGGAATATTTCAAATAACCGGGAGCCGAAAAATCGAGTCGACAGTCGGCATTCAATAAATCCTCCCCGTGGTTCGGAAAGGGAATGACAGGGGCCCTCGAATTTTGCACTTAAAGTAGTAAATTTGCAGAGACTTAAATTAGCCTTGCAAACGCCGCTATGTTCCGTGTCTGTAAAGCTTCAATGGGTAGAATTTTCAACAGACAGCAAAAGATTCAATGGCAATTATCAGTCGACGTTGTCTGGTTGAGAAGTCCTGAGAATGTAAACGACATCGCCGTTGCTGGGGATCGAACCCGGGTCACCCGCGTGTTAAATCATGCACTCTCTTCGTCGAATGTCTATATTTGCCGTTGCCTGAGAAATTCTCATAATCTTTCCTTCAGATTAGAGCCTATTCACCAAAGTTGTTACGTTAAAACCTAATGTGGTCGCGTAAACCGTTGTCAGATCAAGCCCGACGCGGGTATAAGGCGGTGATTCCATCCGTATGCAGGAATTATTTAAATCAGTTGCATATATATTATGACCTTAGGATAGGATAGATAGCGCATAAATGAAAGAAACTATAGAAATAAAATGAATAATTTAGTTCAAACTTGGTAACATCGAATTTAAAGTTTAAAGTTTTTAGCGCAAGGCTCTTAAGCTTGTGGTCGTGGGTTCGAGCCCCACGGTGGGCGTCCGGAGGAAGGCATCAACGGTTCTCCGATTATCTGTTTAAAAGCTTTCTTTATAATGTAGAAATACATCCTCTTCCTTTTTTTTGCGCGCAGTCAGTATAAACGTCTTTCCAAGCCACAATGTAATGTGGGGAAAGGGAGCTCCTGTACGCGCACGCGTGTCATTGTTAGTTAACATTAAATGTCAACTGGCCGCCGCTTATGATTTACTTTATTCATTGCAGTCGTAAAAGATCGTTTTACCTTGAATATTAGGAGATTCATC
Source organism: Pinus tabuliformis (assembly GCA_031772625.1). Lineage (NCBI taxonomy): Eukaryota > Viridiplantae > Streptophyta > Pinopsida > Pinales > Pinaceae > Pinus > Pinus tabuliformis. The sequence continues at coordinate 207,853,249 of CM062804.1, forward strand.
TTTGCTAGAGTCAATATGTCATTTTATACGGTCACAAAACAAGAACCCCTCACACGCCCTACATCTACTAGTTTATCAGAACAAGATATCATTACATTGACGTTGACAAATTTATTTTCGTGGGATACACACATGACAGTTAATGAGTAATTCAGTTGTATCAAACTACAGGAGCACATTGATCGCTGACAACCAACAAAGCATACTCTAAAATTCCTTTTATGCTTCAATTAACTGAATTTTTATCATCCAAGGAAATTAATAACACTGTTTTCTTTATTTTTTTAAATTATACCCAGGAATGAATAGTGAGAATTGGATAAAGGCAACCACCTGTTGAACAGAGTTCATGCCTTGAGGCTTTTTCTTCCTCATGCCTTGTATAGCTGTGCGCGAATGGTTAAAAATCGATTAGTATATATATTGGAATCAACTATTAAAAGAAAAAACATTTTCAAGTATGCCATTGTTTTTGAAATACTATTCTTTATATTCAGCGAAAAGTTGTTTGTGAGTTTCTTTATCATCTTATCATGTCAATTCAACTTGGGTTGTCATCATCACATCCTTTTCTGGCCTGTTTCAGGTGAATTTTAGTTGTAGTTCTTGTGATTGAACACATTCACCAAAAAATTCCCTTTATCTCTATCTTCTGCATGCAGCTCTCTTCATTTTGCTTCTATCAGCACTGTTTTTCAAGTCAATTTATGAGATGTGATCAATGTTATCCTCTCACTTGAAATGCTGGAAGTACCCTGTTTAACTGACTACTCACATAGGAATGGAAGAAAACCAATCATGTAAAAATTATATAGTTTATGTTATCTAATTAATTTTGTGACTATATATAAACAGTTTTAAAATCATTAACCTTTTATTTCCATACAAATTATTTAGAATATTTCAGCGAGAAGTTGGATTTGTTCCACAGGTTTGGAGTCTAGTATATATATATACTTTCCAAAACCTCAATTAGAGAACGAAATTGTACTAAATACATCCTTGGACGGGACCATTTTCACAGAACTGGTTCTCGAAATCATAAATCATTGTTGTCCTCCGCTTAAAATCCAATCTACTTTTATGATTCACTGATGAACTTTGCCTCTTCTAGATTTTAATCAGGACATGTCTATGGTAAATTTTACGGCTAAAGGTCAAACGAATATGGAAACAACACAACCCTTCTTTTGGATTAAATCCATATCCAAGTAATATATTCGGGAGATAGATATATATGACCGCCTTAAATGTAATAGTCAGATTGGGGGGGTATGACAAGTATGTTACCAATGAACATTATAAACGAGACATCTAACATTTTCATTTTGTGAATGTTATTAGGTAAATAAACTTTAGATGTCTTACCTTAGGAGCTAATAAACATACACTTCTGCATTATTCATATTAGGATAGAATACCCTGCATTAGGACAAGGAGGTCGCGAGACCACCCTCCTTGACCTCGATACCAGTAAGATCCGCCTAGCGGGTAAAAATAGCAAAACTATACCCGTTTATAAATGTGATGTTGCAAAGAAAGTTGTGTGTTAAAATTCGGTTATCCACCTCAAATTTTTTATATATATATAAATTTTATTGTGTGTTCAGGGACCATTACCATGGTAAGGACGTATGAGCGACGATGACGTGACCAGGCAACATCATCACCATTAATGCCGCCACCGTCGCCATCATCATCCCCATCACCTTCGTCACCACCAAGACCACCGTCAACATCAAACGCTCCAACGCCAGAGTTGACTGTGATAATGAACTCTTTGGAAGCCTTATTGGAGACATTAAAGGAATCAGCTAAGGCTAAAAACAAAGAGGAATTTCAGCATGTAGCCACCAGTTCAGCGGAACCAAATAATTTGGAGCCCAGAGGATCGAGAGAAGACATCTCTAGAGAGCTTCAGAAAATTAGACTCCCAGAATTTTCGGGAGGTCGAGCTGGTGAACGCACTGAGGCATGGTTGGAAGGGATGAACCGGTGCTTTAGGTTAAGAGAATATTCGCCTTCAGCAAAAACAAAGATTGTCGTGTTTCAACTAAAGGAAAGTGCCTTGATTTGGTGGGGAAATCTGGAAAAGCAGCTGCACCTTACATCGGATAATGTTCCTTGGGAACTATTTGAGGAAAGGTTCCGTGCAAAGTATTTACCTCCATACTTTCAACAACAGCAAGCCAGAGCCTTTCATACACTAATTCAGGGAAGTAAAACGGTGAAAGAGTACGAAATAAGGTTTATGGAGCTGGTAAAATACATTCACTACTTAGACTCTGATGAACGTCAAGCTGAACGCTTCATATTTGGGCTAAATCCTCGCATCAGAGCCTTGGTAAGTATGTGGAAACCATCATCTGTAGCCGAGGCAGTCGAATGTGGCCGTTATGCAGAAGAGCACCTTGGAATCAAAAAGAATATGGGGCTAGCAGGGCCTTTACAATCAGGATTTCCAGGGAAGGCTCCCCGGAACTTTTTCAGAGGAGGTAGCTTGAGGCCACCTTACGGTAACAGGTTTACCCCAAGTATGGGGACAAGAGTTCCCATGGCTGTAAACACTATAGCCGCGGAATCGTCCAACACCAGACCATGGGCATCGCGAGGGACTACCGGTAGAGGAAGGAGTGCGAGAGGAATCAACATGGGAGGACGCGGCTCGTTCTCTAGAAATTCTCACCTTGATTCAAGAGGATCAGCGCAACTCAATTGTTGGGGATGTGGGGGGCCGCATTTCCAGCGTAACTGCCCAGAAGCTTCATCGAATATATTGCATAAGACTGGGATGGAGCCGGTATCAGCCAATCGAAGTAATCATAGAATTCATGCAGTAGTCAACCACGATCAAGCCGCCCATCAATCCACTGTAGTGGAATCTTCAGGTATTATCAATGGCATAAAACTCAAAATCTTATTTGATACTGGTGCCACAGATAGTTTCATTTCGTCATATGCATTAAACAAATGTGGGTTGGCAGCTCGTAGACAAAATGATTTCCACCAAGTGGAAATGGCCTCAGGGGAACTCCAAACCGTGGGCTTGAGTGTGGATCAATGCAAAATTGACCTAGGGGTCTGTTCAACTAAACTAAAAGTCTATGTCACAGCCTTAGGAACGTATGATCTTATCATAGGTATGGATTGGCTGGAAGCTCACCAAGCTTGGGTGGACTGTTATGGAAAAAGGATTCTAGGCATAAACGACGAGGGAGAAGTAATCCAAATTCAAGGAATCAAGAGGGAAGTTTCTTTACACTACATTTCGGCAATGCAGGTGAAGCGTTGTTTAAGAAAGGGTTGTCAGGCTTATGCAATTCACGAAGTAAGCCAGGAAAAGGGGCCATCCTTAGAACAATATCCGGTGTTAGCCGAGTTCCCGGATGTATTTCCAAAGGAACTACCTGGATTACCCCCGGTAAGAGAATTGGATCTCACTATTGAATTAAAGCCAGGTACCCAACCGATCTCTAAAACGCCTTATAGAATGACAGCTCCAGAACTTCAGGAATTGCAAATCCAGTTGAAGGAACTACTCGATATAGGGCTTATCCGGCCCAGTACCTCACCTTGGGGCGCTCCTGTAATTTTTGTGAAGAAGAAAGATGGATCCTTAAGATTATGCATAGACTATCGAGACTTGAATCGAGCTACAATAAAGAATCAATACCCTATGCCGCGAATCGATGATCTTTTCGATCAAATGAAAGGAGCTGCTGTCTTTTCAAAAATTGACCTTCGATCAGGGTATCATCAGCTAAGGATTTCTGAAAGTGATATCTCTAAGACTGCATTCCGGACACGTTTTGGGCACTATGAATTTACTGTGGTACCATTTGGGTTAACAAATGCGCCAGCCGTATTCATGAATCTTATGAACAGTGTTTTCCGTCAGTATCTTGATAAATTTGTACAAGTCTTTTTAGATGATATTCTCATCTATTCCAAGAATGAAGAAGAGCATGAAGAGCATTTGCGGATAGTATTGTCCTGCCTTAGAGAACGTCAGTTATATGGAAAACTGTCCAAGTGTTTTTTCTTTCAGGAAAAGATTCATTATTTGGGTCACATCATATCAGGTGAAGGGATTTCAGTAGATCCTGAGAAGGTAAAAGCGATCATGGAATGGCCAATACCGAAAAATGCACATGAGATACAAAGCTTTATGGGTTTAGCAGGTTATTACCGGAGATTTGTGGAGGGATTCTCCAAAATCGCAAAGCCAATCACAACCCTTCAGCGTAAAGGTGTTAAGTATGAGTGGACCGAGGAATGTAATAAAGCATTCTCTGAACTCAAAAGACTACTCACCAGTGCACCAATCCTAAGAGTCCCTGATATGGGCAAAGACTTCACGGTATGTACTGATGCATCCAAGCAAGGGCTGGGTGCAGTGTTGATGCAGGATAAGGGAGTGATAGCTTATGCTTCCAGAAAGCTAAAACCTCATGAAGAACTCTATGCTACTCACGATTTAGAATTGGCCGCTGTAATGCTAGCTTTAAAGATCTGGAGACACTATCTGGTGGGACGAAATTTTGCACTTAAAAGCGACCATCAAAGTCTCCAATATTTGTTCACCCAAAGAGACTTAAATGCCAGGCAAAGACGATGGAGTGAATTCCTAAGTGAATATGACTTCGGAATATCATATATTAAGGGAAAAGAAAATGTCGTAGCCGATACCTTAAGCACGAGACCCCGGATATTTTCTCTCATACCCATTAAAGTGGACTTAAGACAACGAGTACTGGATCGTCTTATAAAAGACAGCTGGTATTTAAAGGTGAGGGCAAGTCTTGAGGGAATTAAGGCAAAAGAATCTAAATTTGAAGGTTATGAATTAGAAAACGATGGGATCCTACGGTTCCATGGAAGGATGTACATTCCTGATGATAAAGATCTTCGGGATACCATCCTTGGGGAAGCTCACAAAGCAGTATATTGTGCTCATCCTGGAGTAGGGAAAATGTATGCGGATACCAAGAAACTCTTCTTTTGGGCAGGCATGAAGCGTGATATCGCTCAATTTGTTGCAAAATGTTTGGAATGTCAGCAAGTAAAGGCAGATCATCATCACCCAGCGGGCCTCTTACAACCCCACGACATTCCTATGTCTAAATGGGAGACCATTTCTATGGATTTTATCACTGGACTACCTCTTACTTCTCAAAGACACAATGCCATTCTGGTAGTGGTGGATAAATTAACAAAGAGCGCCCATTTCATTCCGGTAAGAGATACTTATGATGTTGCTGACGTAGCTAAAGTATTCATAAATGAAATCATCAGATTTCATGGAGTACCTAAGAAGATTATATCCGATAGAGATTCGCGATTCACTTCCAGATTCTGGACGTGCATGCAGACAGCCTTAGGTACTCAGCTAAATTTAAGCACTGCTTACCACCCTGAGACTGATGGGCAAACTGAAAGAGTAAATCAAGTACTTGAAGACATGTTGCGAATGTATGTAATGGATCAGCAATCACACTGGGAAAAGTATTTACCCTTAGTCGAATTCGCATACAACAACAGTTACCACAGTTCGATTGGAATGCCTCCATTTGAAGCTTTATATGGCAGACCTTGCAGAACACTGTTAAGTTGGGACAGGTTAGAAGATCGAGTGATAATAGGACCAGAATTAATTCAGGACATGGAAGCGCAGGTCAGACAGATTAGACAACGATTAAAGGAAGCCCAGGATAGACAAGAGTTATGCTGATGCTCACCGAACTGATAGGAGGTATGAAGTAGGGGACCAGGTCTTCGTCCGCATCAAACCAAATAAAAGTACTATTCGATTCGGAAAAGGGACAAAGTTGTCACCCCGATTTATAGGACCGTTTAAAGTCGTGGAAAGAGTTGGACCTGTTGCCTATCGTCTTGCCCTGCCACCTCACCTGCATAGAATTCATAATGTATTTCATGTTTCTGTATTAAGACATTATGTAGCTGATCTATCTCATAACATCCAGTGGAAAGAATTGCAAGTATCGGACGAGGGAGTCATAACGGTCGAACCATTACGTATACTGGAACGTAGAGTTCGACAGTTGAGGAACCGTCTGGTGGACCAAGTTAAGGTCCAATGGGACAAGTATAGTCCTGGATCAGCAACTTGGGAGAATACAGAGGACATATGTCAGAGATACCCTAATTTATGTCCATTTTGAAGAACTTTACACTATGTTTAGTATATATCTACTTCACTACAATCAGGGACTCAAAAACATTTTGAATGATTATGGATAAACATGAAATTTTGTGGCATAATATATGTTTAAATTCCTGCTGGTACATGGATACCAAAATAATATGTGTTTAATTCCTGCTGGTACATGGATACCAAAACAATATATGTGATTTATTTTTCTAAATTATGAATGTTGAAGTAAAGTTAAGACAGTTGAATAAGTTTTCTTCTGATAAAAATTAAGCTATTGTAGATCTGATTTATTTTATTTTAGTATGATCAATGGGATAGAAATCAGGAAGTGAATACATTCTAGATGAACGCCAAAAGACGTGCTTGGAATATGGCAAAATATGTTATGCTGTAGTGACATATGTAAATAATACATGAGTTATTTTGAACATGCTGATGCACATTTTACAAATGCATGGGTAAGTGTATGATTGCAGATAAATGATCCAATTTCCGAGATGACCACGTGATGACAGAACCTCAGAACAATTAAAGCTCAAAGTGATCCTATGATAGGGTAGTAGCCCTAATTCTACTGGGAGGGATGGAGGTGTTACCCACCGTTTATCCTCCGAACCCTGGAGTCATGGGAGGACTGTGCGAGTCACGCTCCCCTAGACGTGTGATGATGACTGCCGGATGCCTACTGGGAATCAGGTCGGTATAACCGACGCTGTCACCTTAGTGTTTATGAATGGTTAGGTCAGTAAAATTGACGCCATGGCATACTCCAGTAGAGGACGGATAGGATGGCAGCATAAGAGATTAGGGAGGATAGGATGATTTTGAATAGCTTGGGGACCGAGATAGAAAAGGTCATGTCCATTAAAACCTTGAACTTAAAACTCTAAACTTCGGGACGAAGTTCTCAGAAGGGGGGGTGTATGTAACGACCCAGCTAAATTGATCCATTTTATAAAGTTTTAAACCTTATAATAAAACCAAATATGATGAAATTTAAACAATAAATGTGTTAAGTTTTATAAATAAAATTTAAATTTATAAACATATATAAGTTAAATTTTATAAAATATATAATTAAACTTTATAATATATATATATTAAATTTACAAAATACATAATTGTACTTTATAATATAAATTTTATATACTATATAATGGAACTTTATGATATATATATAACTTAAAGGTTATAAAGATATATGGCTGAACTTATAAGTATACATATGCTAAGCGTGAAACACAACCTATGCTAGCATACCTAAAATAAAATCATTAAAGGATCCATTAATGGGGGGCGCGTCCAACCGACTGAGAATTTATAGCAGAGCGCCCTTTGCCAGGAAAAGATCTGAGAGTTAAATTGCATGGAGGGCGTGTCAAGTCGGGGGAAGGCGGTGGCTGCAGGTAGGAGGGCGGCCACCGCCAGGCCCGGAGATAAAAGCCAGCAGCCTGGATCGAGAAAGGGGGGGAGAAAAACCAGAGAGGTGCAGAGAGGACCGGAAGCAGAATTTCACCAGGAGAAAACCAGGAGAAGATAATTATCTATGGGAAGAGCTTTAAGCCGTCTGAGGTTCTGGGCACGGAGGGACAGAGAGCTTTTGTTGAGCAGCTTTCTGGATTGAGCAGCTAGGTTTGCTCAGTCAGGTTGGGTGGTATTGGTCTCCCGGAGATTGGATCAAAATAGCCACGGCATCACCAGCAGCAGATTCACCAGTTCAGTAGCAGAATCAGCAGCAGTTAAGGTAAGTACAAATTAATTCTTCAGGCTTCTGTATTTCAGATTTTAGTTACTGTGTGTGAATGGTTATTACACTGATGAAGTCCATAAGTGCCACAATGATGAATAGGACTCCCAAAAGTAGTGGACAAGGGGTTGGCCCCTTGTTCTCCAAATAATAAACTTGTGGTGCTCGCAATGGGTGTGAGGGCACACAAGTAACCTCATGGGTCTCCGACTAGATCAAAGATGCATGTATACCATCTGTAAGGGCTCAGATGATAGTGTAAGTGATGCCACATCAGCATACAAGTCCTAGGTCATCTGCCAAGTGCATGGTACAACTATGGGTCCGGCTAGACATGGTGAATCAAGTGCATCTTCCTCGTTCAATAGGTGAATCTCGAGCAATCTCTGAACATCTCTGGGGATCCTAGAGTGTTGTCTACTGTTGTGAAGGCCCATGGGTCTCTACACACACCCTACATGTGCCAATGTAGCCCTTTGGAGGGTTGGGACCCCATATAGGGAGACCAAACCCAAAATGGAGACCATCTGCAATCCTGCATAAGATCCAATGTGTACCCTCGCCTTCCAGTACAACAAGTCATCAAAATAAATCGAGTTAAAGAGCTTACAAACCATGGACAACAGGTGGGCACTTCATAATGGCATGCCTTTCCATAGTGGGCTTTGGCATGTGCTAATGTCTCCAAGCTCCAAATGGGGTTAACCAAGTATCCTATTAGGTGATTTCTACCTTTAAAAGGGATAGTATGTCCAAGGTACATCCTTCAAAGTGGTGGCATGTGATAAAGAGATGAATGGAGTAGGTAATAAAAGGGGCAGCCGTGGGCCACATGCTGGGGTACAAAGGTAGCTAATAAAAGGGAAACCCACACTTGGGTATATAATGTATAGGAGGGAGCAATTGTGGTGTATGAGGTGCCCTGACCTTGATTTTTCCACCCTTCTTTATATGTCTTTTTCCTTTTATGAATTTTCTTTGATTAACTACTCGGGGCTCAAGGGATAAGAGCATGATGTATAAGGTATAGCAATGGATATCCCCTTTAAGGTAGGGTGTTTCATTATCCACCGAGGGTTGAGACAATCATGGGTTCCTGAATGATAAAGGAGACTCATCTAGGGCCTATAGGAACCAGGGTGATGGCCATGATACTGGGGTAGAGCTCATGTATTGGCTTTTGCCCACGTGCTAAATGTGTTTGTCCCGACTATCTTTTGCATGTTATGGTATATTTTTCTGTTGAATGTGGCCAATTATGCTTTTACTTTTCTTTTTAGCTACATCAACCTACGGGACATCATTCCAGGCCCAACCCAAGGTGTGGGCAGGGGTTGGGGGAAGGCTAACCCTATGTGGACCCAGTGGAGGAATGTGGACCCAGGTAGGAGGAATGATGAATGCAGTTATAATGAGTGGAAGGGGAGTGATATATGTGAATGAGGGAATGGGACCATGCAACCAAAATCAGGGTTTCCCATGTAGTACCATCCTTAAAGCCCAAAGGTCAGTAAAAGAGATCCCACGGGACTAGGGTCCAAGGTTAACATCCAAAAGAGGTCTAGGGGACAAGACCACAAGCCTAGCCCACTCTTTCCCCCGAATCCGCCCATTAATCCATTCCCGGAAGTATCCATGATAAGAAAACTACAATACTCAATTACCGAATGACAAGGCATACCTTTAAGTTCGAGAGGCCCACCTTCAAACATATGATCATGACAGATGGATGAGGGACCACATGGCTGGCTCAGGTGGCGGCGAAATGGCACAACGAGCTAGTTGGTGGCTGCAAGGGGTTGTTGGCTACCGGTTGACGACCATCTTGGAGAAAAAAATTCTCTTAAGGATATCACCCACAAAATGGTGGGTAACAGGTCCAACTTGTGTTTAAACTTTATTGCTTTCTATTTTGGATAATGTAGCATTTTATCACTATTAAATTTTGATGGCCGTGCCCAACTGATTTTGACTAACAAGGTTTTTGTGCCTTTCATCTCTTGCTCATGGTGGCTGTCTTGTGGCTCTTTTCAGTCAAATGTAATTGTTTTATATATTAATGGAAATATGAAGCATTTTATCAAGAGAAAATCCATTTAATGCAACAACAAGAGGGTTTCCACCAATATGCATGGAAAGTCAATTTGTCACAGACATGAGAAATGAGAATCGATGTTCAATACCACCTCTTTTGTAGATCAATCAACTTCACACTAATTCCTTCTTCTATAAAGTTGGGCTAGGAATATTTGTTACTCTTTGAAATATGAATAGAATTAACCTTAACAAACTGGTAGGTAACATAGAATTTGTCATGTTTAAAAATAGATGTCATTCTCTCACTAGAAAATTATGAATCCCCTAAACAACCTCTCACTTTCGAGCCTCAGATTGCCATCACCTTCTTTCTTTTAAGGAAGAATCTGATTGGACTTCCCTAGCTGATCAATTAACTGGGCAATCCTTTTCAGTTCCTTTTTTCTGAAGAATCTTAGCAGCCACTCAAAAATCCTCCCCTCATTTTTTGTGCCTTCCTTAATAAAACCAGATTACAGGGTAGACTGAAAATTATTTCTTTTGAATATATTTTCTGTGCTAAAGCCACAAATACTTCGTTTCCCCTTACAATTGTGATCAAATGCTAAAAAGAAACTCTGTTAAATGCCTCCATTTCTTGAATTTTAAGAAACTAAATATAGTTGTTTTGATGGAAAAAAATCAAGTCTCTCAAATTCCATGTTGCATCTCGATTCGCTTGGACTATCTATCTGATTTCTCCACTAATGAGTATAGGGCAAGCTACAAACTGTCAATCAAACTGCTGTTCAATGTATTCTCTTCTTAAAGAACATCTTCTCTCTTAGGGCATAAACAGATTTCTCTCTAGGGTTCATTACTGCCACTGTCCCCATCTGTATGCATGCAGCAAAAACTGTTTTGCAAGCTGTATGTGTCATGTCTACTGCATAAAAGAAATGGTTCACTGATGACTTGACTTTTTTGGCCTGCTCTCCCAAGGACTTGCAAAGACAGATCGATGCCCTATCTAGCTTCTGTGATATTTGGCAATTGACGGTCAACTTGGGTACAAACAAAGTTACAATCTTCAACACATCAAAAAGATCTCTCACTGACTTTCATTTCTGCTTTCAGAGTAGAGAGAGATTTCCATGGACTATACTTAAACGGCAGTCCAATTCATAGGGCCACATTTTAGGCTTTCAGCATGAGTTAGGCCCTCCACGATGACTCGACAAAGGATATGGATCCCTCGCCTTCCTTGAGGGACAATGCTTCCAGAACAAGCTCCAACACATATCATCCAAGATGCACCTCTTGGATAAGAAAATCAAATCCATGGTCCTCTCTAGTTTAAAGATCTAGGGACCAAGTTTGCTTCAAACCAACTGGACAGCACTGAGAGAATCCAAACCTCTTCCTCAAATATTATTTGTGTACACAACCTCTTTTAGGAATCGATGCCCCAAACTAGCAATATGTTAATCAAAGGCCATCACCTCAACCAACACCCCAAGGCACACCCTTGGTTCCCAAAAACTTCTTGGCTTCTTCAATCTATGTCCATCTCTCTAGACCATCTAACCCCTTTCAAATACTCTATGGACATGCCAAGACAGCTCCTGCCATACAAGAGGGAACTAAACTGACCTATCAAAGAGAACATTTACAAACAATACATCCAAACCACCTGGATTGCACCTCCATAGGGTCTCAACAAAAAGATGGCTTTCTATTTAGAGCACTCTTTGGAACTATACACGCAAACACTAGATACATGCCCTCAATATCCCCTTGGGTCACTGCTGGGTGGGTCTTCACAAACTCCAGGTTGATGCTCGAACAAAATCACCTACCTTTACAACTTACAAGAGCTAAAGATGGAGGTACATCTCAGCTTCGAGTAACCCTTATACTACAAAAATAGAGGTAGATATTATTACCTATTTCGAGACTCAAGGGGATCTCTTTCCACCTTTAGATAACCCAACCAAAGAGGCCGTAATCTTTACATGAGAGAGATGTTTGAGCATATATCTCAATCTTTGGTCCCACCTCAGCTAGAGGCCCACAAGGGGATCACTTTATATTTCTCAGTTGCCCTATCCAATTGAAGCAACAAACAATAAGCAAAGGCCTAAGATACCTGAGAACTCAGATTAGTGAGACAACTCCTATGATATACCAAGACAGCTCCTATTGTACAAGAGGGGCTTGAGCCTTGAATTGACTTATAAAAGATAACTTTTACAAACAATACATCCAAACCACCTGGATTGCATCTCCTTAGGGTCTCGGCCAAAACATTGCTTTATATCTAAAGCACTATTTGGAGCTATACATGTAAACACTAGATGCATTCCCTCATTATCCCCTTGAGTCACTGTTGGGTGGGTCCTCACAAACTCCAGGTAGAACCAATCACTGCCTCCCATACTTCAGAATCTATTACCTTTACAGGAGCTTAAGATGGAGATACATCTCATTTTCCAGTGACCCTTACATTACAAGCATAGAGGTAGATATTATTACCCATTTCAAGACTCGAGCGGGTCTCTTTCTACCTTCAGTTATCCCAATCAGAGATGCCTCGATCTCTTCGTGAGAGAGGTGTTTGGGCATAGATCTCAATCTTTGGTCCCACCTCAGTTGGTGGCCCACACGGGGATCACTTCATATTTCTTGGTTGCCCTATCCAATCGAAGCAACAGACAACAAGCAAAGACCTAAGATACCTTAGAGCTCAAATCAATGAGACCTTGTAATATCTCAGCCTCCCCAAAGGGTGGGCAACTGCTTTTTTCAAGAACCATGAGGCGTCGTCATTCCAAGTCATGAGAGGCACACCATTATACCAGTTGATGAATCAAGTCTATGTGAAAATTCCTACATTGAAGGAACCCCCATTGCAGCAAATCTAAATCTACTTCACCTACTTGATTTTTAAATTACATTCATCAAGTTATTCTTCTGAATACTGAAGCAAATTACTTCTGCAGCCTACACTAATTAAATATTTGATCTCATGAAACAAAAAACAAAGCAAAGAACAAGATACATAGGACACACTTATTTTTGTACACAATAGTCCCCGGAAAAACCTAATGCAGGAAAACCGGTGCAGCAGTTCTGAGGGTTTATTATTATGCAGGAGAAATATCTAAATACAAATCTAAGATGTCCATCTAGCAATCCTTTACAGAGAAAATACTAGCGGAAAATCTGAGTGAGTTTTAACTCACTTCACCTGGCAAAATTTCGGTTGATCCAGCAACAAAACTGGCTAACCCCGGCTACTTCTGCGCTGGCCCTATGTAGGCCCTGCATCAGCCTTTCAAGCTCTGCGTCAGCTCTTCTGTACTCTGTGTCAATTATCCCGGCAATTCTGGCTTCTGCGTGACAGGCAGCTTTTCCCTCTACGCTAGCCCTTCTGGCGCTGCGTCAAGGTTGCGTGGGCCCAGACTAGCCCAGCATCAGCTCTCTCAGCTACTGCATTACCTCTCTGCAAGCTCTCTCCGCCTCTATGTCAGTATTCTCCGGAAAGTCCTTCTCCCAGATTCTCACTGCTCCTCTGCTGCTCAATGATCACCTAGTTCGAATTTCTCAGCTTCCTAGCCCCAGAAATCAAACTACAGATCAATTCGTTCTCTCCGTGTGTCTTCTCCAACTGACCCCAAGCCTCCATTTATACTTTTCCTGTTGAAAAATCAACGGCCGAGATTAATTCTTTAATCAACGGCTAAGATTAAATTAGACTTGATCCTCGTCTCTTAGAAGCTTCTCACCCATATTTTCATTAATACCCATTAATATTTTAATTTTCCTAAGTTTAGACTTAGGAACCCCATTAAAAATATTAATTATTTAAATAAAATACAATCCGGGTGGAATTTCAAAAAACGATTTCTGGGTCTTAGAGATCTCATGTGTTCTAGCCCCTCCACAAAATTTCAGATCTAAAGCACATCCGATGCTACCCAAAAGTCAACACTCCCTCTTAGCGAGGAATGTGCTCTGACAATACTTCCCAGCGGAAGTATCACACTGATCCACGACATTGGTCCTCTGCGCTACTAATGCTCGATCTGCTGCCCCTCATCCACTGCACTGCTGCAATTTGTACTGCTACCCAATGACACTGCAATATTTTGCATCATGCTGCCCATAGCACTGCCACTGCTAACTGTTGCCCTGCAACTCAGTTGCTGAGAAGTAAGCAACATAAAAGTCACCCAAAAGCTAACATGTTGGTCAGTCTGGATACCCCGTGATGTTGAAGCTACCTCTACTGCTAATCTGTGTTGACCCTCTGATGCTACTGCGCTACTATTGTATCTGCTTTGTGCTTCTTGCACTGCTCAACACTCTACTGTTTTACTTTAGACTTTGGCACTCTAGCTCTGCCACTGTCGCTCCATCATCCCTCGCACCAATTGACTCCCGTCATTCTACTACTATCATTAAGGGCTTCCGTAGCCATATGTGATCCAAGAGTTTAGGCACCTCAAGGATCCTACCCACATGTAGTCCTCCCGACTATAGCTCAATATCACCCCATTTCCCTCCTGGAGATGCTTGGGCACTCATGGCATACTCTTCCTCGTCTATCTTCACAGTTGCAACCTTTGGATCATGCTTCTCGTCCTTAGCCTTTTGCTTCAAAGGACACTGAGATGCAAAGTGACCCATCTCGCCACATCTGAAACATTTCACCTTCGAAATGTCCTTCTTTCGCTTCTGTTTCTACTGCCCCTTCAATGTTAGGGTTGTGTTTTCCTCCTCCTCCTTTGTCTTTGTGCCACTCCCACTGCTGCCATTGAGGTTAACCTTCACTAGGTCCCTCCTTAACTCCTCATGTTGAAGAGTTACCCACATCTCCTCCCATGAAGGTAGTTTTTCTCTGCCCAATATGCTTTGGATGAAAACTTGCCATTCATCCAAGACTCCATTCAGGGCTATCCTCATCATCGCGGTTGGCTGAGGAGTGGACCCCACTGCAACAAGCTGGTCTCTAATGTCCTGAAGACGTTGAAGATAGATGTTCACCCCTTCTCCTTTCTACATCAAGGTATGTTGCAACTTCTACTCTAAATACATTTTCCGTTGTTCGAAAGAGCCTTCATACAAAGACGACAAGGCTTCCCACATCTCTCGGGCTGTATCCTTGCCCTGCAAGTATGAGACCACATGATCTCGAACTCCATCGAGAATGAGCCTCTTTGCCTTCCCCTGCTCGTCCTTGTACTTCTTCTTTTGATCGTTGTCAGCAGGAACAGCTACAACACTTTTGACGTAGGCCTCGAGATCATATTCCTCCATAACAGCTAAGATTCTGGTCTTCCATATGACATAGTTGGAGGGATCTTCCAACCTGTCTTCATCTCTGAGCCCATGCGATGCCATCTCACCCAACTGTCGAACTAACTCCTCTAGTCACTGCCTAGTTGCTCAGCAAGTGATAAATTCGAACTTTCTGGCGAAAAGTTCTCTGAGAAGAAAATTCCCCTTCTACGTGTCTTTGTTCTTTTCCAACGGATTTCTACCCTGGCAGAAACTGCGCCCTTCAAGCACCGCGCTGAGGCTTTGCATCACTCCCTCTGCCTCTGCAAACTCATGAACTGCAAATCGTACCTTTATGTCGTCCCACTCAGAGAGGTTTTCCTCGGATCTGCTCCCTGGCAAGGATTGCGCAATCCCTTCAAGGGAATTCGAATTGCTGCCAAGTGCAGCTTTCGGCCTCACTGCTCAGCACTGAATCTGCTCTTCCTATTTCAAAATCAATCCTCTGATACCATGTGAAAATTCCTACACTGAAGGAACCCCTACCGCAGCGAATCTGAATCTACTTCACCTACTTGATTTTTAAATTACATTCATAAAGTTATTCTTCTGAATACTAAAGCAAATTGCTTCTGCAGCCTACACTAATTAAATATTTGATCTCATGAAACAAAAAACAAAGCAAAGAACAAGATACGTAGGACACACTTATTTTTCGACACAATAGTCCCCGGAAAAACCCAATGCGGGAAAATCGGTGCAACAGTTCTGAGGGTTTATTAATATGCAGGAGAAATATCTGAATACAAATCTAGGATGCTCATATAGCAATCCATTACAAAGAAAATACTAGTCGAAAATCTGAGTGAGTTTTACCTCACTTCACCTGGCAGAATTCCGGTTGATCCGACAACAAGACTGACTAATCCCAGCTACTTCTGCGTAGGCCCTGCATCAGCCTTTCAGGGTCTGCGTCAGCTCTTCTGCCCTCTGCGTTAGCGATCCTGTGAAAATTCTATCGCTGCAGCAACTAATTTATTTTTCCTACTTATTCCACAATAAGTTATTTATGAAATTACTTCAATAAATATTAAAATAAATATTGTTGCAGATATCACACTGTAATACAGAAACAAAGATATGCACAAGCATTAACACATTGACACAGATATTTTGGAAAACAGTCCCCAGAAAAACCCAATGTGGGAAAACCGGTGCAGCAAGGGAGGATTTTATTATTCAGTTATTCTTCTGTACAACAGGGTGCCAAACTGGCTTACCCACAGAGAGAAATAATTCTCCAGCACTTCTTCCAATCCCAGTTGTTGTAGCATTTTTTGGTTTTCGTAAGTTAGTATCAATTAGTCAAAAAATGAAAATATATTTCAGAAAATGTTGAGTTAGGATATGGACAAAAAGAATATTAAATAAAAAATGTTAGGGATATTTAATAAATAAGTCCATATCAAATAAAATGTTAGAATAGATGCCCTAAAAAATGAAGGCAAAAATAAAATGTTAGGTTAGAAAGAAAAGCAAAAATAATAAACTCTGAAAGTGTTGCAAATCCAAATGCCACTACTCTTAGTCCAGTTTAGTTTTGCAAATAAAAGTTGTGAGCAAATTGTTTAAATGCCACAGAGTTTATACAATCCAATTGTACAGTTTAATCATAATTAGATTTTATTTAAATTATTTGTCAATAGGTAGCAAATAAAATTGGCTCAACAGTTTAATCTTAGCCAAAGGAGGAAATAAGGGATAGAAGTAGATTAGTCATTAAAAGGAAAATATTGAGTTGCTAGTCTAAATGCACTCGGAGAAATAAGTGAAAATGTTAGGAGAGTAAAGTGTAGGTAGACATATGAGATACAATTGGAGCATGAAAGGATTTTATCCTAAGTTGTAACATTGGAAATTTGTGCATACGGTGATGGGTTTTAATTAACCATAAATTCTAAGCACCAATGTTATTTTGTAAATATCCTAACTTCATTCATCCATTTATTCGCCCATAACCTACAATTGTCACATCCGCCATAAATCTTGACCCCACCATCACTTTCCACCTCACATTGCTAAATCCCTTTCATCTTACCTTACATCCTGCACACTCCCCCGAGATCCGATGGCCCACATCGCTCCTCGACCCTCATTTGTCGTTTGAACTTTATCGGTGCGGTGGGGGGGAGGGGGGGTCCGAAGTGGGCAGTTTTGGAAACCGCCCTCTTAAACTACTTTTCCCTCATTCTAGTCTTTCGGGACTTAAAATCCTGAAACAACTTACCACCTGAAGTTGCTCTCGAACGCGGTTTGAATTTGACCATTTACTGCCGCTCCAACGTCACTGTCCACGTCCAATCAGCTGTCGCCTATCCGTTATTCATTTAATTAGCAACTCCCAATTATTTATGCCCCATAGACCCGTTTATCAGTCCTGTTGGATAATTAATGAGGATTTAGTCGTTCATTAAACAACCCCGCTCCATTTTTGTTCATTATAAACCCTGTTCCTTCATGAAAATTGTTACACAGTATAATTCTGAAACTCAATTCATCACTGGAGATTTCATGCTTATAGCCTAAACAATAGACTCATCATTCAACCGAATTCGTCATTCTGTTCAAAACCAAGCCGACATCCAAGTCCACCTATCTACTTTCAGTTTTTCTGTTTTTCTGTTTTCACTGTGTTTCAGACCGATTTCTTCCATTTCTGTCACTTTCAACCTGTAATTCACTTAACAAGATGCCTCCTAAGGGAAAAGAAATTGCAGAAATCCCAAATCCTCTTATTCATCCACAAGTTGACTTCCATCATACTCCCCTGGTCGACAGAGATTGTAAAATCATTGAGTCTTCCTCTCAATTTGATTTATATGAAATTTACTGTTGGATGGAGGATCAATTAATTGATCAGATAGATGAAATAGGACTTTGGGACTCCCACCTTCCCCACTACATTTTCCCTCAGATACACAGAGCACCTGAATTTGTCAAGAAATGCCATGAATCCTATGATCCCACTCAAAGAGCAATCATTTCACCCACAGGAGAAATCCTCTATTTCATCAATGTTGAGTCCATTGAAAAGATGTTGCAAGCCCCAACTATTGCACCAACCCATCCTTTTTCTCATGAAAGCCTGATAGAAGCTTATCAAAAGCTAGATTTTACTAAAAGATCTCAAACTCTTGAACTTTTCCTAGCTGTAGATAGCCCTTTGCCTAAAAGAAACACATCTGAGACAAGTAGGAATTAAATTTCCAGTTCGCCCCTTTAATGACTATTTGTCTCAATCTCAATATGCAAAGTCTAGTTGTGGTAAAAAATGACAAAATAATATGTCAACGTCCATATATATGATTCATCCATGTTCCCAAACAGAACCAAGCAAATCACTACCATTCTGTCTTATCTGCTTGGTTACAATTCTGATCAATATGTTAATGAAGCCATCTTAGGTTTCTTGTCTATCTTTTCTGTTGATTCCAAACCCACTGTTATTTATAACTTCAGCCAATTCCTAGCTGAAACCATACATGAACAATTTGTCCAGTTTAACACTGAAGAAGTATTCAAGTATGCTTCAGTGCTTGTATACCTTTTTATATATTTTCAGGGAGACAAGTTTCCATTCACCTTACAGAAGCTAGATGAGGAAGGCAACCAGCAATCAGTGATCTTTTGGACTTCAATGGGAATGAAGGAGAAAGAAGAATTTACATATAAACAGTTCATAGAATTGTTTATTCATCTAGCTATTAGTCTTATGAGCAGCACTCCAGTACCAAGAATCAGTGATGAAATTGTGAAAGTGTTGCAGCTAGTTGATCAAGCCACAACAAGAGATTGGTATCTTTACCAAAACTATACAGAAATCAAGGTTTATGGTTGTGAGCTTCCACCCTACAAACTTCCCAAGTACCTCCCCATCAGAATCTTTGCATTGGAATATATTAGGAAGAGGTTAAATGCAGATGAAGTACACTTTGTGGCTGCAAAGAAGAAATCACAATTCAAGCTAAAAGCTCAGGTTGGTCCATTCATCTGCAACACTAGAGCAGCAGGAGAAGAAGCAGACAGGTTATTAAAGGAAATGAAGTTTGGTCTCAGTTTCACTTGGTCTTATGACCTAATGGGAGTGATTTCTAAACTCAAGGTTGAAAATAAGTTTACTGCATATCACCACACAGCCAGACCTAAAATAGAGCAGTACAAAAATTAGTTGGAATGGAAAGAGAACACCCTTCAAGAAGCTGAAGAGCAGGCAGTTTCTACTTCAAATGTACAAACTCCACTTGCACAGGAAAAGACAGCTAAACGAGGAAGGGAAGAACAGTCATCCCCTACAACTGAAGCATCAAGCCAGGGCTTTAGGATTGTGCATAGAAAGAAGAGACCTAGGATCTTTGTGATTTTTGGTGCAACAAATGAGTCTCAGAAAACAACATTTGATGGACTTGGAGAGACTTTGCTCTATACACAGTCTGGTGGACAGTCTACCTAGTCCCCAACTCATTCCACTACTTCTCAGGAACAGCAAGTAATTCAGACCAGTGGAAGCATTTAGAAGGACAAGGAGGAGGACACCTTTCATGTTTCCAATGAGATTAAAAAGAAGAATGAAGAATTGAAATTGAACACTGTTAAAATTGGCCTCTTTCATTTAAGCCGGCAAAGTCAACATTTTTTGGCATCATCTTATCTTTTCCGCCATTCATTAGCCTGTCAACGGCAAACATTCTTTGGCGTCATTTGATCTTTTCATCGCCTTATCTTTCGTCATATCGTTTAATCGTTCCTTCAGCACCTACTCTTCAGTTTGTTTCTTTTTTGGGTGGCGATTCCATTTCTTTTCATTTATTTTTCCCAGACAAGAAGCCTCCCTTATATCTGGTTGTTTGTTTCCTTTTGGATCCTAGAGTTAGATTCATGTTCAAGTGGCAACTCCACTTCTTTCATCTCTTGATTTTCTTGAGCAAAGATCTCTTTCTATCATCCATTTGGTCCTTCATTATTCATCATGGATTATTCGTTTAACCCATGTCATTTTACTGATGTTCTCCATGATGTTCCGAAAGTGGCCATTTCTAAATTACCCTTGTTCTCAAGTGGTGATTCAGTCGCTGTTAGAAAACATTTAGGCAGGTTTACTCGTATAATGATCATATATTGTAGATCTCCTCGGTATGATCATGAAGATGTCAAAATGCGTCTATTTGTCCTTTCTTTAGAGGGTGATGCTTTGAATTGGTTTAATAATTGTCCTGAAGATTCTTCCACTTCTTTACAAGACATTGCCAATGCTTTTAAAGATAGATATGGTTATCAAGATAGCTTGCCTTGTGCCCCTAAAATTGTGCAGCAGAATGAAAGTAATCTTATGAAAGGTCCAGTTGTCAATGAAAGATTTCAAGACAATTCTTCATATCAGAATGTGCCATCCACCTGTACCATTGCAGATCAAATCCATGATAGTGGAAAAGCGAAGACAAATTGTAAAATCAGTGTTGACAATGAAACGGAAAATCAAAAGCAAATTATAGAAGAACTAATGCGGCTGGTAAAAAATATGGAGATCAATCAAACTAATTACACCAATGATATGAGAACTTTATGCACCAACCTGGAAAAACGTGATAAAGAGATGAAATCATGAAAATTAAACACTCTGATCACGTAACAGGTATTAAAAACAAGACACCTGTTTTTTTTGGTTTGATCTTAGTTTAGCTTAATTTTAACTTTTCAAATCAAAATTTTAAAAAATAAAAAAGTTAAAAAGGGTTAGTCTTTAGGTCATATTTAATTTAGATTTAAGTTTGGATTAGATTTTAATTTTATTCGGATTTTAGTTTTTTTTTTTTTTTTAAGCTTAAAATTTTATAAAAATATAAAAATATATAAAAATTAAAAAAATTTGAAAAGATTAACTAAAAAATTGAAAATTCCTTTTAAAGTCTTTTTCTGTTGTGGTAAAGTTAAATGTGCTTAAATGTTTATATCTGGAGATTAACTATTTGAAATCTGGTTAGCATTTAAAAAACGTTGTGCGTTTATTGTATATCTTGCATTGCTTGGGTTATTTGATGATAAATGATTGTTAATGGTGGAATTACAAAGTTCATATTTCTGCAGCATTTGATAAACAATTATTTAATCATTAACACCATAAGGCACTGGTACATCAATTTTTAAAATCAATCAGGTGCTAATCTACCTTGCTGTGTCTCCCCAGCCAACTGCTTTCAGTGGGTATTCCTTTATCCCATAGGGTCTACCCACCTTAGCCCAGGGAGAAAGGAAGGAAGGACGCAGAATTTAGGGCTGCAACTACAGATCAGAAGTTTGACCAGCATTGACCATCAGACTCTCTCTCAGAACTGCATTGTAGGTGGAACTGACTCTCCTCAGAAGGCCGCATTTTTTGGTGAAGGAATCAAGCTGAACCGATGGTCGGTTTGCAAGATACTGTCTACCCTAGTTTAGGACTGATCTAGGGTTTGTTGCTGCTGACGTAAATCAGATTTATGTACTATTTCTCTCTACTGAATTATTGAAGATAAAGGAACATTTGATCAAAGGGTTTCCCCATATTAGGGTTTGTCCCTGGCAGGCCGCCACATCTTGTGTCTCTTGTCTTGGCTTGTTTTCTGTCGATCGTTTAATGTTCTATCTGCACTTTACTTATTGTACATGTGATTGCCAATCTGTGGATAATAATAATAATAAAAAGTAAACTGCTCTAAGCATAGAACATACCATAACTTAACATGGTATCGGAGCTGAGGTGAAGACAAAGCCCAAGCAAGAGCAAGAGCAATCACAAAGAGAAGATTGGCAGGCTATCCAAAAAGAATTCATGGGGTCCTCAACACACTTCCCTGCTGAAGACAAGCTCTGTGAGAAGTCTGACTACCACAGATGGAAGATGTCTCTCGATCTAACATTAGAAGAACAGGAAGTGTTGGACCATGTGAGAGGCGGAATTGTTGAGCCTCCATCAAATGCATTTGCTGCTGCTAGGAACAAATGGACCAAGGGGGAAGTCAAAGCTAAGAAGATCATCCGAGACTCTATCAACAAACGTTTGGTGGCCTACATCTCCGATCTGAACACCTCCAAGGAAATCTACGATAGACTGGTGAGTTTATTTAAAGTTAATGATGCAAATCAAGTTTTGTTTCTTAGAAATAAGCTGAAGGAAATTAAGAAGGGCAAAGATGAGAGCATGCAAGCATATTTCTTAAGAATCACTGAGATCAAGAACGATCTCCTATCTATTGGAGAAATTATTACTAATAGGGAAATGGCACTCTCAACCCTTGGAGGATTACCATCCGAATGGTACGTGTTCAGGACTACTCTTCTCAACAATAACGTAATTCCTGGTTTCGAGGAATTAATGGCAAGATGCATTCAAGAAGAAACAAGGATAGAAGAGCAAGAAATGGCCATGCCTAAAGGTCCTCCTACTGCCTTTTCTTCTCATGCTAAGAAAAGAAATGATTCTGGGACTAAATCAAAAAGAAAGGCTGGACCTAAGGGTGGAAGAAAAGGACAATGTTACATTTGCGATAAAGCAAGTCACTATGCAAGGGAATGCCCTGATAGAAGGAACTCTCACCAGGACGACAATCAAAATCCCTCTCATGGCAATCAAAGGAATGGCAAATCTAATAGCAGAGGTAAAAGGAGTACTAGAAATCAAGGAATAGGACAACCATTCAAGAAGGCTAGAAATTCCAAGTATGAATCTAACACTGTTGACAATAAACAGGATGAATATTATCTACCAGCTGCTCTATCTACCTCTACTCCTCCGGACTCGTTGGGAAATTGGCTTATTGATAGTGGTGTCTCAAGGCACATCACTGGTTACAAAGAAGTTCTCCATAATCTGATAGAGAAAGAAACTAACCTGGAAATTGTCCTTGGAGATAATATGAAATATCCCGTGAAAGGTGTAGGCAATGTCTCTCTTAAATTGAATCAAGGTAATACGATCCACTTACAGGATGTATTATATGTACCTGACCTCAAAAAGAACCTGGTGTCCATCTCAGCGATGGAAGACAAAGGCTACAAGGTGACCTTCAACAATGGCAAGGTACGTGTATGGAAAAGCAATGTTAAAGATGCCTTTACTCTTGGGTTTCGAGTTGATTCATTATATCAGGTCGGTGGAAGTCCGCTAGGTGTCATGTCTTGTGACACATCTCTTCAGTCCGAACTTTGGCATCAAAGGTTTGCCCACCTTCATTATAAATCTCTACCCGATGTAAGACAAATGGTGACAGGGATGCCCAAATTCCGAGTAGAGAAAGAAGGTGTATGTCCGAGATGTGCCGAAGGAAAGCTCAAAAGGGGACCATTCCCCTCAAGCCAAAGCAAGACCTCCGATATATTACAGTTGGTTCACTCAGACATATCTGGTATGATGCC
Organism: Pinus tabuliformis; assembly: GCA_031772625.1. NCBI lineage: Eukaryota > Viridiplantae > Streptophyta > Pinopsida > Pinales > Pinaceae > Pinus > Pinus tabuliformis. The sequence continues at coordinate 207,876,918 of CM062804.1, forward strand.
TGTGAACTCCTTGGGAGGATATTCATATTACCTTACTTTTACAGATGACTATTCTCGAAAGACTTGGATATACTTCTTGAAAAAGAAGGATGAAGTGTTCTCTTGGTTTCGACACTTCAAAGCCTTGATCGAGAATCAAACCAAAAAGAAGATCAAGATCTTAAGGACTGATAATGGGACTGAATATGAATCTAACGAGTTTCATGACTTTTGTAAAGAGGCTGGCATTAAGAGGGAGACTACTACACCATATACTCCTGAACAGAATGGTGTGGCGGAAAGGAAGAACCGTACGATTGTGGAAGCTGTCCGTGCCATGCTCCATGATCAAAGACTTCCGAAGTTTCTATGGGCTGAAGCTGCAAACACCGCCGTATATGTACAAAACTGATGCCCTCATCAAGCATTGGGTTCCAAGACTCCTGAAGAAATGTTCACCGGTAAGAAACCTGACGTATCTCATTTTAGAATTTTTGGAAGCCCTGTATATTTTCATGTGCCGAAAGAGAAAAGGAATAAATTGGGTGCATCTGGAAAGAAAGGAATCTTCGTGGGCTATGGTGAAAATACTAAGGGCTATAGAATCTATGTAGTTGGTCAAAGGGAAGTCGTGATTAGTCATGATGTCACCTTTGACAAAGATATGGCTCTCAGCAAGGTGAACAATCTTCCTACTTTAAGGAGCTCTCAAGAAGCTGACACCAGGGAACCAAAAGAAAAAGATGATGTAACAATACCCGATGTGGATGAACCCATGGATCCTATTGATCCACCTAAGCCTTCCTCTTCTAGGAAGAGGCCCTCTTGGCTTAGGGGGCTACTCGATGATGCTGAAGGACACAATGCACCCCGAGGAACCTTCCGTGAAAGTAAGAAACCTAACAGGTATCAGGGATACCTGACCATCATGAGCACGATCATACAAAATGAGCCTTCATCATTCTCAGATGTCGTCAAGCATCAAGTATGGAAGGATGCTATGACCGAAGAATATGAGTCTATTATGAAGAATGATGTCTAGGAAGTAGTTCCCAGACCCCAGGACAAGACAGTTGTCACTTCTAAATGGCTTTACAAGATAAAGCATGCAGTAGATGGAAGTACGGAAAAGTATAAGGCTTGTTTTGTCACTCGTGGTTTCTCCCAGAAGGAAGGTATAGACTATGACAAGATATTTGCACCTGTTGCCAGATATACCACCATCCGCTCATCATAGCCCTTGCGGCTTCACAAGGATGGAACCTACATCAGATGGATGTCAAAACCGCGTTCTTGCATGGTTCAATCAAACAAGAGGTCTACGTGGAGCAACCCGAACGATTTGAGATTTATGATCGAAAATCTCATGTATGCGGGTTGAAGAAGGCTCTCTATGGGCTGAAGCAAGCACCCCGAGCATGGTATGAGAGGATCGATAGCTACTTGATGAAGTTGGGATTCACTAGGAGTGAAGCCGATCCTAACCTTTACTTTAAGGTTGAAGATGACAAACCTCTCATACTGGTGTTGTATGTGGATGACCTCTTTCTAACAGGTGCAGACCCTCTCATTCACAAATGTAAGAGGGAGTTGGCTTCTGAATTTGAAATGAAGGACCTAGGACTGATGCACTATTTCCTAGGACTTGAAGTCTGGCAGAAGCCAAGGGAAATTTTCCTATCTCAAGGAAAATATGTGGTGAAGATATTGGAAAGATTCAGTATGGTGGATTGCAAGCCTGTAACTACCCCGATGGAGCTTGACTTTAAGAAGTTAAGCGATAGCGCTGCTGGACCTGTCTTACGAAATGCCATCGAGTATCGTTAACTCGTTGGAGCATTAATGTTCTTAGTGAACTGCCATCCAAATATATGCTTCGCAGTCAACACGTTGAGTCAACATATGGTTGAACGTCACCACATACATTGGATTGGTGCCAAGAATCTGTTGAGATATCTTCATGGCACAATTACTTATGGGTTAAGATACACTGCCAAAGATGTGAGACTACTTGGATACACTGATGCTGATTGGGCAGGCAGTGTGGTGGATCGTAAGAGCACTTCCGGGTGCTATTTCTCCTTGGGATCTGCTTCGATATCCTGGATGAGCAAGAAGCGGAAATCGATGGCTTTGAGCACCACCGATGCAGAATATATTGCTGCTAGCATGGCCACCTGTGAGGCAGTCTGGTTACGAAAGCTCTTCAGTGAGCTGTTTGGATTTACATTGGATACCACTGTGATCCTGTGTGATAACCAAAGTGGGAATCGTTTATCATAGAATCCCGTATTTCATGATCACTCCAAGCATATCGATATCAGGTACCACTATATTCAAGATATGGTGCAACAGGGAGCTATAAGGCTCCAACATATCGGTACAGATGAACGGGTCATCCACATTTTGACAAAGCCCCTAGGAAAGGTCAAATTTTTGACTTTCTGAGAACGACTTGGTGTCGTTCAGAAACCCTCTGATGAGGGTCTCGTATGATGTATGGAGCTCTTGGAGCTCCGGGGGGGCGCGAGGTACTTCTTGGAGCGACATATGACCACAGAGTGACTCATCATCCCCTGGTGGTGTACGTGTATAGGGTAAAAGAATCAAAACTTTCCCTGTGACACCCCGTGGAGACTATGTAACAAGATGATCAATTCTCCTGTGAGGTCTGGATGATGTGTTCTCCATGACGATTGTGTAGCAGGATGATTAGTTCTCCTGTGAGGCCTGGATGATGTGTTCTCCATGGCGATTGTGGAACAGGATGATTCGCTTTCCTGTGGGCCAGGATGATTAGTTCTCCGTGGCATCCACTAGACAGGATGATTCGCTCTCCTGTGGATAGGATGATTAGCTCTCCTGTCGAGGCATCCTACCCACGCAGTCTGGGACTCATGGGAAGTACCTCTCATCTGATCAATGAGCAGGGAAATGAGGATAGGGACCATAGTAGTATTGATGGACGCATCGTTGTATCTACTGTACTCCCTATGCTAGGATGACCTTCACTAATCTGGGATCAATGGTACTGGTCTGGGACCAGTGGTAGGAGTTGTACCCACTATGACACTGACTTCGGGTCTGTTGAGCACTGGTCTGGAACCAATGGTACACACTCTGAGACTGACTTTGAGTCAGTGGAGGATGGTGTTAGTGTCGGTCATGATGCCCTCCATCGGTGATCAAAAGCTCTTTGCATTATGCATAGGTAGGTGTCTCATCAATGTCAGTTTTGCATTCCGTTAGGTATGCCATAAAACTGATGGAGGAGCTGGTCCTTGTTCCCTTCTTGGCTTTGCTGGATCAGGTCATATCAGTTAATGAGCTTGTGTCACATTTGTTTTGCTTTGTCTTGAAGTCCAAAGTCTTAGGTCTAGGGTTTCGGTCAAAAGTCTTTGCAATGTCATGAGTCAAAAGTCCATGAGTCCCCAGCAAGCCAGAAGGAGGTATGTAAATATGTTTCATTGATATTTTCATCAGGTACAGCTCATTTATACCTTGGATTTAAAAACCCTGTTTTTAAAGCCAAGGTCATGTCAATTTTGCAAAAAATAAGGAAATTTCAAAAATTCTTCAAAATGTCGGCAATAGCCCTGGTCTTCTCGCCAGAGTCCATCAGATGGTCTACATGCAAAAAGAACGGAGTTAAAGCACTCAAAGAGCCAAATTTAGGACAAAGAAAACTCAAATCAGTGTTAAAAGTGAATGCCAAAACAAAACATTAGAAAGTGGGTTTGGTAAGTAAATTTTTTTTTTTCAAATTGGGCATATAAAGAGTCAAATTCCCTCTAAAACACCCTCATTGTGCATCTAAGAGCTTGCAAGGCAAAGAGATAGGGCGAAGAGGCGAACGAAGGCGAAGTGCAGAGAAATTGGTCGTTTTTCAGGTGCGCGACCTGTCAGGGACTGTGCGCGACCTGTTGGGCGGTGCGCGACCTGTCAGGGACTGTGCGCGACCTGTTGGGCGGTGCGCGACCTGTCAGGCGCCTCTCCGCAGTGCAAAAACATAACGGGCGCGACCTGTCAGCCCGTGCGCGACCTGTCAAAGCCTATGCGCGACCCGTCAACCTGTCACTCACAAAACCGCTTCAAAATTTGCTCAATCGCCCTCGTGCTTGCCAAATCAATCGAGAGGTTGAGGTACAGCGGAGGCCTCGTAGGGGTGGCAAAGGTGGTCATCATAAAAGAGAGGAGCCCACCTCTTTGGCAGAGTTGCAGGCCTGTCCTATGGCAGTGAATTGTTTCCGTTATATGTCATGTTTTCAGTTCTGTGAGAGGCTTGCCCAGATTCAGCACCACGGGGAGTTGGCCCGCTTATTTGTTTTGCACCTTCATGATGGGCAGGTCACTCTTGCAGGGGTGAATTTTGTGCTATCTCCGGAAGTGATTTCAGAGGCTACCGGGATACCAAATGTGGGTGAGGTGTGGCCCAAGCGCAAAATGCTGGATTATGTTTATTTTGAGCCATATGTCAGGCCAGCATTCATGAGCCACTTGTCGGGGGTCTTTCCTTTCAGATTCCTCCGGGGGGAGTATGCTCCGATCATGCGGCTTATCATGCATTACTTCACATGTGAGGGGAGATTTTCACAGGTCTTCTCTTATCACATTCGCCTGTTGATGCACTTTACCCGAGTGAGGATGATGAACATCCCGGTTTTCTTCTTCCAGGACATTCAGAGGATGGTGTCCGTGTTTCAAAGGCGGTCCCCAGCTCAGCAGTATAGGAGTTTGTGCCATCATGGTCTCATCCAGCTCATTGTTTCCCATCAGTTGAGTCAGCAGGGCATTCCATGGTCAGACTTCATTTCTCATGAGTTCTTTATAGTGCCACCACAGCCAGAGCCAGAGCCAGAGGCCATTTATGAGGAGGGAGGTCCGTCACACCAGCCTGAAATCACTGTTCCGAGACATGTTGCTTCCTCACCTCAGCTCACTTATCAGAAAGGCCCGAGGGCCTTGTTTGCAACAGCTCGGCGAGTGTTATCTCCACACCAGGTGGAAGGGGCCTCGCATTCTCCATCAGCAGTACGGGAGGGCAAACAGCCCATGACAGAGGAGGAGAGAGCCGGTGACACACAGGTTGACATCATTGATCTTGATGCTCGCTCCCCCACTTCAGATTTGCATGAGATCATCCGACAGAGAGAGGCAGAAAACCGCTTGTTACAGCAGAAGCTCGACATGGCCCAATGGACAATAAACTATCTTGAGCAGCGCAACAAGCAACTTGAGGATGAGAAAGAGTTGGATGAGCTGTGGAGGATTCGAAGTGATCGAGTCATCAACCGTAGGAGGCCCGGTGACTTGCTACCCAAGGAGAGGGAATCCATGCTTATCCGTGTGAATGCACACTTGGAGAGGTTGTTGGAGAAGGCCAACCAGGACAAGAGACTGCTACGGAACATGAAGAATCATTACTGGGCGAGGATGCATGTTTGCAAAGCAAAGATGAAGATATTCCAGAGGAGGTTGTCCGAGGCCCGCAAGAGGAAGAAGAAGACCAACCCGCTCCGTATCTTGGCTGAGGCCTCTCTCACTCACCATGATACTCATTAGCATCCTCCTAGCAGCAAACCCAAGAAATTTTGAGAGTTTTGAAGCATTTTTGGCATTTTTGGGAATTTTACAAGTTTTGGCCATTTGACGGGTCTCACCCCGCGCGCGACCCTACATGGGGGCAACTCAGAACGGGGAAAACTTTGCATTTTTGGAATTGTCATGCAAAAATACACTTGCCTATGGATGGGTTTCAGATTTTATGGAGATTTGGGCTTCCAAAAGCTCAAAATACATGCAAATTTTGACTTTCTGCCCCTATTTTGAGTTGCAGAAAGCTGTCTTGGGAGAAATGACTTTTGAGGGGTCAAATCAACTCCAAATTCAAAAATTCCGGTGGGGTTGGAAAGTAGACTCGCAGACCTTTCCAACGAGCTATCTTGCACCTGATTTGGACACCGGGAAGGCCCTCAAACAGAGCTGTGAATGTGCGCGACCTGTCAGAGTGATGTGCGCGACCTGTCAGGGAAATTTGCCTGTTTTGACCAGTTCGGCCAGCAAAACACTGTTTTCATCTTGGTTGACTTTTGAGGCATGTAAATGATGGATTTTTGTGTAATTTTCATGGCACTTAGATACTTTTACTCTCCTTCATCACTTCTAGAAGATTCTTTGATGTAAATGGTAAATATTTAATGCATGGATAGGTTTCCTAAGTTTTAGAGGCAAGTTGTTTTGACTGCCTATTATCTAGTGCTCAGTTTAGAATTAGTTGAAACAGCTCCTAGGAAGCTGAGCTCGACCCCTAGAGGTGGGGAAAGGAGTTAGATCATCTATATTATGCCTTCTTTTGCTCATTTTCATGGTTGGACTCTTGAGGGAGAAGCTTCTATTGTATATTTTACTTGTATCTCTGCAATTTGAGGAAAAGGAAGACCAGGGTTTTGCAGACATCATTGGGATTCTTGTGGACTCTTGTGTTGATGGTGTGTTCTCTTATTGTAATTGTAAGTGTGTTTATGTGTTCCATCTCTTTCTTTACTGCAGCTTATTAAACAAATGAAGTGATAAAGTTTGAATTCATGCTTGCCATGCTCAGCTTTCAAATTTGTTTAATGTTTATGTTTTCCACTGTCTAGAGAGGATTCAAAGTCATTGTTTGCCCTCTTTAGCTTCTCTTTTTTCTTCCTTGATCATCCATCTCAGCTAAAGGCATCAGCACAAACTCCTACCTTGCCCCAAAGACCCACCTGCAAAACCTGAGCTCAATCCCCGCACCCTGAATTGCACTCCCTCCAATTGCCACCAAAAACCCCAAAAACTTTAAATCAACCCTCCTTATCAGTTTACTAGCCTAATATCTGTGTTACCTTGATTGGTCATCTCTTCCTATTGAAAATTTAACGAGATTGACCGGAGAGAGCCTTCTCATACCCCGTAGGGCTAGCTACGAGGTGAAATGGTTTGATGTAGCTTTGAGATTTGCCTTCTCAGCCTGAGGTGAAATTTCAAACGCTAACAGATGGTATGATACATCCTCGATCACTTCTTCTTCTTCATAATTCGAGCAGAGCAGAACAGAGCAGATCAACACAAGGCAGAATAGAGCAGAGCAGAGCAGGGGTCAAGCTGTACAGCGCAGTGCATTTGATGGATGAATAGTAGCAATAGACAGACGAATTGCTGATGAAGTTCTCCCTAGTTGAGAGTGAGTGTTAAAATTGGCAACTAGGGCCAAACTCCATGTAGGTCACCTTATTCATGACTGATAATATTTTTCCTAGATTCCTTTCGTCGAGAGGTGTAGGATTGATCTAACGATCATCTCATTCCGATAAGTATTTATGGAGATATGAATTTATTTTGATTATGGAATAATTATCAAGTCGACCAGCAACTCATGTAGGCCCAGAAGCCCAACAGACGCATCTATTCATCATCAACATTTGTATATAAATACAGGAGGTCTTTTCCTCATTTGAACACACATCTCATCACATCTCTCTCTCCCCTGTGCAGAAAGAGGCTCTTCTCCTACTGCGCAGAAAGGGACTCTTCTCTCACACGTGTGGAAGGAAGGACACAGAATTTAGGGCTGCAACTGCAGATCGGAAGTTTGACCAGCGTTGACCATCAGACTCTCTCTCGAACTGCGTCGTAGGTGGAACTGACTCTTCTCAGAAGACCGCATTTTTTGGTGAAGGAATCAAGCCGATCCGACGGTCGGTTTGCAAGATATTGTCTGCCCTAGTTTAGGGCTGGTCTAGGGTTTGTTACTGCTGATGTAAATCAGATTTATGTAATATTTCTCTCTGCTGAATTATTGAAGATAAAGGAAGATTTGATCAAAGGGTTTCCCCATATTGGGATTTGTCCCTGGCTAGCCGCCACATCTTGTGTCTCTTGTCTTGGCTTGTTTTCTGTCCATAGTTTAATGTTCTATCTGCACTTTACTTACTGTACATGTGATTGCTAACCTGTGGATAATAATAATAAAAAGAAGTAAACTGCTCTAAGCACAGAACATACCATAACTTAACAAACACCATACCCAATTCTGGAAATATTCCTCCAGCTCTCAAGCCAAACTTCTTTCAGTCTTTGACTCTGAGAAGGGAAAGATGCAGATGGCTTTCCTGCAAGCTCAAATTCCACACCCCAGGACTTCTGCACATTATCAGAAGCAGACCTCTTTTGAGTTTAATGTAAAAGATGTGCATCCAATTGATCAAATTGAGATGCACAAACAAACTGGTCAGATGATTTCTTCCACTTTGACTAACACTGCCATGAGTTTGTCAAAGTTGCAGGTTACCTTAGCAAATACACAGTCACAGCTCAAGTTGGAGAAAGTCTCCTCATTGGCAAAAGACACCAAGATCAAATCTTTGGAAGATCTGGTGCTGAAGATGGGATATGATCCCTCCAATATAAATGTTGCAGAAGAACTTATTAAGAAGAAAAATGTTGAGCTTGCAGCATTAAAGAAGAAGCTCAAATTGCCAACTCCTGAAGACCCGATGGCTAAAGAGATTGAAGAAACCGAAACTCAGAAATCTGACATGATGAAGCTTATCATGGAACAAAATCTGCAAATAAAACAAATGGAGGAGCAAATGGAGAAATTGGTCAAGGAGAAAGAAGAAGATGTCAAAAGAGCCCAAACTCCAATGGATGTAGTTCCTGTTGCAGCAATCCCTATAACTAGAGTTTTTGCTTCAGCGACAACATCAACTATAGGTACAACAGAAGAACCTGTCTATTCAGACAGGAGAAATCAAGAAGTTGCAAAATGAATTGAAAGAGCTACAACATATGAAAGCAGTTGCAGACAGTTCACATGCAGCTGAACTCCAGAGGGTAAAAGGTCAGGTTGAAGCATTGCAGAGGGAACTCAAAGAATCTTACCTTGGAAACAAATTGGGTTTGGCAAGGGAGATTTTGTGGGAAGAAATTACTGAATCAATCAAGGATATCTGGCCCTATATCAAGATAATCTTTGATCAAAAAGACCTGTTGGAGAAAGCTCAGGAAGTTGTTGAAACTATTTCTAAAGAGCTTGAGGACATGCCAGAAATTGCTTCTGAAATAATCAAGTTCCTGAATTCTAAAGACAGCTATGAGCTTGAAGAATTAGGTATAAATGACAGGACAAAAACTATACTGGAAGTAAAGAAGATCATTACCAAGAAAAACCTCATCCTTCAGTTGGAGGAAAAGTGCAGCAGTGTGAATACCATAGTTCAACGATTTTTCAACAGGTTAGAACCCTTGACCAGCAAGGGTTTGCCCTCTATGCTTGTGATAAACGACAAATTAATGCCTATTGAAGATTATGTTCGAAAGCTTACAGAGGTCGGCACCAATGCAGCTTCAGTTTCAAACATAAGAGGTGCAACAACACCAAGGGTTGTGCTGAATGCACTCAGGGACACCTTCTTCATCTTGAATGAAATCAGACATATATTTCCAGTAAAACCCACTTTTACTAAATATACAGAGATGGATGAAGTTTATAGAAGGGTAACTAAGTTATCTATCCCAGATAAGAAACACTGGGAAGAGTTAACTGATTTACTTGACTAAAGAGTGATCAAACAGCATTCAGTATTTTCAAGAACAATCATCACCAGTTCAACAGTTCTCAGTTTTTCCAGCAACAGTCATCAATAGCTCAGCACCAAAATAGTGACAGATCGACTATCAGTTTATATTCCTAATTTTGTATTTATCTATTTTTGTAAAATAGTTTAAGATATTTTCTCAGTTCTAAGATTGTATAAATAACTCTCTTCCACAAGTTATTAAGGGTTGCACCCTTGAAGAAGCATTTCTAAACATTAAATGTACTTGACTTTTCTGAATCATTAATACAAAAGCAAAGGATTCTGAATTCTGATTCATACAGTTTCGTTTTTACTGTAAGTTTTTCCAGTTTTATTTCACAGTGTTTTCTTCATATTCTTATGTTTTACAAAGATAACCAGGTAGGAGTAATTGTGTTTCAATTTATTCCTATAAGCTTCTGAAGTGATCATCTATAAAGAGAATGAATTATATAAATTGTTTGTTTAATTAATTCCCTCTAAATCATAAAATCATCAGCATCTTTTGTAAGCTTAAGCATATTTTGTTAAACCTTTTGAACATAGTTTAAAGGTTTTCTTACTTATGATTATTTAATTTTCAATTTGAAGACTGTGATAGTCATATCATCTCTCTATTTCTTCTCACCACCATACAAGTTATATCACTGTGTGAATTTTAATAGCAACCCTCTGTTTAAATATTAATACTATTCAAAAGGTTAGGCATCACTATTTTAAATCTATTTCATACATTGGTCCTCCAAATTAAAACAAAACCCCCAAAACAAACATCTTAGATGCCCTGGCATGATAGCTGACCATTATCATCTCAGAGATACAACACTAGCGTCAACCCGGGTGACCTCTGCGTGGCTCGCAAACCCTTTGTGTCAGCCCTGGGCCTCTCTGCATCACTCATGCAGGCCCAGCAAGTGACTGCGCAATCTTCTGCTGCCTCTGCGTCTGCCTGAAAAGCCCTGCGTCTGCCTCTCCTACCTCAGCACTGATCTCTAGTGGTTGATCCCGCCTCTCTACTCCGTACTCGCTGCCTACTAACTGCTCACCAAACCACTGGTTCAATTTCTCAGCTAACCCCGCTCCAAAAATTGAACTAACTGGTCTCCCTCAGTGTGTTCTCCAAGTGACCCTCAAGCCTCCTCTTATACTTTTCTCGTTGACAAATCAATGGCCGAGATTAAGTCCCTAATCAACAACTAAGATTAGATCTAGCTTAATCCATGACTTTTGGACCATTCTAACACAGTTTTATATTAACACACATTAATATTTTATTTTCCCTAAATTTAGACTTAGGGAATCCATTAAAAATATTAATTATTTTAATATCTCCCAAACTGTTTAGAATCTACCCAAACCCTTTCTGGGTATTGGAGATCTCATGTGCCTTAGCCTCTCCACCAATTTTTGTGGCTAGAACACATCCAATGCTACCCCAAATCAACACTCCCTCTTAGCGAGGACTGTGCTATAGTAATACTGCTCACTAAGTATCACCCTGATCATCCGGTATCGGTCCCTGTGCTAATGCTACACCTCCCTGCCCAACATCATCTGCACTACTACATCCTATACTGCTGCCCATGGCTCTGCTACTGCCATTGTTGCATCTGTACGATAACTCTCTCTGCGTCCGTGCTGCTGCTAGTCCTTTCTCCCAACACTGCATCCGCACTGCAACTCCCTCTGCATCCTTGCAGTTATCACTCCCATTTCTGCTACTGAAATGAGTTCTTTACCATCCCCATCTTTTCCCTGAAGTAGTCAAATTTTGTCCTTCCAAGGGCCTTGGTGAGAATGTCCGCCACTTGTTCTCCTGTAGGAGTGTAGATCAACTATATAGCTCCTCATTGGACACAGTCCCTGACAAAGTGACACCGGATATCAATATGATTCGACCTATCATGAAACACTGAATTCTCAGATAGCTTGATGCAACTCTGATTATCACACATGATCCTGATCGCCTCCATATTCCTTTTGAATAGGTTCACAAGCAGTTTTCTAAGCCATATGGCCTCACACGGAGTTGTGCTCGCCGTCATATATTCTGTCTCAGATGAGCTTAGAGCCATGGACTTCTGTTTCCTACTGCACCAGAAGGTCATTCCTGATCCAATGTTGAAACAGTACCCAGAGGTACTTTTCCGATCCACTAAACTTCCTGCCCAATCTGCATCAGTAAATCCACTCAATCTGATCTCCTTACTCCTGGTGTACAAGAATCCATAATCGACTGTTCCTTGTAAATAACTGAGAACATGTTTGGTTGTTGTCCAGTGCGCCCTCTTTGGTTCTACCATGAACTGACTGAGGGTGTTGACAGAGTAGCAAATGTCTGGCCTGGTGTTGACCAAAGACATCAGGGACCCTATGAGCTGCCTGTATAGGGTGGGATCGACATGCTTGTCTTCTGATGCATCAATCTTCTTCCAGATGGTGATCATTTGCGTAGCCATAGGTCTACAGTCCTCCATCCCGAATCTTTTCAGGATTTTTGTAGCATACCTCCCTTGCCCAAGGAAGATTTCTCCCTTCTGTTGCCAAACTTCCAACCCTTGGAAGTAGTGCATTCGCCCCAAATCCTTCATATCGAATTATGTGGCTAAATTCTTCTTGCAGTCCCCAATGAGTCTGGATGATCCTGTCAGAAAGAGATCATCCACATACAATACTAAGATTAGTGGCTCGTTCTCTACAACCAGATAGTAGAGATTCGGATCCACGTCACTCTTGATAAACCTCGTCTTCTGCAAGTAGCCATCTATTCGACCATACCATGCTCTCGGTGCCTGTTTCAGCCCATTCAAGGCTTTCTTCAATCTGCATACATGAGACTTCTTCTCATGAGTTTCAAAGCCCTCTGGTTGTTCAATATATACCTCCTCTTCTATTACTCCACTCAAAAATGTCATTTTCACATCCATCTGATGCATCTCCCATCCCATTTGGGCTGCAAGAGATATCACGGTCCTAATAGATGTATACCTGGCTACCAAGGCGAAGGTCTCCTCATAGTCAATCCCTTCATTTTGAGCATACACCTTAGCCACAAACCTGGCCTTGTATTTCTCAACACTGTCGTCTGCAGCGTATTTGATCTTGTAGATCCATCTTGAACCTACCACTAATCTGTCTTGAGGTCTTGGCACCACCTCCCAGACATCATTTACCATTATGGAGTTGTATTCCTCTACCATCGCATCTAGCCAAACCTGATGTTGAGCTGCCTCCTTGAAACTGGCAGGCTCTCCATCTTGAGCTACTAATGACTAATATCTATCTGGTTGTTTTTGCTCCCTCTTATTGTTTCTTGGTGCACCGATGAAATCCTCTGCATCTTGCAGAATCTAATGAAGTTCCCTGCTAGTTCTTCCTCTGCCAGCAAGTGCTTCTGTTCACTCCTCCTCATCATCCTAATAATCTTCCTATCCTGAGGAAGAATTCTTTACTTCTGTTGGTTGAAGAGGCTTAACCAAAGCCTCCTCTTTCGACTGCTTCTCGGAAGGCATCTCGCAAGATCTTCTGAAAGCCCTGTCCTCCATGAACTTTACATCTTGTCATACTACTACCTTCCTGCTCCCTGGAAGATAGATTCTGTATGCCTTAGCGTTCTCGCTATATCCTACCAGATATCCCTTTTCCGCAGTCTGATCTAGCTTCTTCCTCTTTTCTTCGGGTACGCGGCAATATGCTAGACTCGCAAATATCCTGAAATGACTAACTTCAAGTGTCTTCCCTATGAAGAATTTCTCTGGAGTAATCTTGCCTACTGCCCGATGAGGAGTCCTATTCTGAACATAGACTGTTGTGTTGCATGCTTCTGCCCACAGGAATTTTGTCATATCCTGATCATACATCATGGCCCTAGCTGCTTCTACAGTAGTCTTGTTCTTTCTTTCTGCTACCCCATTCTCCTCCGGATTATATGGAGTTGTCCACTCTCTTCTGATGCCCTCTTTAGCGCAAAAATCAATGAAGTCCTTATCGACATATTCTCCACCATTATCTAAGCGCAAAACTTTTATTTTCTTCCCAGTAAGATTCTCCACTAGAGCCTTGAACTCCTTGAATCGATAGAAAACCTCATCCTTGGTTTTCAGAAAATAAATCCAAGTTTTCTTTGAGTGGTCATCAATGAAGCTAAGGAAATACTCGGCACCACTGAGAGCTTTGACGGACATAGGTCCGCAGATATCGGAGTGTATCAATCCTAGTACACTCTTGGCCCTGTGTTTGCTCTTAGAAATGTTGCCTTGGCATACTTTCCTATAAAACATCCCCTGCATACATCATCTCATTCCGTACTCAGATCCAGAACTCCTGTTACAGTGCTCCTGAGAATTCTCAGAGCTCCATGGTGCAAATGACCCATTCTTCAGTGTCATGGTTCGTTCAAGTCCTTGTCTCCATGACTGTCTATTAGTGCCATTGGTGATTCTAGTTGCAATCTATACAACCAATTACATTTTATCCTGATCTGCACTTTCTTTTTCAGCTCCGGTGTTTGACGTATACCTTCTCCTTGATGAAGTAGACGTCATAGCCCTTGCCTTGTAGTTGCGACACGGAAAGTAAGTTTATCCCCAATCCTAGTACATGTTGTACATTTGTAGCACGGAACCATTATCCCGATTCTGTTTGAAAAATTATGGTACCCTTCCCTATTGGAGTACACTTTGCCTTGTTCCCCATGGTGATCTGAAAATTCATCTCCTCTTCTTGATATTTTGAGAAACACTCCCTGATTCCCATCATATGCCACGAAGCTCCACTGTCTATCTACCATACTTCTGATGATGCAGCACTAGTCATACACGCCACTTCTTCTTCCAGCTTAGAAGCCAACATAGAGAAATCGAAATCTCTTTCTCTTGTGCAATCTTCTGAAAATCTATGTGAGTCCCCTGACGTGGATGCCTCTGCATCATGGTCTCGACCCATAACTAGTTTTCCCTTTCTGTCTCTGATTACTTCCTCTGATACCATGTGAAAATTCTATCACTGCAACAACTGATTTATTTTTCCTACTTATTCCACAGTAAGTTATTTATGAAATTACTTTAATAAACATTAAAATAAATATTGTTGCAGATATCACACCGTAATACAAAAACAAACATATGCACAAGCATTAACACATTGACACAGATATTTTGGACAATAGTCCCCAGAAAAACCCAATGTGGGAAAACCAGTGCAGCAAGGGAGGATTTTATTATTCAGCAATTCTTCTGTACAACAGGGTGCCAAACTGGCTTACCCACAGAGAGAAATAATTCTCCAGCACTTCTCCCAATCCCAGCGTCAGCTTGGCTAACCTCTACGTGGCTCTCAAACCCTCTGCGTCAGCCCTGGGCCTCTCTGCGTCACTCATGCAGGCCCAGCAAGTGACTGTGCAGTCTTCTGCTGCCTCTGCATCTGCCTGAAAAGCCCTGCGTCTGCCTCTCCTGCCTCAGCGCTGATCTCCAGTGGCTGATCCCGCCTCTCTGCTCTGTACTTGCTGCCTCCTGACTACTCACCAGACCACTGGTTCAATTTCTCAGCTAACCCCACTCCAGAAATTGAACTGACTGGTCTCCCTCAGTGTGTTCTCCAAGTGACCCTCAAGCCTCCTCTTATACTTTTCTCGTTGACAAATCAATGGCCGAGATTAAGTCCCTAATCAACGACTAAGATTAGATCTAGCTTGATCCATGACTTTTGGACCATTCTAACACAGTTTTATATTAATACACATTAATATTTTATTTTCCCTAAGTTTAGACTTAGGGACTCCATTAAAAATATTAATTATTTTAATATCTCCCAAACTGTTTAGAATCTGCCCAAACCCTTTCTGGGAATTGGAAATCTCGTGTGCCTTAGCCTCTCCACCAATTTTCGTGGCTAGAGCACATCTGATGCTACCCCAAATCAATATATCCCTGTTGTTCCGGCAATTCTGGCTTCTGCGTAACAGGCAGCTTTCCCTCTGCGCTGCCTTCTGGCTCTGTGTCAAGGCTGCGTGGTCCCAGACTGGCCCAGCATCAGCTCTCCCAGCTACTACGCTGCCTCTCTGCAAGCTCTCTCCGCCTCTCTGTCAATATTCTCCAGAAAGTCCTTCTCCCGAATTCTCACTGCCCCTCTGTCGCTAAATGATCACCTAATTTGAATTTCTCAGCTTCTTAGCCCTAGAAATCAAACTCTAGATCAATTCGTTCCCTCCGTGTGTCTTCTCCAACTGACCCCAAGCCTCCATTTATACTTTTCCTGTTGAGAAATCAACGGTCGAGATTAAGTCTCTAATCAACAGCTAAGATTAAATTATACTTGATCCTCGTCTCTTAGAAGCTTCTCACCCATATTTTCATTAATATTCATTAATATTTTAGTTTTTCTAAGTTTAGCCTTATGAACCCCATTAAAAATATTAATTATTTTAATAAAATACAATCCGGGTGGAATTTCACTAGATGATTTCTAGGTCTTGGAGATCTCATGTGTTCTAGCCCTCCACAAAATTCCGGAGCTAGAGCACATCCGATGCTACCCAAAAATCAACAGTCTAGGTCCCCAACCTAGCATACCACTCCCCAAGTCCAGCAAAGTAACCAAGTTTCTATCAAGAGATTCTTTCCCTCGACCTCAAACAATAGAAAAGTTAGGCTCCTTCATTGTTGCACTCCCAGTAGGATCATACAGCCAAGCCCCCTTAATCCCAATCACACATTATAGGATATCATCTACCAATGTTCAACACATTCATAGTGCTTGACGACTCCAATAACAAGCCCGCATCCCAGACCCCTCAATTGTCCTCAGCTGCCAGCACCAATGGGCCTTAATATCCTCCCTCTCTTTTGTTCATGCCAAGATTTTCAGTTTATGGTACTTATATTGTATCAGCACCTTATCTTAGACTCTCCTTGGCTGACATTTAGCACCTAGTTTCTAGTTTGTTTTAGCAGAAGCTTTGGCACTCCACTTTGTACCAAAACTGGAAGTACTATCGGAGTCCCACTGACTACTTTTGAGGTTATTTGTTAGATATTCATCAAATTATCTTGTCTTATCTATTTCTATCTCTCTACATGTACCATAGTAGGCAATTTCACATATTTCAATGCAACCCTTCAACGCCAGCAACTGAGCCTGAATTCTGTCTTATAAGTTTGTACCTTTTTTTGCGAGTGCGTCTGCACTTAATGTTCTTCTGTGTTTTCATTGTGCCTTCTGTCATAAAGTCTCGTGGATATAATGGCCTCCGCTATCGTCTTCAACTTTAAACTTCAAGTTCATTTAATTTTTATTTAAATGGCACTTTAATATATATATACACTGGTTATGATCCCAAATCACATGAATTCGTTTATCTATACAAACAAGAAGTGCCCCAACATGGAATGAATACAGTGGTGACGGAGAGCTTATGAGGAAGATTTTATGATGTTGAAACAAATTCGCAATGCATAATTGTCAGGGATCTCTGAAATTTTTTAAAGGACAGGTAAGAAAGCAAGTAAAATCTGTACAATGGAGTACTGCCAGTTAAAAGACACTTGTTTTACCGCACAAAGGAAGAGGTCAAGCAAGCCAGTATATTCACCCAGCAACCGGTCGTAAGACTTCACTCTTCATTTTGTTCTTATGTTTCTTGTTTGCTAATATTGTTTCCTTAAATCTGCCATAAACACAATTCAAACACGCTTGGGGCAATCTGGAATCCCTACCTTGATCCAATTGGGCAGCCTGCGTCCGTCCAATACCTTCTGGATGTATAGCTGGACTCGCAATGTGCTTGCCCAGGTAGTCCTCGTTAGTGTATTCCAGCTCCTGATTGAACTCTAAAACATTTAAGAAACCAAAAACACGCTGAGAATGCTATCAATATAGTGAGATGTCAGCACACTAAATAATAGTGTATAGAACAGTTTCCATACCTGCGTTGTTGTATTGAGGATCCAACCTAGAGGAATCTTGATGGATAATGGGAGAATGATTGCAGAGGACGGGACAGCTTCCATGGCGTCTTTCGAACAAACTGTGACAGAGGCGTGCATCAGGAGAACCATGGCGTATTTCGAACAAGTTGTCGCAGACGCGTGCAGCGGGAGAACCATGGCGCCTTTCGAAGAAGCTGCGACAGAGTGCCACAGGAGAACACCTTGATCGAAAATGCATTAGGCTGCCGAGGTAAGCCATGAAAACAGGAGAGTCATATGGGGAGTTACGAGTGGCTCTCTATGAATTGATGTAGGCCTTCTTTTAAGACTATATGTTATTTGCCCACATTATACTCAACCATGTTATTTTATTAACAAATGAAGTTTTTTCAAATTTTGTAAAAGCATTTTTATTGAACAATAAAGTTTTTTCAAATTTTGTAAAAATATTTTATAATTACACCGAAGGTGTTCCTCTATTGGTTTTTTTTGTCTGGGCAGATTTGACCAATCATAGTTTTGTATTTTCATTTTTCTCTATTGAAACATTGTTAACCATGTCTTAGGATCTCATGACTTCCGGAGTTCATCTGTGAGCTCCCAGTTCAATCTTCTCTTTCATTGGTTGTCTTGGGTTCGAATCTAACCACATTTATTTTGACAAAGCCATGCAATATTCACTACGGAATGTTCTCACCCATTCCATTTTCCATGTATTGTTTCAAGTGTCCAGCACGAAAACACCCTTTTGTTGCTATTGTTATGAAGAATGCAAAAAAGGGGGTGAAAGCGCAAAACACAGCGGTCAGTGAACCTCCCCTACCGCGGGGTTTTGGTTCCTTTGACATTAAAGAAAAATTGGTACCTGCCAATAACAAAGCAAGGCAACAAGCTAGCAGTAAAGAAAAAACAATTAATTCTATAATAGGGAGGAAAACAACAGGATCAACATGGATGAAAAGGGGTGAAGACTCAAATTTGAGTCTTGTGTGCCAAATCGTGTAGCAATCAAATCCTACCCAGGTCTACCTAATTCTAGTTTGTTGGAATTGTAGAGGTTACCCTTGGAGGAGGAGACCTAGGATAGGACCTATTGCAGAGAGTAGAGACATAATTTGTCTCATAGAAACTCATGAACATGATGGTTGTAAAACTCCTATCATGTTTGATGGTTATTTGAAATTAGCAGTTTGGAACGAGGCAGCAAAAAATGGCAAAGGGTATGGAGGAATATTGGTTTTAGTGAAAGGAAAAGAAGGTCATCATATTCAGTTACTGAAAGAAGATACAAATAAACAATATTTATGGTTCAAAATAACAAAGAATGAGAATCACATAAGAATTGCAGCGTGTTATTTTGCACCTCAAGTCTCAAATACTTACAAAAATAAGGGGCTAGATAACAAAGACCCATATGCAGCTTTAAAGCAAGATATTGGCGTATATTCTCAACAGGGAGAAGTTCTTTTGGTGGGAGATTTCAATGCTAGAACAACAAATCAACAAGCTAGTATTTTATGTTGCAAAGAGGATCACAATCATATCTGGCTCATTGAAGAGGAGAATCCCCAATGGTTGAGATGTTCAGAAGATGACAAAGTTAGCAATCATTTTGGAGATGAGTTGCTCACATTGTGTGGTGCTTTCAACTTAATTGTTTGCAATGGTCTAGAGAGATGGAAAATGTCACGCCCCTGAGTCTACGGTGATCTTTCAACCGTTATCTGGCGGGGTGCGGCACTACCATGTATTTTCTTTTTCGTAATACTCATACATGTAGACTACGCCTTACACCTTTATATACTTAATTTGTCTTCTTTAATCAAGTAGAGCGCATAAAACTTCATAAACATTCATAACCAATATAATCAAATGCAATGTAAACCGAACACATAACATTGACACATAATTATAATGGGAGGGGCAACTCCCGAACGAGTTCGCCCAAATATATTATGAATCTTCTCTTTTCAATAATACAACAAGTGTGCCGGGCAGCCCACGGCCAACACTTAGAATTTATACAACATAGGCAAGAACGCCTTTACAACCCGATACCAAATTACCTTCGGTTAGAGCGAGCTCACCCGAGCCTCTTAGAACTCCACCGAATTAATTTCTGCACCAAATTGTCTTCACCGTGACCTGTTCGACCTCCAAACTAATCCCGGTTGAACTGCGCACTTATTCACCTTTGCGCATGAGGAATGCGCACTCTGCGTCCTTCTTGTTCCTTGATCGAACCCAAGAGAGAATGCGAAGTGCTTGTTGATCGAAATGAGCTCTCTGCGCCATCTACTTATAGCCATCCTAACTCATCCATCGAGGGGTGTCAACTTTACAAGCCGACCCCAAAACAAATGCGTTGAAGCCCCTTTTTATCTTATGGGCAGGTCGGCCCTTGCCTAAAGGCAAGGTCGACCTACGCCCTTATAAACTTCGCACTTCTTCGCATTATTTCATATGTAATTTGTGAGTGCTCCCCAAGTTCGTCGCAACCAGCTCGTATGACTGTCGCATCCGTCCGCACCGTTTGCTATTCGTCACGCCCGCCTTACGCCGCATTGCCAACTCGCTGTCGCACACTATTGTCGTCGTGTCCTGTCCGCCCGTCGCATGGATGGACGCCCGCCCGGGTCGTCCTCCCTTCGTTCGCGTCTACACGCCCAACCGCCCACACTTCTGTTCAAACCAGCTCGCGTCCATGTCCAGCTCTGTCAGCTCGCGGTCATGCCTCTGTTCGTCGGTTCGTTCATCGGGTGTGGGTCGCCCGCCCGTTTGGTGCGGGTCGCCCTCGGGTCGACTCGCGTTTCAGCTCGCCCGAGCTTCCACTATGACTTTGTCTGCCGGTTCGGGTAGCTGTGCCCACGTCCGGGTCCGCTGCAGCTCGTCCGTGCTTCGCCTTCCGTTCGCTGAACCCACAGCTCGCCAAACCTTTAACTTGTTCGCCGTGCACGGGTCGCGCGCCCGGGGCGCCCGCCCGTCGTGCATAGGTCGCCCGTCGTGCACGGGTCGCGCACCCGGGTCGCCCGTCGTGCACGGGTCGCCCACCCGGGTCGCCCGCCCGTCGTGCACGGGTCGCCCACGGGTTGCCCACCCGGGTCGCCCGTCGGGTGAAGGCGCGCTCCTGCCCAAAACGCCAGGGCGTTACACTCTCCTCCACCTGAAGACGTTGTCGTCCCGACAACATTCCATCTTAGTGATTCCTTCACCAAGACATCTCCATGAGCTAACTGCCCATGTATAACAAGTGTTACACATCCTAGCCATGTGCCAACACTCATCTTCACGGTTCCATGCCCAGGTCCATGGAAACCCCATCTTTCTGCAGCATGTTGTTTTCACCATACCTGCTCAACCAAGTTTGAGGGCTCACTGCCATGAGCAGCTTAACAATGAGCCCCATCTTCTATGTCATCTAAGAAGATAGGAGAGCCAGGAAGCTCCCTCCCTGGCTTTCATCCACCCATGTGTCGGATTGATACTGCGTCCTTAAGTACTTGTGTACAGCTTCAACCTCTTCACATGTGCACCCAAGCTCACCTAGCTTGTCCTTTGTCAATTGGAAGTCGTATATGCCCATGGCATATCTGCAAAAATCCACTATTCCGGCGGGATCTCTTCCCTCATAATCTTCATTAACCACTGCTTCCGAAGCAGCACTCGGGCTCACTTCATTTACAGCTTCTTCGTGAAGATTTTCATTAGAATATGTCCCCAACAAGTGTTTCCAAGCTCGTGAGGTTCTTCCCTCACTTCCTTTGTTCTCCTTTCCGGTTTTTGCAACAAAGTCGATAAGCTTCCTTTCCTTTGTTGTTTGAACCACACTCCCAAGTCCTCTTAGTTCCGCATCTTCATGTCTCACATTCGGATCTTTGGGATACAATGTCATGGAGGCCATTCTTGGTCTATACCCCAAGCAACTCCTCCTATTCATCGGCACCATTATATTCTTCCCTTCAGCTGTGATCAAGAGAAGGTCTCGGGACATCATTGGAATGGCTTGGGCAAGCCTCATAAAATCCAACCCCAACACCATAGAATGATCGTCCATATCCACGACCCTCAAATCCAGCTTTCCGAACCACGATCCAACTTTTACCGGAGTGTTTTTCAACACACCATCAACAGCCTTGATGGAAGAGTTAACCGCTTTGAAGGCACTGCATTCCCCTTCCATCTTCGCTTTCCTTCCAAAAGACCTCGCTGCCTTCCTGCTTACGAAGCTGTGAGTGGCTCCCGTATCAATCAAAGCTGCAAGTCTTTTGCCTTTTACGGTTGCTTGCACAAAACTTAACTTCAAAGAACCATCTTCCTTTGTTGGTTTTGTTTTGCGCCTTATCTCAGCAATCTGCTTCAAAAATTCGGCTTCGGAAATGTCAATAGGCTCATGTTCCTTTTCGACATTTCTCTTGAGAAACCTTACTTCTTCGCTTGGTCCTTCTGGGGAACTCGGCCCTGGTCTAGCTTGACTTGTCTCAAGCTTTTCCTCCACCGTGTTCTGTTCAAGCGCACCAACCATCTGTTCATCGACCAAGTCCATGGAGCTAAACTTCCGGATGTCCTCTGGATGTTCACGGTAGTGAGTTTCCAATTTGTCAACATAGTCGAGCTCCTCTTGTTCGATCACAACCAGCTTCTTACCAAGAAGTTTCTTTCTTATTTCTTCCTCAATTCGCTTGACCTCGGCCTCCACTTTGGCACTTTCTTTCCTCAATCGGGCTCTTTCCTCAAAGAGCTCTTGAAGACCAAGTTCGCCTTGATGGATTTCTTCATCAAACTCATTGAGTTCAACACTTGCCGTACTTTCGCATTGACTTCTGAGTTCTTCGAGTTCCCTCCGTAGTTCCGAACAGCTTTCCCGAATCTTCATATTCTCTGTTCGCATTGCAACCCAGTTGGAACTCCACTGACTCATGTGTTCCAATATTTCATATCGGAGAGCCTTAACTGCGCTATGACCATCATCCGCCATTACCGCCTTGTCGGCCTTCTCCATTTAGTCACCTGCTATAGATCAAGCAGATTCACCTTCAATTTCAACCGAGACAACCTTGTCCAAGTTTCCACTAGTAAACTGTCCACCAGCTCTGACCGAGCTCTGATACCACCTGTCACGCCCCTGAGTCTACGGTGATCTTTCAACCGTTATCTGGCGGGGTGCGGCACTACCATGTATTTTCTTTTTCGTAATACTCATACATGTAGACTACGCCTTACACATTTATATACTTAATTTGTCTTCTTTAATCAAGTAGAGCGCATAAAACTTCATAAACATTCATAACCAATATAATCAATATGCAATGTAAACCGAGCACATAACATTGACACACAATTATAATGGGAGGGGCAACTCCCGAACGAGTTCGCCCAAATATATTATGAACCTTCTCTTTTCAATAATACAACAAGTGTGCCGGGCAGCCCACGGCCAACACTTAGAATTTATACAACATAGGCAAGAACGCCTTTACAATCCGATACCAAATTACCTTCGGTTAGAGCGAGCTCACCCGAGCCTCTTAGAACTCTACCGAATCAATTTTTGCACCAAATTGCCTTCACCGTGAACTGTTCGACCTCCAAACTAATCCCGGTTGAACTGCGCACTTATTCACCTTTGCGCATGAGGAATGCGCACTCTGCGTCCTTCTTATTCCTTGATCGAACCCAAGAGAATGTGAAGTGCTTGTTGATCGAAATGAGCTCTCTGCGCCATCTACTTATAGCCATCCTAACTCATCCATCGAGGAGTGTCAACTTTACAAGCCGACCCCAAAACAAATGCGTTGAAGCCCCTTTTTATCTTATGGGCAGGTTGGCCCTTGCCTAAAGGCAAGGTCGACCTACGCCCTTATAAACTTCGCACTTCTTCGCATTATTTCATATGTAATTTGTGAGTGCTCCCCAAGTTCGTCGCAACCAGCTCGTATGACTGTCGCATCCGTCCGCACCGTTTGCTGTTCGTCGCGCCCGCCTTACGCCGCATTGCCAACTCGCTGTCGCACTCTGTTGTCGTCGTGTCCTGTCCGCCCGTCGCATGGATGGACGCCCGCCCGGGTCGTCCTCCCTTCGTTCGCGTCTACACGCCCAACCGCCCACACTTCTGTTCAAACCAGCTCGCGTCCATGTCCAGCTCTGCCAGCTCGCGGTCATGCCTCTGTTCGCCGGTTCGTTCATCGGGTGTGGGTCGCCCTTGGGTCGCCCGCCCGTTTGGTGCGGGTCGCCCTCGGGTCGACTCGCGTTTCAGCTCGCCCGAGCTTCCACTATGACTTTGTCTGCCGGTTCGGGTAGCTGTGCCCACGTCCGGGTCCGCTGCAGCTCGTCCGTGCTTCGCCTTCCGTTCGCTGAACCCACAGCTCGCCAAACCTGTAACCTGTTCGCCGTGCACGGGTCGCGCGCCCGGGGCGCCCGCCCGTCGTGCACGGGTCGCCCGCGGGTCGCCCACCCGGGTCGCCCGTCGTGCACAGGTCGCCCGCCCGTCGTGCACGGGTCGCTCACCCGGGTCGCCCGTCGGGTGAAGGCGCGCTCCTGCCCAAAACGCCAGGGCGTTACAGAAAAGGTCTAGGAAATTTACTTGCAACACTTACAATGAGGCAAGTGTTATTGACTACGTTATTTTTTCACAAGGCTTAATAGAAAGGATAGATGAAGTTAATATTTGAGAGCATATGTGGGACTTAAATCAGACCATAACCCAATTTATATAAAGCTATCTTGGTTAGAAGAAATGCAACATAGGAGGAAAACTCAATGTTATCAACAATCGATATCAAGGGGCAAAATTCTTTTAACACAAAAAAATTGCATTATCTTCAAAACAATGTTGGAGAGATCAAATCAGAAGAGGAAGAGTGGTTCCCAAAGCCTCAATAGTCATGAGTTAACAAATATAATTCAGAGTGCACTTGAGAAGTGCAAAAAAGCAAAAAATAGGAAATTTGAATCAAATTGTTTTCCTGTAAATGCTTGGTTTGATGAGGAATGCAAAATGGCAAGGAAAACCTTGAAAAAGGCAGGTGAGGAGAAGATGAATGTAAAGTTATATAAGCATATTTTAAAAAGAAAAAAAGATGAGTTCATGCAAATAAGGCAAGAAGAGTTAATATATCTAGGCAAGAATAACCCAAAGCTTTTTTGGCAGGAACTTCAACCAAGGAAGAAGAAAATTGAAAATAATATTACAGCCAATCAATGGTTTGACTATGCAAGACAACTCTATGAGAAAGAATCAAAGGATGAGCCTCCTCCCAGGATCAACACAACTACAAAGCTTTTCACATTACAGGAAGTGGAGACAGGAATTAAGAAGTTGAAAACAGGAAAGGCAAAGGACTTGGTTGAACTTCAAGCCGAATATCTAAAGTGGGGAAAGAACATTCTTGCACCGCATATTATGGAAACTTTCAACAACGTCATTCGACAAGGATTCCCAAGATATTGAACAACTAGTCTGGAAATACCCCTTTTTAAAAGTGGAGACATTAATAATTCTTCCAACTATAGAACCATTATGATCAATCCTTTGTTTGCAAAGCTCTTCAGTGGCATGGTAGAAAATAGAATCAGTAAGTGGGCAGAAGTAAAAGAAAAGAGGGCAAAATGGCAAGCAAGTTTTAGGTCGAAACATTCTATAGTAGATCATGGTATCACATTGAGACACATTATTGAGAATGTTTGGGAGCCAAAGAAGAAGTATTTTGCTACTTTGTTGACTTCAAAAAAGCATTTGACATGGTCCCTAGAGAAAAGTTTTGGGGTAGAATGGAATAACTTGAAATTCCATTGCATTATAGAGTCATTGTCCGTAGTTTTTATGAAGAGGTGAAAGTTAAAATTAGAACTTCAACAGGTATTTCAAAAAGCTTTAGAAGTGACATCGGTGTCAAGCAAGGTTGCCCTTTATCCCCTACTCTTTTTTGTTTATATATTGATAAATTGGAAGAGTGGCTAAATTTGCAAGGTGGGGATGGTGTTCGGTTGGGGGATTTGATGATAAAACTTCTTTTATATGTTGATGGCCTTGTATTAATTGCTAAATCGGCCCAGTGATTGCAAAAATGCACCTATATGTCCTTGAGCATTTTTGTAAAGCAGTGGGGATGCAAGTCAATGCCAACAAGACCAAAATAATGATTTTCTCAAATAAAAAGAAGCAGAGCCAACATATGTTCTTCTTTGAAGGCAACATTCTTGAAGAAGTAAATGATTACAAGTGCCTCGGGATTGATTTCAACAACAAGCTTAATTGGGAGGACTGTAGAAAGAAGAGACTTTTAGGAGCGTGGAAAGCAATATATGCTCTTCAAAACAAATGTAGAGAGGCAGAGTTATGGGATTGGAAAATGATTAAAGTGTTTTCGAGCTCCTACTTTGCCCAGTGATATTATATGGGTGTGAACTGTGGGCTAGCAGCATCCCTATCTCAAAATGGAAGCAAATTGATAAAATCCAAAAAAAATTGATCATGAGCAAGATAAAAAGTTTGGTTCCTTATGAGATAATGTTGAGTGAAACAAGAGCAACTCCCATCGAAGCAATTGCTATGGTGCGTCTCATAAAGTACCTACAAAGAATTGAGCAAATGGGAGAAGGTAGATGGCCTAAAGTTATCTTCAACAAATGAATGTGTGAAAGAAAAAAATCATGGATGAGACAAAACAACAAAGGGATGCAAAAATGAAATATTCTACCTCAATGCATGTCCCACAAATAGCAAGGAGTTAAAGAGTTTTGTTATGGAGAAGTTTCGTAAGCATATATGGGGAAAAGAGTTGGGTAGAAAGAAGAAGTACTATTCGAATTTAAGCTTCTATGATCCATAATTTGTTAATTCATGAAAATTTTCGAAGAAAATCACATAGAGAATATTTGGTCGACACGTTTCGAACCAGGCAGTGTGGTTCATCTTCAGGACAAGATGAACTATGTTAAGGAATTCAACCCCACTTGTGATCTCCAACAAAAAGAGTACATTGGAGCTAGCATTCCATGGAAAGCAAATATTCTTATTTCTCAATTAAGAACTAATCGCATCAACTACGGTGCAAAATGGGTTGGTGGAGAAGACCTGAAGAAGCTTTGGGAGAACGAGTGCGTACTTTTTGCACTTCTAGGACAATGGAATCATAAAAACAATTCATTTTGGAATGTGATGCTTTTAGGAGCATCAGAGACAGTTATAGTAGTATGTTAACTTCGGTTCCTTTGCATTGTCTTTTCAGTAAAGAAATTGTTAAAAAATTGGGTCAGCGCATCATTAATTTGAGTAATAAAATAATAAAATTACAAAAACCCAAAAACCAAAACACTAGTAATCTCATAAACTATTTCTAATCTCATAGAAATTAAAATTTCATTCCTCCATAAACCAATGTCGTCACATCAATTAGAAAATTGCATCAACATTCAACATTTAAATTAATGTGAACGTCCGACATGTGCCATTCAATCTTTACCTTACCCAAGTGCCATCTTGTAATTATATTCTTGTCTTTTACTAACAAGCTAAGAAAGGTCTTATAAATAGTGGAATGGATTGTAGTAATATCCTTTTTCTTTCGAATTTCATGATATTGTGTATAATTTGGAATTTTTAAACTTAGTTTTGATTGATGTTTAAGCTTGTGGGATTGACTTAAATTGGGTTGAAATTTTAATGTGTAAATTTATATGATTCATATGATGTGATAATTTAAAAAAATTAGTCAAATTTTATTTTATTTTTTATTTAAAAAATAAATTAATTTACTTGTATGGCAACCATGTTTATATATATTAATTTTTTTATAAATTTATTAAAATTGGTTTATTATTAAAAAGTTAATATCAAATTAGTTTAATTCATGTTTATTTTAGTTTTTTTTTCCATTGTAATATTTGGTGATAATTTTTTAAACTAGATCATGTAATTTTTTTTTATAGAAAATGATTAAAATATAAATATAAATTAAATTATAATTTCAAAAAAAATATATTAAAAATGACACAACTACATTAATAAATGTGGTTGATATAAATTGTAGGCATATAGGTAAATCTTTCACCAACGGATAGATAGAAAGAAAGAAAGAAAGAAATTATTTTAACGTCCATGAGACTAAAGATAGCATATGGGACAGATTGCTTCTTCATTTGCTTGATGTATTCAACCTTTTTCTCTGAAACCTCATAATAAATGCTCCCAGCTTCTCGACAAACCCCTCATTAAATAGACTATCCCAAGAGCTAGTTGTTAGCATATCTGCATAACTTTCTCTGTTGTCTTTGGAGGCCTCACATTCTAAAATGAAATGTTTTTCTGTTTCCACTTTTCTGGAAGAACAAAAAATGCATATTCTTTCCTCCCACACTTCTTTTGGCATTTTCCAGCGCCCTGTTTCACAACAGAGTTGATGGGAATTAGTCCTTAACTGAGCAATAAGATATTTGGCTCTCCACGAGATATTGGCCTCTATGTATGCTTTTGGTTGATCACTGTGAGTGAGATTAAACACTTCAATATAGTACTGTTTCTTTCTTCCTAGCTCCTTATCTCAAGTACGTTTGTGGAATTTATCCATAACAAAAACTTTTATCTCTTTGTTGTTTATGGGACACGTGTTCAAGCAAACACCCCATTTACTTGTTGATTTGGGGTAGCATCGGATGTGTTCTAGCCACGAAAATTGGTGGAAAGGCTAAAGCACACGAGGTCTCCAATACCCATAAATGGTTTGGGTAGATTCTAAACAGTTTGGGAAATATTAAATGGTGTCCCTAAGTTTAAACTTAGGGAAAATAAAATATTAATGTGAATTAATATAAAATTGTATTAGAAGGATCAAGCCAGAGTTAATCTTAGCCATTGATTAGGGACTTAATCTCGGTCGTTGAATTGCCAACGAGAAAAGTATAAGAGGAGGTTTGAGGGTCACTTGGAGAACACACCGAGTTGATCAAGATTTCGATTTTCTGGGGTAAGGTTTGCTGAGGAAGTTGAAAGAGTGATAAGAGTTGCAGCTGAGGGGCAGTGAATATAGAAGCAGAGAGGCAGAGATAGTACCAGGAGAATCAGCGCAGAATCCGGGAGAGAGGGACATAGAGCCAACCAAAGGTTCACGTAGAGCCAGCCAGGGCTCACGTAGAGGCAGCCAGGAGTTGCGCAGTGCCTCAGAGAGCCAGCGTGGGTGATGAAGAGGCTCTAAGGGCTAACGCAGTACCTCTAGAAGCTGACGCAGGGTGAGCTAGGGTGACGTTGGGCAGACGTTGTGCCAGAAAGGGCTGATGCGGTCCCTAGAAACTGACGTTGGGGTTTTCATGGGGCAGATTAGTGCTGGGAGGTGTCAGAGTGTTTATCCGGGGTTTCAGCTGGAATATCTTTCTTCGACTGACAGGTACTACTGCCGAGATTATTCTCTGTTGGGTGCGTGAGTTTTGGCACCCAGATTGTATTTTGAAACTGCTTAATAATTAAAACCCTCGAATAGCTGCACCAGTTTTCCTACATTGGGTTTTTCCAGGGACATTGGTCCAAAAATAACGGTGTTACTTGTGTGCTTGGTTTGTTTCCTTTAGTTGATGATCTGTAATGTGTTGAGCATGTACTTGTATTTATTTTCAGTATTTACATGCTAAATAACTTGTTAATTAATTAGAACAAGTAGGTAGAAATAAATCAGAAAAGTACATGAAGGTTTTCTAACATTTAGACTTAGAAATTCCAACATGGTATCAGAGGGTGGTTACAGATCACAGGAGAACCGAGGACATCAGCCGAGCAGAGTAGCAGCAGCAGAAAACAATTGTCCCGAGTGACAAAAGTTGTTCCTAGCAGAGAAGCAGCAAGGAAGGGGTGATGTAGTGCCTGCGTCATCAAGTTTGAGAAGGGAAGAGGATAAGCGCAGTGGCAGAGGGGAGAAGACTCGACCTAAGTGCCCAGTCATCTTTCTCAGTCAGGGAGGATTGACGCCCATGGCCAAGAAGTGTGGATTTTGCTAGTGCCGAGATTGCATAAAGCCTAGAAGCTCTAACCTTCAGTTTGTTGGAGCTTAGGAGGTTGTGGATAAGATGTAGAGTGAAGTTGGTGGGGTACTGTAGTCAAAACAATACCTAATAGGGCAAGACCAAGGAGGAGGGAGTTTCTACCAAGGATTTCTAGCCAAGAAATCTGGATTAGTGGTGCAGCTGCACTAACGATCGGAGTGGGGGCATCTCGACATTTGCAAAAGGAATTCGAGGAGGGAAATTGAGGCTCAGAGGGAGTCACACCAAGAACTTCCAGGAGGGAAATAGAGGAGCAACGAGATGGCAGTGAATGGGGTAAGATACCAGGATAGACTAGACGGAGCCTCAAACTTTGTATTCTAGAAGGCTAGAATCTTATCCATTCTAGACAGGAACCGTCTCAAGCAATTCGCCTTGAGGACAATAGATATCTGAGTTGACCCAGTTGATAATGATAGGTAAAATGATGCAATGGCGACGGCCAAGATCATCATCCTTGATGGGGTCAAGGACCATGTAGTACCACACATTGCCGAGAAGAATACAGTAAATGAGATGTGGGAGGCCCTAACAAAGTTGTATCAGCATACTTCCATGTAGAGGAAGATGCTACTAGAAAATCAGTTGTGTCATACCAGATGCATAAGGGAGAACAAATCGACACCTTCCCGAGTCGATTGAAGGAGATCCAGGATCAGTTGACTTCCATAGGGGCCACGTCGGATCAAGAATTGATGGTGAGAACAGCCTTGAACGCAGTCTTTGAAGACTGGGAGGTGTTTGTCCAAAGCATACTGGGCAGGGCGACCCTTCCAGATTGGGAGAAAATGTGGGCAGCTCTTCGCCAAGAAGAGATCAGAAGGCTAACCAAGGCAGGAAGCAGTGGCAAGGGGGTTAGAATCAAGAAGGAGGAGGAGGTGGATGCTTCCCTAGCATCTGAGGGAAAGCAGGAAAAACAGAAGAAGAAGGACCTCTCCAAGGTCAAATGCTTCCACTGTGGGGAACTGGATCATGATGCGACCTAGTATCCAAGGAATAAGAGCAAGGGAGAGGCTTCCGAGACTAGGGCTGCGCCAATAAGGATAGATGATGATTGTGCCATGAGTGCTCACACACCACTTGAGAGGAAGTGGGGAGACATCGAGCTGTAGTCAAATGGACTACAGGTGATGAGGGGTAGGATCCTCGTGGTACCCAGCCTCTTGGGTTATACCTTGCTACAGTAGCCCCGAAGAGGAGTAGCAGTATTGGCAGATATCAGTAGAGATGGATGTAGATGTAGCAACAGAGGGAGCTACAATGCAAGATTCCCAGGACAGCATGAGGCAACAATGCGAGATGCATGGAGTTGTTGTAGCAGCGCAGAGGTCAGAGAAGGGGCACTTGTCAGCGACAGAGGGAGTTTCAACATTGAGGGTGTCTTTAGCCTGATAAAGATGTCAGAGTTGGGAGATCAGTTACTTATGTCTCAGTAACTGAGTTGTAATGCAGTAGTTAGCAGTGGTGGTGTTATGGGTAGCACGATGCAACATGATGAGAGGGGTTGTCGTATAGATGCAGTAGTGGCAGTGGCAGGGCCATGGGTAGCAATACATGATGCAGCAGTACAGAGGATGTTGGGCAACATGCCTAGCATCAGCACAGGGACCGATGTCGAATGATCAGGGTGATGCTCAGTGAAGAGTATTACTAGAGCATAGTCCTCGCTAAGAGTGAGTGTTGATTTGGGGTAGCATCGGATGTGCTCTAGCCACGAAAATTTGTGGAGAGGCTAAAGCACATGAGATCTCCAATACCCATAAATGGTTTGGGCAGATTCTCAAAGTTTGGGAGATATTAAAATAATTAATATTTTTAATGGAGTCCCTAAGTCTAAACTTAGGGAAAATAAAATATTAATGTGAATTAATATAAAACTGTGTTAGAAGGGTCCAAAAGTCATGGATCAAGCTAGAGTTAATCATAGCCATTGATTAGGGACTTAATCTCGTCCGTTGAATTGTCAACGAGAAAAGTATAAGAGGAGGCTTGAGGGCCACTTGGATAACACACAGAGTTGATCAAGATTTCGATTTTCCTGGGAAGGGTTTGCTGAGGAAGTCGAAAGAGTGACCAAAGTTGCATCTGAGGGGTAGTGAATACAGAAGCAGAGAGGCAAAGATAGTACCAAGAGGATCAGTGGAGAAGCCGGGAGAGAGGGACGCAGAGCCAGCCAAAGGTTCACACAGAGCCAGCTAGGGCTCACGCAAAGCCAGCCAGGGCTCATGCAGAGCCAGCCAAGAGGTGCACAGTGCCTCAGAGAGCTAGCGTGTGTGACACAAAGGCTCTAAGGGCTGACGCAGTGCCTCCAGAGGCTGATGCAGGGGGAGCTAGGGTGACGTTGGGCAGACTCTGGGCTAGAAAGGGTTGATGCAATCCCTAGAGGCTGACGTTGGGGTTTTCGTGGGGTAGATTGGAGTTAGGAGCTATCGGAGTGTTTATCCGGGGTTTCATCCGGAACATCTGTCTTCGACTGAGAGGAACTACTGCCAAGATTATTCTCTGTTGGGTGAGCCGATTTTGGCACCTAGATTGTATTCTTAAACTGCTTAATAATTAAAACCCTTATATAACTGCACCAGTTTTCCCGCATTGGGTTTTTCCGGGGACATTGGTCCAAAAACAATGGTGTCACTTGTGTGCTTGTTTTGTTTCCTTCAGTTGATGATCTGTAATGTGTTGAGCATGTACTTGTATTTATTTTGAGTATTTACATGGTAAATAACTTGTTAATTAATTAGAACAAGTTGTAGAAATAAATTAGAAAAGTACATGAAGGGTTTCTAACAGTTAGATTTAGAAATTCCAACATTACTAAACCATTTGTTATTTTGTTGCATCCAAGTTTTTTTCGTGTTGCACAATCTATCATTAAAGACAACCTTAGGCCATCTGCCTTATTCCATTTTCTCATTTTTTTTAAATACCTTATGACTCGCACCATAGCAATTGCTTCAATAGGAGCAACCCGTCTTTCTCTTAACAAGATAGAATAAGGAACTGCACTTTTAATCTTGAATTTGTTTGTAATCAAACACTTCAAAATTTTCTCAATTTGTTTCCACTGCATGTCAGATGTACTATTGGCCCATAGTTCAAAACCATAGAGAATCACCGGAATTACTAGAAGCCTAAAAAGAGTTTGAGTGGTTTTCCAATCCCATAACTCTGCCTATCTACACCTAATTTGAAAAGCATAAAATGCTTTCCAACCCACCAAAGTTCTTTTGTTTCTACAACTATCCCTGCTTAGATTTTTGTTGAAGTCAATTTTGAGGTATTTGTAATCCACAACTTCTTCCAGAATGTTGCCTTCAAAGTAGAACTTATGCTGGTTATGTTTACTTTTTTTAGAGAAAACCACTACTTTCATTTTGTTGATATTGACTTGCATCCCCACACTTTTACAAAAATTCTCAAGGGATAGTAAGTGCTCTTGCAAACCAAGAGCCGATTTAGCAATTAGAATAAGATCATCTGCATACAAAAGAAGTCTTATAACAAACTTGCCCACATAGATACCATCACCCCCTTGTGAATTTAAGCACTCCTCAAGCTTATCGATATATAAACCAAAAAGGGTAGGAGACAATGGGCAACCTTGCTTGTCCACAATACCACTTCTAAAACTTTCAAAAATGCCTGCTGAAGTTCTAGTTTTGACTTTCACCTCTTCATACAGCCTATGCACAGTTGCTCTCAAATGTTTAGGAACCCCAAGTTCCTCCATTCTGTGCCAAAGCTTATCCCTAGGAACTGTGTCAAACACTTTTTTGAAATCAACAAAGCAACAGAAGAATTCTTCCTTTTTCTCCCAAACTTTTTCAATGATGTGCCTTAAAGTTATACAATGATCAACTGTGGAATGTTTAGGTCTAAAACCTGCTTGCCTTTTAGCACATTTATCTCTTTCTTCTACCCACTTGCTAATTTTATTTTCTAGCATGCTTCCAAATAGCTTTGCAAACAAAGGGTTTATCATGATGGTCCTATAATTGGAGGGATTATTGATGTCACCACTCTTGAAAAGAGGTATTGCTAGACTAGTTGTCCAATCTGTGGGGAGCCCCTGTTATACGATGTTGTTGAAATTTTTTGTAATGTGAGGTGCAAGGATCTTTGAGCCCCACTTTAGATATTCTGCTTGGAGTCCTGCTAAGTCTTTTTATTTTCCAACACCCAACTTCTTGATACCCATCTCTACCTCTTGCACTATGAAGAGTTCAGTATCAAAGTTATGCAACCTAAAACACAAACCCTAATAGCTAATAACTAATATCTAAACCAAAAGACAAACCCTAACATCTATTAGCTAAACCAATATGTGCCACCAAAAAAAAAAAACTCCTTCCCTGGAAGAGCCTTTTCTGAATACATCCTTCAGATTGAATTGATCGGTCTCCATTAGGAATGAACCTTCTCCTTGACACTCCAGGCATGAATCCTCAAAGGAATCGATTTGTATTTGGATTAAAGACTTTCCCCAATAATAAATTAATTTAACTTGTTATTCTTGCATTTGAAACTAAAAATTGTGACCTTTTATTTCTCAAACCCTCAATTTAATCCATCCAATTATTACCTAGACAAAGAATATTCCAGGATTGTCAGATCTAGACATTATTCCTCGGGCCCAATCCCAATATAGACCACACCTACGATGTAATTCTTCACACCCGCAAATAATAATATAAATTTTCCAAATTTAATAAAAACTAAAACAAATATAAAAAGATTATACAAACTTTCATCATTAAAATTATTTTATGATTTTACTAAATAACTTTTGTTTGCAATTTTTACACAAGTGTTCCTCTATTGGCTTCGCTGGGGCAGATTTGGCCAATCAGTGCTTTGTATTTTCGTCCTCCTCTATCGAATCTTTTTTAACCATGTGTAGGGATCTCATGACTTCCAGATTTCATCTCCGA
Source organism: Pinus tabuliformis (assembly GCA_031772625.1). Classification (NCBI taxonomy): domain Eukaryota; kingdom Viridiplantae; phylum Streptophyta; class Pinopsida; order Pinales; family Pinaceae; genus Pinus; species Pinus tabuliformis. The sequence goes on from CM062804.1 coordinate 207,911,388, forward strand.
ACTCCCAATTCAGTCTTCTCTTTTATCAGTTGTCTCGGGTTCGAATCCAACCGCATCCATTTTGTTAAAGCCACGCTCTACAGAATGTTCTCACTCATTCCATTTTCCATGTATTGCTTCAAATGTCAAGCATGAAAACACCCTTTTGTTGCTAATGTTGTGAAGAACGCATAGAAGGCTGTGAAAGCGCAAAACACAACTGTCATTAAACCTCCCCTGTCGCAGGGTTTTGGTTCCTTTGACATTAAAGAAAAATCGGTACCTGCCAATAAGCCATTGTCGCCGCCTCAACAAGTATCCAAAGGGAAAAGAACCATGGATGTCGATATGAATAGATATGTAATGGCATGCACCTGATTCTCTTCCAACCCCATTTGGAAAAATCTTAGAACAATTGTTTGTCAGATGGTAGGGATTTGCGTCATACTCTTTCCAACCATTAAAGTAAGGAGAGTCTTCCCCATGGGCTTTAGACGTTGCCAATGATGAAAGGTGCACTACTTTTGCAAGTAATTGCTTAGTACATTCTTGTGGTTTTATATCGTACATTGATATCTTTATATTGAAATCCCTATTCGCAATTTTAGTTGGCTCTATGGAAAGTATATGTCAATTAGAAGTTTTGGATGATTTTGTTGTTCTTTGAATAAACATACACACCGAACGACAGGGGTTACAAGGGACGTGTTTTTGTGGATGGAGAAGCCATTCGAATTATAATGTCATGATTGTTGTGGCAATAACGACATGTCTAAAGTCCAAAAAGATGGGCAATTAGGGTTAAGTGCGTTAATTTAGAATTATCATTTAAGCAACGGTGAAAGCGAGTACCGCCATATGAAATTTCGTAGGCTCACCACATGCAATAAACAAGTAAACAAGATGTTAACAACATCTAAAACAAAATCTCAGGGGGAAATAAACCATGGTCAAAAAGAAGTCAGAAAGCGAGAGCACAACTTTGAGCAAAGCAAAGCAGAACCTGGAAGAACTAAAGCATCATGCTAGCTGGCGGCATGTTGATAAATGTCTGCCTAGTCTCCATAACATTTTCCTCAACTTCTAACGCAATGTTAAATGCCCACATGGACCATTGTCTTGTTGTTGAACCAAATAACGAGAAAATTATAAGTTCCAAGTTTACATAACATAAAATGAAGTTATGGAAGAAGCGTTCATGGACCATTGTCTTGTTGTTGAACCAAATAACATGAAAACTATAAGTTCCAAGTTTACAAAACATAAAATGAAGTCAAGGAAGAAGCGTTCAATGGCAGATATATGTATTGTTGCTCCTACACACACACTGGAGGATTTGGAGCACGGTACCGCTAAACAGTTGGCCTTGGATGATGCTAATCCCCTAGAGTTGGATAATTTAAAATGGAATGACAATTATATAAGGAGGCAACCTCAGACATCTCTTTACTGAGCAACCGAGAAATATATTGGCTATGTAAATCCGAAGGAAAGTAACTGTGAGAATTCCTTGAACATGAAAATGGAATGCCTACGGCTTTTGCAGAAGGAAAAGCAAAAGGAATGCCCGCCCTTTTTGCAGAAGGAAAAGCAGAAGGAATACACACATTTTGAGGTCAAACTTGACCAACCACATGGCATGAGGAAAAACAAGCGGTCCAATTTAGGTGATTTCATAGGAGCAAGCCAAAGTTTGCATTCTCATACTCTCATTAAGGTTAAGGTATGTTATTTGATTTCCAGTCTTTATAATTTTATGTCGACAAATTGTAGAATTGAAATAAGGTTGTTCGCTACCATGTATCATCATTATTGGTTTTACATTCCCATTAATCCCAATCTCCCTATCATAGTTACAATCATCCAAATGTTGTAAGGAGCCTATCCCTTTTGAAAGGTCGATGTTTCATTTATTTCTGCAAGTTGGGGCGGCATCCAAACATTTATTTTGTAAATGTATATGATATGATAGTTAATTTTATTTAAAACGATATCAATTTTTGTCTTTTCAGGTTCAAAAAGTTTAACCAGCTAATCGCCTAAATGAATGCATACCCCAACACAAGTCTCAAATTCAATCACAAGAAACTGCAATGGAGGATAAACTCCAAATTTTTGTGAATACATCTGCATGGACTTGCTTAAACAAACGGGAAGTTTGAGAACAAGGAAATTCAAGCAAAAGCTAGTCATATTGAGTTTAGCAGGATTTGGATAATGACATTGCAATGAGCAACATCGTGTGCTAATGGAGATGTTGGAACTCAAGGATAAGAATCGTTTAGAGGGCTTAGCATTGTCTCAAGGACATGTTGTTCAATCAAAGGAGTCACCTGGAAGATCTATATCTCATATATCTAATAAGTAACATGATTCGCTAGTATCAGAGTTCAATTGAGAAAGTGTGACAAGATCCACTTGACTTAGAACAACTACCTATCGATGAAATACTCAAAAATCTGAGAGTGTTGTTGCATTAAAGCTTTTGGAGAATGGGGCAGGGTCGTCTGTACAATATGTAACACAATCATCAGTTCACAAACAATAATGATGATACATGGTAGCAAACAACCTTATTTCAATTCTACAATTTGTCGACATAAAATTATAAAGGTTGGAAATCAAATAACATACCTTAACCTTAATGAGAGTATGAGAATACAAACTTTGGCTTGCTCCTGTGAAATCACCCAAACTGGACCGCTTGTTTTTCCTCATGCCATGTGGTTGGTCAAGTTTGATCTCAAAAGGTGGGCATTCCTTTTGCTTTTCCTTCTGAAAAAGTGGCAGCGATTCCATTTTCATGTTCAAGGAATTCTCACGGTTACTTTCCTTTGAATTTACATAGCCAATATATTTCTTGGCTGCTCGGTAAAGAGATATCTGAGGTTGCATCCTTATATCATTGTCATTCCATTTTAAATTATCCAACTCCAAGGGATTAGCATCATCCAAGGCCAATTTTTTTTTATTGATTTTGTACTCCAAATCCTCTAGTGTGTGAGTAGGAGTGACAATACATATATATGCCATTGAACGCTTCTTCCTTGACTTCATTTTATGTTTTGTAAACTTGGAACTTATAATTTTCACGTTATTTGTTTCAACAACAAGACAATGGTCCATGAATGCTTCGTTTATGTTTTGTAAACTTGGAAATTATATTTTTCTCGTTATTTGGTTCAACGGTAAGACAGTGGTCCATGTGGGCATTTAACGTCGCGTTAAAAGTTGAGGAAAATGTTTTGCAGACTGGGCAAATGTCTATCAACATGCCAAGGACATGTTGTTGAATCAAAGGAGTCACCTGGAAGATATGTATCTCATATATTATATAAGGAACATGACCTGCTTGTAACATAGTTCAATTGAGAAAGTGCAACAAGATCCACCTGACTCAGACCAACTACCTATTGATGAAACATTAAGTACTAAAACATATCAGTGTTGTTGCATTAAAGCTTTTGGAGAATGGGGAAGGGTCATTTGTACAATATGTAACCTATCGATGAAACATTAATTACTCAAAAATATCAGTGTTGTTGCATTAAAGCTTTTGGAGAATGGGGAAGGGTCATTTGTACAATATGTAACATAATCATCAGTGCACAGTCAAGGTAGAAGAATAAAATCAAAAGAGGACTTTTCACAAGAAAGACGTTTCTAAAATCTGAAGACCTTAAAACTACCAAAATCAACAAAATCAGTTGCAGGATTATCTTTGAAAGGGTTTTGCAATATGGAACTGAAACAACTCACATATTTTAAAGGCAATCTTAATTCATAGAAAATGAAAAAGGTTGCACATATTAGGCATGACTCGATATTTGATGTACATGGCTCTTGTGGTTGTCTTGGGTTCTTTATTCTCATTCATTTCTCATATTTTTATTTTTATCCCTCTCCAATTGTCTTTTTGGAATCCACCCACTCTTGTTATTGCTTAAAGCTTATTTTGCTACTATAGATAAAAATGATGTATAGTTTATTTTTCAAGCAACTAAGAATCTTCTTTCATTTCTTCAATTTTCTCTCTTAGTAGAAATGTTGATTGTGTAGTGTAATTCTTTGGTGTCATTTTGTACACCTACATGGTATTAGAACAAATCTACATGCCCCTTTTATTCCTTTTCATAGCAAAAAACAAAAGAACTTGCTAAAAGTGGTAAAAGGATGGTCGTGTACATGGGGATCACTGAACTATCAATTTTTCAAATCTACGTTAGTCAATATTCCAAGGCGAGAGTATATAGAAGTGTACCCTAAATTCTCTAAAGTCAACAGATAGAAAAATCTTGGAAGTTTAAGGCATAGCCAACCTTCGACATTCGGTCATAGTTAGAATTTGAAATTTAACTCTACCCATCAAATTCATCGCAATATCATGCTCAATGAGATGTTGTTCATGTTCCATTTTCCCAACTACAGTTTTTCTTTAGTGAGGATGGTGCTACCATACCCATATCCAATATTGGAGGCTCTTTTATATTCTCATCCTCCTCACTTTTCTGTCAAGGGAAGTTTTCCTTTACTTTCTTAGTGGCCTTCTTTGTGAGTATCGAGATCTTCCAATCCTTGTGCATTTGGTTTTTTCAATCCTTGTTGTCTTGAATGAGTTGTCAATTCATCATGATATTGTTTTCCTTTGTCAAAACTTATAGATCTTAATTTGACCAAGTATTTTGAATCCAAATCTTAGTAACTATTAAGTATTGGTTCAATAAGATATTGCTTGTGTTCCTACAAAGCTCATTATCTCATATGTTCACAACTCTATTGGATATGAAATTGCAAAATAGCAGATGTGTAATGAATCATAATAAGCATACTAAATAAGTATGAGTTCACAACGTGTACTGATTAATTGTTTTTACTATATGCAATTCTCATAAGGTTAAGGTGGCAAGGAATAGGACTTTCTCAATGGAAATGTAATACATAAACTAAAACCCTAAGTTGAATTGATATTTTCAAAACAGTATAGATGTGGAAACAAACTGATTAATTGTTTTTACTATATACAATTGTCATAAGGTCAAGGTGGCAAGTAATAGGGCTTTCTCAATGGAACTGTAGTACAAAAACTAAAACCCTAAGTTGACTTGATATTTTCAAAATAGTATAGATGTGGAAACAAAGAGCACTTATGCGTTAGAAGTTAATAAGAAACTATTAGGTTATGAGTAAGTTGACTTGATTTTTCAAAATAGTATAGATGTGGAAACAAAGAGCACTTCTGCGTCAGAAGTTAATAAGAAACTATTAGGTTATGAGTTGGTTGAGTGCTTTTGATCCCTGCATTGGTTGTCTTTACTAGGTCATTGTCTGTAATCAGTGTTGGCAGGTCTATGTGAGGTAACATCCACAAAATGTGAAAAAGTGCCCATGGGTTTTGCCTTGAAAGAAAAGGAAACAATTACCTTTTTCGTGTTTGACTATTCCATTTCCTGAATGAGTCTTTATTAGATTAAAAGAATTAACGATTTGTGTATGTTTTTGCAATAACTTGTTAGATTATAGAATGGAATTTCAGTTACTTGCATAACAAATGATAAAATGCAAGCTTAGATACTTGCATTATAGAAAGACCAGGGTGAGTAAAAAGAATTGGACTCAAATAAATTTTTGATATTAAAAGTGGTGCCATTATTCTTATATGATGGTGTTTAAATGAAAATGTTGTTCTAATTTTATCACTTATTTTTATATGTAGATAGATGACTCAAAGTAGTTGAAAGTTGGGAAAGTGCTTGTAATAAAGTTCCCATACAAAATTGATAAAAGTTCTCAGGATAAAATTTGTGTATTTTGCTCCCTGCCAAACACCATGAGGAAATCACAAATCAATATCATCATCATCATCATCATCATCATCTATGTTAGTGTCTTATTACTAATTTCCTCCTGCTTTACTCTCCTTGGGCAGAGAAATTTAATTGTAAATCATAACACTACAACTTTCAATGTAATATCGCTGACAATCAGGATGATTTTAGTGGTCACTTCCTCATACCCATTGTGCAGCGTGGGGAATGAGTCATTGGGCTCTAGGACCTCGATGAAGATCGATCTTGCACTCTGCTCATGCATAGGTTGTGAGGAGGGGGCTTGCCTTATGGCATTTGCATTAGAGAGTTTGGTGCACATGCATTCAACAATAAGATTTGTTTCTGGTGAGACAACCTTCCCAAATCTTCTATTCCTTCGGTGTACCTTTGAACCTTTAGGGGCAATTGCTAGTTTTGGCTTCGAAGGGATTTTTACAAGGATACCTTTCCACAATGGAGTAGTAAATATGTAATTCATTTATTGAGTAGTAAAAAATATGTCTTTCATTTATTTTAAAATATATTGGTGAATTTTATTTTTTATTTTTTATTTTTTATTTTTTTTTATTTTTTATTTTTTATTTTTATTTTATTTTATTTTATTATATATATATATATTTTTTTCGGGGAGTTGACATGGTTTGATAAAATGGTTAAAAGGTAGGTCTTATACTCTCTTCATCATATTTAAATTTCTAATGGGACTTTGGTCAAATAAGATTAAAAAGGTAGGTGCCCCTATAAGTTGGAAACCCCTAGTGGGAGTATTTTTAATGTGTTGGCATCTCATTGTTTTGATAGCATTCTTAATAGTTCTTTTTCTTTTCTTTTTAAATGTTTCAAAATTCAACATGGAGTTAGAACACATTAATGAGAACTTCCTATGAAAGCAAATTTGAGTCCAACATTCTTTAAAGTTATATGTTATTTTCCTAATTATAATCAACCATGTTATTATTCACAAATAAAGTTTTTTCAAATTTTGCAAAAGCATTTTATAATTTTCACTTCGAAGTGATTTTTATAAGGGTACCTTTCCACAATGGAGCACTAAATATGCCATTCATTTATGGAGTAGTAAATATGTCAATAATTTATTTTAAAATATATTGGTGAAATTAGTTTTCTTTTTTGGAGATGAAGTGGTTTGATAAAATGGTTGGAAGGTAGGTATTTTATTCTCTTCATATGATTCAAATCTCTAATGAGGCTTTGGTCAAGTAAGATTAAAAAGGTAGGTGCCGCAATAAGTTGGAAACCCCTCATGAGAGTATTTTTAATGTGTTGGCATCTCGTTGTTTTGGAGAAATTTGGACTCACAATTTGCTTTTCCAGGAAGTCCTCGTTAGTGTGTTCCAACTCCCGATTGAACTTTGAAACATTTAAGAAGAACAAAAAAAACCAATGAGAATGTCATCAAAACAATGAGATGCCAACGCATTACAAATACACCGACTAGGGGTTTCCAACTTATGGGGACACCTACCCTTTCCATTGGACTCATAATTTGCTTTCCAAGGAAGTCCTCATTAGTGCATTATAACATTGGACTCACAATTTGTTTTCCCACGAAGTCATCATTAGTGTATTCCAACTCCCAGTTGAACTCTAAAACATTCAAGAAAAACAAAACAAAAAAATCACTGAGAAGGCTGTCAAAATAGTGAGATGTCAAAACATTAAAAATCATGTATACATTAGTTTCCACACCTATGTTGTTGTATTAAGGATCCAACCTACAAGAATATTTATGTGTAATGGGAGAATGATTGCAAAGGAGGGGATTGAAGCAACTTCCATGGCGTATTTCAAACAAGCTGCAACAAAGGCGTGTAGCGGGTGAACACTTGTAAGATGTTATTGGCCATAAATACATAGCCTCCCGAGCTAAGCCATGAAAACAAGAAAATCACATGGGGGATTTAGAAGTGGCTATGCACTAGAGGAAACGTGATTGTGAAGCAAAACAAGGTAGGCATACTTTCCCTAAACCTTATAATGTGTATAAGTTATCTGATCATGTTAATATAATCAACCATGTTTCCACACACAAATAAAGTTTTTCAAATTTTACAAAGCCATTTTATAACTTCACTTAGAAGTAAGGGATCCTTGGAAGGGGCACCCTTCCATAATGGAGTAACAAATGTGTCATTTCTTTATTTTGAAAATTGTTGGTGAAACTAGTTTCCTTTTCAGAGTTGAAGTGGTTTGACGAGATGGTAGGTTGGATCATGTATTGACAACTTGGTTGGAGGTATGTCTTGCACTCTCTTCATCTAGGTTCAAATCCTTTATGAGACCTTTGTCACATAAGGTTAAAGGGTAGATGGCCTTGTAAGTGGGAACCCCCTCATGGGTGTATTTTTATTGTGTTGACATCTCACTGTTTTAATAGAATTATCCATGTTTTTTTTCTTTTTCTTCTTAAATGTTTTAAAGTTCAATTGAGAGTTGGAAAACACCACAAAAAGGCTAATGAGGACTACCTGGGCAAGCTAATTAAGAGTCTAGTTATACGTCCAAAAGGTATTGGACTTGCAATTTTATTGCCCAAGTAGTCCTCATTAGTGTATTCCAACTCCTAGTTGAACTCTAAAACATTTAAGAATAACCAAAAAAACACACTAAGAGTGTTATCAAAACAGTGAGATGTCATCCCATTAAAAATCATGTATAGATTAGTTTCCATACCCATGTAGTTGTATTGAGGATCCAATCTGTAGGAATCTTGATGTATAATGGGAGAATGATTGCAGAGGAGGGGATTGAAGCATCTTCCATGGTGTATTTCAAACAAGTTATGATTGAGGCATGTAGGAGGAGAAGACTTGTAGGAGGCTATTCATCATAAATGCATAAGTGTCCCGACGTAAGCCATGAAAACAAGAGAGATATATGTGGGAGTTATGAGTGGTTATGCACCATATGAGAACACGACATAAGTGAAGCGAGGTAGGCATACTTCCCTGAACCTTGTAAAGAGTATAAGTTATCTACCCATGTTAACATAACCCCCCATGTTATCATGCATAAATAAAGTTTCTTTTCAAATTTTACAAAGGCATTTTATAACTTCAATTAGAAATAAGGGATCCTTAAAAGGGGCACCTCTCCATAATGAAGTAGCAAATATGTCATTTCTCTATTTTAAAATATGTCTGTGAAGTTAGTTTCCTTTTTTGGAGTTGAAGTGGTTTGATGGGTTTCTTGTAGGTTGGATCCTCAACACTGTTGGCCCAAACAATTAATTAACCAAGAACCAAGAACCATATAATTAAAACCGAATGAAACTGAATGTAAGACACAGGTAAAAAACACAAGATTTTTACATGGTAAAACCTTGACAGGGTGTGAAGGAAACATCCACGGGGCAAGGGATTGGATTTTCTATTAAACCAAAAATGATTCTCCTTATTACAACAGTTCGGGCATTCATCATTTTATAGGGGCTCTTCTGTTACATAACAATTGTTTCGTTATAAAACCAACTTGGCAATAAATACTATTTTACACATATTTACAATTGGTTGTCAAATTACAACAAACTCCACCTTGACAAAAATTTTCCTAATCCCTTGCACATTCCCATTCACTGTCTCTTCTAAAAGCCAAGAGAAGCTCAACACCATCTTAGCTTCTCTACTGTAACTGGCTTCGTGAATACGTTTGCACAATTCTCCCGTGTATGGAGCTTCTTGAGAGCTACTTTTCCGCCATCGATCACATGTCTCAGAAAATGATACCTTACATCAATGTGCTTGGTCTTGCTATGATAAGTTGGATTTGTAGCCAAGTGAATAACACTCTGACTGTCACAAAGTACATTCACTTTCTCTGGTGTCCTTCCACACTCATCAAGTAGACCCTTTAACCAGATTGCTTCTTTACTGGCATCTGAAGCAGCTATATATTCTGCTTCGGTAGTGGACAACGCAACTATTTCTTGAAGCTTTGACATCCAACTAATTGCTCCACCTGCAAGAGTAAAGACCTAACCTATAGTAGACCTCCTTTTGTCCAAATCACTTGCATAATCAACATCTACATATCCGCAGATTGATCCCTCACTACCATTAAAGGTGATGCAATGGTCACTTGTGCCTCTTAGATATCGAAGCACCCATTTCACTGCTTGCCAATGTTCTTCACCTGGATTTGCCATGAACCTGCTGACAACTCCAACTACATGTGAAATGTCAGGTCTTGTAGATACCATCACATACATTAAGTTGCCTACAACATTTTCATATGGTACATGAGACATATATTGCTTTTCTTCATCAATTCTAAGACTCAAAACCGAAGAAAGCTTAAAATGGGAAGCTAATGGAACATTAATAGGTTTCACATTATTCATACAAAACTTTTCAAGTACTCTCTCCACATACTTCTGCTTTGATAACCAAAGCTTACCATTTTTCCTGTCTCTGTGTATCTCCATGCCCAAGATATGTTTTGTTGCTCCAAGATCCTTCATATCAAACTTCCTAGAGAGCTGAGCCTTTAACCTATTGATCTCTTCCATGATTTTTCTTGCAATAAGCATATCGTCAACATACAAAACTAAGATAATGAATATGTCACTGAAATTCTTGAAGTATACACAATGATCATACTCACTTCTAACAAAGTTATGGCTCACCATGAAGGAGTCAAACTTCTTGTACCATTGCCTGGGAGACTGCCTCAGGCCATACAATGATTTCCTGAGCTTGCCAACTAATCTTCTACTGCGACCTTGTATAAAACCTTATGGTTGTTCCATATATAACTCTTCATCCAAATCACCATGTAAAAAAGTTGTTTTAACATCTAACTATTCTAACTCAAGGTTAAGTAATGTCGTTAGTGCCAACACAATACGAATAGAAACAAGTTTTACAACTAGTGAAAAAATCTCATGAAAGTCCATACCTCCAACTTGAGAATACCCTTTTGCTACCAGTCTCGCCTTATACCTTTCGATACTTCCATCAACTTTCCGTTTTAGTTTGAAGACCCATTTGCATCTAACAACACTTCTCCCTTCAAGAAGTTCTACAAGATCCCATGTATTGTTCTTGGCTAAGGAATCCATTTCTTCTTCCATAGTCATTTTCCATTTTTCGCTATCCATATCATCTACTGCTTCCTGATAACAACAAGGTTCCCCATCTTTAGTAATCAAAGCAAAAGATGAAGCAGAATCTTCATACCTTTTTGGAGTTTTTCTTTCCCTCGTAGACCTTCTTAGAGTGATTGGTTGTTGAACTAGTCCAGAAACTTCAATAGATTCCTTTGTATCTTCATCATCTTTTCCTCCAAAAGTCTCTCCTTCCTTTCAAATTTTAGAGAAAGGTCTAGACTCCAACTGAATTTGTTGATTTGGCGATACCTGTTCCTATTGAATTCTTTCAACATTTGATTTTAAAAGAGAATATTCATCAAATGTTACATCTCTGCTAATGACTATCTTCCGTGACATAGGATCCCACAACCTGTATCCTTTCACTGCATAGTCATACCCAACAAAGACATAACATTTCGATTTTGGATCTAATTTTGAACGTTGATTTTTATGAATAAGAGCATAAGCATCACAACCAAATATCCTTAAATGTGAATAATCACAAGACTGACCTGACCAAACTTCTTCAAGAATTTTACAATTAATTGCTACTGAAGGTGATCCGTTAACTAAGTAACAAGCAGTGGATACTGCTTCTGCCCACAACTCCTTTTGCAGGTTAGCATTGTTGATCATGCTTCTGGCTCTTTCCATAAGAGTCTGATTCATACGTTCAACAACACCATTTTGCTGAGGAGTATAAACAACAGTTTTGTGTCTAACAATTCCTTCATCCTTACAGTATTGTTCAAATTCTATTGAAGTAAATTCACCACCATTGTCAGTTCTTAAACATTTAATTGATTTGCCTGTTCTTTTTTCTACCATTGCTTTAAATTGTTTAAAGACATTGAATACATCAACTTTCTTTTTCAGCATAAAGACCCAAACTTTACGGGAGAAATCATCAATAAACGTTAAAAAATATAGAGCACCTCCATATGATACAACAGGAGATGGTCCCCACAGATCATAATGAATATAGTCTAAAATTTCTTTACTATTATGACATCCAGTTTTAAATCTCTGTTTACATTATTTTCCATACACACAATGTTAAATAAATCCAACTTCAAGGATTTCAAATTAGGAAGTGATTTACGTTTCATTAGTACTTGAAGACCTTTCTCGCTCATGTGACCCAATCGTTGATGCCATAGGCGAGTACCTTATTCTTCTTTCTCTGACACAATCACTGCTTCACTGACCTAAGTACTTCCTTTGAGTTTGTAAAGATTTCCGACCTTTTCTGCTTTCATAACAACTAGGGCACCTTTAGAGACTTTCAACACTCCATTCTGACCTGTAAACTTATAACCATTCGAATCCAACACTCCCAAAGAAATCAAAATTTTCTTCAATTCAGATACATGTCTAATACTAGTTAATGTTCTCATTGTGTTATCATACATTTTAATCTTGATATTTCCCATCCCAACAGTCTGACATGATACATTATTACCCATAAACATAGAACTACCATTTACATCTTCATATGAAGTAAACCAATTTCTATGTGGACACATGTGATGAGAAGCACCAGAGTCTAATAGCCAACTTTCAAAATCCTGAGAGACATTACATACAGGTAAAGTTTCATCTATCATACATAATTCTTCAGCAGATAAAACTTCGTCTATCATACCTGAATCAACCTGATTTGCTTCCTTCTTCGGGTTATTAGACTCTTTTCATTTCCAACAGTCTTTCTTAAGGTGTCCAATTTTATTGCAGTGCCAACATTTTGCCTTACACTTCTTTCCCTTTGATTTTGATCTGGAAGACCCCCTTGTTTTTTCTCCTCTCTCCTTTGACCGTCCTTTGGCTATCATGGCTTCTGGTGCAATTGTCTCAGTACTGGATTTCCTTCGTACTTCTTCAAATAAGAGAGCTCCCACAACTGATTCAAATTTCAAAGAATCAGCAGTGCTCAAACTGATTGAAGTTACGAAGTGGTCCCATGACTCGAGCAGAGAACACAACAAGGTTATAGCTTTGTCTTCTTCCTAAATTTTAACTTCCATATCTGATAATTGGCATATAAGTGTATTAAAAACATTTAAATGTTCTGCAACTTTTGTACCCTCCTTCATCCGAAGACTGTACAATTGTCTTTTCAAATAAATTATATTGGTTAACGACTTTGTCATATATAGCTTTTCTAGTTTTTCCCATAAACCTGTAGCTGTACTCTCTTCAACAATGTTGAAGAGAACTTCATCCGCCAGGCATAACCTGATGGTACTGAGAGCTCGAGCATCCAAGTCCTCCCGATCCAAATCCGTCATGCTAGCAAGTTTCTTATTTCCCCGTCCAGAGCTTTGTGCAACCCTTGTTGCACCAACAAATCCCTAACTTTCAGTTTCCATAGAGCAAAGTTGTTCTTGCTGGTGAATTTCTCCACCTCAAACTTTGCATTCATCATCTTAGCCATTTTTTCCTCTTAGGGTTTCGGTCTTTCAGCTAGGTTTCCTTCTTAAAAAATCCTTTCTACAAATTATGAGTTTTTTTTAATTTATAATTTGAGCCTATTTATTCAGAAAACAAATTTCTGAATCTCCCCTTTAAAAAAAAACTCTGATCTAGATTTCAATTTTCTAAATTCTGTTTATCTTTCTCAGAGATTTATTCAAAACAAATTTATGAATCTCCCCTTTAAGGAAAAATCTGATCTTGATTTCAATTTTCTGGATTTTGTTATCTTTCTCAGAGAGGAAAAAAAATTTCTGAAGAAAAAAAATTCCACTGGTTTTTGCCCAAATTAAAAAATTTATGGAAAAAGATTTATTAAAGAAAAATTACCTGACTCCACAGAAACAATGCTGCAATTTCGACTGGCTCTCCACCATAGTTTGCAAAAAAAATTCTGCTCGGACTTCCTTTCTTGACAACAACAACCTCCTCTTCCCGTTTTCTTCAACTAGCGAGAAAAAAAAATGTGGCTAGGCCTTTCTCAGGCAGTCTGCCAGCGATTCGTTCAACCACGAACTTTTGGCAGCTGATTTGGCTGCTCAGCGTTGCAAGCAATGGCCATGACCTCTATGCATGCACAATGGCTTCCCTCGACTGGCAGCTCCGGACAGGCGTTGCAAATCGGCTCCAGACAGGCTCTACAAATCACACACAACGGCTTCCTTTTCTCCAGTGGTAGCGTCAGACCTCTCTCTCCAGCAACAGGCTTCAACACACAGTGTGTTTATCCTCTCTCCGACAAGGTATAAGTTTGACAACTTTGGCTCTCAAGCTCTCCTTAACTTCCTTAACTTATACTGCGTTTAATCTGGCTCTGATACCAATTGTTGGCCCAAACAGTTAATTAACCAAGAACCATATAAATAAAACCGAATGAAACTAAATGTAAGACACAGGTAAAAAACACAAGATTTTTACGTGGTAAAACCTTGATAGGGTGTCAAGGAAACATCCATGGGGCAAGGGATTGGATTTTCTATTAAACCAATAATGATTCTCGTTATAACAACAGTTCGGGCATTCATCATTTTATAGGGGCTCTTCCGTTACATAACAATTGTTTCGTTATAAAACCAACTTGGCAGTAAATACTATTTTACACATATTTACAATTGGTTGTCAAATTCCAACAAATACAACAACACAGGTATGGAAATTGATTTATACATGATTTTTAATGTGCTCACATATCACTATTTTAATAGCATTGTCAATGTTTTTATGGGGAATTCATGAGTGGTGTAACACTCCCTCCCAACCCCTTGGTACTCCCACGACCTGTGGAAGGTGTTACTTTATAATTAATATGATCCTCATGGTTTATGAAGATGGGGTTACAGAGATCCTCTCTTTTTCCAACTTCATTGAAACCAAAAACAAAGGTCGCCATCGCTTTCTGCTCGTCAATAGCTTTCTAACAATATAAACTTTGTCTCAATCTGACTCTTGCACTGAAATTTATGCCCCATTAAAGTTCCACCAATTAAATGGTGCCGCATTAGCAAGGCATTTCCACATGGCATCCACATGTGGCCCTTGTGGCTCCACCATGTCACCTTGAATAGTGCCACAACGCCCACAACACCTACGTGGCATCCATGCAGTCATAGTCGTATGCATTCATGGTGCTTGCCACCTCATCATAATTTGTGGGTCCCACTAGGTTCGGCCCCTTCAAACAATTCTATGCTTTCACGTTATATCCAATTATGGGGGAAATCTGTTGGCATTATGATGCATGTGTTGTACTTGATGGCAACCCACTTATAGTAGAACATCTCACTTATATATAACTAGATGAATCTATAGAAGAGAGATCACATGAGACATAATACATGGGATACATGGCAGCTCAAAGGAATCAGTTTAGATATAATGTACAATGACAACTCATTATGATGACAGTTCTCAGTATGGCAAGTTAGCTTTGCCATCAAGTCCAAAGGGGGATATTGTTGGCATTATGGTACAGGTGTTGTCCTTGATGGCAACTTTCTAAGATAACAGATCACAGTTCAGTCTCACAGAATGAAAAAAAAGAGATATACGCAAGTTCCCCTTGATAAAGCTGCGTATACACGTGAGTTAGCCGACCAAAAGGTGCATATACGTATACACACACTTTCATGAAAGGAAAGGCGCATACATTTGGTTTTGGTTCGTGGTAGTTGGACCATGGTATTGTGATCCATGGTATTGGTCCAAGGTATCTTGTCCGACGTATTGACCCCAGGTATTTGGTCCAAGGTATTGTTCTAAGTGGTTTTGGACCATGGTATTGAGCAAGGCCTAAGACTATAAAAGGAGGAGAAGATCATTAGGTAAGGACAACAAGTAAGTCTCGAATATCTGATGAAGTATGAGATCTAGTATGCAGGTTATGGGTTCATGATGCCTTGCTTGATCTGAGCTAAGGAGGAATCTCAGCGGTTGATGGAGAACAAGATCTAAGGATAGATCGGGATCTAATGGCTTGGAATGAATCATCTCTATACAGTTTGATCACGTTTATTCTAGATTTGTATAGTGACGCATGTAATGTTCTGTAAATATTATGATCTAGGTATAACTCAAGTTTGGAATAGCTGCAAATCATGAATGAATATTTACAGATGTATACGCTGGTTGACTATGATAAAAGTGCGTACATACGCAGGTTAGATACATCTAAGTAGCGTATACCATATGAGCTATGATGTTTGAAGTTACAAGTGATTCTGGTTGTTGATGAGTTTTGATGACTGTTTACTGGTGTCAGTATTCTACATATTCAGTTTGGTTGATTGTGTTTAGCTTCAGTGTTGATGGATGAGATCTAATAATGGATCAGGATCATAATGAATTATCTTTATGTGATCTGATGGACTAGATCTGGTTGCTAACACACATATTATCCTTGTATATGTAATGATCTGGGTATGTTTGAAGTCAGGAAGTGCAACGAAGTTATAAGTAAGTAATTAATGACATATACGCTGGTTCGATTTGGTGAAGTTGCGTATACACGCTGGTTCGACTCTTCCAAGTAACGTATGCACTCTGATGCATGATTTTTTATGATACATTTAGATCTGAACATTGTTGCAGAGTTCTGTGTTCTGCTCTGTGTTCTGGTGACTACAATTTGTTGACAGGGTTTCAGTGATTCAGTATTGGGTGATTCAGAGATTGATGATGCTAGAGTTGATTGATTGTGTGCTTCAATGATATTGATGGGTCGAATATGAAAATTGGATGAAACGTGGCCTTCAGATTATGGTGTTGTGCTTCAGGAATATCCAGTCTGAAAATTTATGAAACGTGGTACCTGGAGGAAGAAAGAGAAGGTTGTATCCTTCTATAGGTTGGCACCTACGTACTAGTACATCAGCTAGTACAAGAGCTAAGGGGGTTGTAGCTCCCTTCCAGTAGTAGTTGGAAAACGAGTGAAGGTTGGAGCATTCAGTAGGCCGGCGCCTACGTACTAGTAAAAGGATCAGCTAGTACAAGAGCTAAGGGGGTTGTAGCTCCCTTCCAAGGGAAGTTGGAGAACGAGAGAAGGTTGTAACCTTCTGTAGGTAGAAGCCTGCGTACTGGTATAAGGCTGCACCAGTATAGAAATATTGTAAAAAGAAATTTCTTATTAAAAGAAGATAGAGACGAATTGCAGCAGGTGGTTTTCACCCACATTGGGTTTCCACCTTACATCATGGTGTTCATGTGTGCTTCTTGTGTGTGATGATCTGTTCTGTTTTACTGCACCTGTTTACTGTTCATATGGTTAATAAAGTTCTGATGCACTAACTAAAGATCAACATTTAATGGATTAACTGAATCATAAGTTTACTGGATATATGCTAGTTGCATTAGACACAGTTGCGTGTACACGCAGGTTCCCTTAACTGAAGTAGCGTATATGAATCTGAGTATGGAAATGAAAAAGTGTTTGATTTGATAATACTGATTCACCCCCCCTCTTAGTATTATTTCCAATAAAATCAGCGTGCACTAGAGTTTGCACATTGGCATACCCCCCAAACCCTCGAACCTCCAATACTCGAGATACAACACCACTCATAAATAAATCTTACTCACGCCAACGTTTGCATTAAGGGAAAAGTCTTATAATTAAACATACTTCCCTATGACGGAGATATTTATTGTCATGCCTTCTATCAACCGTGCCTTTGCATGAAAATGGCATCATCTAAAACTTGGTGCAATGGAGGGACATGAATTTTCCCGTCCCTAAACATTAAGGTTTTTTTCCAATAACATCGAGGAATTGAGCTCCATGATAAAATGTTATCTTTTCCACGTAAATCCATGTCAACACCACATGGCACTCCCAAGGCCACATGGCACCACAAATTCACTGCCACATGTCATGTAGTTTCAACGAAATTATCATTAAAATATACCCATTACAACTGCCACATGTCACTGCCACAAAGGCATGACGTCATCTTAGTATTGATGTCATCTATCCACCTGAGCAGGGATGCCATCTCATCACGCCCATCGGTTCATGACAAGATTCATAAAGTTCCATTTATGAAACTTGGCGTGAAAACGCAATGCGTGATGATTAGACATCCATGTAGGAGGTGACTACACTCCTTTTCCATGAGAATATCCACACTAGCAACATCAAAAGGCTTGAACGCTTTGATTTGTTGTTCAATTTTGGTGTATATTTTTGTCACACCTCGCGCCTTCTATCAATAACGTCCAATTTCCAAATAGGCTAATACATATCACTTGGGGGGGGTGGAATGACACATATTAGCATTAATCATTATCATTGAGTGATAAATCAATAACGTGGTTAATGTAAATCCTCCGTTTCCCAATTTACATTTCTACGAATAAAACATTGGTAATAGCAATTAGTTGCATGATCTCATGGTGACCAGTCAAATCTACACATATACTCTTGTCGACCATAAAACATTCATTACATCAACATAATAATGGTATTCCAACTTAACCATAAGAACACACAAAACAACTTGTCCACCAAGGACACGCACTAGAGATCTACCCATTTTGGCAACTCATATACACAATACCATACAAGATCACAAGGACTATGCTAAGAAAAAACTATCAAACATGTTGATTTATTAGATATTGAGTAAAACTAAGAGATAGTTCCAATAAATAGATTTCACATAACATGCTTCCTTAATGAGCCTTTGGGCATCACAAAATCACACAAATGCACATAATTATAGAATTCTCACTTGACCTCCAAATAGGCATAAAATCATTGATTTTTAAGTGCAATAGATATAAGCACAATATTTCTAAAAATTGATAATTACTTCCAACGATGTTGATATTCTATTAAATTTTTAGTATATCAAGCAAGTACACTTCATGAATTCAACCATATAAAAGCAATAGAATAGTAGAGATCACAATGCACAAAGTAGACACAAGATTCACCCTCAGAAAACCCACAAGGGAAAAACCCAACAACCTTTTTCAATAGAAAATTTTTTTTGTTCAATAAGGGACACAATGTGCCTATGGTCAAACCTAGTCTTCTTCCTCCAAGTCGAGCCTTCCAATATGATCCAACAATTTTCCTTTTGATTACCCTAAGTCGAATTTCATCCTCTTTGATCTGCCTAGAAAGCCAAAAAAAATAGCCCCTATAATGGCCCAAAATTTTGGCCCCTTGAAACAAAACTACCCAAAAAATCTAAAAAAAAACAAGGTGAAAGAGAGCTTGTGCATATGTGCGAGTTTGAGGCAAAGAGAGATAGAAAGAGACGTAATTCGTTCTTATTTTCATCCTCTTCATTCTTCTTGTCCTTCGCTTGTTGGCCCAAAAGAAACTTACTTGAGAGAGATGTGAATTGTTGCCTTGAGGAGGATGACGAATTGTCTTCACATCGTGAAATAGTTGGGTCAAATGGGTGTGACTATGTCTAGGCCGACTTGAGTTGGAAGGAGGCCGAATTGACAATCTTGGAGCGAAAAAAAATTCAAATTTCAAAATTCAATTTTTTTCTTAAAAAGTCTCAATGGAACTTTTACTCAAAATATATTTTTCTTTTGGATATAGCATTTAAATATGTTTTACAATAATATAAATACATCAAGTGCCATAATATAAATTATGAATACCGACCATAGTTACAAAATTCAATACAAATAATGTAGATGAATCCATATCAGGTTAGTTTAAGCATATCAAGCAACTATGCACACTCATGTAAATAATTCTATAAAACATGAGGACATAAGCAAATACGTAGATCCATATTATCATGACCATGAAGGCATATAAATAAAAGTACTCGCTATGATCATACATAGATCTCGACAACCTTCTAGAGGTGGAGCTAATCCATTCATACAACACATACATTAAACTACTAATGAGGTCACCCACACACAGGGTCACACCAGTGTGTTTGCCAAGCTTATCTCTCTCTCTCTCTCTCTCTATCTATATATATATATATAGAACCTACAAATGATTAAGAAAGTTGCAACCACATAACTCAAGCAACTCATAATCACCACAGATGTACAAGTTAGTTGATCAACCATGATTGGATAATAAATCAAGTACTCATACATATATGACATAGGATTAACCATGAGTCATAAGTACAATAAGGCATACCATATCCCGCAATCTAATATGAATAACCAAGAATAATTATCTGTGTATTGATTTAGCTAGAAACTAAAGGAGGGGCTTCCACTCTCCACCCAACCATAAGCCAACTACACTGTAACTTTTATTGCAGCTAACCACCCCTAAGATGGATCTAGGATAACAAGAAATGCTTGCACGGGGAAAGGGTTCACACCAATGGGTTGAACTCAATTTCAAGTGATGGAGTTGCGATTCCAATGCTTCACCAACTCAACAACCAACACTTTGTGGTCCAATCACTCACGAGAGTTCACATAGGCCACATAGGTTTATACAGGGACTCAATGGTTATAAACACAACTACAAGGATTTTCACCCAAGGTCATAGATAGTAGGCCATTAGTTTAATTGAAAAACATCATATAATAGGGGAGTGTGAAATAGTTAGGGTCGATCACTCTCGATCTTCGAGCGTCCGATTACCCTTCTTCTCTTTTACTCTAGCTACTAGAGCTCGACTTGGCTCTTCAGTTCCTCCTCTTCCTGATCTTCGAGTGAGAGAGAAAGGAATGGGCACCGCCTACTCTTTTGTACTATCCATTCCGCTTGCATCCCTTCCCTTTCCTTCACATTGCAAAACAAATGTTTGTGTTTTCCTTCGTCCAATATCATCTTGCCATGTATTAGATGGGGACTCAATCTGTTCCGCCAACTTCTCCCTCTTCGTGTGAGTATGGGCCTATTCACATCATGCAACAAGTGTAACCCACTGGTACACCACCAGTAACTGTGTCAATTAATGCAACTGATATGGGTCATGACTTTGAGCAAAATAGGTGGACAAGCAAGCTTCATGTATAAAAGAGGATTTAGGTAATGATAAGTGAGAAATCAAGTTTCCCTTAAGCCAAGGATCCGTAAGGCTATCCAACCTTTAGTCATGTTAATTAATTAATAATTATATTATTGTTTGATCAAAGGTTAGATCCCAATGAACTAATGACAAGTTAGACCCGAATAATGGAGATGGTATAAAGGGTTTATAATGTGACCAACGCATTCATTGCACCAACTTTCTTGTGATGTTGAAAACCAGGCCTCTCTTCACGGGATACATAAACTAACCGGGGTAATTCATTGCCATCATTGCCAACTGTAAATAGCCTCATTATATGTTTATAATAATATGGATTGCAATCTTTAACCTGTTTAAGATCATTGCAAAGTATTTCCACAACTTTCAACAGATCATTCTGTTTCAGTGCTTCAACATATTTTTGCATTCTGATCTCAAAGAACATATTCTGAGATTCAATATGTTCATCGATTTTGGTAAAACCCAACAAGTAGTGTTCAGCCTCGTCGACTTTTCCAGCCATAAATAGCTCTTTAAGATAGTTCTGGTTGAAGAAAATCAGGACAGGGAATCAAACAGTTGAGTTGCAGGGAGCCCACTTGTCAGTTGAGTTTGGAAGCTTGGCATTATTGTGAGTTGGTTAGGATTCCTATGGCTTTCTCAGATTCTTGTTCTTTGCTCTATTTATGTTGTGGGTTCATTGAGTTATGAATTGAAGATGGCTTAAATTCAACAGTAGTTTGTATCATTGGAGAATGTCATACAAAAGAATTGTTATTTGGTATTAGTACTGAAGACATGTCTGGATGGAAGTTGAAATTCAAAATAGGTAAAGCTAAAATGGTTTATGTTGTATTATAGAAATATCCATCAACATAGCATGAAAAATTTCATGGTCATTCATATACCTTGAGTTGAGTATGATTGCTGGTGTATATACAGTCATTGAACTCAAAAAATTTGAATTGTGGCTTTTGGTTGAAGCTTATATATATATGCAACATTGAAAACTCCTATAATGTGCAGCGTTTAAGTCTTGTTGCTTGCTCCATTTCAAGAGATTTTTGTGGCAATAACCGCTCCGTTTTATTCAGTGTGTGAAGTCTATTAGTGTTGTTAAAGGTAGGTGAATGCAACAAATTTTGGACACGAGTGGTCCATGTTTCTAAGGGAATAAACTTCAACAACACACTTCACTTGTTTGGAAAATGGATAAAATTGGTGAAGTATTAGAGTTGTTAAATACTTTAATACACTCCACAGTTCATGATAGAGTTAAAATCAGCAAAGATATTATATTTGATATTAGAACTTGTCTACAAAATGCACAGGAGAATATTGAGTTTTTGCAGCTTGAGACAAAGCTACAACAACATAAGCATCATTATGTTGAGAAAAATATGTTGTTTCAGATTGAGATAGACTCCCATCAACAAGTCAATATTGTTGAAGTTCATTCAAATTTAGTACCCAATGAAGCAGCAGTTGTACATGCAGATGCAGAAATTCAGTCTACACTTCCCAAGTCAGTCATCAGACCTTGGGAAGAGCTTGTCCACAACAAGCACAGAACAAGTCTTGGATATGATAAGGAGGTGTCATTTCATATTCCAGACTACTCCATGCCAATCCAATTTCAAAGTGCTAGATTTGTTCATGACAGTTCACCTTTAGCTATTCCAGATTCTGCTCCTCTTCCACAACAGCCACAACAAGTTGTTAAATGCTAACACTGTGACCGAGTTGGCCATATGAAATATCACTGTTTTGATCTTCATCCATGCAATCATTGTGGTCAGCATACCCATTCTTCACACAGATGCTTTAAAAACAAACCTCTTGCAAGAACAAAGATTCATATTGGATGGATCGCTTCTTGGTAATGGGCTTCAACAACCAAGAAGATATTTTTCTCATACAACAGGATTTGTTCTCAAATATTGAAAAGTCTTGTAGTTAAGAACTATTCATATTCTCGCCTTGTATCTGACAGGGGGGGAAATGATGGTCATCTACAAGCTTCAAAGCCACATTAAGCGAACCTGAGCCACAACCTGCCATACCAGATTCAGAGTTGTAGCCAAAGACAAGGATGCCCTTGAGCATGCCTTCAGTCGGTGATACCTCTTCATATAATTGGGGACACTTCCTCTAGCAGAAGACTTCATCTTCTTGCCAGTTTTGGAAGAGTTCTAGGAATTGCATTAAGCATTCCAGAGTTGGTGGTGATCCTTAAACCATCACAGGTTGAGACCTCCCTTTTCAGGTTGAGGTTCTCCATTTTATTCGGGGTGAGACCTCCCTTTCAAGGTTGACGGTTTCCCTCTTCAAAATATCAGGAGCACTTCCTCTAGCAAAATACCTCAGCTTCATGCCAGACTTGGAAGAGTTCCGAGAACTGCACTAAGCATTCCAATTTTGGTGGTCATCCTTAAACCACCTCCCTTTATACCAACATTTCAGAGAGCACATTCAGCCTAGTGTTTCCATGCATTTTTTCATGTTTTCTATTACAACTCTCTTCTTGGACTCATACATAACCCTTCAGATTAAGGGGGGGAATGTTGGACACATAATCCTCTAAGGGTTATGGTGTGGAAGATAAACTATCAAAGGGAGTCCAAGAGACCTTGGAATATGGAATCCAATGGTCACTCCCATGTATTATAAATCTATATCATTTGTTAATAGAAAATGTATTCACGCTTTATCTTATGTGGCTATCCACCTTCCATGTGCATTTGACAATTTATAATAAGAATAATAAGATAAATCAATATAGATCCACCTTAAACCCAATATTTTGAGCATTCTTTTATATACTTAATAAGTCAAATTTACATGAAATGTGCATCATACTTTATGTATTTTTAATATATTACAATTCACTTGGGATTTGTATTGTACTTTAATATATTACAAAGAAAAACCTTTATTGGATAATTCAACATTTTGTGATCTTCACCACTAAATAAAGACCTTATAAACTAAATCAACAATTATAATTTTTTTTTTCACTATGGATGAAGTTAAAATACACATTACAACATTAAACCTTGAGTGTCTTTATCCATGTAATGCGTTGTACATCTAATGTACCTAATTGCCCTTATCCTTATTAGGATGTTAGGGTATTTGGAAATTTCTCTAAGTTCCCACAAATTCACACAAGAATAATACAACTCTTATACAATTTAATGTTATGTCCTACCATGTGATGCAACTATAGATGTAGAATGACATGCGGGCTCATGTAATTTATATTTAACATTCATAAATACCCATGTAAAACTATTCATTCAACATACAACATTTTATATATATATATATATATATATATATATATATATATATATA
Organism: Pinus tabuliformis; assembly: GCA_031772625.1. Classification (NCBI taxonomy): domain Eukaryota; kingdom Viridiplantae; phylum Streptophyta; class Pinopsida; order Pinales; family Pinaceae; genus Pinus; species Pinus tabuliformis. Next base: position 207,935,588 of record CM062804.1, read on the forward strand.
TATATAGCATACACGTCATAAAAACAAATATAAACCAAAACCACCAACTAGTTGCAAACCTCTTATAACAACTACGGTTGGAAGATGAATATAATACCCCATCAATTTGTGGTGCATCATATGGTTACGAGGATTTTGTATTTGTTAGTGTCAGTCTTTCCAGCCTTCCTCCAGTGATCAAACGTGCTCTTACAAAGTGATTTTGAAGTGTCAAGGTCAAATTTTGTCATTTCAGTGAGTCTTCAAGCAAAATTTGGTCACTAGGCATTAGGTCTAGGGTTTGCTCTCACTCTTTTCAAAGTTGCCCAAATGCCAATCTATGTCACTATTCAGCTGAGTCTATCATCATTCATAGGGTTTTCATTATCATCTCAGTGTCTAATGAGTCTTTTTACACCTTGTCCATGCTTCAGTTGCGCCTAGTTAAGGTCATTTCCCTCTCCTAGGGTTTTGAAGGCAATTTCTCTTGGACGGTTAAGTCATCGGAAAAACTTGTATCCTGATGTTCATACACCTTCCCCTATCCTTCATGTACCTTATCAAATGCTTCCCATCCCTTAGATCCGCCAAATTCCTCATTTTTGCACAAACCCTAGTTTCTAGCTACAACCTGGCAATTTTCTAGGTTGGGCCTGTGTTTTGCCCTTTTGGACCCCTTCCCCTCACTCGATCTCCACGATTCCACTTTCCCTTGCTTCCTAACATCCCTCCCCACTCCCAAAAATTTCCCCAAGAATTTAGAAGCCCCTTATCCCCTTCATTTCGCTTCATTTCGGCAAAATCCCTTGTTCCACACATCGGGATCAGTTTCACTCAAAAGATGTTTCAGAGCAATCAAAGACGAATTTGGGAAAACTGAGAGAGGTTTTTGTCCACAACATGCCAAAGAATAAAAACCTCCTTCACTTTTTGCACAGGTGTCATGGTTTTAGAGAAATGTCAAAATTACAATCACCAGATCCAAGGAGGTTGGCCAAGGCACTAAAACGACAGAAAAGGCCCGATCCACTCCAAATTTTGGCCAAAGCCTTTTTGAATGAGCATGGTACTTGATTTGGGACTCCCAGCCCAAATTTCAAGAAATTTGGAGAAAATTTTGTCAATTGTGAATTTTTTGTGCCAAACACAGGTTTTCCTCCCCAACAGGTCGCGCGCCGCGCGCGACCTTTTCGTTGGGCAACTCCTTTTTGGGAAAACTCAGAATTTTTGGATTTTTCATGCAAATATACACTTGCTCAGCAATTTCCAAGAAATTTCACCAAGTTTTGGGCCTCCAAAAAGTCAAAAAACAAGCAAAAAATGACTTTCTGCCACCTTTTTGACACACAGGAAGCAGTCTTGGGAGATTGCAATTTTGGAGGGGCAAATGGCCACCAAATTCAGAAATTCCACTTGGGTTGGAAAGTAGACATCCAGACCTTTCCAACAAGCCCACTTTTGCTTCATTTGGACACCTAGAAGTGCTTCAAAAGCAGCTCCAAAGGCGCGCGACCTGTTTAGGATCAGGGCGCGACCTGTTGGGAAAGTTTGCCAATTTTTCATCTACAGCTCAGGAATTCGCCCAGCTTTGACCAGTTTTGACTTGTGATGGGATTTTTCACCCTCTTTGATGTAATTAATGTATTTTCATGTTGACATGACACTTATTTACCTATTCTAGAAGATTCATTCATGAAATAGCAAACATTTAATGAATGAATTGGTTTCCTAGCTTATAGAGGCAAGTTGTTTTGACTGCTTAGATTTTAGTGCTCAGTTTAGAATTGGTTGAAACAGCTCCTAGAAGGATGAGCTCGACCCCTAGAGGCAAGGAAAGGTGTTAGCTTGCCTATATTATGTATTTTCTTAGTCATTTTCAGGGGTTGGAGGGTTGGACTCTTGAGGGAGAAAGCTTCTATTGTATTATTCATTGTATCTCTGCAATTTTGGCAAATGAAGAAAGACCAGGGTTTTGCAGTCCTTTTTGGGATTCCTGTGGTTACATGTATTGATGGTGTGTTTCTCTTTGTACTTTTAAGTTTGTTATGTGATTCATCTTCTCACTTTTCCTTCTGCAAATTAGGCAAATGAAGTGTTAAAGTAGAATTCATGATTGCCATGCTCTGCTTTTAAATTTGCTTAATATTTATGTTTTCATCTGTCTAAAGAGAACCCTTGAAGGTTTCTTGCTCTCTTTAGCTCCTCACCGGTCATTCCTATCCATTCACTTAATTCAAAGGCATCAGTACAGTCTCCTACCTTGCCCCAAAGAACCCCCCTGCAAAAACTGTGTCCAATCCCCGCACCCAAAATTGCCTTTCCCCAACTTTCCACCAGAACCCTAAAAATCCCAAATCAAACCTTTTATTAGTTCACTAGCCTAAAATCAGTGTTTCCTCATTGGTTATCTCGCCCGTTGAAGATCCCTACCGAGATAGACCGGAGAGAGCCCTCTCCTGCCCCGTAGGGCTAGCTACGAGGCTAAGTGGTTTGATGTTGCCTTGGAGTTTACCTTTTTCAGCCTGAGGTGAAATTTCAAGTGCTAACAGTATCTATGGCTATAGAATTGATTTTTGGGAGAAGGTCAAGAAGTAATCAACTACTAACCAAAAGAGTTAGTCATGCTAATCCTTTAGCAACAAATAAAATAGATAGATGGATTTGTTGAGGTAATAATAGAGAACGCCTTGTATTTCTAATCTCATATTTGACAAGTAATCATTACTCGTGTTTGGAGACAAGTAATCAAAAGACCTTTTTATATCAAGCGATCAATCAATTTATTCTAATTGATCTATACATTGAATTTGTCTTCCAAAGTGTTTACAACTTCTTTTTAAGGAATAAAATGTATTGAGACTGAAGTTGTTAGACCTTCTTTAACATCCTTTGAGATTCCAATTTCTTCTTTGCGTCATCTACTCTGTGTATGCCAATTTTGTGCAGATTGCAACAACACCCATTTCCTCGTAAGATATGATTTATCAAACGAACATTGAATAAGAGCTAGATGGATGTTATTGTTAGTTGATCATCTACTACATTAGATACAATGTGCTGAATATAATCACTAAGTTGAGAAGCAATTGTGGACACATATTTGCTCCAAAGTCAATAAATGGGCATTTTGTAAGTACTTTTTTAAAAGTAAGTTGAATTGCATTATAAACAAGTGAATTTTTCATAGAATTTGACACCCTTAATTTGTTGGGGTTGAATTGTTGACAAAATGACTCAAATTGATTAATTATTATAGTTATTGAATACTCAAAAACTATATACTATCAACAATACGTTCACAGTCAATGAAGTAACTCTTACTTATGTTTTAATATCTTTACAAGACACACATAACAAAATCAAGTTTCTCGAGCTTGATTTATAGATCCAACAAGATGAATTACAACAAAAGAGACAACATTCTATACTAGTCCATGTTCAGAACAATTTTTTTTTTTTTTTAATTCATGTCAACAACCAACACACTATTAGATCAATGATGCCACTTTAGGGGCATATTCAAATGAATATGAATTTTTGCTTGCATTTTCCATGCCCATCATCAAGCCTTAGGAAAAAATCATCACCAATAAGTGTATAACAGGTCTTGGATACAAACAGGAAATGACCTTTCCCATTCTAGACTATTCCAAACCAATCTAGTTCTAGAGTGCTAGATTCCTTCAAGAAAAATTGGTTCTCCCACTCTGATTAGATTCCTAAATGCCAACATTGTCATCATTTGGCAACATGGATAATCATTGGTTTTATCTTCATCCTTGTGAGCATTATGGGAAGCATAACCATCATTTAGGAAAATGTTCCATGCATAAGAACACTACAATATTAAAGATTCACTATGGGTGGATCATTTCCTGACAATGGTCATTAATAACTAAGAATATATATGAGTCATAAAATAGAATCCATTCTTGAGCATTGACATATATTGCAGTGGATATATTTTCATCTTCTCGCCTCGTATTTGATATGGGGAAATTGACAGTTAGTTTCAAGTTTCATAGTTCTATAAATCAAGTAGGAACGAATAATCCTGAACTACCACCAAAACTAGAGCCTCGAGCTAGAGTTAATGTTAGGTCCCTATAATACTAGTGTAGCCCCCTTATTGTTATTGTTAGTGTAGCCCCCTTATTGCTATTGTTGATGTAGCCCCCTATTGTTATTGTTGTGCCCATGTATCCCCCATATTGTTATTGTTTTTCCCTATAGAGGCCCATTATTTTTATTAGTTTTATGTAGGCTCTGATTATATTATGACCCCTTATACTCCTATATATACCAAGGAGGTCTTGTTATTTGTATCATCCAAGAATTGTTCATTTATGTAATGTAAAGTATGTTTCCCCCTTGAAGAGGCTATTTATCAAGTCATTGATCTATCTTTTATCTATTTTGTGAGCTGGTTGCATAACATTTGGAATTAGAGCTTTGGATTCTAGGGTTTTGCTTCTTCAAACAAGTCATCTTGGAATTTTCGCTATAGATTTTTTTCTACGAGGCTTAAGAATATGAAATTGTAACCACGTGAAGCCAAAACCTTGATTAAATTATTGTACAAATTTCAAATCTTGGTTCGCTACATTGTAGGAGATATGATCTGAAAAAGTTAGGGTTTTTACAAGCTCCAAGATTTAGTCTCAAACATGTGACCTAGGGAAAATAGTCATAAATTTCTCTTTGAGTATCATATTTGAATTTCGTAAAAAGTGACTAAAATTGCACGAAATGTAGTTTTTCTTGTATCATTTTCAGAGCCGAGGTAGAAACAATGACATGTGGCATTCTATACAAGTTCACTCTATAGAACTAGTCTATAATTAGGTTGTCGTGGGAGATTGGGTGTAAATCTTTCTTGAAGAATCCAATCTCGGTCTGACTTGTGGGGTTGGAAATAAGACTCACAGGAATATCACAATATGAAATTTCAGACCTTAGAGATCTGAAATTACAGAGATACAACAACTTCAATATCAAGCTCCTTAAAAGCAAGAAAAAGGTGTGTATATTTTTAAAAATTTGCATAAGTTTTGTTTGAAAAATCAATTTGAAGTGATTCAACGAGTATAGTGAAGCATACATATCATTGTTTGATTCCAAAAAGACTCGAATCAAGAAAATGGAAGAACCTAGTAAGACCCTAGAAAGCTCTACTATGATGCATGAAGAAGAGGAAGAAATGCAACATGATATATCAAAATTACGAGACCAAGTGCAACAAATTTTTCTCTCGCAAAGAGCAACCAAAAATGAAATGGAAACTAAGATGGATGGTTTGAAGAATGGTTTAAAAGTAGACATGGAATGTTTGAAGGATAGCATGGAAGCTAAGATGGATGGTTTGAAAGTAGACATGGAAGGTTTGACAATATTGTTACAAGAAATGATTCCTACTGGTGACAAGGTACTCCATAAAAATCACGGTGAGGACAAAAGGAATATGAAATGTGATTTTAGAGACTCCAACATTGGGTTAAAGACCCACCACATTCCAAATATTGATATGAGGAAGTTTGATGGAAGGAATCCAATAACATGGATACTAAATATGGAGAAATTCTTTGATCTACATGATGTGTCACACACACAAAATGTATGCATTGCATCTTTATATTTAGAACAAAATCAGTTTGTGTGGTATCGATGGATTTGTTCTCATAAATCAATTGTCACTTGGACAATTTTTGCGGAAGAATTGGTAGCACATTATGAGGATACAAAGAGCAATACCTTCTTTAGCCAATTGATAAATCTCAAACAAAAGGGTTTAATGACGGAGCACATTGAGGATTGCCAAGGATTGAATATGAAGGTAAATAATATTTTAGAGGAGCATAGGATTGATGTCTTCATAGGGAATTTAAATGATAACATCCAACATGAGGTTTGCCTTTGGGAACTTGATTCATTGGAGAAGGCATTTAAGATGGCAAGACAAATTGAAAGAAAAATTATGGTACCAAGGAAGTCTACCACTCACAACTATAAAGATGGAAGTGTTGTTGCTCCTAGCATTCCACAACCTACAAGGTTGACACCACAAAAATTGGAGGAAAAAAGAGCAAAAGGGATTTGTTACAGTTGTGATAACAAATACACTAAAGGCCATAAGTGTGTTGAGAAGAAATTATTTTACATAATATTTGTGAAGAGGAGCAAGAAAATGAACAAGAAACATCAAAAGAAGAGGATATACACCAAGAACCAACTCCAGAAAAAGAAGAAGTGAATCCAACCATATCTTGTAATTCATTGGTACGAATTACCACTCCTCAAACTCTTAAGATAGAAGGATATATCAATAAGAAAAATGTAATAGTGTTGATTGATTCAAGTAGTACCCATAATTTTATTCATTGTAAGATAGCTAAGGAATTAAATTGCTTTCTATATCCAACACCAGAGTGTCAAGTGATGGTTGCAAATGGAGGAACTATAAATTGCTTTGGAAAGTGCCATAATATCAAACTAACCATGGGGGAATATGTAGTGAATAGTCCAATTCTTTCCATCCCAATGGGTGGTGCTGATGTTGTATTAGGAGTCTAATGGTTACAATCTTTGCAGACGATAGATATTTTATTTTCAAGAAATTTTCTTGAATTTGTTTTTGAGAATGAAAGGAAATTGAATTAAGGGGTATCACAGGGAAACAAAGGAAGATAATAAGCTCTAATAGCATGACAAAGCTTTTGGAGAAAGAACAACGTTTCATAATTGCGCAATTATGCTCACTAGATGTTCAAACATCGAAATCATCTATTTCTCCAGATCCCTAAAGAATCTTGGACAATCATTCCAAAGTATTTGAGACTCGCAAAGGCCTCCCACCTATTCGTGATCATGATCATGCTATTCATTTGATTCCAGGAAATTTTCCTCCAAACATTAGGCCTTACAGATATCCCTATGCCCAAAAGAGTGAAATTGAATATATGCTTGCATAAATGCTAGAGGTCGGCATAATTCAACCTAGTCAAATTTCTTTCTCCGCTCCAGTATTGTTGGTGCACAAGAAGGATGGATCATGGTGTTCGGATTATGGGGAGATCAACAAGCACGCTATTAAAGATAAATTTCCCATTCTTGTCATTGATGAATTGTTGGATGAGTTACATGGATCAATTTACTTCACCAAGTTGGATCTTCATTCAGGATATCATTAAATTAGGATGGAGACTGAAGACATTCCAAAAGCAACATTCAGAACTCAAGAAGGTCATTATGAATTTTTGGTCATGCCTTTTGGCCTTACTAATGCACCTTCCACATTTCATGGCTTGATGAATTCCATTTTCAAACCCTTCCTTAGAAAATTTGTGTTAGTATTTTTTGATGATATACTAATCTACAACAAGTCTTGGAAGGATCATGTTCAACATGTTGACAAGGTGCTCAAACTATTGGAGGGGAAACAATTATATGCAAAAATCTCCAAATGTTTCTTTGGAGTATAGGAGGTGGAATATTTGGGTCATATTGTGTCTCATGAGGGTGTTAAAGTGGACCCTAACAAATATTGCTCGATGCGGGGTTGTATATGTTTAGCTCCCCCATGACATTCTGGGTTGAGACTAAGCACCCCAACATAGGGATGTTCTCTTAATGTTGATACAGGTCATAGATTTCACTTCCTGCTTATGTTTCCCGGGTGGTAGCATTGGGCTCCCTACTGGCATAGATTTTGGGAGGTAGCAATGGCTCCTTTGATGAATAGAGGGTGGTAGCTTAGGCTTCCCTCCGATGACAAATTCTTCTTCTTTTAGATTCGATAATTTTCAACATATGAGCAGGGTCAATCAAGAGATAAGTAGAGATGAATTGAGATACTTGAGATTGGATATGATTTGATGACATGATATACATGCCATGATGTAAGTGGAATTCTCCTTAATTGAGAGGGAGCGTTAAAATTGGAAACTAAGTTCAAATTCCACTTTGGGCAGCTCACTTCATGGAGATAATGACTGCATTGAATTCCTCTTTTCGAGAGGACCAAAATCGACCTAAATATCACTCAAATAAGATAAGGGAAGGTGTACTTATGAAGAAAAGGCCACATGCACATATTTGGACAAGTCGACCCTAAAGCAAATTGGATACCGTTGGAAGGCTATAAATACAAGTGTCCTCAACCTCATTTGGAGATCATAATGAGACATTATTCTATTCTCTTTCTTGGGTTTGGCTCACATAGGTCCGAGGCATGTCTGTAGAGAATGGGTTAGCTCGAATGAGAAATTGTAGGGTCTAAAGCTTGCGTTTATATTTTAGGGTTTTGGGCCTCAGTCGTAGGCATCACACAGAGAGATCTTAATTGCAGTTGCTTGTTGGATGACTCATCTGTGCGATTGAAGAATTTCAGTTGCACACACATAATATCCTCCATGCAATGACATCTTGGGTTTCTAAGTCACAACCGCAGACTTTCCATAGGCTTATTTTGATTGGAGTCGCTGGCTTACAAACTCAATGCAGTGACTAAAGCATTTCAGTCGCTCACAGAACATGTCATCCATGCGACCAACACCTAGGTTTTGGTATTTTAGTTATTCGAAGTTTTCGCTCGTTGATAGTAGGGTTCAACAGTTGACCGTAGACAATGACATTTCATTGCAGGATTCAAAATCATGGTTTTTAGTATAAGCATTGTTTGGTTCATTTCATGGATGTTGTGTAGTTTTGTTTTGCTGGATAGTTGTATGGATGAAAATATGGATCATTGTACTCTCTTTTGCTGAATCATTCAATGAAAATCTAATAAGAAGAAGAATTTGAAAGGGTTTTCCCCATAGTAGGTTTTGGCCTGGTCTTTGACCAATCTTGGTGTCTCTATGTGTGAATGCTTTTATTCTATTATTCCTTTATGTTTCATTGCATTCAAGATGATAATATTGTTCTTTCTATATAGTTGCAAATGCTGTTGAATAATGATGTAAATCCGAATAATGTTATGATGTCATGGGGTGAAAATAATATGGAAATGATAAAATGCAATTAGAAAAGAAAAGAATAATATATCCCTAAGAAAAAGTAACACCAAATTCCCTAAACCAAATCTCTAAACAAGGTGTATCCTTATCCCAATGGCTTGCTTCCTTGTTGTCCACTTCTAGACATCCATACATTGATGTAGGCCTTAAGGCTCCTCCTCAACACACCCTACAACGACCATGTACCAACAAAAACATGATATGATCCCAAAACCAAGGAAGAAGCCCATGTTCAACTACGTTGTTCCTTTTTGTGACTTCGTCTTGAAGGGATATTCCTCCCTAGGCCTCACAACCCCTCAAAAAAGTGACCCAATCTGCTTTTGTAGCAACGCCTTTCCTGCAGCCTGAACAAAGACATAAAAAGCACATAAATACTTCTTACCTCTCCTATGAACTGCGACCTAAGTTAGTGAGGAATCCAATGCCCTAAATAGAATTAAATCAACCCTCTAATCCTCCTTGTTGGCTACTACAAGCCTCAAACAATTGCAACTTCTCTCCCACAAGGAAACTACACCCAAACAGAGACACTCCTCTCCATAAACTCGACTCCTTGATCTTGGACGTCTTTACCTCAGATCCACATCTTATTTTAGAAGTATTTTTTTGCTTGATGATGTCTCAAATGAGGTTGGAGGCACCTCTATATATACAAATTGGTGAGGGTCAAGAGACATGACGTTTGGTCTTTATGGAGGCGAGACCAACCTTGACAATTTGCATATGAGTGGGCATAAATTCAAAAACACATTTCTCTTTAACCAAATTTGATGGTCTTTAGGTCGATTTTGGTTCTCTCGAAAAGAGGAATTCACTTCCACAATTATTTTTTTCAAAGTAGATTCCCAAAGTGGATTTGGACACAGTTTCCAATTTTAACACTCCCTCTCAACTAGGGAGAATTCCACCTGCCTATCCATGCCATTCTATCAAAATGAACCGTCTTTGCATCTCATCTCAACTATGCTGAACACAAATATAGATAATGAAGAATAATTGATTGAGAGTGAGTCACAATACCTTGCCACTCTCCACTGACATAAGTAAGTCCTCATAACCAGGGTTTGAACCCGGATCACACTTAATCTTAGGTGATCAAGTTGGTTGAACATCATGCATCCTAGACACAGGGAGTATGCCAATACGATATGCGTCCATCGGTAGTGCTATGGTCCCTATCCAATTTTCCCAACTCATTGGCCAGATGAGAGTTACTTACCATGTGTCCCAGAATACATGGGTAGGATGATGTTGGGAAACATCAGGGAAACAATAAGTCACATCTTGCTCACAACCACATGTAGGGAAAGGATAAACCACATCTTATAGTCACATGTCACAACCATCGTAAAGGATAAACCAAATCCTACATTCACATGTCACAACCATTGTAGGGAAAGGATAAACCACATCTTGCACGCATGCAAACCAACGAGAGTAGGGAATGGATGAGCCACTTCCTGCATGCATGCCGACCAACAATCGTAGGAAGGATACTACATGTGGGGAAAGGATGAACCATGTCCCATCGACATGTCAACTATCGATCATAGAGAATGAGCATCCTACATGTGGGTAAATGATGAACCACGTCCCACCGACATGTTCACATGTGACAACAAGAATATGCCTATATGCATCTCTCACTGGGGTATCCGCAGGAGAAGGTGAACCAGTCATCCTACTCATATGTCATAGGAGAAGGTGAACCACTCATCTTATGCATATGTCATTAATAGTAGGGGAAGGTGAACCACTCACCCTACACACATGTCAACCGTCACAGGGGAAGGTGAACTACTCACCCTACACACATGTCAACCATCACAAGGGAAGGTGAACCACTCACCCAAGGTTGAGGGGGAGTGCCCCCCCCCTCTTTCTCTCACTCCGAATTCACACTCCCAGCGGGAGCGGATCTAAAGCGCGCTCCCTAAAAAAAAATGCTTCCTGCCTTTTCGGGAGAATTTAGCCTTTTTGCAATTTTTTTTTTGCAGTAATGTTCCAAATGCAATTTTTTTCAAAGAAACAAATAAGTTTTGAGTGGGGCAGCTTAATGATCAAGCCTATGGCCCTAGTATTGATATGCGGTTCATGGTAATGTTAGATTCTTAAAGTGAAAGTGACATTCTCCTTAATCTTCATTTTCATCCTTTTACATAAATTTTTAACATTACCATGAAATGACTCAGGATGTTTGAGAGTGGTTCCAACCTCATTGGATTTCATATGGAGAAAATAGAGTTTTAGATTTCATTCAAAATCCAGCAGATTTATTAGTTTTTCAGGATTGGGGGATTGCAAGGTTTCCATTGAATTTGGTCATGTATTAGGGTATGGAACTTCTATTTAATCTAGAGTGCCAATCCCTCTATGTACCTTGATGTTAGTGACATTGGTTGTCGAACTCCTCTATCATGACCCTCCTAAGATGTACGCATCACTCAAACAGAGTCTTGACTTGACATGCTATGCTTTTTCTATCTTATGTTAATGCTTAGAGGCTGATATTAATGACAAAGATCCTTATACAGATACAGAGGTCATGACAAAGATACCTCTGGATATTAATGCTTAGAGGGTGATATTAATGACAAAGGTCCTGATTTTCCAACAAGACTAAAAAATTAGACATTTCTCGTGGTGGAAAGAGGCCTAAGCATAAGCAATAGATAATAGATAGTTTCTAGTAGTTTTTATTACTATTGACTCTTTCATATTTATTATGATATTTTTTAAAACAATATATGACAATTCAAGTTTGAAGTTGGCAATTATAACTCATTAGTAATGAATTATGAATATGATGCTTCATGAAAGTTGAAAGTTGTTTCATTTCATTTCATTTTATAACATTTCATTTCATGTTAGATATTATTTGTTGTAATGGTTACACTTAGCTTACAAGTACAACTTTGGTGATCAATGATGAATTTTGAAAGCTTGAAACTTTAAGATTGATGAATCATGAGATTCAATATGTTGTATGTTACTATGTTACTAACTTGTGGACGTGGTTGATGAAGATTATAACTTCTAGATGATTGTTGTTATATGGTTCAATCTATGTTTTTGTTTTTTATATATAATTCATCATTCTACATGTTTTTGTTGACATATATGTATCAAAATAAAAAAAATAATATATATATATATATATATATATATATATATATATATATATATATATATATATATATATATATATAAAATAAAAAATGCTCCGGGATTCGCTCCCAAACTGGGAGCTTCTGAAAATGTCGCTCTCGCACTCGTTTTCGTTCCCGCTCCCAAGTAACACTGCACTCACCCTAGACATAATGCACCTATAGGGGAAGGTGAACCACTCACACTATGGTCGCTCATAGCTTAAGAAATACCCCAAGACCGTAGGAGCTCCCAGAGCTCAATGTTCAACCAAGAACCTCATAGTAGGGTCTTTCCATGGCTCTCAACCTCTCTCTGAAGGAAGATAAAATTGACTTTAAAATTTAGCTTCCTCTTATATTGATAAATGAGAGGATCATTATCTGTTGGACAAACATTATCAATAAACATCATATCTCCCTCTAAATATTGGGAAAGTAAGCTTGCTCAAAACATAACCATCGAGATATTTGCAACCTACTATTAATCCTTTGGTCCATGTGCTAGAATTATCCAATCATAATCATGTAGCTTATATGCATATCATTAAAGTCATCAAACTCAACAGACATGAATTGCCTCCAGAAAAAATCACCAGAAAAATAAAAGTCATCAGGTATTTTATAGCTCCCTCTAAGCCTTGTTTTGGGTGATCATGTATCCTTTAATCATGAGCTTCCCATATGCGAGATGGGACTTTACATGAGGCAACAAATTCAAGCCAAAGAGGAAATTTCTGAAGAATCATCATGTTCCTTTTTCAAAGAGCTGTATTATCCTTCATTGCTAGATGAAAACTACCAATGCATCGAATTACCCAATCCATGATGAGGAGGAGTCTTTCTAACTCGTCCATTCATATCTATAGAACCATTCTTCATAAGATCTTGGCTTAAGGCAAATTGATACAAAGAATTGATCCAGAGGGCCATGCACTTCTTCTCCTAGTTGTTCTTCAAGAATGAAAGCTTCAGGTGAGTTGCACCTCTTTATCAAAGGCAAAGGTGCTGTAATTTCTTTTACTGCCAGATCCTTGTAGCTTCTTCATAGTAAATAACCTTTCAAAATATAAGCTCTACAAGGTCTTTATAAACAATGGCTATCAGAAAAACATTATCCAAAAAATAATTAAAGAATCCACATCCAAATCCCAAAAAAGAAAAACTCTTGAAAACCCTAGAATCTCCTTACCCTATATAAAAGGAACCACAGACAAAATTGCTAGAATTCTCACCAAACATAACATCATGGTTGCCTTCACGCCCCCAAACACCATCAAAAACATGCTTGATTCTGCCAAAGACTTAATAGACCCAAAAAATCACAAAGGAGTATACTCGGTTCCCTGCTCTTGTGGAAAAGTATATATAGGTGAAACAGGGAGATCCTTTGGCATAAGGTTAAAAGAACACATTAGTGATATCACAAGAAACAGATCAGAAAAATCAGGCCTGGCAGAGCATGCATGTTCTTCCTCACACTATATTTGTATGGAACAAGCAAAATTAATTCACAAAGAAGACCATTATTTAAAAAGAAGGGTGAAAGAGGCAATTGAAATTGAAAAATCCTCCAACAACATGAATAGAGATGACGGACTAAAATTAAGTAACACCTGGAAACCCTTATTAAACAAAATAAAAAATAAAAAAGCAGTAAATGTAGATATACAATAAACAAACAAATAAATAAATAAATAAATAAATATAACCTATAACAACTAACACCCTATTTAACCCTAATTAGTCATCTTAAATAAACCTTCAAACTATAACTTTAAAATTATATTCATTACTAATAAAGCATTTAATACATAAGCAAAGAACATAAATAGATAAATAAACAAATAAATAAATTATTAAGTAAATAAATTTAAACAAATACATAATTAATCACTAATTAAACCAATAACATTTAAAAAAAATAAAAAAAAATAAATAAATTAAAAATGATTAAGAAATAATTGTCAATAAATAAATTTAAAAACATAGGTACATAATCAATCACTAATTTAAACCAATAAACACATTATAATTAATTAAAAAATAAAATAAAATAAATTAATTAACAAAATAAAAAATAAAAAATAACATAAATAAATAAATAAATGATAAATAATAATAATAATAAATAAAATCTATCAACTAGTTAGTCATTTAATAAGTCGACAATAAAAGAAGACATCAAATAATTTCTCATTTAACTATTAATAGCTCCATGATTTCACGCTCTTTCTTCTCAAAAGACAAATCACATTGCCCTGATGATGGACTCACTAAGTTAGTCTGAAACGTTGGTTTCTTAAACAGTTCACAGGTTTTTTCCACAAAATTAAAATATAAGCTATCCAAAATTTACATCTATCTTGTTCACAACTTCGTTTGTGAACAAAACTATCAATTTACTGGGGTTACAACATATCACCATTGCTACTGCACTGTAACGATATTATACATAATGCAGGACTGAAAAGAGACCATAAATGATGCTGAGTTGTATATGTTGAGATGCCATACATAGGGTAGAGCCACACATAGTAAAACTAATTCCACATATAGCGATGAAGTCACCAAGAGTCTTTACTACACAGGGTTCTATCCTTAACTAGTAGCTTCAGGTCTTCATACTTCCAGGAAGACTATTCCTCCTTGAGAGATTCAAGATCTTATCCTAGAGACATGCCTTCAGTAGAGTTTTTGCTTTGAATCTTCTTATTACAATATTTCTTCTCAAAACTGAAAGAGGATTAATTTTGTTACAAAAATCAAATGTTTTCAATGCTTGATACCTATAACTACTGTAAGTTAGAAGATCTCCAAAAATTGGCTCAACTGATATAAGAAGTTCAAATTGATTTGATCATGTCAATGTGCAAGTCATCGATGTATACTCTCAACATTTATCATTGTAGGATGTACAAATGCATTAATCCTTTTATGCTACTGTCTAAAATTGAAGAGCAAGGTCATGAGCCTTTATTAATGATCCATTGTCCTAGGTCTCCTTTACGCACAGGAGCCTCAACACCTTTTCTTTATGATAGGTCTTTTTCCTCGAAAAAAGCGTAATTTTCATTAAAAAGATAAGAAAATTACATGTTGTATGATACTACAGATATGAACTGCTGTCAGCAAAAAGGGAGTACTGTTTAGAGCTATTATAAACTTTCCAAAAACTATTATGATGCTTACTGATAATAAACTTCTGAGAAGTCCAGTAAGTTTCTGAGAATATGAGTTTTCTCCAAAAATATACTGAAACTAGTAAGTTATATACATAGAAGGAGAAAGTAAAAGAAAATGTGTTGAATGATCTAGCAAACATTCTGATAGGAACCAATCATGTCCATAAAAGGACGATGATAGTAGCTATAGAAACTGCCGCCCCTGTACTCCTATATCTGCCATTGACCTTTGTTCAGCTGTGCTTCCTCTTTGGATAAACGATCTCATTCCTTTCCCTATATATATGTGAGCATGCAAATGAATCAAATTGGGGCTTTAGAGAAAGGATATAAGTTAGAATATCTCTAAGTGTGTGCAAGTGACAATGATTAACTTCATTTGTCCAGTTAATTATGAGCTGCGAGTCTCCGAATATTTGAAGTTGTTGGCAATTTTGTTCTTTTGTAAAAAGGAGAAGGTATTTTAGACTGCTCAATTCAACATAGTTGTTGGTGCCTTTGCCAAGGTCGACCTTGATTCTATAAGACACTATATTATCCATATGCAGCACCGCCCCTCCACCACAGCCTTCAGCTTGTGCTGAGCTGTCAAAATAATCCCAGGGGGAGTTTATGTCTATGGATTCCTGGGTAATGATCCAAGGGGGTCGGATGTCCTGGTCCTCTGGGAGTGAATTGTATAAAGCCAACAGTGAAATACTGGAGGAGTCCCAATCTATTTTGGCATTCTTGAAAATGGATTTGTTCCTGTTAAGCCAGATTCCCCAGCAAATTAGCAGTGGAAGGAATCTAGTTTTATGAGAGTTGGCTTTTATCCGCCATCTTTGCCAAGCCTCTTCAATATCTCATCTTGACCAATCAATATGTAGATTTAGTGAAGTGAGGATCCTTTGCTAGAAGGCTTTCGAGACAGAACAGGTAAAGAAGAGATGAGAAGTATCTTCCTTCTGCATCCTACACAAACAACATCTAGAAGGCTCGCAGTTTGTACGATGCCTCAACATTAGTTCAGTGGGAACCTTTTCTGTTAAAATGCACCACATGAAAATCCTAGATTTGGGAGGGGCCTTTAATTTCCAGATATGACTCCACCACCAAGAGAAATCACCCGTGTGTCTGGCTGCCATTGTATAAGCATAACCTGATTTGGGGGAGTATCTGCCTTGGGGATCCAATGCCCAGATAAGGACATCTTGATTGTCGTTTATACGCACATTGGCCTCCTCTAATGAGCCTATGAATCTTTGCCAATCATCGACCCAAACTGTCAGAATGTTGAGCGTTCTGTGGTCCTCGCAGGTCTGGTTTTGCCACTTGTCCTGAATATCATCTACTATATGTGATAAGTGGGTGATGCCCGAGTCTTGAAGGAAGTTGCAAAGAGGACGGTGGAGAATATGGCCATTCCCACATCCACTCCACGCGTCCAAACCAATCCTCACTTGAACTCCAATGCCATATTTCCAAGCCAGACCACACTTGATCAGAGAGATAGACTGAGATAATGCTTTCCAAATTATGGAGGATCCAGCTGTAGGAACTAAAGGTCTACAGATCCATTCCAGAATTGAGAGCGGATATATGTACTTATGATAAGTGATTTCCCGCCAAAGGCTTCTGGAATTAATAAGTTGCCAACCCAGTTTTGCAGCTAAAGCCTTAGTGAATAAATGCAAACTTTTTATGCCCCAACCCCCCAGTTTTTTGGGTTTGTCAATGTTGTCCCAACAGACCCAAGCAAAAGTTATCCCTGGAATTTGTCCACGCCAAAGGAAGCAACATCATAATTGTTGAATTCTTTTTAAAATGCCTTTGGGAATCCAGGCTAGCGACATCTAGTAAATCGGAATAGCTTGTAGGACCGACTTGAGGAGAGTTAGCCTACCTGCTCTAGAAAGCCATCTCAGTTGCCAAATATTGATTCTTCTTTCAATCTTGGCTATAAGCCAAGTCCAATTTGCTATGCAATAACCATTTGGTTTCAATTTGAAACCCCAATATTTAAGACCATCATCCAGATCTTGACGCTCATATTCAAAAAATTTCTAGCTAATATTGCTTCATTCAGCTGGCAGGAAACTATGATAATAGTTGATTTTGCAATATTTGGCTGCATGCCTGTAGCTATACAAGAAAGATCTCAAATAGCCTTGAAAGCATATGAGTCTTGAAAAGATCCATTTAAAAAAATTAGAACATCATGAACAAATAAAAGATGGGTTATAGAGGACATATCCGAGAGCCTGACTCCAGCCAAAGAGCCTTCCTCTTTGCCTTTTTTTATCAGTCTGCTGAAGCCTTCCATAATGAGGAGAAAGAGCAGTGGGGAGAGAGGACATCCCTGCCTAAGGCCTTGTTCCGCATGAAAGAAACCCGAAGCCGCTCCATTGATGAGAATACTAAAGGAGACTGAAGTAAGACAACCCATGATCCAATTGATGAAAGCAAAGGGGAAGCTAATGTGAGTGAGAGTTATCCTAAGGTAGGACCAACATGTACGATCAAAGGCTTTGGAAAGATCAATTTTTAGGATGATAGACTTTTTATGGAGCTTCTTAATCGAGTGAAGAGCTTCCTGAGTAGTACCAATTGCTTCATGGATTTGGCGATGGCTGAGAAAGGCAAATTGTTCCTTGGATATCATTCGGGAGAGAAAGGGTTTAATACGGAGGGCTATTGTTTTGGATATGATTTTTTAAATGCTATTGTAGAGGGATATGGGTCTGTAATCTTCAAAAGAGGAAGGGTTATCAGATTTGGGTATAAGGGTTAGGAAAGTCGAGTTGAAGGCCTCCAAAATTCTGCTAGACTTTCGGCTTTCTTCAATGGTCGATGAGCACATCTCCAATTAAATCTAAAAAGGAATTGAAGAATTCAACCGGACACCCATCAGGACTCGGGCTCTTATCCTTATGAAAGCACTTCAGGACAGCTTCAAGCTCTTCTCTAGTAACTTGAGAGTTTAGTTCTTCAATTTTTTCCAGCTCGATGAATCTGGGGAGAGCTTTAGCAGTGCGAATGATGCTTGGAAGGGTTATTCCAATGGGGGCTTTGTAGATATTAGAGTAATGTCTAATCCCCATGTCAGCCAATTGTTCAAAATTGCTTGCTTTTCTTCCTTCCAAGTCTTGTAATTCCTAGATTGAGTTAATGGCTTTCCGACCCCTTGCATATTGTTGAAAGAACTTTGAATTTTCATCACCTGCTTTGAGCTAGATTGCTCTGCACTTGAGCCTCCAGGTTTCTTCTTTTAAGTGAAGAAGCTTTATTCTATCAGTTTCTAGCTGAATTAGTTGCACTTTTGTTTTGCCGAGTTCGATCCTGTGGGAGTCGATTCTTTGAAGGCTAGTAGAGCCTTTTCAATTCTTTGAAGATCTTCATATTGTTTTATTTGTTTTAATCTGGCCCAGGTTATTGTTTTTCCTTTTAGAATTGCTATATTTTTTGTAATGAGCTCCCCTGGGGAGGAGGTTTCATTCTGGGAGCAATGGATCCAAGTGGCCGAGACCAAGTTCTTGAAACTCGGCTCCAGCAACCAAGAGGAGTTAAATTTAAAAGGTGAAGAGGGTTTAGAAAGATTACCCTTGAGCTCCAGAAATATAGGAGAGTGATCAGAGATCCCACCACTCCCCACCCATTGACGAAAGAGAATTAAACTTGCCATAAGAGGGGCTTTGATCAAGAATCGGTCCAATCTTCTAGCAAGGGCATCTACCCCCAATCTGCGATTCCTCCAAGTTGGCTTGAGTTTAACAGGGTCAATATTTAGAAATTCGTGAGCATCCAACAAGTTTTCAAAAAATGCTGTGAGATGATCACTTTGACCCCTGAAACCCCAAGATTCCGTTGATCCGAGGGAGAAATTTAAATCTCCACCAATAATGATATTATCTTGATTCATAAAATTAGCCTCCATGATTATGTTCTAGAAGAATTCTCTGTTCTGGCAAGGGCCATAGATGTTGATGATCCTAAATGGTCTGCCGAGCTCCATAGACCAGATATCTGCACCAAGAAAACCTTCTCCTCCCCAAAAGTTGAGGATTTTTGTTGAAAGAGTGTTAAACCCCAAGGCCTAGCCACTAGAGCGACCCTTCACATCCAAAAAATGAAAATCACAGGTAGGGAGAAAACTTAAGAGAAGCTTATTTATCTGGTGACCTTCCCCCAGAGTTTCTTGAAGGAAAATAACATCCAGCTTTTCAAATAGATAGAGCCTCTTGAGAGCCAGCTTTTTATCAGGGTTGGCTAGGCCCCTACAATTAAAGGAAAGACAGATCATGGGGGAGAGGAGTGAGGGTTTCTCTTTGCTCTAAGAATCTAGTCAATTGGGGATTGGACCCCGGAGGCTACTTCAGCACTAGCCATTTTAATAGCCTTAAATTTTTTTGATTGACGGCCTCTAGGAGGCTTGAGAGTAATTGAAGGAGGGGGGTCAAGGTCTAGGCCTAAGATCGAAGAGGGAGCAGCAGGAAGGGATTTGAGGAAATATCGGTGAGGCCCACTTGATAGTGGGCGATCATCGAGCGGGCAGGTGGTCCTATCCACAGAGGGTTGGGGAATGGGGGAGGACAGTGAGGGAGGCACAGTGGGAATAGGACAAACCGATGAACATAACTTATTAACTTCAGCTTGAGAGACGACACAATTCAAAGAAGATGATAACTTTATTGAACCTTCAATAGAATGAGAAAAAAGAGGAAAAGTGGAGAAGGGAGTACCCACGAAAACCGTGTCCCGGGATCTAGATTTTTCAAGGGGTCATCTGATGCCCTTGCGAAATGGTGAGCTATGGCCTGCTGCGGAGTCAGACTAGAGGGCAGAGTACTTTCTTGGAGGTCCAATTGAGAATCGAAATCTGAATCTAAAGTTTGAGTGGAGGCTGAGACCAACACTTTGGTCGGGATTTGATTCTACCCTGAAATTCTTGGACAATCTTTGTATAAATGCCCCACTTCGTGACATTTGTGCCAATGGAAGGGAATGCCTTCATCATCTAGAATTTTCCTACGAGTGATATCGCCAATCTGAAGCAGGTAGCTCTCTACTAGACCTTCTTTGGTATCTAGATGCACTAGAATACGTGCCAATGCTAGGCATCCTATGTCTTGGTAGGTTCTATCATGATCTAGATAGACACCCAAATCATCTCCTATTACCTTGAAGATTTCTTCCCCCCAAAATTGTAACAGGAGAGCAGGTAATCGGACCCAAATTGGCCCCGCTCCATGATTTTCATTTTCTGGGTCAAACATTGGTGACCATCGCTTCAATAGCACTGGTGTCATCTCGATGTGCCAGTACCACGTGAGGACCCAGTCTACCTGGTCCGAATGAGCGAAAATCAGAGCAAACCAACCCCTGGAAAGCAAGAGGATACCTAGGAGCTGTATGAGGAGATTCCCCCAAATTTTCACTGTCCACTTTTGAAGGCGTATTAGGGAGTAATTTCGGCCTCTCACCCTTCCAACTAACACTATGCTCTTCGTGAGGGCTGCTTGAGCCATAGAGATTCCTTCTCCGAAGATTAACTGCCTGTCCCTTTCTCTGATTTTTGAATTCCTTGATTTTTTTGGATGTTTTGGCCACGCTTTAGCTGCTTTCTCTCCTTCCTCAAGGCCAATGTCTTCTGAATCAGAACGATTTCCTTCTGAAGCGTGGTCCAGTCCAGGAATGCCAATGAAGCAGCCTGAAGGAGGGGCTGAGCCGACTGGTTGGAATGCTGTATAGAAGGGGGCAGTCCTGAGGATTCCTACTTGTTCTGGCAGCAATCATTGTGCTGTTTGACCCAAGTTACTCGGTCCTTCTCCTGAAACACATGCACCACCTTGGGTAATTGTTGCTGCCGGGAAGGCCTACGACCATATGTTCAGGTTCGACGGGGAAGGAATGGGTAGGAAGGGTAACTTCGGGCCTTCTTCTGGGATGAATATTCCTTCCGTAACTGTTGGGGGCAGAGTCAATTCTAGGGTCTGCATAGAGACCGCCATATCTTCCATTTGAGTTATAACTACCTCAACTCCTGTGACTGGTAAACTGGCTATCACTGGCGTAGTCAATGTTGGAGCCGGTCGGGAGAAATTGACCAAAATATCCTCAGCAGCAAGGGAGTTAGAAGTGTAGTCAAGTAGTTGTCCATCCATCCGGGAGCCAACTACCCAAGAAAATAATGCGCTGTTCCGATGCGTCTTCCTATTGGGGTTACACTTGCTCGAGACCGCAGTTCTTGGCAAAACGTCCTTTTGCTTTGCTTCAAACCCTCTTGCAAAAAATAGATTTTCTCTTTATGATAGGTCCTGAATTGAGTTTGTTTTGAAATGAAATTGTGCTTAGAACAACAGGAGAACTATGATTCTTCTTTTCTAGCCTTTATTTGTACAATAAGAATTTTGAAGAGAAGCTCGGAAGTTCAACAGAGAGATACAAGATGCAAATGTCAACATACTATCAAATGCCATAACTTGATCGACACTTTGATCAGAATTTCCATACACCAATAACTTTCCAAAATACCATAAATGTCTCTGGACTGCAAGGATGCTATACATATACCAATACTTCATCTAATGCTGACTTTTGATGCCAATTTTTGTCTGCCTGCAAATATGATGCCATCCCAATAGTAACTACCTCATGCAAAAATCATACCTCATGTGTGCTGAAGTAAGAGATCCACTGTTGTAATTAGAAATGCCTGAAGATATCTTCCTTTGTAGCTTGTCTAGGTGAAGATGTTGTGCTTCTAATATTGCTTCAAATATTTTTCCTTCAATTTAAGAACTGATACTTCTACCTAAATTGTTGAAGATGGATCCTTGACCTTGAAGACCTCTCACCCTTATTCAATTAGATACTTGTATAGACACTAGAGCAGTAAACTGATGTACAAGGTCGACTTCACACAGGGAGAAACCACAAATGCCCAACATATACCCTTATTTTGATGCAAAGGATGATGTTCAACATGTGTTCAATACTAATGCCATTGTACTTCTTTCCTTTGGAAACCCTCATTAATGTACTGTTTAAAAATGAAACCCTCGTGGATGTATTTAAACCTTACTGCTAAAATATAATGTTAATGATGCATAAGAAACCCTTCACTATATCAAGGACATATACTGTTGCACATTGATTTGTCAACTAAAGATGGAATCCATACTGCCTATTACAGATAATAATGCATAGCTGCAAGGATTATATGGCAGTAAAAAAAAAAAATTAATGTTGTAACTTAAGTTGCTTGAAGATATGATAAACTTATTCAATAGTAGAAACTCTTATCGTTGAAGGTCAACTTTCATTACCAAAATTAGGTCAACAATAATAGGATTATTATCACAAGGCCAGACTTCAAATACTAGAAGGGAGGTTTCAGAAATGTATCTTCAAAACATTGTTCTTTCTTGTAGGAGATTCACGTTCATGATGGAAGCAATAATCTTAGAGACTACCATGCTTCAATGACTACATAAATACAACATACCTCTGTGTGTGCTTGGATGACCAACCTTTCTATTTATGAGTGATAAAATACCGTTTATTGTGTTGTCTTTATGTTTCAAAAATTTCACTGCAAATTTAAGGACCAAGCATGCAATGTAGATGTAGGACTTACAATCGGCTTCACCTTTTGGAGAAAAAAGAGACGAGAAAATATGTGTATAAATAGGATGCCAAAATACATCATTGTGGACGAAATCTCATTACTCACTGTTGATGTAGATTCAGAAATTGGTCGCAAATTCTTCATGAGATATCAACGATCAACAAAGATATAAGACATTACAATCTTTGCAATATAGGGATAATCCACAAAATATTCTGATGTTCTAAATAACCTCAGGGAGGAGAGACGAAATCTTCACGATGGATAGTAGTTTCAGGCCTTATGAACCTCAAAGGCCTGCTGTAGAATGAGATGCCACAAAGGATATGTAGATAGAGCCTTTGGGGGCTTGATCTAGGCATAATACTTCATTGGATTGAAGACAGAACCTGTAGTAAAGTTTTATCTTAACGAAACGCCAAAATTATGCCATAAGCCCATTAAATCTTGACTGGTCCAGAGATGCGAAGAACACAAAATTAGGGCTGAAACTAGGGATGGAGGAAGACAAGCTGTTTAGTGATTGTATTCTTTCTGGTTGGGGTTTGTCCTTGCCTGGGCTCTCATACCATGTTAAATTTTGAATTAACATGTTCTTTGCTTAGGCTAGTTACCTCATTAGCCCATTATTTTATTCCATTAATTCATTATGAATCACATTAACCATTGTTTTATAATAGTAGTTGATGAAAGAACATCCATTATAATTGCAGAAGACAAGCCAAGACAAGAAAACATAAAAATGGGCTCAAGCGAGGGAAAAACCCCAATATGGGGAAAACCCTTAATCAATTCTTCTTTTATTAATATCAAATGTTTAACAAAGACAATACAACAAAGATGACTTGCCAATTGAAGATCTAATAACCTCTATGCATCAACAAGACCAAT
The DNA here is from genome assembly GCA_031772625.1 of Pinus tabuliformis. Lineage (NCBI taxonomy): Eukaryota > Viridiplantae > Streptophyta > Pinopsida > Pinales > Pinaceae > Pinus > Pinus tabuliformis. The sequence continues at coordinate 207,959,415 of CM062804.1, forward strand.
CAATTCTTCTTTTATTAATATCAAGTGTTTAACAGAGAGAGTACAACAAATATGACTTGCCAATTGAAGATCTAATAACCTCTATGCATCAATAAGACCAGTTAGGGTACACCAACAACCCTAAACCAAAGCTCTAAACAAGGTGTATCCTTCTCCCAATGGTTAGCTCCCTTGTTGTCCACTTGTAGACATCCATACACTGATCTAGGGCTTGAGGCTCCTCCTCAATGCACCCTACAACAACCCTGTACCAAAAAAAATATGAAATAATCCCAAAACCAAGGAAGAAGCCTCTATTCAACTACATTGTGCCTTCTTGTGACTGCGGCTTGAAGTGAGAGTCCTCCCTAGGCCTCATTACCCCTCAAACAAGTGACCCAATCTGCTTCTGTAGAAACTACTTTCCTGCGGCCTGAACAAAGACATAGAAAGCCTTCTTACCTCTCCTCTAAAATGCGTCCTAGGTCAACAAGGAATTCGCTGCCCTAAATAGGCTTGCATCATCCCTCCAAGCCTCCTTGCTGGCTACTGCAAGCCACACACAACTGTGGCTTCTCTCCCACAAGGAAGCTACACCGAAACAGAGACAATCCTCTCCACAAACTCGATTCCTTTCTCTTGGACATCCTTGTTAGGATATTCCGACACATAGGAAATAGTTAAGTATAACTTGGTCTAGTATAGAGTTAGGTAAAGTGTGTTTCTTTACTATGTACATTTTATAACTTACAATCCGACGATCACGATATGTAGTGATCCGACGGTTCATTCTCTCCTCGGTATTACCGATACTTGATCCGTGGCTTAACACCCGATTGGTCCATGATCTCTATTTAAAGAGCATGGAGGGTCATTTGTGGGTTAACCGTCCATGAGAGAAGCCTATGTAAATTTTCATTCTTTTATTAATAAATTGCCTGAAGTGGCCGCGTTGGCTCAGGCCGTGGACTGTTTCCCTCTTTGAGGGTTTTAGCCACGTCAAACGTACTGGTGTATTGATCTGTGATCTATTTGTGATTGGTTTCCTTTGGTGTTCTATCTAAGGAACTTACCCTGTAAATTCCTACATGGTATTGGAGCTATTTGAGGGCCGCGTCCGTTGGTGATCCAAATCTGAAGCCGGTAGAACTTCATCCGACTGTCGTTTCCTAGATCTACTATTTCTGACTACTTTCGGGCCGATAGGACTGCTCTGTTGTGTTGGGAGCATCTGTTCCAGTGTGGAACCCCTTTCGTTTCACGCGAAAAGGTTTCCGGTAGCCCTAGCTACGTCATTTTTAAGATCTGGAGGTATACAGTGTTTATTTGCAGTTTACAGTTATTTTCTCTTTGTTTATTTCAGTTTTGGTTTATGTAGCCTTTTTTATTAACGGATCTATACCTTTCATTTCTGCGTATGCTCTTTGCCCCGCGAATCTGTGCGATCTGGGCAAATCAGAAATAGAAAGGAAGGATTTTTCTCATGCGTATGCTCTTTTCCGTTGCGCCTTAGTGTGATCTCGGAAAATCAGAAACATTGAGGAAAATATTTAGTTTCCGGTGAAAGCTAAATTCGAGCCGCAAGGTTCATTTTTTTTGTATGTCCGTTAGGGAAAAAGAGCTTTCTCAAAGCAAGCACGCAACCCAAAGCTTCAACCCCCAGCTCTCTCTCTCTCTCTCTCTCTCTCTCTTTGTATAACTCACTTGGTCCAAAGCTAATTTATGAGAGTAGAGGTCTTGAGTTCAAGTCTCCTTTTTGTGGGGGCAGATTTTTCATTTCCGCACATTCCCGCACTTCGTCGGCATCTTCATCAATTTTTTTTCAAAAAGCCATAACTTCTTTCTCTCTCTCTCTCTCTCTTTGTATAGCTCACTTGGTCCAAAGCTAATTTATGAGAATAGAGGTCTTGAGTTCAAGTCTCCTTTTTGTGGGGGCGGATTTTTCATTTCCGCACATTCCCGCACTTCGTCGGCATCTTCATCATTTTTTTTTCAAAAAGCCATAACTTCTTCATCCGGAAGCCGTTTTCAGAACCGTTTTTTTTTAAACAACCTATTTTTTGAGATTTTTCCATTGGAACACTTAGTTTCGACATCTATAGCTTCAGTTTCTGTTAAAATGGAAAGTCCATGCCAAGTTATTCTTGACAGCACCAACTACTTCCAATGGTGGTCCTACATTGTGGATTTACTTAGAAGTAAAGGTCTCTACAGAATAGCCTCAGGCCAAGAAACCAAACCGAAAGATGAAGATAAGGCAGCTAAATGGGAAAATAGGCAAGATCAAGCACGTGGGTTGATAGGGATGTCTATTTCTCCAGATCTTAGATTCCATATTGCAGAACTTGATACTCCTGATGAAGCATTGAAACAGATTACTAAAGTTTTTGGAATAAAAAATGAACTTAGAGCCCATCAACTTGAAAATGAGTTGCTTACATTGGACCCAATAATTTTTCTTGCATTGAAGATTTTTTGTCCAAGTTCAAGACCCTTAGACTTCTCTTGGAAGGTGTTAACGTTAAGAAAGAAGATAGTAACCTTATCTATTCCATTCTTACTAAGTTGGGACCAGCCTATTCTGTGTTTGTTTCCACCTTCCATTCTACAAGAGAAGCCTTCATTTCTCAAGGACAAGACTACAAGTCCCCTTCCTTTGATTCCTTTTATGATTCTTTAATAAGAGAAAAAGAAAAACTCTTACACCTTGGTCTTCTTCATCTTGGAAACTCTTCTAAGAAAGCGTTAGCCACCCAGCAGCAACCAAATTCAAATAATCCTAAGAAGTCGTATCCTAAAAGGAATGGTCCTAAACCAAACAAGGGTCCTAAGCAATTTTAGCCTCAAAATGAAAAATCATTTTAACAAAATGATAAGACAAATAAAAATAAAGGGAATAAGACTGATAGACATTGCAACTTTTGTAATCGAGATGGCCACTTAGAATCCAAATGCTTTAAGAAGATGGAAGCCTTGTAAGTAGCAATGAAGAAGCATAATATCCATTTGGAGCACTCTTCAACTTCAACTTCATCTTCAGGAATGGCACTTTCTGCATGTGGTTTTCAAGCATCTCGGTCTGGCTATGCACTAAATGTATCTTCTTCTTCTCATTCTCATGTGTGGCTCATTGATTCTGGAGCTTCTTATCACATGGCCAAAAACAAAGCCATGTTTTCTTCTTTAAATGATTGTAACACCAAAAATATATATGTTGGTGATGATAGATCTCTTAGTGTTGTAGGGACTAGAACTGTTCATATAGACAATGGTCAATTTAATGATGTATTATGTGTTCCAACCTTATCCTGCAACCTTCTATCTGTATATCAAATAACTCATTCCGGTGAAGGTAAAATCGTTGAATTTTCACCTCACGATGTTGTAATTAAGGACCTAAGAGATCCTAGACAGATTTTAGCTACTGGCATTGCTGATGATTCTACAAGGTTGTATAAGTTTCACAACTTTGGGTCATCAAATCTTCCCTCAGTATTTGTTGCTCATAACGATGAAGTGAGCAAACTTTGGCATGAGCGATTTGGTCACTTAAACTATCGCTCCCTTCAGAATCTATGTAAAGAAAATATGGTGACAGGTCTTCCAATGGTATCTTGCAGAGATGGTGTTTGTTCTGGATGTGTACTCAGAAAACATCATTGGGATAGTTTTGAAAAACGTGCCTCTTGGCACGCCTCAGCCCCTTTACAGCTCGTGCATAGTGATTTATGTGGTCCACTTCCAGTTGTTTCATTCTCTGGCTGCAAGTTTTTCTTAACTTTCATTGATTATTTCTCCAGATGCACTTGGGTATACTTCTTAAAACTCAAGAGTGAAGTATTTAACATGTTCTTGGCCTTTAAGGCCTTTATTGAAAAACAATCTGGACATCAAATTCTTAAGCTAAGATCTGATAATGGCGGAGAATATGTTAACAACAAATTCATCAAATTTTGCACTGAGAATGGAATTCAAATGCAACATACTGTTCCACATACTCCACAACAAAATGGTGTAGCTGAAAGGAAGAATCGCACCTTAAAGGAAATGGCTAATTGTATGCTTCAATCTAAAGGACTTAGTCTTAATTATTGGGTAGAAGCAATTAACTGTGAAAATTACATAATAAATCGCACTCCTACTAAGGTTTTAAAGAATATCACTCCAGAAGAAGCATGGAGCTCAATTAAACCAGATGTAAGTCACTTTCGTGTTTTTGGAAGTGAAGCATGGGCCCATATTCCATATGAGAAACATAAAGCTTTAGAACCTAAGAGTGAAAAATGTATTTTTGTTGGATATTCTGAAGATGTCAAAGGACATAGACTTATTCCACTTAAGTCCAAAAATGTTATCATTAGAAGAGATGTAAAGGTTGCTGAAAATATATCGGCCTACGAGCCTAGTTCGGCGGATGTGCCACCTCTCCCTATCTCTTCTACTTTTGAAAATATTTCTTCTTCAGATGATGAAAGCGAGGATGAAAATGCTCCCCCACCTTCTCAGGATCCTCCTTCAGCTTCTCAGCTTCCAAAATGGGTCCGTACTACTCCGGATGCAGCAGGTGATCTTACTGGTGATCCTACAGATCAACGACGTACACGTTCTCAGTTTGATAGAGCCTCTTCTTTACTGGCTCAAGCTTCAGTGAATTATGATCCTGACACCTTTGCAGAAGCTTCAGGCCATCCAGATTGGGAAGCAACTATGAATGAAGAATATCATTGATTATTGGCAAATGATACATGGGATCTTGTTCCTCTACCAAAGGGACGAAAACTTGTTAGATGCAAATGGGTTTACAGAACCAAGTATGGACCAGATGGGAAACTTGATAAACATAAAGCTCGTCTTGTTGCTAAGGGTTTTTCACAAGTTGAAGGCATTGACTACACTGAAACCTTCTCCCCTGTTGCCAAAATGAACTCTATCCACCTTGTTATTTCCCTTGCTGCCTCTTGGGAAGTCCATCAGATGGATGTTAAATCTGCCTTCTTGCATGGGGACTTGCATGAAGAAATCTATATGGAACAACCTATTGGCTTTATACAAACATACTCCAGCCTTGTATGTTGGCTCAAGAAATCCCTTTATGGTCTCAAGCAAGCTCCTCGAGCTTGGTATGCCAAAATGGATAACCTTCTTTTAGAAAATGGCTTTTCTAGGTGTCATTCTGACAATACTGTCTACACCAAGAAAGTGGGCAAGTCTCTTATCATTCTTGTTTTTTATGTTGATGATCTTATCCTGACTGGTAGTGATCCCGACCTTATAAACCATGTGAAGTCTAGCCTTAAAAGGAAGTTTGAAATGACAGACTTAGGACACTTACATTATTTTCTTGGTCTTCAAGTCTTTCAATCCAAGGAAGGTATTTCCCTTTCCCAGTCCAAGTATGCCTGTGATATTCTACGCCATTTTCACATGGAAGACTGTAAGCCAGCCCCTTCTCCCTTTCAGTGTGGAGTCAAACTTTCAGTCACTTGTACTTCTCCTGAAGTTGATGCTACCTTATACCATCAACTTGTAGGAAAGCTTTTGTATCTAACCCATACTCGTCCTGACCTTTCCTTTACTGTTGGCCTTGTTGCTCGGTTTATGCAAAACCCATGTGAAAGTCATTGGAAATCAGCTAAAAGAATACTTCGTTATGTTTGAGGTACAGCTCAGTTTGGGATTCATTACAGTGTCGAAGCATCTCCTCTATTGGTTGGTTTCACTGATTCCGATTGGGCTGGTGACCCTGATGATCGGAAGTCTACTGCAGGTTATGTGTTCACTCTTGGTTCAGGACCTATTACATGGGCTTGTAGGAAACAAGGTGCCATTTCTCTTTCTTCAGTAGAAGCAGAGTATCGTGGTGCCGTAGAAGCTAGTAAGGAAGCCTTGTGGCTTCGTTAGATCCTGTAAGAGTTTGGCTTTCAGCAGCAACATCCGACTACACTTTGGTGTGATAATCAAAGTGACATTCAACTATGCAAAGATCCAGTCCAACATCAGCGCAACAAACACATTGAACTGCACATGCACTTCATCAGAAAGCTCATTCACGACCATGTTCTTGAAGTGCAATATTTTTCAACAGATGATCAAGTTGCAAACATCTTTACAAAGGCTCTCACAAAGGCGAAGTTCACTAAACTTCGATTTATGGTTGGAGTTCAGGAAGTTGTCACTAAGGGGGGATAGGCTCTAGTGCCTCCTTCCTTCTCCTATTGTGTCATATTTGTAAATCCTTCAATCCTATCCCAAGTTGTTCTTAAGGGGGGATGTTAGGATATTCCGACACATAGGAAATAGTTAAGTATAACTTGGTCTAGTATAGAGTTAGGTAAAGTGTGTTTCTTTACTATGTACATTTTGTAACTTACAATCCGACGGTCACAATATGTAGTGATCTAACGATTCATTCTCTCCTCGGTATTACCGACACTTGATCTGTGGCTTAACACGCGATTGGTCCATGATCTCTATTTAAAGAGCATGGAGGGTCATTTGTAGGTTAACCGTACATGAGAGAAGCCTATGTAAATTTTCATTCTTTTATTAATAAATTTCCTGAAGTGGCCGTGTTGGCTCAGGCCGTGGACTGTTTCCCTCTTTGAGGGTTTTAACCACGTCAAAAGTACTGGTGTATTGATTTGTGATCTGTTTGTGAGCGGTGTCCTTTGGTGTTCTGTCTGAGGAACTTACCCTATAAATTCCTACAATCCTTGCCTTAGATCCACACCTTACTTCAGATGTATTTTTCTCCTTGATGGTGTCTCAAATGAGGTTGGAGGCACCTCTATATATACAAATTGGTGAGTGTCAAGAGACATGACGTTTGGGCCTTATGGAGGTGAGTCCGACATTGACAATTTGCATATGAGTGGGCATAAATTAAAAAACACATTTCTCCTTAACCAAATTCAATGATCTTAAGGTCGATTTTGGTCTTCTCAAAAAGAGGAATTCAATGCCACAATTATATTTTTTAAAGGAGCTACCCAAAGTGGAATTTGGCCATAGTTTCCAATTTTAGCATGTATCCATTTGTGAAAAATTTCCAAACTTCAAATCCGAGAGACATTAAGTAGTACTCCATTCTGACCTTCTAGAAAGCAAAATTTGTTCCATCAAATTAAGTGACCTTACCATCTTTACTAGCAATTGTGATTGAAAAATCCTTCTTCCATATGTTAGGATGATCTTGAAGAAGCTAGTTCTGATACCAGTTGTTGGAAATACCAAGAGGGAGGGTGAATCAATATTTCTTTCAATTGTTAAATTATGTTAGTTAATATTTTTATCACAAATTAAACCAAAACAAAACAAAATTTTATTAATAAGATAGTGAGGACTCCAATCCTCTTTTACAACAAAATTCAGGCTCCAAAATGTACAACAAGATCTTTAACTTCTTTAAGGTTCCAACCTTGAATAAGGACTCCAATCCTCACAACAAATCCAAGCTCCAACTTTCTATTTTATAAGGATCCAACCTTGAACAAATATTCAACAAGGATCCAACCTTCAATTGCTTCAAAATTTCAAATACCAAAGAATACTACTTCAAAAAATCATAAAAAAGAGTTCAAACATGCTACAATAATATTTCCAAAAACTGCTCTAGAATGCTTCACATCCTCAAAGATCTACTCAAATGTGTCTTTAATTAAACACAAAATATCTTCTATAAGTCTTCTTCAAGATGTGCCTCCAAGTTTGCTTCAACAAGCATGTTCCAAGGCTTCATCAAGTCTACTTAAGGTCTGATCCATATGCTCAAAAGATTGATCCAAAACTCATTAAATTATGCTCAAAAGACTGATCCACTAAGAGCTACAAGGGTAGCTCCAAACAATGCATAAGTATTCCTTTCAATTAAGGTCAATGTTTGTCTTCAAACAACCCCTAGATATGCCTTCAAAAAGAGCCAAAATCCTTGCCTCAATCCGAGAGAAGAAGGGTTGAAATTCTGGCCTCAAGGCCGAGATTACAAATCACAAGGAAATCTAAAGTTATAGTTTATAGAAGGCCGAAATCATGGTCCAAGTTATCCTCAAGACTGAGTCCTTGCACTGGTCCAAAATTTACTTTTAAAAGGCTTAGCTCCCTTGCCTCAGGTCTGAGATCTTCCATTGATGTAGGCCAAAATTCATAGAGATTGACGATTGAGTTCCGATTAAGAGTTTGCTCCAAAAAAATGCTCCAAAGACAGATCAATCAAATTTCCAAGAAAGGCTTAACCAAAACAGAATAGAAACCACATTTCCTTCCTTCAACCAAATTTATGGTTCATGATATATGAGCCTTCTCCACATGTTCAAATCCCTTCTACTCTTCCTTGGTTTGAGTTGTTGACCAAAATGGAGGATGTATAGCTTCTATTTATACTAGTTCGAACCTATATTGAACTGACATGTCTTTTGGAAGGGGGGGCGACTTATGTTTATGTAGGTCGAATTGTCCTAAGAGGTAAAAATGGATTTCCTAAATTGTAAATTTGAATTTTCTTCAACAAGGAGTTAGGAGGAAAGTAAAGATTCATTGGAAAGAGCTTGAAGTCCTCTACATGCCTATGTCATCGTTATCTTCATAAAGTCATCCTTTTGACATCAATAACAAATTATTCTTCCAACAAGAACAAATTATTAGTAAAGACTCTAATTGAAAAAAAATATTGATACAATTGAATTAGGGATATCTTGAAACATTGAAATACAAACAATTGAGACAAAAACCCTAGAAAACACAAGCATATGAAGAAAACATAATACCAAACATGAATAAAGAAAACAATACAATTATGATAAAGAAAGATCATGTTACAAAACATTATATCAACATCCTAATCACAAGGATTGATACTTTAAGCAATTATTGTATTAAAATTTTTATGAGCAAAGGCAATATTCAAACTACATTTCAAAGAATATTAATTCCAATACATTTGAGTCTCAAAATATAATTAATCGTGGGAATCACAATACAAAAAGTTCTATTTAAGAACCTCCTAAACACATAGTTCCACAAAGGATTGAATTAGGGTGGTCTAACACTTTTACAATTTGACATTGTTGCTCAAACGCTTCAAAGATCATATTGTCTCTTGTCTTCAATTCTCACAACTTCAAATAATTATGAGAAGTATTACAATAGAGTTTGAAATAAAAGTTATCTTGGGGATCATAGTACAAAAAGTTCTAAGAATCTTATAAATGTTAGAAAATTAGAAAGGCAAAAATATTTTCTTATATAGATAATTACTTATGGTTCTTTTATATTTATGTTCTTCTTTTATCTTTTAGTTCATCAAGCAATTACTAAAACAATAACACAAGGACAATAGATGTAGGTGGACAACCAAGGAAAAATCCCTATCTAGGGGAAAACCTAGTCAACAATTCTTCCTTGAATAGTTTCTTGAGATAATACAAGACTCTAGACCCAGACAAAGTTTCCCTCCACCCCAAGTCAGCCCTCAATCCTTCACAAGCAACTTCGACCCAGCAACAATAGTAGTAGTAGCTTTAACCAAACTTTGATAACTTCAATCTTCCTTGATACACCTCAGAATTGAGTGAGATTTGTCCCAAAATTTCAATCTAGAGGCCCTCTATCTTCCTCCAGAAACTCACGCCTCTTTCTAGCTCCTTTTCTAGCCCTTAAACAATTTCACACTTTTCCAGCTTCCAACTTTAGAGATCAAACTATGTGAGAGAGAATGAGTTGCTCCAAATGAATTCAAACTCGTATATATAGCCCTTCTGTGAGGTCAAATTACTTGTCTTGAGGCTGACTTGGTGTGGATGAGACTAAATTCATTTTTGACTCAAAAATAATTATTTTTACATGATCCAAAAGCCCAAGAAGGCTCTCTTTAAATGTAAATGACTCTAATGGCACAAAATAATTCCTAGAAGTCCTCAATTGGTACTTTGACGTAAAACACGATGAACCTAGCATGGAACCCATGCTTTAATAATTCATAATAATAATAATAAAAATATTTTCTTCTTTCTTTTGATAAGTACATATCAAATACATTTATGAAGACCAAACCTAGTTACAAATTTCAACACTCCCTCTTAACTAGGGAGGTATTCATCAGTACAAGTACAAGGAAGATCTCAGAACACATGAACCATGAAGAATTTTAGGCACCGTAATGCCATGGACTAGATTCTTGACTAGTGTAATATATCCAAGGTCCTTCAACAATTTAGGCACCAAAATGCCATGGTCTAGATTCCTGACCAAGGAAATCTATCCAAGTGGGACTAAGATGGACTAAAGCTTTCAACCTCTCTAGGTACCATCAAGCTTACTTACTAAACATCAACCTAGGGATCTAGGTGCATATCTGAGGTCAGATCTCCATGACCAACGACACCCTCCCTACTTCGAGAACTAGACATCAACGCAAAGTGCCAACCTGATGTACTCCTAGGTAATGTCTCACTCACAAAGGCTCAACTTCCTAATAACAAATCATCCCCGATAAAACAGATCAGAAACAAATCTCTCCAATCAAACTGATCAACAACCTTAAGCATGTAAAACATGCTATCCAACTTCCGAGAGATTTACCTGTACAAACACAACCCCAATCAGTAACAAACTTTCAAATGTACATAAATAAAAACCTTCGGGGTATTCTAGACAACTTAATGTTGCTTCTCAACTTTCCACAGTAGGACTTAGAGCTTTCCAAATGAATCTTGACAGAATATTCCTCAACCATGCAACTTATTTTCCTACTTCTCATGCATCAACATATTCCACAAATTGATCCTACTATTCTTATCTCAACAACCCTTCAAAATACATTCACCAATTTCTTCTTTCAAGGTGTTCATCATAACTATGATATGACCTTTCTATCAACTAGGGAGATTCCTTTTACCCATGCTCCCTCCTAACTTAGAGAAATTTATTTCATTCAAGCTCCCTCTTAACCTAGGGAGATTTCATCTAGGATCCCTCTTAACTTGGGGAGTTCTACTTCTTTATTTGACATCAGAGAATATTTCATGGCTTCCATTCTTCTCATCAGAGTTATCATGATCATCATCATTCACATCATGCTTATCACATCAACTTAATTTTACGAACATCTTCACCATCATTGAAGATTATGTACATGCACAACTTAGATAACAAGTACAACCAAATTTATAGAAGCGTGAAGTTATCCATATCAAAATCACGAAATCATTAAACTTTATATATCAGATACCCAATCTTAATTACAAACAAGAGACACATACTCTTCAACTTTTTACTAGGGTTTTGCCATAAATCCTAGACTCCTTCATCAAGACTTTGAGCATTTTCATAACAACTTTCATTACATCTAGGGCTTCAATGTTGCTTCCAAAGGTATGACATACCCTACTACAATATATTGAAATCCATAGAAACAATTCAAACAAATATAGATCCACAATGCATCTAACAACTTCAGAATTCATATGTTAGACTTGTCACTAGGATTTCATACAAACCATAGATTTCATGAGCTTTAAACAACCAAAACTAATCATATCTCAATTCAAAGTAACAACATGACTAGCTTCCACTAGGGTTTGTTGCAAACCCTATATTTTATCAAACAATCAAACATTAGTCATAAGTATATCTCAGATTTCAACAATCTTACATAAATCTCAAATTATCACATAGTCATCATATATCAGATATTTATACTTCTATTAAGGTTTAGTTACAAAACCATGGATTTCAAAAACACTATCAAAACTTTTACTAGGGCTTAGATCCAAACCATAGGACTCATGACCATTAAGAATTAGGTCAACTCATATATCTAGGATTCCATCATCAAGCACAAGCATATCATAACATTTGTTAGTCAAACCCAACTACACAAATATCAATAAGAGTTAGATATATAAAAAACTTGATTAGACTCGGGTTTGATCAGACAAATGCACAACCCAAGGATTTCATCTCTAGGACATCATAAGGGTCTTTCTTATACACTACCAAACCCTAATGTTCTAGGGTTTCAACACAAAACAAAACAAACCCTAAATTACCAATACTTCAAAGGTTTGGGTTTTCAGACATCACTATTCAACCCTAACAAGTTAGGGTTTCCATAACCATACCAAAAACCCAAACATGACCTTATTAAAACATCAAACATTTTCTTTAGACTTAAAAAATAACACTAAGTAGGCTAGAGTTTCACACATAATCACTGGCATACCCTTAAGTTAGGGTTTTTCACAATGAACTGTTCTAGGGTTCCACAAGAGTAATCAAATATAAGGAAGGTGGATTTATCTAACAATGAATCACCCAATCAAGAATCTTTTAAGATTCAAGAAAGCTAGACAAACAGATGTTAGTAGTAGTTTATCAAGAATGAGTATGCAGAGAGTAAAACTTGTCATTCAAAACATACCTCTTGTTTCTTAACAAACCTTGTAATTCCAATGTATTTTTTTTGTGAGTCGTTCTTCCTTTAGTCTTCAACAAATTTTCCTAAGCAAGGAAAATAAGAGGAGAAATGTGATTAGTATTCTATGCAAAAAAACCCAAATAAGTAAGGAAATCTAAATATGAAACTGGTAATGAGATACTTATCTTTGGAGGTTGATGAGGGCTCCCTCCAAGCTTGAGGTATACCTATAATCTTAAGAACAAATAAAAATGTTTTTCCAAAATATGTTAAACCTGAAAACTATACATCAAAGAGTAAAATAACTAAAGTTTAGATCGAAGGACTTTAGTAGTGTAAGTCCCTTACATCCAATTCTTCAGGCTTCGTCTTCTTTGGAGATCCTTCTTCTACTACATTGGCTTGATCCCTACTTCTTTTCTTGTTCTTTGGATTGTTGGGGAAATCACTTCTATAATGACCCATCTTGTGGCATTGGTAGCATCGTATCTTGGACAAATCAATCTTATTTCTTGGCCCTCTTTACTTCTTGGAGTGTCCTTTCTTGGAAGCGAAATATGGATTTGACACCTTTTATTCTCCATTGTTGGATACTAAAGAAATTCTCATTTCTTCTTGGGTGCAAGCATTCCATAATTGTTCAAAGGTGGGAGCTTCTTTCCAACTATCGAGACCTGAAGCAAAATGGCTCCAATTAGGTTGTAATCCCAATCGTGCAATGATTACTAGCTCCTTCTCCAGTAATATTTCATCTATGGATTGGAGGTCATCTCTAATCCTTGATATCCTTACAAATTAGGAAGCCACAATATATTCCTTTGTCATCTTAACAGTTCTTAACTCATTCTTCAAGCTTGATACTTGACCAATTTTTTTGATAGTGAATAATTTTGTCAATGCTTCATACATTTCTTGAGCATGGTCTATATTGAAAATGTATGGGACAAGATTGTCCTTAATGCTTTCTACCATTAGAGTCATAGCTAATATTTCCAATTCCCTATACTTCTCCTTGTCTGCATCACTGGATTCTTTGGTAGGTTTCTTCACCTTTCGTCTGACTACATCCAAGACCTTGTTCTTTTCAAGAATGAGGTCAATTCTCTTCTTCCAAGATTTGTAGTTTGATGCTCCTTCCAACTTGTTCTCAATCTTTAATGTGTTAGACATTGTCCATGAATATAGCAAGTTTCTTCTCTTCTAAGAGCTCCTTATATGATCCCTAGATATTTTCTTTAGATTCCTTCTAGTAGATACTCAAGACTGCCTTTTTCCTCCTTCACCTTAGCTCTGATACCATGTTAGAAAATAAAAAAGGCAAGAACATTTCTTATATAGATAATTACTTGTGATTCTTTTATCTTTATGTTCTTCTTTTGACTTTTAGTTCATCAAGAAATTACCAAAACAATAACAAAAGGACAATGTCTTTGTTGAGAATGGTTATAGTAGATTCATGGGTCAGAGGGCTTTCCTTAAAGCTTCCAAGAATTCGCTGTCTCAACGAGAACCAAAGGAGCGAGTACCTGGTGTCCATCTTCTGTATGTTCAGGGGACTACTGATAAGATTGGTAGGATTCTCAGGACGCATAGTGTCCCTGTGACCTTTAGGTGCCTGAACACTATTCGCATGTCCCTCCGATCAGCGAAGGATCCTAACGACCCTAAAGATATGAAAGGTATGTACTTGATCCCCTGTTCCTGTGGGACCCTCTACATTGGGGAAACTGGTCGCTCCATTAATAAGAGGATTAGTGAGCATGCAACAGACCTTAAGCATAGGCGAACTAAGTCTTCCGCTTTAGCTGAGCATGCTGAGAAAACTAATCATCATGTTTGTATTGAGGAAGCTAGTGTTATTGCTAAGGTTTCGCACTTCCATCATCGGAAATTTAGGGAGGCGTTGGAGATTGAAAAGAGGCAGAATAATCTCAATAGAGATGATGGTTGGAAAATTAGTCGGTGTTGGGTCCCAACACTCTCGACCTAGTCTTTTTTTTTTTTTTTTTTAACTTATTAATTTTTATTTATTTACTTAATTTAATTTTTTTAATAAAATATTTTTCTTTCATACCTTCTCTTTCTTTTATTTATCTTTATAGTCCTGTTTTTAATTCCTCTAATACTAATTTAACTTACTATTTTTAATTATTTATTTAACATAAAACTTTTATTTATTTATTAATAATTTTTAACTAACTATTAAATTATTTTATTTGCTCCCCTAGGGTAATTTTTATTTTTTATAATTATTTATTTTAACTAACTATTATCATGAATTATTTTAATTACTAATTTAACATAACATTTCAATTATTTAAACTAACTATCATCATAAAATTATTTATTAATAATTTTTACTATATTAATAATTATTTATTAATAATTTTATTCATAAAATTATTTTTATTTAATTTATTTTAGGGATTGGTCCCCCTAGGGTAATTTTCTCCCTTAAATATAATTTTTTGTTTTAACTAACTATTATCATGAATTAATTTTTTACATATTATTTTAATTATTTATTAATATTTTTAACTAACTATTATCATAATATTATTTTTATTTATTTTATTTTAAGGGATTGGTCCCCCTAGGGTAACTTTTTCCTTAAATTATTAAAAAAGGGGTTTTGATCCCGGTACCTAGTCCAAAGTAGTTGTTGGTCTTTTTAGCCATTGGAGGCTCTGCTCTGTCTATTTAACTTGCTAAGCTGGATCTGTTTCTTCAACTTGTCCTGACGATGAACCACACTGGTTGGTTCGAAACGCGTCGACAAATGATGTTTCATGTGATCTTCACCGAAAAATCTTTTGTAAAGAAAAGGACAACAGATATAGGCGGACAACTAGGGAAAAACCCCTATCTAGGGGAAAACCCAATCAACAATTCTTCCTTTAATAGTTTCTCGAGATAATCCAAGACTCTACACCGAGACAAATATTCCCTCCACACCAAGTCAACCTTCAACCATTCACAAGCAACTTTGACTTTGCAGCATCGACAACAACTTCGACCCAGAAAAAACTTCAACCCAACAACAATAGCAACAACAACTTCGACCAAACATGGATAACTTAGATCTTCCTTGATACACCTTAGAATTGAGTAAGGTTTTTCCCAAAATTTCGATCTTGAGGGCCTCTATCTTCCTCTAGAAACTCACACCTCTTTCCAGCTCGTTTTTCAGCCCTCAAACAATTTTGCACTTTTCCAACTTCTAGCTTCAAGGATAGAACTATGTGAGGGAGAATGAGATGCTTCAAATTAATTCAAAATCCTTGTATTTATAGCCCTTCTGTGAGGTCGAATTACTTGTCTTGAGGCCGACTTGATCTTCTTGAGGCTGACTTGGTGTGGAGGAGACTAAATTCATTTTCGACTCAAAAATAATTCTTTTTACATGATATGAAAGCCCAATAAGGGTCTCTTTAAATGTAAAATGACTTTAATGACTCAAAATAAATCCTAGAAGTCATCAATGGGGACTTTGACCTAAAACATGATGACCCAAGCAATAAACCCATGCTTTAATAAATAATAATAATAATAATAAATATTTTCTTCATTATTTTGATAAGTACATCTCAAATACATTTATGAAGACCGAACCTAGTTACAAATTTCAACAATAAACACATACTTCTTCAAAGGGTTGCATTAGGGCAGTCTAATACATTTTGACAATGTTGCTCAACACTTCAAAGATCATAGTCTCATGTCTTCAATCCTCATAATTTCAAAAAATTATGAGAAGGCATTGTAGGTCAAAAGAAAGATGTAGCTTCGTCCATAAAATGTTTAGAGTATAATACATTTTCAGGGGAGAGGCAATGTATATGAGACAAATTATATTAAGTGTTGATGTTTTTGCAGCACTGGACAAACATTCTCCCATGGGGTCACACTGGTTTGACTAGGGAAGAATGTTACATTCACTTATGGGTCCATGCTAATTTGGCTATGGGTGAATGGCCTAGGAGCAATGTTTCTCCCATGGGTCCATATGATTTGGATAGGGGAGTTTGACCCATGATGCTCACACTGCTTACTCTGGGATGAAGTGATCTATTTTTTATTGCGCATGTTTGAGTTGTCAATTGATTGCCTTTTTCAGCCAACAATGGAGTAAAAAATTATAGTCTAATGTTAAGTTGTTACGTAAGATCCATTAGTGAAGGGCATCCTTATGATGACGGGTTTCCTAATGGGGTTTACTCAACATTAGAGCTCTATATAAATAGATGTGCATATGAGGAGCGTTGACCCTACCGCCTACACCTACCTATAGGTTAGTGAGAAAAGCCTTCAAACCCACAAGGTGTGGTTGGGGGTAGGGAACTGATGAGCCCCAATTTTGGTAAAATTTGGGCTCATTTTGGCCTATTCTACTTGCTCAAACCATTCATTTTTTACTGCTTATGCATGCATTTTTTAGTTTATTCATGTTGTTTGTAGGAAGAAGGGTAGGCACTCTATCTACGTGACTAATGCATTGTGATTCCAGGTTTTGGCATTAAAAGGGAGCAAAAGACAACGAAAAGGAGACAAGGAGACAATGAGGTGGCACTGCTGACTTTTAGGAGAGGATGTCCATGGTCTTGGGACATTCCTCGTGATTCCCACCAAGAACTCCGAGCTCCAATCCATCTCCCCTCCGAGCTTAGAAGCAGCCAGCTGTTCTACAGGAACAGCAGTTATAAACTGCTCTACAGGAACAACAGTTATGACCGTCCTACAGGATCAGCAGTTAAACTCTAGTTGGACAGCCGAGCTCCTAAAATCAAGGATACTTGTTGGATCATCGTTTTTGTATAAGTATAGAGGCCTTAGCCTTGGATAGGTTGTTGAAACTCTCGTATTGCTATTGTAATTTTGGAGCACAGTTCAGTTTTCGTTCCTTTTTGTAAGCCAATTTGGCATGACATCAGATTATGAATAAAGAAGGCAGTTTGTGATCTAGTTCTGAGTTTCTTAAGGAGACTATAGCTCTCAGGTTAGGGACCAACCTGAGAGCCATAGATCCCCTCTGCTGTAGTGTTGTTTCCATTTCATTTCAGCACTTTGAGCTTTTCATTTGCACATGCAATTCGAATTACAGGTTGTTAAGTTGGTCTTTTTCATGAGTTAGATAGGATTTGCTTATGGTGAGTTTGTTTACAGTTGTTTAGTGTAGCAGAGGATAGATATAGTCCATTGGAGCTCCAACAAAAAGGGTTGTTAAGGCTCACTGCCGTCTCATCTGGGATTGGGGTGCAGTCCATGACTAACCACCAAAAACACGCATTTCTTTATTTCATGATTGCTGCAAACACAGTCACGTTATGTTAGATGCTTCCTTGTCATTCACACCTGCACCACACTCCTTTACCACAGCTTCATGCACATTCTCCTTCGCGTTTTGGATTGTTGTTCATTGAATTTACAAGCACAGGTAGTTTAGGTTAATGCATTTTCGGTTTGGTAACAGTCACAAGCATTTGTTTCACTTGCACTGCCCTCTCTCGTCCATTACTTCATTCTCCATCTTGATCACACATGCAACACATCTCCTCGACCTTTACCCCACTCTGTTATCTCCCAAAGTCTTCCACTCCTCACGTAACTTCATTTCCTAGCCTCTTGTTGACCTAGCCCTCTATCTTCCAACCTACTCCCTACACTCATTTCTCATCTCATTCCTCCACTTCTAGAGCCATCACCAGCCTCATTCCCACCTTGCACATCTCCCCCTACCATTTCATCACTCCTCCATCACGCCAAACACTCACGGTAGGTCATCCTGTAGCAGTTTATAGACATCCTGTAGAAACCTCTAAGTATCCTGTAGGATCCCCTGCAGACATCCTGTAGGAGGCCACTCACTCGGTTGCTGAGCTCCTGAATGTGAGGAACCTCTGTGGATGGATGCTAAGGATCCCTAGGGACCTCTCCTAGCCTTCCCAACCTGTCCCACGTTCTCCTTCCTTCTCCATTCCATCTGCACAACCAAACCCTAATTAGCACACAATCACAATCATTCCACACACTTAAAGGAAAAATACAAAAACATGTCTTTTATGATGCAAGCAGCTTAGATCCATGCATTTTCACTTATTAGAGGTAACAACAGCATTGGTAGAAGTTTCCTTCACATTCTTTGCATTATAGAGGTTAGACTAGTTAAATTAGGGTTTCCTAGGTTTACATGCTTTGATTTGCTTTAAGTTCATTTTTGTCAAGTAGATTAGTCTCCTTTGAGCTAGCTTTCGTCCATCATTGATAAAGCTTCTTCTGTGAGCCTATAGAAGTTGGCTTGAGCCCTAGCGGACTTGTGCCAGCTGACCAAGTGACAGCTGCGACAAGAGCTAGTACTTGTGCATACAGCACCGTCGCTTCCAAGATTGTACGAACTACCGGGTTGATAAAATGAGAGACAGGAAGCCCCAGGAGTTGTAGCATTATTGCTACAATACTGGAGCTCACCATCTTTTTGGCGCCGTTGCCGGGGAAGCGTCAGAGTATTAGTAATTGTTGCTTTTCTTCTACTTTCGTACTCTTACTTCTGCTCAGTAGTTTATTTCATTTCCATTCTGCAAAAGTAGCTTAGTATTTCCTGCTTTCATAGATTAGCATTTCCTGCTTTCATAGACTAGTATTTCTCGCTTTCCTAGATTAGCATTTCCTGCTTTCATAGACTAGTATTTCTCGCTTTCCTAGATTAGCATTTCCTGCTTTCATAGATTAGCATTTCCTGCTTTCATAGCTTAGTATTTCCTGCTTTCATAGATTAGCATTTCCTGCTTTCATAGACTAGTATTTCTCGCTTTCCTAGATTAGCTTTCTAATTCTGCAATTTCATTTGAGCAATATAGTTAGTTGTAGATCACTTTGTTTCAGTTTTGCAGGTACCAAAGAAAAAGCAAAAGCACTCAAAAAAAGAAAAGTCCTTTCCATTTCATGCCTCGTAGGAACCGAGATAGATCAGGCAAATTCCTACCTAACGCCCCCACCACATCACTTAGTCACCCTTCACTCTTCGGTGGCAACAGTGATCCAGAGGAAACTATAGGTGAACATCCCGAGACATACCAAAATCCTATAGAAGAAGAAGAGTTAGAGACCACTCCATCCGAAGCTATGGCTGACAATAGAGAAGATGAGAGAATAGAAGGAGCTTTCCCCATCCGAGAGACCAATGGAGAGATGAAAATGAAAAACATTAGCCCCTCTGCTTTGCCTCACTTCCATGGACTGACCACTGAGGATCCTGATACCTTCCTATTTGAGTTTGCTGTCCTCTGTAGAACCTATGACTATACTGAAGATGAACAAAAGCTAAAACTTTTCCCTTCCACTCTCAAGGATGCAGCATTACGCTGGTTCATGGGTTTGCCTGGGAATAGTATCACCACATGGGCTCAGATGCAGCAAGCCTTCAACACCAAGTACCGGGATTATTGTAGGTCCAAGGAAATGAAAGGGGAAATCTTTCGGATGACCATGGGAAACGATGAGTCTTTAGAGGATTATGAGGAAAGGTTCCAACTTAGTTACAAGCGGGCCAGGTGCACACTTGACCCTGAATCCCTTAAGTTGGTTTTGCTCCGAGGAGTACCTGAAGAACTCTTAGATACCCTTCACATGTTAGCTGGGGGGGACATTTACCAACTGCCTTATGAGGACATCAAAACTGTGTTTAGAAATCATTCTAGGGTAGCTAGGAAACGAGGTAGAGGAAATCTCCTCTCCACTGGCGTCCCTTTCTCCAAACATGAGTTTACAAACCAATTAGAAGATCTTAAGAGTGAGGTGAGACAGACCATTGCCATGCAGCTGGACACATTCAGGATCCAGCAGAAGAAAGAAGAAGCTGAGAGAGCCCTGGCTGTCTTCTGCCCTAGGTGCACAAGAAGACATCCTAAGAGCGAATGCCCATTGCATTCGGTTGAAGTGTGTTTTGTTTGTGAGGAGGACCATCCTACCAATCAGTGTCCCACCTTACCTGGGTTAAAGCCATGTACCAAGGGACTGAAGCCCCCACTGAACCTCTCTACTTCATCAACCAAAGGAGACCACAAGGATCTAGACCCTATCAACAGGGAATGCAAGGGGCACCACAAGCCTATTACAACCCCAACCAATCGACTCCTATGCCTTCCTGGGGTCCCCCTGCTCATCCTTCTTGGTCCATGCCTCCTCCATGGTCTTATCCACCTCAGTATCCTACTCAACCCACTACTCACTCATATCACTCACATGCCCAGTCACAGGCTCAGTGGAGTGCACCTCAGTCGGGGTGGAGGCCCCAATACAACACTCCTCCTGCCATTTTGCCTCCACCACCAGTTCAACCTCAGCCTTTACCTCCTGCTCCTCCAAGGCAACCTCAAATGCCTGCTCAACCGAACCCGAACCCCAACAATAGACAGGCTCAGCAGGTATATACTGGGGAGACCTCATGCCCTACCTATGCTGTGGAGATCCAGGAGATCAATCTTAGATCTGGAAAGACTCTTCTAGAAGGCCAACCTCCTCCCCCAGAGGATGAGGAAGACCATCAAGAAAGTGAACCAAAGCCTATTCCACCCTTTCCTGAGAGACTTACAGCCACCACACAACCCAACCCGGAAGAAGATGAGCTTCTGGGAGAGCTCAAGCAGTTGTGTGTGAAGATACCCCTTCTCCAGGCCATCAAGGATGTGCCAATCTATAACAAGCTGGTTAAGGAGAAGTGTTTCAAACATCCAGGCAGATGGAAGAAAGATGCTTCAACTATCAATGTCATAGGACAACTGTCTGACCTTATGCTAGGACAAGTCATCTGCCCAAAGTACTTAGACCCTGGAAGTCCTGTAGTAGATGTCCACATCAATGGCACCATCATACCCCACACCCTGATTGATCTGGGGGCTGCCATTAATGTAATGACCAGGGATACCATGCTCAAGCTCAATCTTCAAGGTTCCTTGAGGAAGACCTCGACAGTACTGCAATTAGCAGATCGCTCCACTGTGACTCCCGAAGGGATTGTGGAGGATGTCTTGGTCTCTATTGACTCTTGGGAGTATCCTGCAGACTTCCTGGTTCTGCAACCAAAGGCAAAGCTTACTGGATATCCCCTCATTTTGGGAAGGCCTTGGTTAGCCACTGCAGATGCCTATATCAGTTGTCGTGCCGGAAATATGACCATAAAAAATGGTCCTATGTCCAAGCAACTTGTCCTATACCCTCCTGCCCAACCCTCTTTGGAGCATGACTTACCACTCTGGTTGGAAGAAGGAGAAGAAGACGAGGTGTATTCAGCACCTCTGTGTACCATAGAAACCAATAGAAGAAATCCCCCAACCGAGGATGATTTGATCGAGAACTTGATCCAAAACCCACCTACCAGTGCACTACCTTTAGAGAAGTTGGTGGAGGATGCCCAAGCTAGCACCTTAGTGGATCTTTGTACAACCAACCCTGTCACTCCCAGAGTTAAGAGTGTGGAGTTCGGCCCTGAGAGAGCATTGAAAATCAGCTCCTCCCTATCTCCTTCTCAGGAAAAGGAGCTGTGCAACCTGTTGGCCAGCCACCTAGATGCTTTTGCTTGGAGCTATAAGGAGATGAAAGGAGTCCATCCCTCGGTCTGTACTCATCATATATACATCAAAGAGGACTGTAAACCAGTTAGGCAACCCCAGAGGAGAATGAATCCAGCCCTTAAGGACATTGTCAAGGAAGAATTGCAGAAACTGTTGGATGCCGGATTCATCTACCCCATCTTAGATAGTGAATGGGTGTCCCCTCTAGTGTTGGTTCCCAAGAAGAATGGGAAGTGGAGGATCTGTGTAGATTACCGTGAGCTGAACAAAGCTACCAAGAAAGACCATTTCCCTCTACCTTTCATAGATCAAGTGTTGGATGGACTGGCAGGAAAGAAGTTCTTCTCTTTCTTGGATGGGTTTAGCGGGTACAATCAAATCCAAATCAGCCCGGAAGACCAAGATAAGACCACCTTCACTTGCCCTTGGGGTACCTTTGCCTACCGAGTCCTTCCCTTTGGGCTATGCAATGCTCCTGCTACTTTCCAGAGAGCTGTCCTAAGCATCTTCTCGGAGTTGGTCCATGATGCCGTGGAAATATACATGGATGACTTTACTCCTTATGGGGCCAACTTCCAGGAAGCATTGTCCAACCTGGGGAAAGTCCTAACCAAATGCACCGAGATGAACTTGTCCCTCAGCCCTGAAAAATGTGAATTCCTAATGACTGAAGGGACCGTGCTAGGCCATACCATTTCTTCCCAAGGATTGCAGGTGGATCCTAACAAAATTGCTCTCATCAAGAGGGTTCCACCTCCTCAAAAAGTAAGGGATGTCCAGAGTTTCTTGGGATTAGCAGGATACTACCGGAGATTCATTAAGGACTTCAGCAAGTTAGCCTCACCATTGTTTGGTCTGTTGGCAAAAGATGTGGAGTTTAAGTGGACTGACGATTGTCAGAGGAGTTTGAATGAGTTAAAGGACAAGTTGGTGTCAGCACCAATCTTGAGAGGTCCAAACTGGGCCCTACCTTTCCACATCCACACTGATGCCTCGAACAAAGCCATAGGTGCAACTTTAGGACAAGTTGAGGAAAAACTTCCATATGCCATTTACTTTGTCAGCAAAAACTTGTCCAAAGCAGAGCTGAATTACACTGTAACCGAGAAAGAGTTCTTAGCTGTAGTCCATGCACTAAACAAGTTCCGTCATTACATTACTGGGTATCAAACATTTGTACATACTGACCATGCTGCTATTAGATATTTGATGAATAAACCAGATGTGAATGCTCGTATTATTAGATGGTTACTTTTATTGCAGCAGTTTGATCTAACCATTGTTGATAAACCAGGTAGGGAGAATGTTGTTGCTGACTTTTTATCTAGATTGGATTTGTCTGCAGGTGAAGATGGGACGGTGGATGACCAGATGCCGGATGAGCATCTGTTTGCTATCTCAGTACTCTCTCCATGGTTTGCTGATATAGCGAACTACCTTGTTTCAGCTCAGTTCCCTCCGCACCTCTCTTCAAAAGAGAAGAGCAAAATCATCAGAAAGAGTGCCTCATTTACTTGGATCGGGGGCAACCTGTTCAACCTTGGCCCCGATCAGATATTAAGGCGTTGTGTAAGGGAGGAGGAAGTCTTCGACATCCTCCTCACCTGTCATGACGGGCCTTGTGGAGGACATTTTGCAGCAAAGAGAACTGCCTTCAAGATCCTGCAGGCAGGCTACTATTGGCCCACACTTCATCAAGATGTCAGAAGATATGTCAGCCAGTGTGACCAATGCCAAAGGATGGGGAAACCGACCCAAAGGGATGAGATGCCTCTCCAACCTCAAGTGACTCTTGAGCCATTTGAGAAGTGGGGCATGGACTTTGTGGGTCCAATCAATCTCTCTTCGAGGCAGAGGTCCTACATCATTGTGTGTACTGACTACTTGACAAAGTGGGCAGAGACTAAAGCAATCAAAGCAGCAACAGAAGAGAAGGTGGTCGAGGTCTTAAGAGACAACATCTTCTACAAGTTTGGCTACCCAAGAGAGCTGGTGACCGATCAAGGGAGCCAGTTCACATCCAACTTGGTTGAAGATCTGCTAGCTCATCACAAGATCAAGCACAGGACTTCCACCCCCTATCACCCTCAAGCAAATGGGCAAGTGGAAGTCACCAATAGAGCATTAGAAGGGATCTTGACCAAAGTGGTGAGCAGCAGCAGAAAGGACTGGGCAGATCGCCTGGTTGAGGCCACATGGGCTTACAACACCACTTGGAAGACCACCACCGGCTTCACACCTTATGAGCTGGTCTATGGGAAGAAAGCTCTGCTGTCCATTGAGTTTGAGTATAACACTTTGAGGATGGTAGCTCAGCTGGACCTAGATCTCAGCCATGCACAGCAAGAAAGGTTATTGCAGCTGAATGGACTGGATGAGCACCGCATGCAGGCCCTCCTTCACTCAGAAGTGGTTCAACTTCAGAGAAAGGTGTGGCATGATCAACATCTCCATGACAAGCAATTTCAGCCGGGAGATTGGGCTTTGTTGTATGACTCCAGATTCAAAGATTTCAAGGGGAAGTTAAGAACCAGATGGCTAGGACCATATGTAGTGGAACAGTGCCATGACAATGGATCTGTCCTCATTCGAACCGTTGATGAGGAAGCCATTCCCATGCTTGTCAATGGGCACCGATTGAAGATCTACAGAAGACCTCTCTCAAGACAAGAGTTTATCAGCACTATGGAGAAATCTGTTTTGGTCATAGAGAAGGGTTCTGCCTCCACTTTGGGCATACCCTGAAGAGAAAAAAAAAAAAAAAAAAAAAAAAAAAGAGAGAGAAAAAATAAAGATCCTTGGGTGAAAACCTCTTTGAGGCGCCCAAGGCAGGCAGTAGGGGTGAAAACCTCATTGAGGCGCTCCTATTGTCTTTCAAAAAAAAAAGAAGAAAGTTAAAAAAAAAAAAAAAAAGATCCTTGAGTGAAAACCTCTTTGAGGCGCTCAGGGCAGGTAGCAAGGGTGAAAACCTCTTTGGGGCGCCCCTGCTATCTTTTCAAAAAAAAAAAAAAAAAAAAAAGAGAGAAAAAAAAAACAATAAGCACAATAAAATTTTTGCATGCAGATGTTCTATGGAGGAGAAGAAGCCTCTCCACTCCAAGCCAGGGGCCTTCATCACGCTATCAAAGGATGTCATCAACAACTCCTCCAAGAATAACAATGCTTTTCAAGGTATGTGCAATTTTTACCATGATTTGGATCTTCTACAGGAAGATACAGTTTTCTACAGGAACAGACAGTCTTCCTACAGGAAGACGCGGATCTTCTACAGGAAAGCGCAAAATTTCTACAGGAAGCTCTGTGTTCTACAGGAAACTTCCTGTAGAAGGTTGCGACGGCCGAAATGTGTTTCAAGTGAAGATCTAGCGACTGAGGAGTGGATTGAATGCATGCATGCCACTGATGGCACCCCTGAACATTGCTATTATCTTGCTCCACCATCCTCGTCGCCATGCAACCAAGATCCCTGCAGCAGCACAACAAAGCAATGAGTTCTCGTGAAAAAACATCTGTCAAAGAAAAACCAAGCACCGAGAGCCATACCACATCCACGTTATGCATCAGAAGCGCTGGGATCGTGATCGAGAAGCCAGAACCGCCAGCATGCAGCATGTACCCAAGGAGAAAGGACTGTGACAAGACCCCTCGCGGGGATCCTGTAACAGTTCAACCTGCTCGAGTGAATACCGTCCATAGCACCGCCATCCGAGATAGAACACGGGCGCATGAACGCGAAACCATCCACTCCAGCGTCAGCAACCGGTAGCCATGTGCCTCCGGGTCTGTGTAAGCCGCGTGCAGCAGGTAAATCCATCGTCCAAAAACTGGAAATCATGTGCAGCCGCGCGCAGGTAAGTGTTCTAATCCTTCTCTCCATCAAATCGCATGGATATTACTTTGATTTGTTTTGCATGGCATAAAGGTGAATGGTTGAGCGGCCGTAAGGCCAGTTGACTGGCCACATCGGCTAGTGAAAGGATAGTCAGATGATGAGGTGGCAACCACGACAAAAGACACACGTAGCACGCACGTGAAGATTAGTCCCGTCAACCGTGAAACGAGTTTAACCGAAAAGGGCGGCGGCAGATCTGTGGGAATGAATGCGGCAGCAAGCGAATGTGCAGGCGGATGATGAGTGACGTCACCCAACGGTCCGACGGGGACAGCTCACCCCCCGCGCCACGAGCTGCGCCGATTCAAAATCTAATCGGCTCGATTAAGTGTGTATATCCATCAACCTCACTTCAAAACTCGAGTAGCTCCTCTGATTCCCTCTGCATGTTGATACGCCAAGCTCTCGACTACCTGAACGCTGGTAAGGCACCTCTCGACCGCTGTCCAACTATAGCTCCCCCCGAAGTCTGCGCACTGCTCCTACAGGAACAGTTTCTACAGGAACGCAGTCCTACAGGAAGCAGTTTCTACAGGAACGCAGCTCTACAGGAAGGTGAAGTCTTCACGTAAGAAAAGGTGGCAGAAAAGAGGTAACCCTGAAACTCCTTCCGCAATTGGCTTTCAAAGGTGGCAAGGTCATTATTCACAGTCTGGTCATAAAAGATATTGGATTGCCGTGCCCATACTATCGCTTCTACAGGATAGAGGTATAATTAGACTGTGGTTTTGTGAATTCATTGCATGCTCTGTCTATAAGACCGAATTCCCTTTGTATTTACCACCGGTGGTCAAAACCACCGTGCTCATCATGCCTGGTGGGTTTATTAGACGAGAGCCCACTGATTCAACCACATTGAGGAGAAATCAGGCAGTGGTGGAGCTCTTTACACAAGCACAGTGGATGTCTTTTTGTGATAAGTTGCAGGGGTACGATGAGGAAGTGGCCGAGGAATTCTTGCAGGCCCTGAGGCCAAAATCCAAGGTGCTAGCCACAGTCAATTTCAGAGGCCTAAGCCTCAAGATAACCCCGCAGTCCATCAGTAGAATCACTGAGCTTCCTATGGGTCTCCCGTGGGATAAAGAAGAACGAAAACAGAGCCAGCAAGCGAAGAAGGAATTCTTCCCACCTGAGGAAGAATTCTCTGAGGATAAAAACGGGGTGAGGAGGACCAACCTGTCACCACCATGGAACGAAGTCAGTTTGCACATTATGAAATATATTACTTGTGAAGGCCGGTTCAGTATCGTGTATGCATATCACTTCCGGCTCCTCACTGAGTTAAGACACGGAATTGACCTTCCTGTAGAGCAAAAACTAAGCATCCCTTATTATCTCCTGCAGTCCCTAATGGAGTGTGTTACAAAGCTAAGACAGGGCATCCCTGATCAGATAGCCCATCATGGGTTAATAAAATTGCTTGTGGAGGATGCACTGCACTCATATAAAGTTCCCCTCTCCTGGGAGTCGTTTAGGAATCTAACACGAGATGGGGACATTAAAATGTTGATCGAAGATAGTGGCTCCTCCAGCATTGAAGACGAGGAAGCGGTGGCTGAGGAAAAGAAGGCTGAAGAAAAAGATGACTCCCCCATCCTGTCAGCACGAGAAAGAAGGTCAAAAAGCAGAAGAGACAAAGTTGGGGCAGGCCATGTCAGCCCAATTACCTCTTCAGCACTCACAAGCAAACAAAAGGATCAAACCCCTGCAGCAAAGCAAGTAAAAGTAAAGACACCTACCACTACAGGAAAGGAGAAGCGAGCTTCTACAAGAGGCACGAAGATCAGTGAGAAGCAGGCTTCTACAGGAAGCCCAAAAGCAAAAACCAAGGCTTCTACAGGAAGCCCGATAACAGCTTCTACACGAAGCACAAAAGTGCAAAAACAGGCTTCTACAAGAAGCCATGCAAAACCAAAATCTGAGAAGCAGAAGGTGGATGTTTTAGCCAGAGAGGCAGCGGCTGTATTAGCTGGCCTCAGTACGCCACCTAAGCCAAAAGGAAAGAGGAAGAGGGACCCTCCTCTCTACTTCAAAGCACGGAGAAGTGTTCGGATAAAAACAGGGAAGCCACAGCAGCAGTCCAGCAGCCCAATTGTCATTGAGGACACCCCTGCTTCACCCAAAGAAAAACCCCCCTCAAAAGTCACAGTTACCTACGAAAAGGGAAGCCCGAAGAAGAGCACATGGCAAGACCGAGTGGACCTGTTGGACGAGAAAACCAGGCTACAGGAAGCTGAAAACGTCCTACAGGATACCTTGGCTCGACTACAGGAAACCGAACAAAGAGAAGAAGGAGGACCCTCATCACCAAGGGCGGAGGAGGCAGAACTACCTGAAGAAACAGCAAGAGAACATATACCCGAACCTAGCCCTTCGCCCAATCTGAATTCATATTATACCTTCTTGGAGGCGGGCAAGGTCATCCCACAAAAATTTACTGTACCCCTATTCTTTGAATTAGAGAAAGAAAGAGTCCGCTCCCATACATGGATGCAAATTGCCAAATCAAAGGGGGTGGGGGACATAGGCCCTCTACAAGATCAGCTCAGGGAGGTCAGGAGCGAGTTCACCATGGCCAAACATGTGGCTAGTTGCCAGCAGGCACTTCTACAGGAAGAAAACAAGAAGTTAAGGTTGCAGCTACAAGAACTCAAGGCAGGGGCAGAAACATCCTCCAAGGGCATCACAAGTGAACAAGAAGGCAAGAAGGAGCTGACCACCAATCTTGAAGGGCCAAAGACACTTCTAAAGGAAGAAGAACAGCAGATAAGAATTGAAGTGCAAGCCTTAAAGGAACAGCTGCAACAAAAGGAAACACAATTGGCTTGCATGGCCAGTTGGGCCATGGAGGCCCTGCAGTGCAGACATCCTGCAAATTCTTATGGGTTGTACTTAAAGGATCAGTGGCTACAGTTCCAGATAAACACACTAGCACAAAGAGGTATTGAGAAAATCCATAACCCACAGCAATTTGCTGAAATATGCAATACTAGCTCAGTAGAGGACAAAGCCAAGCTAGCAGAATTCTACATCCACAATCTAGTTTTGCCCAATGAAGTCTCTTGGGATCCCAATATCGCCTTGGGCGATCTGCAGTTGATGGATTTTGCTTCGTGGCTGAATCATGAGGATCAGAGAGCCACTGAAGAAAAATCGGTCATGAGCCGAGAAGTGAGTGAGCCACTGTACATTCGGGCAGAACCAGAGGATCCGGTTGCCCTCATCTCAGCCCGCCAACAGTTATCCAATGATCCCACAGCTTCCTTGAAATTTATGGACCAGCAAGCCCAAGCAATAGCCCACTTTGAAGACATGGACAGATTATTGGGAGAAACTGCTGCCCAGGCTTGTGCACGTAGGTGGCATGCCTTGGCACATAGTTTGAAGATCCGGGAATACCATACCCCGAACAGAATGAGGGAAGCATTGGCAAGAGTGGTCCTTTACAAGAAATCCGTGCAAAGACTTCAGGCCAGCTGGATTGGCCTTAAACTCAGCCCTCCATTGCTGCTAGGATTGGTTGAAGGAAGTACAGGAAAGGATGACCAGGCACAATGGGAAAAAGTGGAAAACACAACAGGGTTTCATATCGACCAAGAAGACATCACCACAGAAGCTTGGGATGTAAGGGGAGCAGTGAAAGCCATGAAGGATGAGGATCTTGACTAAGTTGCTCAAGGATGAGCAAATGGTTCAGCTGGGGGGTGATGATGAGCCCCAATTTTAGTACAATTTGGGCTCATTTTGGCCTATTCTACTTGCTCAAACCATTCATTTTTTACTGCTTATGCATGCATTTCTTAGTTTATTCATGTTGTTTGTAGGAAGAAGGGTAGGCACTCTATCTACGTGACTAATGCATTGTGATTCCAGGTTTTGGCATTAAAAGGGAGCAAAAGACAACGAAAAGGAGACAAGGAGACAATGAGGTGGCACTGCTGACTTTTAGGAGAGGATGTCCACGGTCTTGGGACATTCCTCGTGATTCCCACCAAGAACTCCGAGCTCCAATCCATCTCCCCTCCGAGCTTAGAAGCAGCCAGCTGTTCTACAGGAACAACAGTTATAAACTGCTCTACAGGAACAACAGTTATGACCGTCCTACAGGATCAGCAGTTAAACTCTAGTTGGACAGCCGAGCTCCTAAAATCAAGGATACTTGTTGGATCATCGTTTTTGTATAAGTATAGAGGCCTTAGCCTTGGATAGGTTGTTGAAACTCTCGTATTGCTATTGTAATTTTGGAGCACAGTTCAGTTTTCGTTCCTTTTTGTAAGCCAATTTGGCATGACATCAGATTATGAATAAAGAAGGCAGTTTGTGATCTAGTTCTGAGTTTCTTAAGGAGACTATAGCTCTCAGGTTAGGGCCCAACCTGAGAGCCATAGATCCCCTCTGCTGTAGTGTTGTTTCCATTTCATTTCAGCACTTTGAGCTTTTCATTTGCACATGCAATTCGAATTACAGGTTGTTAAGTTGGTCTTTTTCATGAGTTAGATAGGATTTGCTTATGGTGAGTTTGTTTACAGTTGCTTAGTGTAGCAGAGGATAGATATAGTCCATTGGAGCTCCAACAAAAAGGGTTGTTAAGGCTCACTGCCGTCTCATCTGGGATTGGGGTGCAGTCCATGACTAACCACCAAAAACACGCATTTCTTTATTTCATGATTGCTGCAAACACAGTCACGTTATGTTAGATGCTTCCTTGTCATTCACACCTGCACCACACTCCTTTACCACAGCTTCATGCACATTCTCCTTCGCGTTTTGGATTGCTGTTCATTGAATTTACAAGCACAGGTAGTTTAGGTTAATGCATTTTCGGTTTGGTAACAGTCACAAGCATTTGTTTCACTTGCACTGCCCTCTCTCGTCCATTACTTCATTCTCCATCTTGATCACACATGCAACACATCTCCTCGACCTTTACCCCGCTCTGTTATCTCCCAAAGTCTTCCACTCCTCACGTAACTTCATTTCCTAGCCTCTTGTTGACCTAGCCCTCTATCTTCCAACCTACTCCCTACACTCATTTCTCATCTCATTCCTCCACTTCTAGAGCCATCACCAGCCTCATTCCCACCTTGCACATCTCCCCCTACCATTTCATCACTCCTCCATCACGCCAAACACTCACGGTAGGTCATCCTGTAGCAGTTTATAGACATCCTGTAGAAACCTCTAAGTATCCTGTAGGATCCCCTGCAGACATCCTGTAGGAGGCCACTCACTCGGTTGCTGAGCTCCTGAATGTGAGGAACCTCTGTGGATGGATGCTAAGGATCCCTAGGGACCTCTCCTAGCCTTCCCAACCTGTCCCACGTTCTCCTTCCTTCTCCATTCCATCTGCACAACCAAACCCTAATTAGCACACAATCACAATCATTCCACACACTTAAAGGAAAAATACAAAAACATGTCTTTTATGATGCAAGCAGCTTAGATCCATGCATTTTCACTTATTAGAGGTAACAACAACATTGGTAGAAGTTTCCTTCACATTCTTTGCATTATAGAGGTTAGACTAGTTAAATTAGGGTTTCCTAGGTTTACATGCTTTGATTTGCTTTCAGTTCATTTTTGTCAAGTAGATTAGTCTCCTTTGAGCTAGCTTTCGTCCATCATTGATAAAGTTTCTTCTGTGAGCCTATAGAAGTTGGCTTGAGCCCTAGCGGACTTGTGCCAACTAACCAAGTGACAGCTGCGACAAGAGCTAGTACTTGTGCATACAGCACCGTCGCTTCCAAGTTTGTACGAACTACCGGGTTGATAAAATGAGAGACAGGAAGCCCCAGGAGTTGTAGCATTATTGCTACAATACTGGAGCTCACCAGGAACTCAGAGAAGGGCATGCCACAATAATCCTGATTCTCTCTGTTTGAGCTATCTCCTAGGTTATCTAAGGGGGGTGGTCCCTAATGAAAAGTTAATTTAAAAGTGATATGCGTTTCTAGGAGAATTGTTAGAGTTAAATAGATTATTTCTTTAAGATTTATAAGCAAAAACTGATACGAGAAATAACCATCAATACATAAGATAAGCATGAAATACATAAACAACCAGTGCCTTCAAAGTATTGCTTTTTAGAAAATGAAATTGTATTTTCTTAAAATGAAGTGAAATGCTTTCAAATGGAAAACCAAAGTAATCCTGAAAAGTGAAACAATAAATTGTTAGCACAAGATATTATAAATGCTTTTAAGATGAATAAGTCTACAAATCAAAACATGGAAACTATTTTGCTCAAAAGGATACAATTAGAAATCTACTTGTGAGAATGAGATGACAAAGAACTCAAATGTTAGACCTAGATGACAACATGCAATTAAGTTTGCAACCCAAAATAATAGTACTTGAAAGTGAAATCAACCATTCATGAAAATATGCAATTAAACTAAAAGATAAGTCAATTTCCAAGTACAAGAAAATTAAACTTGTTGCAAAATTAAAAGGGATTACAATGCTTGCATCCAAAGTGCATCTTGAAATAAGATTTGCATGTGAGACTTTAAACCATCAAGATAGCAAGAAGTTTAAGAACTTTGCAAACAAAGCAAATGTGATGGAATGTTGTTTTTGGTTTATTTTATTAATTAGTGCTAAGACAAAATTACAATTGAACTCTAGTCCTCATACCTCATCCTTGCCCAAATATTTTGATCTCATAATGATGAGTTAGTAGAGGTAGAAGGTCCCTAAAAGCCTATTCAACCAACTTAAGTTGGAGGTAGTTTTAGTGATGCTTGGGGCATGCAAATAAATTAACCAAACAATGAAAATTAACTTCAATTTGAAATGTACTTGCTTGACATGAAATAAAATGTTACTTTATGGAGAAAATTTGTCCAAATACTTGATGCATGTAAAATGTATTTATTGGTGAAGCATAAGTAAACTTGGAACTATGTTTAAGCCAAATAAGATCAAATAAAAAGTGCTTGCATACAAAAAATCTGAACTTGTTATGGATTTAAAACACGTAGTAAATTAAATTAAAGTGCATGCAAAATGAGTGTGATGCATGTTGTGTTAATTTCCCAATTAGATGCTATGCATGCAAAATGAAATAAACAAACAAAGTCAAACAACCAAACCTCTCCATGAGGTGGAGATATAGGGATACCAAAGGGTAAAACACACACTCCCAAAATAACTTTTTTTATTAGTTGTTACAAGAAGGAAAAGACAATGAAGTCTTCTCTAAAATCCAAGGAGAGTCTTAACAAATTGGAATTAAACCATATACCTTTTCTTGCTGAAAATTTATGCAATTTGAGGCCCACAAAGGCTCAACAAAATGCAGATTGGTTTTGTTTGAAGAATAAAAGATAAGTCCCCTCTATGGCCACGCCCAAGAGAGAAAAAGAGATGACCAAAATGAACTCGGCCTGCCTCAAGAAGAACACGACCTTATCCAAGATGAATTCGGCCTAAAGAAGGAAGTAATCACTAAATTAGAGCCCCAAGGTTCTGCATACAAACTTGTAAGTAGTTTTCTGATGATGAATCTCACAAGTAGTTGCAAGAGAGCATGCTAGAAATGACTACAACAACAACAAAAAAAATTAGCTTAGGAAATGTACAAAATATGGTACAAAAATAATCTACAAGAGGCTAGGCCAAAGAGTATGAGCAAACACTCCTCTTTGACTAGCCATGACTTAGCTCTTTGAAATATCTAGATATTGATAAATGAAGTACAATACGTAAAGAATATTATTTTTCCAAGTTTGATATTTTGATGCAAGAAATGAAAGCTTTAAGAAACTTGAAAGAATCACTGCAAGACACAAATAAGATATAGATGAGACTTTGAAGTTCAACACATGTGGGTTCTCCTTGAATATTTTTCAAGAATGGGTTGATTCCTTAGAGAATTTCCCCTCATGCTTGAAAATATTGACCAAATAATGATTCATATAAAAAACTTCACCACAAATAATTAAATTGACATGAAATTAAATAAGTGCAGTGGAAAGAATTCCTAGAGATACATCTATTATCCACTAGTAGAATTCTTTTACTAAAGAAAATAATTAATTCTTATGTTAATATGAGATAACTGCATACTAACATAACTTGAAACAATCATGAAAGAATCAAGGACATGAGGAAATAGATAGAAGCATAACAACAAGTCAAGAATTTACCACATATGCAAGGAGAAGAACACTGTCACGCTTTACCTGAAAGACTGTTGTATTATATTGCAAGTAGTCAATACAATCCCGCAGAGTCTCCTCAAGCATAATAGCTCGTATTACATGATACAATATGAGAGCACATAGTCTCATTATATAGAGAGTTGGGAGAAAATCCTAAGGAAGAATGCATGTGAGAAAAGAACTTGGAGCAAATCCCAAGGAAAGGTAAGTCAAGTTTGATGTGGAGAAGATAGACACCAGAGAAAAATCGAATTCCATATGTGCACCTCAAGGGAAATTGAATTCCATATGTGGCATAGTAAACATATCCATGAGTGAACCAAAGAAATGAGATAACTCCAGTCAAACCAAATCAAATTCGAACCAAGTGCCGCCATTTCAGATGATGATCCCGAAGATGCTCTGCACAAATCCCTAGGAACTGTGTGATTTCCTCAAGTGAAACTCGTAATCCTCCATGTGAAGTGCTGAGTGTAGAAGCAACTCGAGCTAACAATGAGAGAAGGCCCCACGAAATCTTCAGTCTAAATATTCTGTAGAATATTCCTTCAGTACATGAGTTCCTCTAATAAATTCGATTTTCCACATGTGCAATTGCTGCTTTATCTCTGGGAAATTCAATTTTATGAAGTAATGACATATTTATGATTAGGGAAAATTTTAAGAAACCCCCCAAATTTATATGTATAATAAATGGGTGAATCTCCATAGTATACATGAAAATGTATAGGCTATTTTTTCATTGATATAATACATATATAATTATTTGGCAAATCTTTCACCGATTTATAAAATTTTGTTAAATCTTGGTGAATTTTTCACTGGGTTATATGGTATTGCAAATTCTTGGCTAATCTTCTAAAAAAATAGAAAACATTGTAAAATATTGGTGATTCCTTGATAATGTATAGATATATCTATAATAATAAGAAAAATATTTAGTTAAATTATACTATGCTAATTTTCCATGTTTTGGAAAAGAAAAATCATGAGTAATGTTACTCTAGGTTCTTATTATACACTATTGCAAATCTTTTTGCATGTTTTTACCATGTTTTACCACAAAGGTCTTATCACATCCCAAGGGTAAACTAGTTGGAAATGCACCCCCAAAGGTGTGTGATGTTGAACTAAAGAAATTATTTTGCTCAAACTTGGTCTTGATGCATCTAGATAACTCAATCATATTTAATGTAATTCATATTTTGTAGGCTTCACATGAAAATAAGGTCTATGAATAGCTATATCAAACTCATGAATATTTACATCAAATTATTTTGTTTTCTCATACATCGCTTTTCTAAAAGGTAGATACTTCTCCAATTCCTCGAGTTCAAATAAACCAACAACTTTAAAATATGGTGCTTCCTCGTCATATGTAGGTTTTTCACCTAATTTTTGGATCATAACTATTGTAGTAGTTGTTGCACTTTATTCTACAATTGACAACTCTAATAATGTTGAATTGGTAAACAATTATTTGAAATCGCACAAAATGAAAAA